>CM036581.1:0-647656 GCA_020745775.1 Theristicus caerulescens
GAGTTGAAAGAATGAGAAACCCAAGCAGAATGAAAGCCCCTGGGCAAGTCTCCTGTTGGAGAGCGGTGAGAGAACCACAAAGCGCAAGGGGCTCAAAGGGGACGGCGCAAAGCACCGCGCTGAGAAACACGCGAGGAGAAAAGAGTTGAGAGGAGCCGAGGCCTGCCAGGGAAGGCTTACTGAGGAGGGGGCTGCGATCCCCGGGGAGCTCCCGCCCAGGGAGCAAAGCGGGGCGGGGGGCCGGCCCCCCAAGGGGCCCCCTGCGGGAGCCTGCGGGGACGGGACAGCGAGGGGGGAGCTCGGGGCCCAGCGGAACCCCCCGGAGCGGAGGGAGCCCCGGCCGGGCCGGGGGTCAGTGGGGCGAGGGGGAGCCAACATGGCGGCGGGGAAGGCGAGAGGGAAAGGGGGACCCCTCCCCTCGCCCTCCGCCCCCGGGGACCCCCGGGAGGCCGGGCCGGCGGCGGCGACACTCACTGAGGACGAGGACGGGGCGCGGGCCCATCATCGCGGCGGCGGCTGGAGCGCGGCACCCGGCGCGGAACCTTCTGGAGACGGCGAGGGCGAAGCGGCCGCACCGAGAACTGCCGCTTCACCCTGCCGCGACACCCTACCCCGCCTCCCCGCGACGACCAATCACGCCGCGCACCGCGGGCCCGCCGTCCAATAAGAAGGCGACGCCCCGCCTCCCCGGCGCTCAGAGCAAGTTCGGTTGAAAAGCGAGGCCCCCAGCGCATGTGGGCCCGCGGCGCGTTGGGCGGGGCCGCGCGACAGTACGCATGCGCGGGCTGCCCACGGACGCTACGGGGAGGGGGCTCCCTGCGCGTACGCAAAGGGGGTAACGAGCAACCGCGGGGCGGCCGCAGCGGGGACGCTTTCCCGCCGCGCTCCCCGTTGCATCTGGAAGACACCGGAGCCGGGATGCGACGGCTCCGCAGGCGAGCAGAGCGGCGGACCGAGGCCTCTGAGACTCGCGTGTGGAAGCCCTCGGCGTCCATCCCCCCCCCTTCCCGTCAGCGCTGTGGTCTCGCCCGCCCCGCGGTGCACCATGGGAGCGGCGGGCTGCCGCGAGGCATGCTGGGAGCTGTGGTCCCGGAGGCGGCAGCCTCCCCCCCCGGGCCGCCGCTCCGCTGTCCCCGCTGCACCTCGGCCCCGTCGGCGGCTCGGGGGCTGGGGCGGAGCGGCCTGGCCGCACCCGAGACCCTCCCGGTGCCCCGGGGGGTCCGGTGTCCCCTCAGAGCAGAGCTCCTCGGCCTGCAGCTGTGAGGCGTCCCCGCAGCAGCCATTCCTGTCAGGGTGCGCCTCGCCTCCTCAGCCCCGTCCCGCTCTTCAGCGTTAATTACAGGGAAGGAGGGCACAAGAATCGGCCCGTTGGCCCCTTCACAGCCCGTGTGCCTAGGAAAGTTTCCAGCTTGTCTCATTTTCCCCCTCAAATCGTTCTGCTCAATAGCAAGGCTTTGTCTTTCTCTCCCATAGTTACCTGCTCTCTTCCAGCCCACATGGACCCACCAACTGTTAGCCAGGAAGAAAAACATACAGAAGAAGTAGGTTGGATGCATCGACCTCTGACAGCAAACTGCTGCTTGAGTAAGGGGCTTTGCAGAGAAATTCAAGCCTCTTCTTTGTCAAAACAATGGGGTCACAACAACCCCAGGCACCGCTGCAGGCTGGAGAGCTGCCCGGCGGGAAAGGACCTGGGGTGGTGGGCGACAGCGGCTGAACATGAGCCAGCAGTGTGCCCAGGTGGCCAAGAGGGCCAACGGCATCCTGGCTTGTGTCAGGAACGGTGTGGCCAGCAGGAGCAGGGCAGGGATCGTCCCCCCGTGCTGGGCACTGGTGAGGCCGCCCCTCGAATCCTGTGCTCAGCGCTGGGCCCCTCACCCCAAGAAGGAGACGGAGGGGCTGGAGCGTGGGCAGAGCAGGGCAGCGAGGCTGGGGAAGGGGCTGGAGCACACGGGTGGGGAGGGGCGGCTGGGGGAGCTGGGGGTGCTCAGCCTGGAGAAGAGGAGGCTGAGGGGAGCCCTCATCGCTCTCTGCAACTGCCTGAAAGGAGGCTGGAGCGGGGGGGGTCGGTCTCTTCTCCCCAGGAACAAGCGATGGGACGAGAGGGAACGGCCTCAAGCTGCGCCAGGGCAGGGTTAGGTTGGGGACTGGGAAAAACTCCTTCCCCAAAGGGCTGTCAGGGCCTGGCACAGGCTGCCCAGGGCAGGGGCTGAGTCCCCATCCCTGGGGGGATTTAAAAGCCGGGGAGATGTGGTGCTGAGGGACATGGGTTAGTGGTGGCCTTGGCAGTGGCTGGGTTAGCGGTTGGACTCGATGATCTGAAGGGTCTTTTCCAACCTAAACGATTCATGATTCTAAAAGCTCTAAGCTGCTTAGGCCAAGAACAGGTATTTTCCCAGTGTTTGGGTGATGGGCTCTTGGTCTATCCTGGCACTGCAGCAAACCCTGCTGAGGTGTGGGAGAGAGAAGCCCAGCCTATGCTTACACTGCCCGAGTGGCGGGCAGCTGACATTGATTTAGGCTCTGTGATGCTTTCCATAGTCTGCAGCTTGGATAAGCTCTGAGTGGCTCAGCAGGGAAGGAAGAAAGTGGGAGATTATGGAGAGCTGCTGGCAAAGGTTGGGAGCGGGGAGCTTTGGTAAGGGTAAGAGGTGGCACGTGGAGGCTGCGGCCCTGGAGAGGTGGGTTCATGGGGTGTTCGTTTCTGTGCGTGAGGAGGAATATGTGCGGAGGAGTGGATTTGTGGCCCTTCTGTCACCAGAGGTCTGCAGGCAACGGCCTGAGAAACGTCAGAACAGGCAACCTCTCAAGGCTTCCTCCAGCGCTGAAAACTGGGCCCAGTGGCTTTCTGTTTTGTTATTGGTTTTGCAAGAGGGAGGTCAGGACATTTCCTAATCTGTCGGAAACAGAAGGGTGGAGCCTCTCTGGTGCGGCGTTAGGTAAACAGAGCGTCCCCAATACCTGAAGTTTTGGGGTCTGCGCACTAAGAGAGGCGTCGCACCTGATGTCTGGGGAATTTAACCCAGATCCTCCTCCCTGCTCTCATCCTCTTCTCCCTCATCGCTCTACAGAGCCCCTATGCAGTCGGCAGCACTGGTGAGCTGGGCAGAGCTGCTGGCCATCTGCATCTTAGGCGTCCTGCTGCTCCTCGTTGAAGCGCTCCTCCGAGCCATGCTGGTCATCGGGCTTCTGCTCTATGTCCTTGTCACTAACTGAAGGCAACGTGGGGAGGGCGCCTCTTTCCCCACCTTGTTCCCAGAGCTCTTCGAGAAGGAGATAAGAGGAGAATCATGGCGACCCGAAGAATAGATGGAGAGAAACACAAGCAGTCAAAGGAGGAGGGGAGGTATGGCCTTTTTCTGGTTCCCGCATTACGCCTTTGCTTGGCAGCTTTGTTGTCTTCTCTCCCAAAGCGCTAACTTCAGCGACGGGCCTCCAGCAAACCCAAATCACAGGTTGAGGCCACTTGTCCCCTTCTCCCTAAGGGGAAACTGAGTCCTGGCATTCCTTCAGCCGCTCCAGGTCCTGCCCTGCTCGGGGCGGCTCCGCCGTGGGGCTTGGGGTCCTCCCCAGGGCTGCAGGGCCCGGGGCAGGGCAGGGGCGAGGGGCAGCGCTCTGCGTTCTCCCCCAGAGGGTTTATAAGCAGTATTTTTGGACTAAGCTGGTGTTTTGCAGACGCTTCTCTTGGAGATATGCAAGAAATAAGGCAAAGGATGTTAAGGCAGAGGATGTTCATCAGTCTCTGTAGAGTTAACAAGACCTGGCCTGAGAGAAGAAACAGGAGGACACCATAAAACAGTCAAGCGAGGAAATCCTAAGTTAAGCATGAGAAAACAAGGCCAGTGATAAAGCCAAAGGGAGATCACTTGAGCCATGAGTGAACAATCCTAATTAACACAGTAAAACCCACACCTCCAGTCATGAAGCCCCCAGCCCGAGCGAAGGCCCCTACCCACGGAGCGTGCGCTGCGAATTTAAAGCGTCTGTAAGCGGAGAGGAGGCTTGCGAGAGCCAACAGAAGCAAGGATGAATAAGCGGAATGGTAAAAAACACCGATAACAGCTCCTCAGGACGTATAAAACGTCGGTGTGTGTTACCCAGGGGGTGCTGGCTGCGTGGGGCGACCAGGCCCCCACCTCTGCGCAGACATAAATAACTCCCGGGGCTCTGTGCGTTATCGGCCCCGCACGCCGGCAGCAGGCCCTGCCCCGGGACGGCGGCGAGGCCGCTCTGCGCAGGCGCGGAGTCCCCCACTCCCGCTGGCGGACTGCATTTCCCAGCGTGCCGCGGGGCGCCGCGCAGGCGCCGTGTTCCGCTCTGCCGGTACTTCCGCTGCCTCTGCGCTGACTCGGCCTTCCGCGGGGCAGCGACGGTGAGGGCTGGGGGCTCCGGGAGGCTCCGGGGGGACCCCGGTGTCGCGTCCCCGGGTTTCAGGCGTGGGGGGATCCTGGGAAGGGTCCGTGGGGCTGCGGTGGGTTGTGAGGGAGCTGCTGCCGGGGTGTTGGGGTCGGGGCCCGCTGCAGGCAGCGGGGGGTTCCTTTGTTCTGTGTGGAGCGAGGTGAGGGGCAACAGGGCTCGGGGTCGGGTCCTGCCCTTGGGGCACAACAGCCCCAGGCACCGCTGCAGGCGTGGGGAGGAGCGGCTGGGAGCTGCCCGGCGGGAAAGGACCTGGGGTGGTGGGCGACAGCGGCTGAACGTGAGCCAGCAGTGTGCCCAGGTGGCCAAGAGGGCCAACGGCATCCTGGCTTGTGTCAGGAATGGTGTGGCCAGCAGGAGCAGGGCAGGGATCGTCCCCCCGTGCTGGGCACTGGTGAGGCCGCCCCTGGAATCCTGTGCTCAGCGCTGGGCCCCTCACCCCCAGAAGGAGCTGGAGGGGCTGGAGCGTGGGCAGAGCAGGGCAGCGAGGCTGGGGAAGGGGCTGGAGCACAAGGGTGGGGAGGGGCGGCTGGGGGAGCTGGGGGTGCTCAGCCTGGAGAAGAGGAGGCTGAGGGGAGCCCTCATCGCTCTCTGCAACTGCCTGAAAGGAGGCTGGAGCCGGGGGGGTCGGGCTCTTCTCCCCAGGAACAAGCGATGGGACGAGAGGGAACGGCCTCAAGCTGCGCCAGGGCAGGGTTAGGTTGGGGATTGGGAAAAACTCCTTCCCCAAAGGGCTGTCAGGGCCTGGCCCAGGCTGCCCAGGGCAGGGGCTGAGTCCCCATCCCTGGGGGGATTTAAAAGCCGGGGAGATGTGGTGCTGAGGGCCATGGGTTAGTGGTGGCCTTGGCAGCACTGGGTTAGCGGTTGGACTCGATGATCTTAAAGGTCTTTTCCAACCTAAGCGATTCCATGATTCTGTGATATCCCTGCATTTACCTTTGGGTCTCTGAGCTGTGCGGATGGGTAGGAGCAGCCTGGGGAGGAAATGCTGGGGAGTACTGAGGGGAGGGGAAGGTCCTGTGGCACAGAGAGCGGAGGCTCTGACCTGTGGGCAGTTTTTGCATTGAAAAGCACTACCAAGTTTCTTAAGGGGCTGCGTAGATGCTGACTGCGCAGTCTCCTGTCCTCCCAGCGAGGCAGCTCCAGAGATGCTGGGCTTTGGGGGGAAACTGGGACACGTGGCCTGAAGCAGGGCCTTCTGGGGACCAAAAGGCCACTGGAGGGAGTTGGTGGTACCGCGGTGGCTGGAAATAGGAAAGAATAACAAATGTTGGAAAGGAGCTAGTACTTCATGGGAAGGACAGAGAATTTGCTGGGGAGAACTGACTCTGTTGTGTAAGACAGCGCTGGAAAGCTGCCATACTTTGCAGTGGCAATTAACTGTTAATCGCTAAAACTGCTGAAACCGTTAATTGCCAAAGCTTTTGCTCTGAAGAGGCTTTGTGATCCGAGCCCTTTGCCGATTGCTGAGATGTGATAAAGGGGAGTGATACTTGCCGGGGCTTTGAGAAGGGGGAACACCGTCCTCTCTTCTGTGCCTGCGGATCTGGGACGCTGCTGTGCCGCTTCTTAAATCCTCGCAGGAAAGCGTGCAGGTATTTCGGGGGCAGTTGCAGGCTTGTGTGGAGCCAGGGTAACTTTCTGCCAGCTTGTGATAATCGGTTATCAATATTGCTGTGAAGTATCCAGCTGTTTGTGTCTCACTTCGCACGAACGCCCACATTCCCTCGTTTAGTTGTCCTGTGCGTGTTCTTTTTGCAATTAACTTACCAATGAAATTCCATTTTCTTTTGCTTCTAGATGAAGCTCCCGATTCTCGCCGCGTTTGCCCTGTTTTACGTGGCCCACTGTGAGGAAGGCGCCAGGCTCCTGGCTTCCAAATCTCTCTTGAACAGATATGCAGTGGAGGGCAAGGACTTGACTTTGCAGTACAACATCTACAACGTTGGCTCCAGGTAAGCGTTGTCCAGGCTTCCGATGCTGACCAGGAGCAAACGTCGCCTGCGTGTGTCTGAGGCTATTTCTAGGCTCCACGATGTGCTGTTACCTTTGTTCTCCCTAACTCTGAGCTTACCACCGCTGCCTGAAGGTCTGACCCTGCAATTTGCCTTTTTCTTCCTGTTCCGTTGGCCCTGCTTTCACTTTTTGCTGCTTTCACCTCGTGGCTGCTCTAGCTGTTGGCCCAGCATGGTGTAGTTACTTTTGTGACACTCTCCTCCCCACGCATGCAGCCTCCCTTTCTTGCCTTTGTGAGCTCTTTCTCATCTGGTTTCCTGTCTTTTTTTTTTTTTTCTTTTTTTGCAGTTTCTCTCAGCTTTGCCTTCCTCTTTCTGCAGTCTCCCTGTAACACACCTCGACTTTCCTCCCCATCTTCCACTGGTGCCTTTTTATGTTTCAAAAATCAGTTCTTCCAGCTGCTGAATTGTCAGTACGGAACCGTCATCCCTCTTTGGTGCAGTCCCCCGTGAGCAGAATGCCAAGTCTAAGATTCTCTTCTCATCCCTTTTTCTTGCATTTAGCGCTGCTTTAGATGTGGAGCTGTCAGATGATTCTTTCCCCCCAGAAGATTTTGGCATTGTCTCTGGGATGCTCAACGTCAAGTGGGACAGGATCGCTCCGTATCTTTTTTCCATGTTTTGAAATTTCTCCCAATGCTCCTTCTTACCCCCAAGCATCCTGTAGCTCTCCCGTCTTCATTCGTTGTCACTGAAATTCCAGCATGCCAGGCCCTGGGCAGGGTATTGAATGCAAACCTCTGTTCTCCTTGAAGGTGCTGTGTAAAAAAAAAAAAAAAAAAAAGTTCCTTGCAAACAGGGTTAGGTCCCTGTGGAATTCCTCTGCCTGGGAAAGAGCAGCTGGCTCTGCCTTGGATGGGGCTGGATGTCTGTAACCACAGAGGACTCGGATCTGTCATCAGGAGGGACTTTTCCACTTGATTTGAGGCTGCTCTTTACCTATGTCCTCACTTTTCTTCCTCTGACGGAATGCAACTATTTTCCTTAACTTACGGCCCTCAGAGCGAGCAACGTGTCCCACACTGTGGTCCTGCGGCCTCTCAAAGCTGGTTACTTCAACTTCACCTCTGCTACCATCACGTACCTGGCGCAGGAGGGGGGACAGGTTGTGGTGAGTTGACTCTTTATAGGATCCTTGCCCAAATCAGACAGCAGATAAGCCTGACAGCGCTCTTTGAGCTGCTTGTTAGGGGATGATGCGTGTCCTTGCACTCTTATACTGCACAGGCTCTGTTGCAAGAAGGAATGGTGGCAAAATCTTTTTCCCCCTACCTTTTTCAGGTTGGTTTCACTAGTGCTCCTGGGCAGGGAGGAATCTTGGCTCAGCGCGAGTTTGACAGGAGGTTCTCCCCTCATTTTGTAAGTACCTTGCAGTTGGAAATTGAAATTGTGCTGCAGCAACTCTGCAACCCCAGCACGGTGGCTTTTTGCCAGCTTGTGGTGTGTTTGGTTTGTACTATAGTCACCAGGAAAACTCCAACAGGGATTGCAATTAACCCGTATCAGTTGTCCAGAAGAGTGGCACAGAAAAAGCAAAGAGTTTTCATCCCACCTACCTCTGTGAAGGAGCTGGTGCTGTGGGATTGGAGCCAGAAGCTTTGAGAGTAGAAGATTTGATGGCTGTCAGACTCATCTGTACGTGATTTGTTTTGACTTCTAACCATTTCTCCTTCTAGCTGGACTGGGCAGCTTTTGGTGTGATGACCCTGCCCTCCATCGGGATCCCGCTGCTGCTGTGGTACTCGAGCAAGAGAAAGTACGACACCCCCAAGACCAAAAAGAACTGAGCAAAGTCAAATGCCACCAGCACCCCAGAGCTCGGGAAAGAACAAGCGTTAACCCACCCGGAAGAGCAGGTGTGTTGGGATCAGCAACAGTCACGCTGCAAAGCGCTGCCTGGGCTACGTCAGCCCCGTCAGCGAGAGGGAATCAATCGCTTCAATGGCAGTGATGCGTTGTCGTCTACATTTTAAAAAAGAAACAAGCAAACAAACAAAAAAATACAACAAAAAATCCCCAACTCCCACAGCCAAACCTCCTTGTCTGCGTATTCAGAGCAGAGACCCCCTCGCTCCGTTGCGGATGTAGCACCAGGGTGTCTGTTAACACCCAGCGGAGCTTGGTTGGGGGGGTGCAGCTCCGCAGCGTTTCTGGTGTCTGTGCTGCCTTCCAGGCTCTGTCCAGCCGAGCGGCTCTTTGCCTGCTGCAGTCTTCTTGGAGGATGGGGGCCCTGAGGTTTAATCCGTTCAAGTGCTGCCCGTCTTGCTGAAACACCTGTGGGAGGGAGCCCTATCGAGTGACAAAACCAGAGCTCCTTGTGATAGAGCTTGTTAGAGCTGCTGCTTTGGTAGGTGAGGCACGGGAGGTCCCTGTCCATGCTTGTTCTCTAGGAAGCCCCTGTTTTGGCGAGCAGTTAATTGCTGTGGTTCTGTTCTTTCTGGTTGCTCTGTTAAGGGCTGAGGTGCGTTGAGGTACTGAGGATTTTGTAATAAAATTAACACCATGAAAGAAGCCTGCCTTTCTTTTACCAGGAAGTCCTGGAGGCTCCTGGCTGCCTTCAGAAGCAGCTAATGGGCATACAGTCAGTAACATAAATCACTATGTTATCAATAAAATAAATGGAAGAGGAAAAGAAGGGCCCAGAAGGGCTGGTACCTTGCACCAGCTTTCCTGACAGCTCCAAGCCCTCCTATAAGATTTCTCTTCATGGCCACAAATAAACACTGCTGCAGCTGCGTGTCGAGCATCGATTTGTGCTTTTCCTGGGGGCAAGCTGGTGGCAGGATGAGGACCCGCAAGTAGCGAGAGGTTGATTTCTGCCCTGAGCTTTGGGCAGGGAGGCAGTGGCCGCTCACGGACCGTGGCTGTGCCATATGACCTGGTCTGGCCAGTTGTTGGACCCTGCTCAACAGCACGGTGACGACAGCTGAGAAATCCCAGGCCGTGCTGGAGGGAACGCTGTGCTTTTGTTACCAGAACAACATTTCACCTGGCGAAGGTCCCAGGGTGCTCTAGAGTGCAGCAGGGAACCGTCCGGGCATCGGCAAAGCTCGGGGAAGGCCCAAGGAAATTCCGGGGGGTGGCTGGGCCCTGGAAAAGCCCTGTGAAGGCTCCAGGCAAACTAGAGGGAAGCAGGGCCTGGGCTTTTCCCGTGCACTGGCAGGGCCCTGCTGTTTTCTACAGTATCCCAAAGGCTTCGCCAGGTTTTTCTGATGCCCGTGTGGAGCCCTGCTGCGTTCCACAGAGCCCCTTGGCATTTGCTGGGCTTTTCCAACGCCTGCTTCTGTCCAGAGCACCCTGGGCTCTGGCAAGGGTTAGGGTTAGGTGGCAGAGCAAGCACAGACAAATCATTAGGTCACATTATACGACATTAGAAATTGAATGCGAACGCTTAAAAATTGGGAGTGGAAGGGGAATGATGATACGCGCATCACAAACTTATTACCAGTAGTATATTCTCTGTGGTCCTTTAAAATACAAAACAAACCCTCCTCTCCCTCGATTAAATGAGTAACTTCAGTGAAAAGATCCCGTCCTCTTCCCACCACCAATCAATTCCCAAAGCACGTGACAGCACTCCAAATTTCTACAAAGGAATTTCAGAAAGTACCGTGCACATGTGAGCTAACACACAACGGAGGTCAGTACCGCTGCTCCAGCGTTTGTGCTTTGGCACTTCTAGGCTGCTCCTCACTAACCCCCCGTACTTCGCTGCTGCCCTCCCCTGCACGCTCGCACACAGCCGTTTCCCAGACCCTGACTGCAGTTAAGCGCAGAGCTCCAGCTCACTACAACACTGGAATTCCTCGTGTTAGGCAAACGGGACTAAAGCAGCCAGCCTGAACAGCTGGACGAGGCTGCTGCTTCTCTTCCATAAGCCAGCAGCCGTACTCGCTTTAGCATGCTAGAATTACTGAATTAGAGAATGGAAGAAGTTCTTCTGACTGATTGCATCACTCAAGTAAACGCCCACCTCGGGGTTTAAACCCGCAGTAAGTTACTCGTTGCAGAAGCCCATTAGGGTGGGTACCTCCTTAGCTTCTGGCCAACAGAAGTTTTCAGTATCGGCCACAATACTCAGTGGCTGTTACAAGTTTTGTGGCAGGTACATGAACTCTTACTGCTTTTAACTGAATTACTTCTAATTGATCCTGCAAAAATAAAACAACAACTAAGCTTTGAGACATCTGAGTAAATAAACAGCCTGAAGTGGTCTATAGCTCTACTCCTGAAAAGCACCGTCCATGTCCTGGTTAAGGGCTCGGCTGGTTTCTGCCAGGCGGGGAGGGGTTAGCTACCACGTCGCCAGGAGCCGCCGAGGAGGTGGTTACATTGCCACCCCGGCTCACCAGTTCCAGACTGTCTCCTGTACAATGCTGGTAGCTGCTGACAAAACTAACACGCTTAGATTTCTTTTAAAGCTCTTTGCCTTCTCTCACGGATTGAATATTGCCTTTAACACTATCCCCCTGGGGGCACCAGAAAGCAAGAAAAAAGAAAAACCACATAGAGAAAGAGCAGCTTCCCACCCAAGATGTAACAGCCTCATCTCTTGTTTACAACAGGGAACAAGTTAAACTGAAACAGCGATTTTACACTTACCTCTTCCCCTTAGCTGTCGCGGTACAATACGAGATCAAATATGCCATTAATGGGAGTTTTTTCCAAGGCCAGCTTTTCGAGGTCAAGGCAACCAAGACAAACCGTTAATGTTCTTTCCAAGCGGAAGGGAAAGGATGAGACGGAAGAGAATACGATGGAAAGACACCTGTGAAAACCCACTTTTCCCGTGTCTTCACTAACCACCCAGATAGCATCCTCTGTGACAGCTGTTCCGACTGTCCTTGCCGTTACTTGTCCAACCTTGGCAATGGAGCAGCTCGTGACAGAGAAGTGGATGATGGATTGTGGCTGGGGCCGCCTTCTGACATCACCTGAAGTATATTTAAATAAAAGGTTGGAAAAGACCTTCAAGATCATCAAGTCCAACCGCTAACCCAGCGCTGCCAAGGCCACCACTAACCCATGTCCCCAAGCACCACATCTCCCCGGCTTTTAAATCCCCCCAGGGATGGGGACTCAGCCCCTGCCCTGGGCAGCCTGTGCCAGGCCCTGACAGCCCTTTGGGGAAGGAGTTTTTCCCAATCCCCAACCTAACCCTGCCCTGCCGCAGCTTGAGGCCGTTCCCTCTCGTCCCATCGCTTGTTCCTGGGGAGAAGAGACCGACCCCCCCGGCTCCAGCCTCCTTTCAGGCAGTTGCAGAGAGCGATGAGGGCTCCCCTCAGCCTCCTCTTCTCCAGGCTGAGCACCCCCAGCTCCCCCAGCCGCCCCTCCCCACCCTTGTGCTCCAGCCCCTTCCCCAGCCTCGCTGCCCTGCTCTGGCCACGCTCCAGCCCCTCCATCTCCTTCTGGGGGTGAGGGGCCCAGCGCTGAGCACAGGATTCGAGGGGCGGCAAATATCCCAGTACTGAGGGGGAAAGGAAGCAATAGGTGAAGGGGAGTGAAAAATTTGGATTAGTTCAGAAGAAATAATGCTCACCTGCATCATATTGTGTGGAATAAGAGTGATTTTCTTTGGAATCAGTTTAAATGGAGGAAAGACCTGGTAAAAGGGAAAATATTCTGCTGTAAAATGTTATAGACATTTCTTTTTTGTGACACATCACTAGACAGAATACTAGGCCTGTTAGCATTGAATCACACGAGCCTGGCTAAGGAGATCTTGGAACAGATTTATTACAGAGTACAGAGATTTCTCGTGAGGGAAGTGATTCTGCCTCCTGAATGAAAGGACTAGGAGAAAACAATGGGTACTTTGCCAAAGTACAGAAATGCTATCAATGGTCCCTGACAACACTTATTTATAGGATCCTCTTTTATATGAATTCAAGAGACATAAAACTTTGAGCCTTCAGGATATCATCATAAGTGGGATTTTTTTTTTCTTAAAGAACTTTGGGAAAAAGGATTCCACGGTGGGTCAGAAACACTCAAAGGTGAGCAGATTGAAAAGCTGTGCATTCTTAGCTCGACTTTCCGAGCAGCAGAAGTAAATCTTCCCATCTCGTCCCAGGCCGTAGCTACTAGTTCGGAGCTGGAAGTACGTACAATTCAGAATATTCTCCCACTCCTTCCATTTGCCTGTGAAGAAACCTTACCCTGACTTCACCGTTCATTTCCTGCACGATAACTAAGAGAGAACCCAGGCAGGACCTGTCTCATAGGCAAGTTGTGACTACTAAATTATTGAGGCTTGAACTTTGAGATATCCGTAGACCTAGACAGAGGACGCGTAGAGCTCGAAGTGGCGAAATACCATCTAATAAATACAGTAAGTGTGAGGGACTCAATTCCTCTGTCAAAAGAAAATTTATGGACTGAGCTACCAGGTCTGAATTCACGCAGAGATATATCACTGTTTCAGATGTGTTTCATATGCCCATGTGGTAACACCGAAACATAGGCAGTGGGAGATGAAAAAACATTTTAGTCCTGCAACCAGGAATCTCAAAGAGCTTTATAAATACGAGTTAATGGCCACAACCTGCCAAAAAAGTTATCTAGAAATTCATTAACACTTTACAGAGGGTAAGTGGAGATTCTCCTGGGAACTCACTGCGCAAGCTGGCCATTACAGTCCTGACACCTTTCGTGCACTCTACCAGCATTTACACAGTGAGCCAGCGAATAGCAAGGGGGCTGTAAATAGGTTTTCTTCTGTAATTATCAGTTCTGGTTTTTTCAATACAAGGTGAACATTATCAGTTAGTACTTAAGAGTGCTCCAACCTGCCAACTGTAATGCTCACACAAGTGTAACGACAGGACACGCTGCTTGCAGCTTCAGCTTCACATGCTTGAAGTATTTAATCCGCAAGGGAAGTCGCTGAAAAGCCAGGACTCGAACAGTAATGAGAGACTTGCAATCTCAGGCTCGATTAAAAAGAGAAGGGGAGAGGAGAGAGGAAGAGAGTGCTTCATTCTTCCTTGAGGGCTCTGTATCCGTGTCCTGCTCTGGGTGCTCAATCCTAAGACCTATCTTGGTGCTGCCTCCCCTCTGTGGGCAGGGAAATACGTCCTACCACATTAGGTTTTAGAAGCGTTTGAGCTTCCCGAAGACTGCATCACCTTATCAGTGAGATCCACCTCCAACTCACGCAAGTCAGACACACGCAGGTAGGCTCTAACTGGTCCCAGGAATCCCAAACACAGATCATAAATCTCCAGGCTTAAAAATCCAGGCTGCAAAGGGATGACCTATAATAAGAGGCAAAGACGTAGTAACTGAAGAAAATATACACATTTGTGTCTCTGTTACAGAGAAGTTAAATTTACAGAAAGGAGGTATTCTACTCAAAAGCCCAAAAGCCATTGCTCAAATCAACGTTGATCGTTGGTAGGCGACTACATTGATTTGACATAAGAAAAGCTTCACTGGGCTCAGCCCACACAATTCAGCCCAAGATTATTTCCTGTAACAAAGCGAGCAGTACTAGCTTAGCCATGGAGTAACAGTATTAAAAAAAAAAAACCAACAAAACCAGCAGCAGCACTCCTGTAACTTTTTCAGCCGAGAATCTCAAAGTACTTTGCAAACTTCTATTACGTCGCACAATGGACTGTCAGAAGTAAAATGAAAAACATGTAGACTTATTTTACAACTCAAGTAAAACCAAATAAACTCCATGTTTCCAGCCAAGACACAGGGAGACCATTTACCCCAGGTAACCAAGGACCAACGCTTGTGAAAGAACAGGGAGAAAGTGGGTCTCCGTTGCCTCTCCTTACACTTACACAACACTGTCAACAGTTCAAAAATCCAGCAAACTTTGGGGATGCACAGCTAAGTGGACAGCAAATGACCCGGGAATACAGACCAAAGAACGAGACAACAAAATGACATGAGAGGAAGATAGAGGAAAAGCATGGGGGGAAGAACGCTTGAGGACAGGAGCACGGCACCTCTGGAGAAAGGAAAAGAGTACACAACTTTATCAACAAAAAATGGGGTTGCTGGAGGGAGTTAAACAGAGAGCAGCGTGGGAGTAGAACTGTTACGAGGCTAAAGAAGGAAAATGAGAGTGTTTTGGCCCGTTCAGTGCTCAGGATTCTCATTGAGCCTCTATCGGCGAGACGTTTTTAACTGACTTTCCTTCTGGAAGAGGCTCCCACACCAAGAAAGCCTTCATGATTTCCCTGTCCATAGCCTACTTCACCTGAAGTTTCTATCGGCAGAAGACTTCCATGGGATGGTGTGGAAATGCAAGGAAAGAAGGTGACAGCTTGATGGGGAGGTAAATCTTCACCTCCTGCTCACGGCTGACTGGTATGGGGAAGTAAACCTCAGAGCCATCCTACAAACGGGGAAAAAAGGAAGCAATCTTTCAAGCAAAGTAGCTTGCCATCAAAAGGAGAAAGCTCACGCTTTTAACCATTAGGAAATGACAGGTAACAGAACCAGACACTTTGTACGAGCCTGAACAGGTCTGAAATCCTGCGAAGGAGATTTGTACTGATTGCTTAGGATGTAAGCTTAAAAAACACGTATCTGAAATCAGTTGCTTGTTTTTTGAGGTAATGAAAATGTCACTATAACACGCTGGATTGCCTCCAAAATATTTTGCTCTGTATAAAATTAGAGACAGGAGTCTGTGGCTACATTTATATTAGTTCCTGAACACATTTAATTTACATTCCCAGGTGCTGAAGCCAGTTGGCATGGAATAACTTGCTTCTGCTTTGAAACTCATCAGCTTCAAAACCTACATCTAATTCACCTATGGAGAATGGTCCCTGGAACACCCTCACTCCAAAACTTTGTCTGGAAATTGTTTGCAAGAACATCGCTTGGCAAAGAGCAAGTGTGCCGTGGACCTGCACGGGGTCTAGGCAAGAAGAAGCCATGCTGCACGCAGCTCAGGTAAGAGCTGCTGCTGCTCCGATGCCAGAGCAGAAAGTTCAAGAGTTGCTGCTGTAATTCAATTTTTCCCAGCCTTTCTACCTGCCTGGTTTCTCACATTTCTGAGGGAGTCTGATTTGCCTCCTGGACGGCTCACAGCTGCAGAAACTGCAGAAGGCATTGCCTACAAAAACCTCGTAGAGAGTAACTTGCTCTCACAGGAGAAATATGACATAACTTGAACCACAGAGCAGTTCCTTCCACATAGGTGTGAACAAGAGTATTATTATATGGCCTGAGGGACTAGGAAAAAAAAATTCTGACGAAAATTACTACCACCTTTGCCTCTTACCTGTAGAAGAACAGAAACCAGTTCAGCTTTTATCCCTGTGATGCCATCTTTCAGGACCTAACTATATGGTAAGACCCATTATGAGAAGACAGGAGCTTTTCAAAATACTCTTTAGAAAAATGGTGAGTTATTCTCAGGTTCTGTGAATTGACAGAGATCAGTGAAAATCATGTCCCCTTCCAAGGAAAACCTGATGCATTTTCCACAAAAACTCACAGAACTGAGCATTTCCGTAGAGGTTTGTAACCCAGGAAGAAGGTTGGTAAGGATGAAATGTGAATAGAAATGTGAGAGAGAGAGACTAAGATAACAACACAGCAAGCATTAATTTCCTTCTCTCTCTCTCTTTCTCCCTCATTTCCTTATTAGTGCTAAATATCTGTAACACAATTCATCATGGCACTCCCTTTGGCAGCTGCTCATTGTTAACTAAACACATATTCACATCAGATAAATACACTTTAGTGCTGTTTGTGTCCTAAACTTCCACAGCGATCACACACTCTCGCTTCGCGTCCAGTATCCACCTGTCTCCTGGCTAAGTGAAACCTGAAATAAAACACGTGGTTTGCTCCTGAGAACCATCGACAGCAACTAATGGTGGTAACGCATTTTTCATTAAGAAAACTCTATTATCAGAAGTTATTAATCTGCAGATTAATAATAGAAGCACTCCAAATTGGCTTGGAAACCTGAAGTTTGCATCACGTTTTGTCCCAGAGCAATGAGAGTGCCAGTGGTGCTAATTTCTGTAACGGAGACATCTTTCTGCTGCCAATAAACAGATTTCCGTGCAGAATGGAGAAGGACAGCCGTGAGGCAGCCAGCACTTACGGGCACTGCGAAACTTTTCTGGATAGGAATTAGTGACTGAAGCAGAAAGGCTCTCATTATTCATCCTCCGAAGTATCCAGTACCATGTAAAAACTAATTCTTGAATCCAAACACTCTCCAACAAAAATAGTTCAGCAAGCGGCACGAAGGCAATCATGACACATGCTTTCCAAGCTCCGAGGCCCATTTTCTGTTGTTAATCTTTAGTTTAGCTAATGACTCTGATTTAGAGAGCAGCCCATCACATGGAGAAAAGCCAACTCCAATTTTTAAATCAATGCACTTGAAAAGATGCAGTTTTCTTTTGCCTTTAGAAGCCCACTGCCAACATAATGGATGCAATTATATTTTAAAGAAGTATGTTCCTGATAAAAAAAAAAAAAGTGGGAGTTTTACAATCAAGTTTTCATTTTCTTATTACCTAAAAATCCAGCTTCTACAACATAGATAGTGCAATTAGGAAGACCAGATGCAGCTCGCATGGGAACATCTTTGTTCTTGTACAGGAATTCTTTCACGATTTCCATTTTATTAAAAGAGAATACGGACGTCCTCAGAGGGCCTAAGTAACTACTCCAAGAAGTTAAAGCAGAGAAACTCAGAATCGGACCCCTAAATTTCCTGTTGCCCTTTACAGTCTCTTTTACTCACAGTCTCTTTTACTACAAATCAAGTTTGTCATACTTGGGAAAGAGGATGGCCACGTATCGGGACACAAGATCTAGCTGGAACCCTATTTAGAAGGATACTCTCATGAACAAAGACAAGATTGCTCTGTCCCAGCTGCGCTGCTCTCACAGTGGCTGTCTTCACCTCCAGGCCACTGGAAGAAGGTCAGACCCACCAGGCGCAATAACTTGAGCACGAAGTTCAAGCTCATAATGTCCAAGGGGAAGTTCTAATTCTGCAAAAAGGTCAGCTTACACATTACAGGAATCTGATAATCATCTACAGAAAGGAGAATTCGCACAGAGACTAAAACTCATGGATTCTTGCTAGCTGACATAGTAAACCCAAACTTCCTTTCCATTTAAATATGAAGACAAGAAGAAGCATTTCTTTCTCAGGAGGAAGAGTTACAACTTTGGAATTATAGCAGGAGAGCTTATCTCACAAGTAACGATTATGATTCTAATACCTTCGACGTCCAGAGCTCTCACAGCCAACTCCAGGGAAGAATCATCCACACAGAGTTCTCAAGTTTGGGAGATAATTTCAATACTGTCTGTCGTATCAGCACTGACATCACAAGGGAGTAAGTGGCCTGTCACTACAACAAGAGAACAAGTAATCATAGAAGAACAAGCTCATACTGGCCTCAAAATTTGTGAAAAGCTAGTACTACTGAAAATAATAAGGAACAAATAGATGGCTTCCTGTCCTACAGAGCCTGAATAATATGCTATCTCAAACCATAGGTTTTTCAACATAATAATTAAATTGTTCTTTCTAAAAATTTACATCTCTCTGTACAATCCTCTGCTCTATGAATTTTTACTTTTCTACCTACCACATTCCTCAGCTGTCACAACACTGCTCAGCTTTCCGGCTCGTGAAGGCTGAGCAGACACCAAAGCTTTTTGGGAACAAATGGCACCGTTCTCATCCACGGGCTCAACGGTGACTATATCGTGACACGAGGAAGGCCTGAAGGACAGGAGGATGTGTCTCCCCTCTCCACTCACAGGTGGGGCTTAAAAACAAAAAGTGGCGGAGTGCTAAAATAAATGCAGGTTTATATTGCCATTAAAACACTCCCTTTTTTAGTGTTTATTCCTGTAATAAACTGCTTTAGTGCATTCATCTCCATGCTGGGTAGAGCTCACTCACAACAGCTCACGTATCGAGATCTGAAGTTGCACAGGCCAAGAGTTGATGGTCGCTCTTCTCCAAGTCTTGATGTTGGCCGACAATAAGAGCCCAGAAAGCAAACCAGCCCTGCTCCGACCACGCAAACCGGCGTCCCCTGGCTAAGCAGGAGCAGATGGGATCCCCTCCATCACCCCGTCAGATCGCAGAGGCCCCTTGCTTTTACACAAGGCGAGAGCCTTCTGTCTCGCAGGCACATGGCACAGCCATGCCCGCCATCCCACAGGAAGACCCTGAGCTCAGGGCTTCGGGATTTTTTCAGGACAGCCCCTTGTGCTCTCCAAACCTTTCCCTCGCCCAGGAAAACAAACCACCCACCCCTCCTCCGAACACCCTTCCTTAGCCCCTTCACCCTCCAGCCCTGTTACCAGAGGGCTCCCACCCCCTCAACACCCCCCATAGCCTTTTTTTCTCCCCTCAACTCCCCTTTTTCACCAGGAGCAACAGCCCCTGCTTCCCCATACTGCTGCCCGCTCACCAGGAATAACAGCCTCCAGCTCAAAGGGAACCGGCTGAAGGGCAGCAACGCTTTGGGGCACATTTAGCTTTAAGGCGAAGACGGGCACCACCGAGAACGGCAGGAGGAGGAGGAAGGGGAGAGCAGCCAGCCCAGGCCGCCTCACCCCGCCAGGCTGGAGCCGCAATGGCGCTGCCGGCAGAGCGCCCTTCCCGCCTCCCGCCCCGCAGAGGCGAGCGGGGCCAGCGGCCGCTCGCCCCGCGGGAAGCAGCGGCTCTCCCGGCAAGGGCTGAGGTAAAAGAGGGCGGACTCACCCCCCGCCGGCCCGCTGCTGTGCTCTGCCCCGGGAAGAAGCAGGCGAGCCCGGCCTTAACCTCACCGCCGGTCCCCTCCCTGAGGGCCGGGCAGAGGCCCGCTCCTCGCACCCACCCGCAGCCCCGCAGGCCGAGGGAGCGGCTCGCACCCAGTGAAGCTCTGCAGCCGGACAGCAGCGTGGAGGGATCGGCTTTTATTTCAAAAGACAGTAAGACAATTTTTCAATTTAGTATCAAAACACTTGATAGGGTTTTCCTCTAGATTGGCCCCTGAAACTGCTACGACCACGCAGCATGCTCGAGCACAAGCTACACGCCGCGAGCTTGACACATCTCCACACTCACGCCTCACAACGACTACACATCAGCAATGCACAGCAAAATGGCTTGTACCTTAAGACACTAAGAGCACTCTCCTGGCCAGGAGGGAAGACCTCGGTTCCCTCCCTCAGGGTAGGCAAAAAAGAAAAAGATTTCCCCA
Organism: Theristicus caerulescens; assembly: GCA_020745775.1. Lineage (NCBI taxonomy): Eukaryota > Metazoa > Chordata > Aves > Pelecaniformes > Threskiornithidae > Theristicus > Theristicus caerulescens. Next base: position 19,637 of record CM036581.1, read on the forward strand.
AGAAAACAAGGCTGTTGTATTTAAGCTGTTAAGTGTAACCCAGCGATGAGCAATAAAGCTTGGTGTGTCAGCACTTAGTGAAGGCAAATTCAACCCCTGTGTAGCAACAGGTTAGAGGGGCTGTGGCTTCTCTAAGCCTCCCAGGAAAGGAAGTGGCCAACAGCGGGGGGGAAGGGAAACAACCCCTGTGAAGGTTCAATTGTTCAGAAAACAGGCTGGGCTTTAAAAAAAAAAAGTCTCCTTTTGCACAAGTTGCTTCTCCACAACACATAGTTACCTTAAAGCTGAGAAACTGAACTGCTCTTTTGGCAAACAGCTCCTGGAAAGGAAGTTTTCCCAACAGGCTTCCATCCCTAGCCCGGCTACTCCGATGTGGTGGCCCGCAGCCAGGAACTGTCACACCCTCTTTCCTCCCCTGCCCAAGCAGGGTGGCCCAGAGCTGATTAACAAAAGGTTAATACCGAATTTTAAAGCCAAGAGCTTTGAAGTGTAGCTCACCAGCCTCAGAGTTATTTGGAATGTTTACAATGGTTGCTACAAAAAAAAGGTAGTTACAAAATGTATACATCTCAAACATGCTCCCCAAACATTATTGCATTGTTTATTTCCCTTAATAATGCTGTTTGAAGCTCTGCCCAACCTGATGGCCTTTAACCCTGAGGCAAAGGAGAAGATTTACGTTTGGTCAAGTTGGCAACAGAAAGTAAACTCTGGTCCCCAAGGGTTAGAGGTCAGCAGCGGCTGGGCTGGCCCCCCCCAGGCATCGTGTGGCGGAGGCAGCGGCAGGGATCCATTACATCTCGTTCAGGTCTAGCAGGGTCTGGTCCAGCATTCTTTGCGTGCAGAGATGCTCCTCTTTGGTGGATTTCAGTTTATCTGGCAGGAAGCAAGAGTCGAGAGTTACAAGTCAGCTTCAGACAACCGAGAAACCTTCGCCAAAGAAAGCTTGCGCTAGCCCCTTCCCAGCACGCTGCCGCAGCAAGTCCTCAGACCGGGGGTGCCTGGCTGGGTGCAGCTAGAAGCTCTGAAGTTACCTGGCTCGTTTGTAGCCCTTGCCTCTCGCATTGCCGGTGCTCCCAGTCGGCACGGTCACGATGTACTTTTAGCCAGTGCTCTAGGCAGTGTTTTGCATGCAGGTGCCTCCGACTGTAGCTAGCTTTCCCCAGGGCTTCAACACTTCCAGAGAGCAGACCCCCCCGTGGCCCAGCAAGCCACCCAAGAGCACCACGGAGGTAAAACACACTTAGAAATCACCCCCTGGAATTACAGCTGGTTGTGCCCCCCCCCTTCCCCCCAGCGCAGGACAGAGATGCCAAGCTGGTCACCAAGACCGTAACTACCTAGCAGCAGGGAGCAGACAACCATGCCTCAAGGACAGCGGGGAAGAGGCTGCTTTCAGTGAAGGGCAGGCAGGGAGCAAGTAGGAGCGAGGGTGCTGCGACTCTGCCCAAGACTACAGGCAGCTGCACAGTCAATTCTCACATGTTCCTTAAGCCAGGAGGAGAGCTCAGATCAGCAACTAGCGCTCTAGGTAGGCTTTACTCCAAAGGTGAGCCCACCCTTATCACTGAAGAAATCCACACGCTGGGACACTGGACAGACAGGCTGTAGAAAGACGTCCTTTAGGTACAGGCAGTTTCTCAAAGCCGCTCCCCAACCTCCCCAGGGTCAGAAACTGTGCACAGAGCGAGAAGCAGCCTTCCTAGAGCACTAGCAACTGCAGCGTTTAAAGATTCCCTGCAGGCACTCAAGACACAGCTTCATGCTGTGGATTTTGGGACTTGCTTTCAAGATGTCCATGAGCTTTCCCAACCCGTTCTGGGGCTCTGCAGCTGCACTGGGGTCAGGCCCCGGGAACGACCACTTCCCCCAAACCTTTTAGGTTACGACTCAACTATATAGGAAAGTACTACAGGTGTGCAGTGTCTTACAGACCACGAGGTCAGTCATTTATTGTTAGAAGCCATCATTCCATGCGGCAGGAAATCCTACAGTCATTCAGCTAACAGTAAATTAAGTCGTAGCACTCGACAGGCATCTTTTAGCAGACATAAGCCTAACTTCACCCCACCCCTCTCTTGGTGGGTGCAGCCGTTCTGGTTCCATGGAGGAGCCAGGCAGGACCCCCTGGACAAGCAAACAAGACTGCTCAAAAGACAGCCAAGTCTGAGGGTTACTTCACCAAGAATAGAGGTTACCTTTATAAAAAAAAAAAACCAACAAACTCTTAAATAAATTAGAGGATAAATTCAAGTGCCCCATTAAATAGCAGCAATTGCACAAAATTTGCAAGTCTGCCAGTCTTAAGAATGATCAGATTTCACTGTGGTCCACAGCATTGGTGGTCGCAATAAGCTCGTTTAATGGCATTAGTGGGCCCCCTTCTCAGTCACACAGATCATGCAGCGTTAACTTCAGCTCGTTAGAGAGCAGGCGATTTTTCTCAAGCTGGCTGTACAGGCGCTCTGCAGCGGCAACAGGATTAGGGGAAACAAGAGGAAGAGAGAAAAAGAGAGAAAGGGAAGGTTAGTAGAGTACCAAGATGAGCACATCAAATAAGCTGTCTCCATAACGCGTGCCTCTGAGGATCAAGTCTAGGCTATTACACAGATGAAGCCGGGGAGCACAAAGGTTTGTCTTACTCTAACTTGCATTTCAGCTCAGGAAGATCACAGAGGAAACCAAGTGCGGGCAGAAATGGAAGTGCTGCCAAGGGCTTGAAGGCAAAGAAAGGAAGAGGAGAACACCAGAAGAGGAGCCTGCAGGCTGGGCTGGGCTGCACCCAGGTAAGGAGAGAGACTCGGGATGCGCTTTAAGCCTATGGAGCACTTTGCAGAAAGAAGCAGTCCTACCACAGCTGAACCAGAAGCACCTTCCAGAGTGAGCCACACAGCAGTGGGATTGATGGGGTTTTAACAGTAGGACAGGGACACCCGGAGAACTGAGAATGACAGCAGCTCATACCTGACCTGGAGGTCACTCCTCCACGGACATGCCTTTGCGCCACCCTAACAACCCACCACGCCTAGACAAGGACTGAAGGCAGCATCTGCTTCTTCAGGGAAGAAGGTACAGGACAGAGGAAGTTCCGGAGCACAGGCTCCTATTTTACATCTGCCCCAGAGCAACGAAATGAGCTGGGCACAAACTGCCGCTGCATCTGACAGCCTCCACCTCCCACCCGGTCCTTACAGCGGCCACACTCATCCCCAAGGCTGGTACCAAGCACACGTGCTCATCAGCAGCTCCAGGGAAAGGGAGCAGCAGTCTGATCTGGACAGGTCACCTCTCGGGGCTGGATGGCCACTGTCCTGCCGTGCCACAGCCAGCCACCGCAGAGAACCAATTCGGCATCTACCTCTGCCCATCTACGCAGGCAGGGTCCTCCCTGCCTGACAACTCCAATTCCTGCATTTGGGGGAATTCCAGGCAGTGAAAAAAATCCTTATACGACAGCTTCCAGCCTGGCAGAACTAATCATCACAAACTGCAGCGATATGCACAGTGTGCTGCCTCTGCCTGATGAGCGAGCATAAAGCACAGCAGTTCTCGCTGGCCTTAGGATTCTTCTCAAATCCTTGTACTACAAGGTCCCTAGGAATCCAGGGCACTCTCTGAAGGGGATCTACACCATTCCTCATTGCTTTCAACCTAGGAATATTTTGCTCTTGAACAAGACCTGGCCAGGCAAAATTCAGGACACTGAGCCAAGCTGTTCACACGGAGCAGCCAAAGCACGTCTCCCTCTTCAGAGGGTCTCAGCCCAGTCCCTCCAGCCTGAGAGCCGCACACAGGGAGGGAAGCTCACCTTCACCCAGCTACCCTCAGCACCTGCTCTAGCTGCACCTCACTCTGCAGGACAGAGGTAATAACGCTGATTGATTGTCCCTTCTTTAAAGCCACCGAAGGACCAAGCAACAGCCAGAGAAGGCAACAATTTCTGTCCCACCGCAATCTAACTAGAAGCTGAGGGAAGGTGTGGTATGGGGGACAGGTACACCCCATCCTGGCCTACACCTGCCTTGCACATCAGCTACTACTGCTGCTAAGGACTCGCTCTCTGGCCTCCACGCTGGCTCTGAGCAGGTAGGCTGGGCACCCTGATGCCAGTCTCCAGCCCCAGGAGATCAGGGCTGCTCCTGGGTCTCCAGAGTGGCAGAGGATGGGAGCAAGCTGCAGTCAGAAGTACCGGTGACTGGAGGCTGGTGCAACAGCTCCCAGCCTTCAAGCAAGCGTTACTGCTTGTGGACAGGGACCTGATGATCCGCCCACACGAGGCAGCAGACTGCCTGAAGTAAGTGGCATGACCCTTCCTAGACCTCAGGAACAGCTCCTCAGCACGCAACACTTGCCCCGGTCTGCTGGGGCCAGCTCCAGTGTTTGACCTGCTCCCTTCTCCACCCAGCCCGCAGGGCAGCCTTACCAGCCATCCTTGCAAGCTGGGGAGCTCCAGGACCCGTGCCTCCTGGTCAGCTAATCTGCATTTGCAGCACTCCTGAGTCAACAGCCCAGCTCTCGGTAACCAGCCTGCACAAGCCCTGCGATCCAGTCAGACCAGAAGCCTCTCAAAACCTCCCAGGGCAGAAGTTGCATCACCCACCCATCCATCCATCTACCACCCAGCGTGGAATTCCATCAGGACAAGCAGGGAAAGGGCCTGCCACAGCCCAGCCTTTGATAACATCGCTTGCGACACCACTGTGCAACAGCAGAGCCACCAGCTCCACACAGCACGAGTCAGTAATAAACCCACAGCTGACAGGACCTCCCAGTGAGGAGAGAGGCCATTTCACAAGGGCAGGGTGCCACCTCCCACCTGGTAAGAGCTGGCAACCGAATGCTGGGCTAGAAGCCACCACACACCCAGCCATTTGTGACAGAAGCCCTCCCGCAGGATCTAGACCCCCTACTCCAGCTACAGGTTTGGTTACTGAGGAGTTCTGGGTTCTTGCTTTGTGCTTACAGGGCACAGAGTCATTGCCCCATACCCCAGGAGAGTCAGGCCACCATCTGCCAGAGCTTTCCAAGCTATTATCCTTTGAAATTCCTTGTGGGAATGCTCCCTCCTTCCCCACCCAGACCCAGCAGAGAGGGGATAGCCCTGCCACAGAAGACAGAGCGAGAGCAGGCTGGGGCAGCTCAGCGTGTCTGGACTATCCTTACTGCTAGTGCCATTTGTGCGGAGAACGGAGTGACACAAACCTGAGGAAACCACGGGAGATGTCCCATTTCATCAAAACTCTGTTCATGAAGGGCTCTTCGGGCACTGTGGCAGATGAACCAATCCAGAAAGGAAAAAGTATTTGACAAGCCACCGCGAGGCAGCACATACAGTTACGAGAGGCTGATCAGTGTTTATGATACCAGAGCAACCAGCAACAGACTCGGAGCAGTGGTGACACACGGTCAAGTGTTTGCAGCCTGCCGCCAGCTGCAGTGCTCAGTGTAAAGCTCCATGCCACGCTCCCAGGAGGATCCCGTCACCCTCAGCCCCTGCACGGGGCAGGGAGGACTCTGCAAAACACGGATTCCCTGGCTTGGATGCTCACGGCCCTGCTGCGGTGCATCTCATTCCTGAAGCAAGGGGCCATACATCCCCCCCACAGGCACAGGCAGCACCTCGCACCCAACCAGTCCCATCCAACTGGAAACCAGCCAGAGCTCACTTGATATTTATTAGCTTTCACACCCTGCCAGCAACCTAGTGACTATCAGGTGTGGTGACTTCCCACTGCAAGCCAGCATTTGGCAACCAGTGCTGGTGAACACTACAGAGCAGGCAGGTGTGAGGAGTGTCTTCAGCCAGGCTGAAGCAGGCACAGCTCGAGGACCTCCTGCTACAACCCCCAGCCTCCCGTTTGACCCTACGGAGCATGCTGCACACCAAGGCACCGTTTGCAGAGCTGCAATTCACATCTGTGAGCCAATAAGACACCCAAAAGGAATAATCCAGAGCGTTAATGAAGTCTGTGTATTCCACCAAGGGCGATGAGGGTTACACTGGTTTGAAGGCAACATTGAAACAGTTACTCTAAAGCAGCGAGTGGTCACTAGAAACCCATTTCTCAAAAGCACCAGCCGTTCCATTCAATTTATACAAGAATTGTTTTCCTTAAAAAAGGTGACATCATGCTCAAGCAAGAGGCAAGAGAAATACAAAAGGAGCTTTATGGCTCTACACAAGATATGCAGATGAGAACAACATACTCCCAGCTACACCCAGACATTGAAAGGGCAGCCCCTCAGAGCACAGCAGTGTCTGGCACATCGGGTCAAACAGAGGGAGCTTTGTTTAGGAGCAAGTGCAGCATAACTGGGGGGCTGCTGCTGCTGCTGTCAAGCTTCAGCGTCTTTACAGCGCTCGTTCCCGGGGATGCCCTGTGCACAGTAACTGGAAAAAGGTACTGGAATTCAGAGCGAGATGACGAGAGCATGAATGCAGGGTGCAGATGCAGAACAAGCCACCAAGCAGAGAGGCAAATCCAAAGTGGAGTTTGGAATCGCAAGACTTATCTGTGTGAGACAGAAGGAGACACTAATTTTAAGAGAAGCTTAAGTGTTTGTGCACAGCAAACTTTGCTTAGGGAGCTTTCGGATGTGAGCGTTAAGGCTCTTCCTCTGCAGCGCAAGTACCTGGCCTCTCCTTGGTTAGTGGTAAGGACTGTGCAGAGCAGCCGTTAGCAGAACCCACCGCAAATCCAAACAAAAAGCCGAGTAGCAAAGTTGCAGAAACGTACGCGTTCAGCTACTTCCACAGATCAGTTCATGATCCGGCCCATCTCAAGCCTGTCACGGCAATTCCTAAGGAATCCACTCGAGCGCTATCCACAGCCTCTTCCAGGAGGAATCCCGAGACCATGGCCCAGTGGCTCCAGCAGGCAACTAAGCCACATTACCTTAGGAAGCCTTTCCCAGTGGGACTGGGAATTGCACTTGTAGAGTTCAAGTCAGAACCCTTTCAGGCCAGCACAGCACTTAGTGTTACACATGCAGATCACAAGGACCTAGAGTTAGAGTACAGCATGCTGCAGGGAAGCCTCCACAATCCTCGAGGCAGAGATCTGTAGAAGTAACCTAGACAACACAGTGCCATTGATTCTCCAACTATGAAAATCACAGCAAACCAAGCAAGCTCTGGCGGTCTAGCCTGCTGAAGCGAGAGGCGAACACCAGCCAGCTCATATTTACATGGAAGTCATGTCATTCAGGGCGTGGTCCAGTTCCTCACTAATTGCTTTGTACTTCAGTTTCTGGGCATAGAGCTCATCTAGAAGAGGTTTAGGAGGAGAACAAAAGGGACACAATGAGGGAAGGCAGAAGAGTTCTTCCAACACCCTGGGGCAGGAAAAGCAGCATGGGATTCATGAAGGGAAGAAAATGAAGTTAGATGTGGAGCCATCATGACTCCGTATTAGTTCCCGACAATGAACGGGCGGCTTCCAGCAGCCTGAGGACGGTCTGACCAGCAAATGCCTTCCAGGATTACAAACCAGTTCCGAGGGGAGCAGAGCCAAGAACTCAAACCACATCAGCTTGTGAGAACAAGCTGCCCAGCTAGGTCAGCAAGAACCACTGACAGGAGGAGTAGCAGGGAAGGGCAACTCCATCCACTTAGGGAGAAGCCTGCTACACCTAAGGAAGGCACAGATCAATCGCGGTGCTTTGTTCTCACCTTCAGTCTCAATACAAAAACCAGCTTGGGAGAAGTCAGTCACGTAATAGTCCTGGGCATCTGAGGGAATTCCCATTCTGCAGTACACAGCTAGGCAGGGTGAGCCGAACAGACAGGCCGCACCCGTGTTCTCCATCAGATAATGGAGCAGACAGGCAGATCACCCGCCTTCAGGGGAGGAGGCAGTCCTGAAACTCTACCGATGCACTCCTCCAGCACTGCGCGGAGCTGGCACAGACTTCTCCCAGCTCTGGCTGCCTAGGCTACAGTACAGCTGGTAATGTTGTTAACGGCTTCGCAGAGCCCAGAGAACTTTGTCAGTTGTCATAAACTAGGTCACTTCAGCAGCAAGGCTGGAGACCGGAGCCAACTCTCGATCAACATGTTTCAGGGGGAGCATGCGGGGATTTGGAGGAGTTTTTGCAGTTCCCAATAAAAGCTTGTCCTGGATCATGAGGTGGCTCAGATTGCTGCTTGGCTGTGGTTCTGGAACAGCTCAGCTGACACCATTGCTATTTCTAGATAAAAAAAGCCTCCTGAGCGACTCCAGACGGTAGGATGTGGCTTTGAATCTCCAAGACCTGGCACTAAAAGACCACAAAGACACATGCTGTGGTTGAGGCAGGAGGCCTGTAAGAGTTTTGGTTTACCAGCACCGCCACTCCAGCCACAGCTATCCACAGAAGAATCCGGCCACAGCCCCAGATTTAAGGGAGGCAGTCAGAACCTTCTTCCACGGCTTGGGGAAAAAGTAGGATTCTGCAAGGGCTGGCCTCAGGAGTGTCCTGAAGTACTGTGAAACCAGGAACAGGAGGAGGAAAGGAACCCATCCTTGGCACAGGCTGCCCACCACACTGCGTGGATGGGGCTTCTGGTGATTTAATCTTGAACCAGGACCGACACGGGGGAGTCTGAGTCTTCACAGGGGCTGTTTCGAGACTCACCAACTACTTGTGGTTGACTTACAGCAACACTGTCTGCAGCAGACAGCCACATGTGTGAGATTCTGCACACAACTATGTTATTGTAACAAATTCCTGTTGAGTTCAGGCGGTTTTTTTTCCCTATGCCACTCCTCAAATTGGGTTAAGCTGGAGCATAGGAATCCAGTTACGTTCCTGAGGACATCACAACCAACATACACCAGCCACGCTATCTGTCACTATCAGTCAGATAGGGCAAGGTGTTTGGATCGAGAGCTTGATACCTGCCGCAGCACAGCCAGGGAACTGTTTCCAGAGTAGATACAGGAGGCAAGACTCGAGCCCAGAGGCACCAAGCCTCACCTTGGAGGCAGAGTTAGGTCATGCTCCAAGTATTGAGGAGCAGAGCAGCATCTCCACTCTCCAGCTATCTGGGAGACAGCCTTCCTCAGCTCCCCACTCCTCATCACATATTCTTTGGCTTCCCATCCCCAGAATGTACCTTCCAAATCATCAATGGTCTTCTCCAGCTTGGCTACAGACCGCTCAGCAAATTCAGCACGGGTCTCCGCCTGCCAGACAGAAGTGAGCCAGTTAGCACGACGGCTTTGGGATACAGCAAGGGACATCAGCCTGAGGACATGAAATCTTCCACCCTCCACATCTCTCCCCCCCCATCAAGCTGAGGCCAGCTCACCCAGCGGGGCCATCCCAACATTGTCACTCACCTCTTTGAGTTTATCAGTCAGGATCTTGATCTCTTCTTCATATTTATCCTCTTTTTGAGAGTACTGTGGAAAAGGAGAGGAGTCAGGAATCAGCAGCCCTCAGCAGCCCCAGGTACCTCCCACTCCAGAGAGCCAACAGCTACAGAGGGAGGCTTGAACTCCTCACCACAGTGCATGCGCCCACAGAAACTTCCAACTGGGAGCTGTTCTCATCCCGCCCTCGTCCAACAGAACTGGGTCAGGCAGCAAGTCCCACATCATGCAGGTAACACAAACTTGTTACAAACTTGGGCACAGAAAAATTCTCATCCCAGCAGCATAAATATCTTGGCTGATCGAGTCTGCCCCAAGGCAGGGAAGGGCAGCCCAACTTCCTGCACTCCCAGCTTCTACAGTCAACATTAGCCCTGCACTGAAATCCGTTAGCCTTCCCGGGAGAGCAAGCACAGCTCTCCTTGCTTGCTTAACGCTGCGGTTGTGTCATTTCCATCCCAGTGGGTGCTCTGCTGTCACACGCCCTCCTAGCAAAACAGCAATGTTTCTGGCCCTTGGACAAGCAGCCCTACCTTCTCAGCCTGAGCCTCAAGAGACTTGAGATTGTTGGTGACATTCTTCAGCTCTTCTTCCAGCTCGGAACATTTACTGTGGGGTTTTGTAAAGAAAGAGGAGAGAAAAAGGAAAAGAAGTGGGAGGGAAAGACGGGAGAGACAAGAAGTGAATCCATGTGCAGGGAAGACCAGGGAGTTCTTTAGGAGATGGTCTGCGATCAGACTGGACGGGACCCTGCTTTGAGGCCCCTGTGCGGAAAGCAGGTTCCCTTCCCGCCTCCAAGGTCATATTTTAAGTATTCTGCCAGCACATGCGCAGGGCGCTGAGCTGAGCAGCCGAGATGTGGACACAGATTTCTGCCGGCCTTGGAGTCTTCAAGTAGAAACTGCATGTTTAGTTTGCTGTAAGGCGGGGAGCTGTTCTGACAGACAGATGGACAGCCACCACCACTCAGACAGGAGTATTTATGGGCAGAGAGGACAGAACATTCCAGGAGAGAGAAAGACGCAGTTAAGCTGAGGGAAGGAACGTAGCAAGAAGACCACAGGAGTTCTGGTTTAATGGTTCGAGAAGGGAAAGGTTAGTACCTTTTCTTCGGCAACAGACAGACACTTCAAGTTCTGGTCCATCACTCTGATCTGCTCCTGCAGCTCCCGGCAACGACTGTTAGTGACGGTCACATGATGGCACAAGCCAGGTGGGGGCAAGGGTCAAAAGGAGCACCAATAACACAATACCGCAGAGCAAAAAAGGGGGTAGGGGAAAAACACAAAAAAGTCATGGTCACGACATGCATGTCTGGGCAGGAAGCACAGTGCTACTGCTGCGTACACACTAACTTTGTTAGACAAGGCCCAGAGTACAGAAAGGCCCTGACCAGCTCCTCAAGGATCAGCTAAAGCATCCAGACGTGTGAAAGGAGCCCAGACACCACAATTTGTGTGTCTGCTCCGAGCAGAGGAACTCCAGCTTGCTGCTCAGCAGTGCAGAAGCCTGTAGTGGTTACCGCAAATATCGTACGAGGCCAGAGACCAACCTCAGCCACAGTTCCGCCCTTGGACATCCCGCATGCCGCTTCAGCTCCCGGCCCGGGAGGCCTCTGCCACTTTAGGACAAGTGCTGTGCACTCACGTGCCCTGTAGCAACGTGTAAGGATCTCGTGACCTCATGTACAAAGCAGTGCTGGTGAACACCGAGCGGAGAAGGATTCTCCGGCCTCGGTAGCTCCCTCCATGCAAAGGGGCAGAACGTCTCCACTACACGGCAAATCACATCATCGCAAACTCCATATCCTCAGTGGACCTAATCCTGTTCCAAGCAGGAGAGCACTTCCAGCTCTTTCATCTGAGGATCTAAACCCACCCTGTGCTTCAGGCCTTGTGTAACAAGGTTAGAAATGCTGTGTTAGTTCCCATGCAAAGGTAGACGTGCCAGTTACGTGCAAGCAGATTACTCACGACTCTGCAAGCTCAGCTCTCTCTTCGGTACGCTCCAGATCTCCTTCTATGATCACCAGTTTCCGAGCAACCTGGAAGGGAGAATCGGAGTTAAGAGGAAGGAAGATGATTTTGTACTCGTAGGCTGTGCAAGGCAGTAAAGGGAATGCCTGCAGGAGCCACTGGAGCCACCAGAGTCTTTTGGCGAAGGGGAACACTGACGCAGCTCTGCTGGGAGCCAGGCTCTCCCCCCCAGGTTTGCTGAGGAAAGCCCTGTCAGCAGGAAGAGGAGCCGCCTCTCCCAGGCAGGCTCAGCTGTACCACAGCATCCAAGGGTCTCACCTCCTCGTACTTCCTATCCGCCTCCTCTGCGATGTGCTTGGCTTCCTTGAGCTGGATCTCCTGCAGTTCCATCTTCTCCTCATCCTTCAGAGCTCTGTTTTCAATGACTTTCATGCCTCTGCCCAAAAGAAAGCACAGGGAGGGGAGATGTATAAAACAATCTTGTACGAGCCAGCAGTGTAATGAGTTTCAGAGTATTAACAGTGCTCCCCTGGGACCACGTTGCTTCCTTATGAGCCATGACACCTCCGAGTACAGAGGGTAGCACGGGAAGGCAGACACCGCTGGGCTGATGCAAACACAGCAACCTCGACTCCTCAGAACTAACTGTTCCTGGGAGCATTACTCCAGCAGCTCTTTGGGCTCCTGGACCAAGGGAAACGTGGTGCTGCCGAGAAGAACAAGCCAGGCTGTTTTAGGGACTCCTCATGGCTGAGCCAAGTACTTTCCAGGCTGGAATGCAGGAAGAGCCAAGCCCGTCTTTATGGCAGGACATCAGCCGGGTCAGGCTGCTCATTACAGCGTGTGCACCGATGAAGCACATCAGCCAACTGGAAGTGGACCGCTCCCCTCTGAATCACACCGCCAGGTCAGGGGACGCCTGCCAGACGGGAGGATGCTGGCACAGGCAGCGGGAAGAGAGACTTCCCCACCGGCAGCCACCTTTCCAAGTCAACGGTGTCCCACAACCCACTGATTTCTCCTCCCTTGGAGGCGGGGATGTGTGGTAGCACACAGCACTTACTTGCTCCTTAGCCTCAGGTTCCAAGATACTCACTCGAGGCCAACAGCATTGTTTGAGTTGTTCTGCATAAGCAGGTACCAACTCCCACATCCAGCCTTGATGTGGTACCTACTTCCCACCCTCCAGGAAGCCCAAGAGGTTGATGGCACCGGGCCCTCAGTCAGGAACACGGCTGAGATGTTTGACGGAGTGAGAGCAGCAGCCCTTGCTCACCTTTCACTTTCATCTGCAGCCTTCTCTGCCTCTTCCAGCTTCTGCAGAGCTGTGGCAAGGCGCTCCTGGGCTCGGTCTAACTCCTCCTCTACCAGCTGGATACGGCGATTCAAAGATGCCACTTCTGCCTCAGCCTAGAGGGAGCAGACGAGGGTGACTCAGTCTGTGGCAGGTTTAGCAGTTAGCGCAGGGCAGCCGAGGTCTGCCTTCGGGTCAGCGGCAGCACGTGGGAAGCCAAAATAAAGCCGGGGTGCTTTATCTACTTTCTTACAGAGCTGCACTCCCATAGGCTTGCACGCGCATTAAGCTTTAAGCAACATTTCACACACGCACGGCGTGCTTTGTCCACGCAGCAGTCATCCTGCAGGTTTCTCGCCTGTCAGCTTGAGCTGACGTGACAGTTTAAGCCGTAAACACTAAGTAGATGACTTACGCTAATGGGCCTTCTCTGCAGCTGCTGTAATCCTGCCAGGCCATCAATCACAGCCCTATTTATCCACCACACCAGAGCTCTGTGACAGCTACCATTTAGCACAAAGTCAGTTTACTCATGTGATCACGGACATGAGCGTTGCTTGAAACAAACCCTCTCATCAGCAACGTGAGAAAGATTAACAGCTTCAGGTTCAGAGGTCTGCCAAGCTGCATCAGGGCGCTGGCGGGCCAGGCTTTCCACGGCGCTGTCCCGACCTGGGGCGGCAGCAGCAGGGCTCGGCCGATTGCTGAAGCGCCCACAATCCCAGCGGCTCAAGCCCTGGAGAGCCGGCTGCGCCCCAGGCTCCCTCCCTCCCAGCCATTCACTAATAGCCCAGAGAAAGAGCAAAAACCTCAATCCAGTCTTGAGACAGGTTGAGGAGGCTGTTCCCCAGCAACAACCACATGCAGCCAGCCACCTCAGTTCAGTCGTACGTGCCAGGAGCCGGTGAAATTGCCGAGAGCCCACAGGCGCCATGCATTTGCCAGAAGCGTGACCACAAAAGTGACCGAGGCTTTAACGAATGAGCAGAGATCAGAAGCCATCACACTCCCCCGCAGCCAGGCCTGTTACAGCAGCACTGCTATTGACCACGAGGCGTCTGCTTACAGCCCAGCCTGCGTCGACCCCGACCAGAGCCTGGGGGGAAGCCTGGACACTTTGGGGATGCCAAAACCCCACCAGAGCCACGCGAGGGGAACCCAGAACCCTGCTCTCCAGCAGGATTACAGCGCTGGTACAAAGATGGACAGGGCTGCAGCCATTTCAGGGCAGCACTGTGATCTTCTACAGAGACCTGTCTATAGGCACATGCCAGGCATATATGAAATATCCCAGCAACTTGTAACAAAGCAGCCTGCGAGGACGTGCTGCTCCTAACCATGCCCAAGGAGGGAGGAGCGGAGCGATGAAAGAAGCCAGTGTTAGAGCAGGGCCCAACACAAATCACATTCAGTTCCCAGGAGAGGCTGGCCACGCTCTTCCCCCGGTCAGCAGCGAGGCGCTCGGCACCTCGCAGCATGTTTCAAGACCAGGTTGCGAGAACACAAGTTGAAGAGGAGCTCCCATGCCGGGCACGCCCTGCTCTTCACCAAGGAAGCCCGCAACACTTTGGTGCTCAAACAAGGCAGTGCTGCAGCGGCTGCCCCAGAGCCAGCCCCGCCGGCGCGTTCCTCCTCCGGAGGAGGAAGTGGTCTGCTCAAAGAGGAACAAAACGATATGTTTAACAGAACTGGGAAGGAGACTGCTTGACACACACGTCTTTTGCCTATTAAAGAGGCAATGAGCTGTCAAGGTGGAGAGCCTCCTCCTTCTCCCAGGGGAAGGAGACACACCAGCACAGCAGGCCTCCGTTTCCTGACCCCCTCAACCGCATCCTTTAGCCCTGGCTTCCTGCAGGCAGCACTTAACCCACCCAAAAAAAACCCAACCTTGCTTTTAAGCAGCTGCTGCTCTCCTTCTGCAGAAGGGTCCTTACACCTCCCCTTCTGCTTCTCCTCACTGGATACAGCTGAAGCTCTCAGGCTTCCCCAGAGCACGGGAGTGACACTTCCAGGCAGCCCCGCTGCTGAGCACCACATTCCCATGACTCCATGCTTCCTTCAGGAAGGCAGCCCTGAATCAGGGAGCCACCAGGAGCCCCACAAGCCAAGGGCAGAGCTCACCTTGGCCTTTGAGGCTCACCATCGCTTCCCCAGGCCACCAAGATCTAACAGGGACATTCCTCAGGGCCAGGCCACCGAGATCTAACAGGGACATTCCTCAGGGCCAGGCCACAGGCTGAGTACAAGACGCCGCTACACTGGGAACACTGGTTCTCTCCCCTGTAGCGAGGCTCCGGCAAGCTAGGAGAAACACGCGCGTTCCCATGACAACGCTGCTATGGCAAGAGAATTCCTTATGTGGCTGCAAAGAAAGAGCCCAGCTGAGGCCTGGGAGTGGCCTCGTCCCGCTGCACGGCAGAAGCTTCTGCCATCAGCCTCAGCAGCAAATCCCAATCAATCCCACAGCGGTAGCTCCGCACCGCTTGTCACAGACACCAGACTGGGGCACTGGGGGTGGAAAACCCTCAACTTCACATTTTGAACAGAATCAGCAGCAAAATCACTGCGTACATTTGCAGAGGGTCACGCTCGGATCCCGGCCGGTCACCGGCGAGGACCTGCCCTGTGTCACCCCATCCCGCCGTCCCCACCATGACGCCAGCCTCGCCGCCCTGAGCGTGGCTGCTCCCCAGTTCGGATTCTGCCTCGGTTGCTCCTTCCCCTCTCTCCAAGCAATCCCAGCCCAGTCCCTGCCTGTCCCCGACACAGCTGCGGGTCTCGGGGGCAGCGGAGATCCCCGCTGGCTGGGATTTCGGCAGGATGCAGAGCTTGGGAAGTTTTCCAGTCGCCTCCTGCGCTGGCAGCATCGCCAGTGAGCTCACTTCCATTTTATCGGCACACGCCAAGGCCACTCGCACCTTTGTGCTTGCAACACTGGGCCAGACAAGATGGCCGGGTTCCTCCCCTTCCTCTCCGGCAGCGAGCGGGCAGCCAGGGAACCCGCCCGGGGACCGGGCGCCCTCCCCGACCGCCTCGGGTCCCCCCCGCCACCGCCAGCCGCTTTCAGCTCCGGGAAACCGGGAACGATGACAGAAAGCTCCGCCGGCTCCGGTCACTCTGCCCGGCACCGCGGTTGGGGGCCGGGGGGCCACCGCGGGGCCACCCGGCGGGGCCGGACCCCCCCCCGCCCGGCCCCAGCGGACACCGCGGCGCAGGACCTCCGAGCTGAGGCGACGGCGGAAAGCGGAGACCCCGGGCCGGGATCCCGCAGCCCCGGGCCCTGTTCGGAGCCGACCCCCGGGCATCGCCACACCCGTGGGAGCGCCGCCCGCCCCGGCTCTAAACCCCCCCGGGGGGCCGGCACTGCCGGCTGCGGGGCACCCCCTCCCCGGGGGAGCGGCGGCAGCGGGGCCGACCCCTCCCCGGCCCGCGGTACCGGCGGTACCTGCTCACGGTTCCGGCGCTCGGCCTCCACCTCCCGCTGCAGGCGGTCGGCCCGCTCCTCGGCATCGTCCGCCTGCTGCTGCAGCACCTGGATCTTGCGCTTCACCGCCTCGATGGTGGTGGCCCCCGCCATCCTCCCCGCCCGGCCCGGCCCGTCCTGTCCCGCCGCTCCGCGCCGCGCCGGCCCCGCCCTGAAATACCGGAACCCCGCCGCCCCGGCCCCGCCGCCCGGGAAGTGACGTCACTTCCGCCGCCCGCGTTGCCGTGGAGACGGGGGAGCAACGGCGGGGCCTGGGGGCACCGGGAGCTGCCCCGTGTGCGTGTGGGGGCACCGGGAGCTGTCCCGCACCGGCCTGGGGGCACCGGGAGCTGCCCCACATGGGCCTAGGGGCACAGGGACCTGCCCCACGCAGGTGTGGGGACACCGGGACCTACCCCACGGGTGCCTGGGTACACTGGGACCTGCCCCATGTGGGTGTGGGGACAGTGGGACCTGCACCGCATGGGCATAGGGGCACAGGGACTTACCCCACACAGATGGGAGACAGTGGGACCTGTGTGGGTGTGGGGACATGGGGACCTGCCCCATGCGGGTGGGGGGACACCAGGACCTGCCGCACAGGGACCAGGGACAGCCCAAGAGGGGCCTGAGGACCTGGGCCTTGCCCCACACAATCCTGGGAGCCTGCCCCACACGGACCTCCACGTCCTGCCCCGTGTGGGTGCACGCACCCCTCGGCCCCCACCCCTCGGGGTCCTGCGCCAGGCAGCCCCGGCAGCGCCGTGGGGCCCCGGGACCACCCCGTCCCTCAGCCCCGCGGGCCTTATACGGGCACGGCCGGGCTGCAGCGTCGCCGCATTCCCGGGGGCTGAGCTCACCCACCGCCTCCCCCCACCCACTCCCGCCCTGGAGCACCCCCGGACCACGCCGGGCCCGAGACCCCGCATCCCTGCGGCGGATCCCTCTCCCCTCCTTCCTCCTGCCCCGCCACCATGTGCCAAAACCCACCGTTGCGGCAGCTTTAGCCATTGCTAAAACTCTCCGGTCCCGGTTAGGGCAGAAAACGCTGCCGAGAGCAGCGTTCCTCTGTGCCACGAGGGTCACGGAGCCGCTGAGAGCTCAATAAAAACATCACCGAGAGCTGTCGCTGCCCTCGCTCGCCGTGAAGTCTGTTTGGCAGCGCTTTGGGCACGCTAACAGAAGGGAAAGGGGCACCGGGCTGCCACCTCCTAAAAACCTCGGCAGCCGGGCAGGCACATGCCCCAGGGGTGCGTTTGCCGGGGCAGAGAGGGCTGGCACGCGCTCGGCCGGCCAAACGGCTTGGCACGTCCCCCAGAGATGAGCTGGCGACCGAAAGAGCCTGAGCCTGCGTGCTCCCGCAGGCTGGAGGGAGCTGGGACGCAGCTCTGTGCATCCAATGCTCCGGGGTGCGAAATCCCTCCTCCAGCCCCTCCGCTTCCCTGAGCCGGGGTGAAAGCGGGGGAGCCCCGAGAGCCACCCTTGAGGGGTGACGGCCAGAAAAAAGGGGGCTCCAAATGCAGAGAAAAGGATTAAGGAGTTGCGAAGCGAGTGGGGACGTGGTCCTCAGCGCTGCGGTGTGATGGCAGGGAGAGAGCGCGAAAACGCCAGTGGGGAGCGAAGGGAAAGAAGAAGGGTGCAAAGGAGGGAAAGGGCTCCCTGGAGCTCTGCAACGGCACACTCGGCACACGGTGAGCTCCAGCGCACGGCCGGCGCTACCGGCACGCTCAGCCGGGGCCGGGACAGGAAGCCGCGAGCAAAGCCGCAGCGTTGACGAACCGCCCAGCGCTCAGGGAGGGCTCGGGAGTTCCCGATTACACCCTGGTCCCCAGCTCAGAGCCAGGAGGTGCCGGCACGAGCCAGCCCAGGCACCATGCTGGGGCTCGGGGTGCGTCCCCATGGCCCGGTGGCAGCACCGTAGCGGGAGGAGAAGGCCTCCGGGCTGGACGTCAGAGCCAGGCCCGTCAAGGGTGGGGGGCTTTCTCCCAGCTCCTGCAGGAGGGAAGAGCTGCATCTCCCTGACGCTCGACCCCGGAGACATCGTGGCCCCACGGGGTGACAGCCCCTCTGGCTGCCAGGTCCCGGCAGGTGATGAGCGGGGCCAGACGCCGCGCCACGTGATGCCCGGGAGAGCGGCCGGCGGGCGAAACCCTGCACCGCTCGCGCCATTGTTTTCCTGGAAACAGGGGCCAACAATAGCCGGGCTGTGCCGTTGTCACGCTGCCCACGCAGCCTCCGCCTGCCTGGGGAGACGAGGGCTCCCTCCTCCTCTGGAGCCCGGCTCCTCTGACAGCAGCTGGGGACGCGCATGGACCCCACATCCCATGCTCGAGGAGCTGATTGCTGCCGCCAGCCGCCGTGGCTCTGCCCCCAGCTCAGGGTCCCCAGGCCCTGCTTCGGGGAGCCCGGCTGCCCAGCCTGCTCCGTCCCTGCTCCCAGGCTGCCCAGGAAGGAGCTGGGACCAGCCCTGCCAGCATCCCTCTGTCCCCTGCGTGGCCGTGGGCAGCCCCCCTAGGATGTGTCCTTCCTGGGGTCACCCTCTGCTCCCAGACACCCATGCAGCTTTGCCAGGAGCGCACTGAGCCTGACCGCGACCTCCCTCCGTCCCCGAGGCCACAGGGAAGGGCTGCCGGCCCACCGGGAGGGCAACGAGGGGCGGACAGCCAACCCGGCTCCCGCCCTGCACCCCATACGTACGTCCGCTGCCTTCTTCTCCGCCAGCTCCAGCTTCTCCTGGGCATCTTTCAGGGCCTCGGAGTATTTGTCCAGCTCGTCCTCCGTCCCCTTCAGCTTCTTCTGCATGGCAGCGAGCTCATCCTCCAGCTGGAAGGGCAGCGGCAGTCACCGCGGGTGGACGCCCCTCCGGACCCCCGCATGGCGGGAGAGCCCTGCCTGCCCCATCCCAGGCTCCGCTCTGCCCCATGGCATCCCTCCTGCCCCACCCCGTGTCCGTCCCTGGCCCCCCCCCCCCATGACACCAGCTGGTGGGGGCTGAGCCCTGGGCAGCCCTCAGGACACCCCACGGCATCGTGACCCAGTCCCCGAGCTGTGGGACGGTGGCAGCTCTCACACCCTTGTTCCCCTTGCCGGAGTCTGTGTTGGGTCTGGGCTCAGCAGGGTCCAGCATGGGGAGAAGCCGTCCCCCCCGAAAGATCCCTGGGCCGGGGGCTTCTGCCGCCCGCCCTACCTGCTTGCTCCGCTCCTCTGCCTGCTTCTGCTCAGCCTCCGCCTGCTCCGCCCGGTCCAGGGCGTTCTCCTTGTCCAGCTTCAGCATCTGCATCTTCTTCTTGATGGCCTCCATCCTCGGTAGGACACGGGCGCCGGCAGTGGGGCGGCAGGCAGCGGGACGGGCAAGGGGCAGGCAGGGCGGCAGTGCTGCCTGCCGCCCCGCTGCCCGGTTTATCAACTCTGCCCTGCCCGCCGGTGCGGGGGCTTTGCCTTTCTTGGCCCGAGCCGCCTCCCCACCTTCCCAAAAAGTCTGTGCTCGGGACCCATTGTCTGCCCTGGGGGGGTCCGGGCGGCCGCAGCCTTATTTGGGCTCCTGAGGACAGCTGAGGCAGTTATAAAAAGCAGCAGCAGGTCTGCGAGCAGGGGGTCCCACATTGTCCTGGCCACCCGCCCCCCCCGGTGCAACGGGACACCCTGGCCGGTGTCCGCGGGGACACCGTGCTCCCACCCGGCTCTCCCTCGGGACACGCTGGGCAGGCGTTGAGCCGGGTCCGTGCGGCACCAGCAGCGAAGCCCCCCAGGTTTGCACTCCACCGGGGGCTCGGGATGTTTTGGTGGCCCCCGCGCTGACATTTACCCATGCCCGGGGGCGGTGTGGAAAAGGATGAGCTCAGCCCAATGCTATTTTAAGAGCAGGGGCTTAGCAGCAGCCCCTGGCCCAAATTGTTTGGCTCAGCAGGGAGCTGCAGGGGAACTGAGCCCGACGCCCCGGGAAGAGCCCCCAGGAACCCGCTGAGCCCCGAGCCCGGCTCCGGCCACGCTGGTGCTTGGCGGCGAGGCAGAAGATGCTGTTGGCAGCTGGAGGAGCGAATTCCCCAGGCGCGGGGAGGAATTCTCAGGGAGAGCGGCAGCACTTCCTACGCAGCCGGGGGATTAGCAGCCTCCTCGCGCCGGCCACAAGGTCCCGCCGGCCCCACGAGCCAGGTCGGGATGTCCCACAGGGGAGACCCACTGTTCCCATCTGGGGACAGATTTTGGCGGCTGAGGGGGTCAGGAGACGGAGACCGACCCTGGTGGCAGCTCCCCGCTCCCTGGGCAGGGTGCCAGGAGGGACGGTGCCCACAAAGGGCCCCGAGCGAGCGGCTGCTGCACCTCCATGCCCTGGGAGCCATAAATAACCCCATGCGCTGGGGCAGCGGAGCCAGCGGTGGGCACGGGGCCACGCGCCTTTGTCCTGGGATCATCCCAGGCGTGAGCGGGGGGACAGGTGCTGAGCGCTGACCCCGCCGCCATCCCAAACCTCCGCCAGCCCCCGGGGATGGCAGCTCCCGGCTCCCTCTCCCCGGCCCCGCGGAGACGGGCGCGCAGTGCGGGCAGATGGGTTTTATTGCAGCAGCGATTGAGCGGGCAGGGGGTGTGGGAAGGGGCACGGAGGGACCCCCCCGCGCTCCCCACTGCCCACGGGAGGGCGCAGGCAGCATCTCGCCAGGTTGACGCTGGGCATCCCTGGCGCTGTAAGAATATGTTTGATATTTAGTTGGTTTTCCAATAAAACAACCTAATATCAAACATATCAGACAGAGGCAGGGGCAGGTGGAGGCGGACGGGACCCGGGGCTCAGCTCCCTGCAAGAGAAGGAGAGAAGGAGCGGCTGAGAGCGGGGGGCGGGTTAGCTCCTCGCTGTTTGCCCAGGCAGGACCCCCCCGGGCACCGCGCAGGTGGCACCCCGCCTCGGTGTCTGGAGCCCGCCTGGGCGGCTGCACCGGCACCGGGATGCTCTGGGATCTGGTGCCGGAGCAGGAGGCATCCTGCAGCGGAAACGAAGCCAGAGCAGGGCAGCGCAGGCATGGTCTCCTGGCACGGCACGGCACGGCACGGCACGGCACGGCAGGCCATGGCACAGCATGTCATGGACTGACACGCCATGGCACGGCACGGCATGGCACGGCAGGCAGCGCTGCCCACCCGTCCCTGCGCACCCGGGGCTGAGGGGACCCCACATCCATCACTGCCTTACCTGGGCCGGCTTGGGGGGCTCCTGGGCGGACTGGCTCAGGGGCCGCCTGGCCACCATTTATAACCGCGCTCAGCTGCCCCGGGTGGGGGGACACGGCCAGTGAGCGCCCTGGCCCCACGCACGTGGCCTCGTTCCCATTAATTACCACCCATCCACGTCCCCCTGCCCCCTCCGCGGACCCCCGCGCCCTTGCCGCTGAGCGCTGCCGGTCGATATGGGTCGATGGCCCCGCGCCGCCTGCTCCTGCCCCCGGTCACACTCCGCTGTCATTAGCGGGGACGTCAATACCGGGGAGCCAGCCCCGTCCCGGCGGGCTCTGCGCCACCGAGGGGCTGCGCGTGACCCTGCCCAAGGACGAGCCCTGGCTGGCACTGGGGAGCTGTGCCCCACGTCCCCTCGTCCTGTGTCCCTGTCCCCTCGCTTTGGGGGAGCCGCTGGGACACCCTGTCCACAGGAGCATCCCCTCCGTGGGGCGGTTGGAGGAGGCAACTGCCTGTCGCCCTGCCCCATCCCTGATGCAGATGTGGCCCCCGTGCTGGGCACAGCTGGGTGACAAAGGCAGGACCCCAGACCTGCTCTGGGGTGGCCGCTGGGACCCGGCTGGCAGCACCCAGCCATGAGGGTGCGCGGGGTCTCTCGGGGGGCACGTGTCTCCCCGTGCTGTGCCGGTGCTTCACCGCAGCGGGACGCACTGACGTTGGGAATGGCGTTGGAGGCTCTGCGGGGGCCCAGACTTTGGGGGGGCCACCGGGGCAGGATGTGGGGCTGCCAGAGCCCCGAGTGCCACAGGGGGACAGGGGCACAGCCCCTGCCCCGCTGCCTGCCTGGCCTGGGGGACCAGGGGCTCCGGCCCCATGGGGGTGGCAGTGGGGACAGCAGGGACACATGTGGCGGCAGCACGGTGCCGGGAGCCGGGGACACGCATGCAGTGGCGGCTGATGTGATGCAACCCGACAGCCGAGCTAATGAAGGGCCGTGGGCAGGGGGTGCCGGCCCGGCGGCCCCCAGCCCTGTCAATAAGCAGAGCCAGGGCAGGCGCTGATGGGCCCTGGGGCCGGGAGACACCAAGGTCGGGCGCAGGCAGCAGGGACGGGAGGCGGGGGACGGGGGCCCCCCAGTAGGGGAGCAGACGGGGGTTCAGGGGTGCCCGGACGGTGAGTGGGGCCAGGGAGCATCGCACCCGGTCCGGCCAGGCTCCTGTCCCCGCTGCCGCGGGGCTGTGCCGCATGGCCAGGAGCACTGTGCCACAGGGGACGGAGTGCGTGGCCGATGGCGGCACGGCCAGGAGCGGGACCCAGCCGCGGAGGGCGCAGGGCTGGCGAAGGCACGCCGGCCGTGCTGCCATCTCCTGGCGCGGCCATGGTGCAGGATCCGGCACGTGTACGGTCGTAGGCAACGTTGCTGGATTCCAGCCGCAGCGATTGTGTGGCTGTCCCTTCCCTCCACCTCCGCCCAGGGCTGTCCCATGTCCCGGCACGCACCAGATGCAGCCCCCATCTTGCTCAACGTGTTTTATTCCCAGCCAGGCAGCCGGGTGATGCCAGGCTGGTGCTGAGCCCGCCGGGTCGGGCGCTCACAGCCGCTCCACGTAGAAGGCTTTCCCGAGCTGGCACAGCTCCCGCCGGTGCTGCCGGTGCTCGGCCTGGAGGAGCCGGTGCAGGGCGGCTTGGCGAATCTGCTGGGCACAGGACCTGGTGCTGAACCCCACCACCAGCACTGGGAGGCACGGTCCCCCAGGACGCGGTACCGGAGCGCGGCACCCAACCCTGGCGGCACAGGGCTGGGTGCACCCGGCTGTGCCAGACCCGCGCCCGGCCTCACCGCCATCCGCTCCTTGCCGGCGAGGCGCAGCTCCAACTCCACGCGCCGCTGCAGCACCCCGCAGGCTGCGGCCCAGATCCTCTCCCAGCGCTGCGGGTGCTCCCCAGCCACCTGCCTGCAGCTGCGGGGACACGGGGTGGGCAGGACGGGGTGCCGGGGGGACACCAGCACCCGCCCCCACCAGCTCGCCCCACACCGGGGCTCCCCCTCGCCTGCTGCCCCCCCCGGCGCTCCCTTTGCAGGCTCTACCTCTCCAGCAGCCTTGCACAGGCCTTCCCCTTCGCCAGGACCTGCAACCAAAGCGACGCGTTCAGGGGGTCTGGGGTTTAACCCGCACGAGGGGGACGTTGCACCCCGCTGTCCCCAACTGCTGCCAGGACCCCCAGAACAGCCACCTCCCCGCCCCCTGCCCCATCCCACCTCCTCCTGCCACAGCGAGGGGGTCTGGCTGCTTGCCACTGCCATGGCCGGTGCCGCAGGAACCCCGCAACCACCCTCTGCGCCAGCCACGTTGTTAACGGCGCCCCGTTACCGCGGCAGCGGCACAGACGCAGCGCAGGGAAGGGCTCCCTGCAGTCAGAGGCCGACGGCACGCATCCTGCTCGGGGTAACTGTCATTTTATTAAACAGCAATTAAAAAGAGTGCAGAGGCCCAGGCGAGGGGCAGGGGTCCCCGCCCCACGCGGTACACGCTGCGGCGACCGGTGAGCAGCGGGTGTTGCCGTTGGCCTGGCAGGACGCAGACGTCAAGTTGGGGGCCGCGAGCTTTCACCCCCAGGGGGCTCAGCAGCCGCTGGCACACGAGGCGCTGGTGAGAGTGGGAGGAAACACCCCCTTGGCAGGACAGACAGGACGTTCCAAGCTGGTATTTGTCTGCCCGAGACGTCCCCAAACGCCCGGTTGCAGGAGAAAGAGTAGAAACCGCAGCCCAAAGAGGCACCTCAGCCGCGGCGGCTGAGAACTGGCCACCAAACTATTTACACTCCGTCCGGGCAGCGCGGTGCACGGCCCGGGCACGCAGGCAGGCTGGGCGCGCCCGGCTGAGAGCAGCAGGCAGCAACGGTGCCACAGGGAAAAGAAGAGCATTCACCCTTTGGAAAGAACAGACGAGCGGTTCCAGAGCCTGAGACCCACACAGACAGGATGGACAGACAGCATCAGCCCCGCCGGCCGTCACAGGGAAAGAGGACAGGTGGAGGAGAGCGCTGGCTGGGATCCGTGTCTTTTATAAATAAGCTAAAGCTAATCGGAGTTTATTCACAGGGCCAGGGCTCCAAGACGTTGCCAGACTCAAAGCCTCAAGCCTGAAGCGCGTCCCAAGCCTGCCGGGGAGCAGGGCCGCACGAGCCGATCCCCTCCGCCTTCAGCAGGCGGGCGCGCTGCTTTGAAACGGGCTCCGGGCCGAGCTCCACCAGCTGAAACGGAGCCTCCGCCGAGCGACCGTCTCCGACGTCGTGCAAGAGGGAGACATGAGAGCGCAGCCACTTCCTCCCAACGCTGCCTGAGCGCCAAACCGCGGCCAAAACCCGCCCGGGACACCAGCTGCACCCAGCAAGGGGCTCTGCTCGCGGCAGGTCCCCGGAGCAGTGCTCCCTGCGCGGCTCACAGGGTGCTCTCCAGCGTGTTGTAGTTGTCCTTGAAGCTCTTCAGCTCCAGGAAGTGTTTGGCACGTTTGCTCTTCTGGTTGGAAGGCAGGTAGGTGACCTGGATGGTGGCGGGGTTGGAGACTTCGGGGGAGAGGGTGAGGTCCTTTGCTGCTGACTGGTGCTGCCGCTGGCTGCTGCCTCCCCGGGCCTTGGTCCTGCAGGGAGAGGAGAGGCACCGTCACGGCCGCCACCCTCCCCAGAGGAGCTGCTCGCCCGTTGCATCCGTCTGTCCAACACCAGGCGGATCTGCCCTCAGGACGACAGTGCTGGTTGTGAAAAGCAAGGCTGGCGCTTCTGCGGGTGCCAGGCCTGGAGCCCGCATGAGATCCCTGGCTCAAAGCGGCCAGCGCAAGCAGGAATGTGGACTGCGACCAAGTAACCCAAAACCACGTTAACGGACGGGCTGTAAGGAGTAACTAAACCTGGAAGGACGGACAGCTGTGAACAGCCCACATCTCAGAGGCTGGGTTTTGCCCCAAACCCCGTCTCTGTTCACACCTCCACAACGGGCTGCTGGGGCCCACAAAGCCACCGCCACACCCCAGCTACGCCCCCGGGCAGTAACACTCACATGTTTGCCAGCTCGTTCAGAGCATCCTGGTACTGCAGATATTCCGGTTTCCCAAAGACCTGGACGCAAACAGAAAAGACCATGGAAAATTCAGCCAAGGTTAGAGCGCAACCTCAGCCCAGCCATCAAACCGGAGCGCAGGAACAGCCCCCTGCGCTGCCGCGGGGGCCGGGCGACGCAGCGCCGGCGCTTACCCCAGTGCCGTAGCGGGCACTCTCGTATCCATCCAGCAAGGTGTCGATCAAGGCTTTGCGGATGCCTTTGAAGGAGGTGCTAGAATTCCGCAGTTCCAGCAGGTAGGCACAGAAGTTCTTCCCTATTAAAGACTTTGGGTACCGGCCCTCTGCGTGAAACGGGATTTCTGGAAAATAAAAAGGCACAACGCAACCAGCTGAAGCACAGGTCAAAACGCTTGCATTCACCCGCGGACAACGTCAGAAGTTGGCAGCTAATTAAACTTCCCACCACATCCGCTGCCGCCGTTAGCTGACTGCTTCCAAGGCGTGAGCAGAGCGGACCCTCAGGCCGCCAGCCCCGGGCGGGATAAGCGACTGCTATTCCCAAACGCGGACCTTGAGCCTTACCACGAGGCTGCTGGCCGCCGTGCCGCACCCTTATTTCCTCCACGCACGGTTTCTCTCCACCCTTCCCCTCCCACTCCTGCCCTCAGCTCCCTTACCAGATGTTCTGATCGCATCCAGCGCCTTCATCCTGTACAGGTAGTTATAGCAGCCTGGCAAAGAGAAAAGCCAAACTGAAAGCTCTGCAAAACTTGGCAGCGGGAGGGAGGTGGGGAAAGCAGACAGGAGCAGAGTGCAGAGACACCGCCTCGCGTCGGCTCGCCAAACGCGATGTCGCGACGGGACAGCCAACAAGAGAGGCCAGCGACACAACTTGGCCCCAGGGGAATGAGCTGCTGTAGCGGGACAAGCGCCGGACGGTGTCTCTGGTGGCCTCTGAGCAACAGGCAGCGAGAGAGGGTACCTTGTGTCTCCAGCTGCAGAAGCCTGCTGTCGTCCTCAGCTAACAGCCGGGGCTCGTACTTGATGTCTTGCACCCTCGACAGCCGAATGTCAATTTCTTCCTTTAAATCCTGCAGAGCGGGGAAAAAAAAAGCCATTTACAGAGCATTCGCTTTGCTTGTGGGATCACAAGGATGATAACGGTCGTGTCCTGTGGGATCTCTGAAATAAACCCGCTTCCCCTCTAGCTGCCCATCGCCACCCCGAGGTGGCAGCTCCTGCAAACATCCGATTTTGAAGGAGACCCTGCCTGCCCCTCCGGGCACGGACAGGTCCGTGGGTGCAGGGGAGGGAGGGAGGGCACGTCCCCAGCGCGGGGCCGCGCGCACCCACCTTGGGCGCGTGCTGTCCGACAGGCACATGGGGGCCACGGCGGGACTTCATGGCGAAGCGCATGATCTGGCGTTTCACAAAGATGAACAGCAGCACGAAGACCTGGAGCGCCACAGCGGGGACAGGGGTGAGGCACAGCGGGGACGGGGGCGAGGCGCACCGAGCAGCACCAGCCCCACTGACACCCGGTTCCCAACCCCGCAGACACCCCGGGCCGAGCAACCACGGGGCCGCACGGACCCCCCGAACCCGGCAAGCACAGGGGTTCCTGTTGAGCCCATCAGGAGCCCCACGGACACCTGGGCTGGCCCGCAAACACCCCAGCCTCCACAGAGGCTCCTACTCACATCCCAGCCCGGCCACACGGGCGCCAGGACCCCACGGGTGCTCCAGCCCAGCCCTGCGAGGGCCCCAAGTCTGCGTCCACGGGAGCTCCCCGTGGATACGCTGGGACGTCCCTCACTGGAGCTTTATCGACACCTTGGGCCCGGCTTCACAGAGGCCCCACAGCCGCCCAAGGATGGACCTCAGAGGGGCCCCATGGCCACCCCAGGCCCAGCCCCATGGACACCCTGGCCCCAGCCCCATAGACAACACAGAATCGGCCTCACAGAGGCCCCACGGACACCCCAGACCCAGCTCCACGGACCCCCAGGATGGGTCTCACAGAGGCCCCACGAACCCCCCAAGCCCGGCCCCACGGAAGCCCCACAGACACCCCAGGATCAGCTTCCCAGGGGCCCCACGGCCACCCCAGGCCCAGCCCCACGGACACCACAGGTTGGGCCTCACAGGGGCCCCACAGACAGCTTGGCCCCAGCCCCACGGGAGCCCCACGGCCACCCCAGGATGGGCCCCGCAGGAGCCCTACGGACGCCTCAGGATGGGCCTCGCAAAGGCCTCCCAGGAGCCCCACGGACAGCCTGGTCCCGGCCCCACGGCCACCCCGGGCCTGGCCCCACGGACACCACAGGTTGGGCCTCACAAGGGCCCCACGGACAGCTTGGCCCCAGCCCCACGGGAGCCCCACGGCCACCCCAGGATCGGCTTCACAGGGGCCCCACGGCCACCCCAGGATGGGCCCCACGGGAGCCCTACGGACGCCTCAGGATGGGCCTCGCAAAGGCCTCCCAGGAGCCCCACGGGCACCCCGGGCCCGGTTCCACGGGGGCCCCGGCCCCCCTAGGCCCGCCCCCCGGGCCGCCCCGCGCCTCCCGGCTCACCAGGCTGCCGTAGGCCATCACCAGCACCACGTTAACCCCGGAGAGCCAGTTACTGCCGGCCCCCGCCATCCCCGGCCCGGCCCGGGGCCGCACAACATGGCGGCCGCCGAAGCCGTTCCGCGCCCCCACCACGTGACAGGGAGAAGGCTCCGCTCTCAGGTGACACCAGGAGAGCGGGGACAACCCCCCCCCGTGAGTCACGTGGGTGAAGCCGGGCTGGCCCCGCCCCCTCTCCCCCGTCACGTGATGGGGGCGGGCGCCGCTGGTAGTTGTCAGTGCGGTGAGACCCAGGTAAAGTTGGCGGCGCGGAGGCGGCGGCGGCTCCGGTAACTGCGCGCGGCCCCTTTAAATCCCGCCTCCTCCCCCCTTCCCGCCACCGCCGCGCGCCCCCCCCGGTCCCGCCACCGTCGCTTCCCCCCCCCCCTCCCCCGTCCCGTCGCACCGTTCCGCTCCGGGGGCGGCCGCCGCGCCCCGCCGGCGGGCCCCGCGCGGCCTAGTGGGCCGGGCCGCAGCCGGGGGCTGGCGTAGAGCGCGGCCGCCGCAGGTGAGGGAGGGCGGGCGGGCTGGAGGCGGGAGGAGGGGGGGGAATGGCGGCCGCGGCCATGAGGGCGGAAGCGGCCCGCGCTTGCCCGCCTCCCGGGTGCGGGCCCGGCCTGGCGCCGCGCCGCCGCGGGGGCTCCCGCCCGGCCCCCGCCGGCCCCCTCCGCCCACCGCTACGGTTCCCTCCGGCCGCTCGCCCCCATTGTGTGCCGCGGGCTGGGCCGCCGGGCCTGCTGGGCCGCGGGACCGGGCGGCTCCGGCCCTGCCGTGCTCCCGGGGCCCGCCCGGCCCCGCCGCTGCCGGCGCTAACAATGGGGGCCGCGCCGCTCCTCGCGTGTGACCGGGCCCGCCTCCGGCACCCTTCCTTCGGCGGCGCCCCGGGGGCCGTTACCGGCGGCGGCCTCTCGGTGCGGGGCGGGCCTCGCCGCGGGTCCCGCCGGCCTACGCCACATTCCCGGGCGGTGCCGGTTTGGGGGTGCTGGAGCGCTCCCGGCCCGCCGGCGTCTGCCCCGCCGGAGGTCCCCTCCGTGGCACTTCCCTCCGTGCCCCTTTGGCCGCTCCCGGACGGCAGCACCGGCCGGTGAATCCTCCCGATAAAGCGCTGCAGATCGATACCGAACTGGGGTCCCTGATGGCGAACTGGGGTCTGGTGGCATATCGGGGGCATCCCCCAAAATCTCCTACTCTGCACGCACGGGAGTTACTCGCTTTGTAGCCACAATGTGTTTGCTCCAGAGGAAAAACCATAACGCTGATAAACCGGCCCCTGCGGCGGGCTCCTTCGGGTGCTTCTCCTGCCCCGCGTTGCAGGAAAATCTTTCCAAATGCTTTTCCCTTTCCTTTGGAGCTTCGGAGCCTTTTGCACGTGTTAACTAAGCTTTGTTGGAGGGGGATGGATATACCAATTTTCTGTATTAACAGATAAGGGAAACTGAGGCTGGGATGTGCCAGGACTTGCCCGGCATCAGCCGGCAGGTCTGGCACAGCTGGGGATAGCGGATGCAACCAACAGATCCTTGTTCTAAAATTGTAACTTACCTGAAATTTCTAATAAAATTAACAGTTCGTTACGTTTCTGTATCACCTCTTTTTCCGGAGACTCCGCACTTCGTGTAGCCGAGACTCTCTCCTCTCTAGACATGGAAAGCGAGTAGCGGTGTAGTCTGAAAAGGAAAAGGGGTAACAACGAAGCGCGGCACAGTTACTTGCAGCTTCTTTGAAGACAAGGTGTTGTAACCTGTAGCGGTGAAGCTTTTTGTTTTCCCTAAATCCTGTATGAATGCATTGCTTTCATGTTGTCTTGAAACGTAAGCGTTCGCCTGGTTTAACGCTGTTTCTCTGGTGCGGGTCAGCCATGATTCGCTTCGGCTGGAGTCGCCCGTTTTTATTACATCCCTCTTGGTGAATACGTATGAGTTTGCTCTTTGGGGGGGAAAAAAAAGGTCAAAAAAAGGGGTAAAACGCTTTTGATAAAAACTGCTTTGAACCAGTAAACTCATGTTATTGTTACTTCCGTGCAGGGCCAGTTCAAGTGTCAGGATAACCACGATTTGCAGTTAAATGTTGCCCGTGAGCTGCACTGAAGTTACACGATTGAGGAATAAATTATCAGCAGCCGAGTCCTCTTCCCTCAGTGCAGCGCGTAGGGAGTTGCGTGGGGACGCCTGCTTACCCGACGGCCTTAGCAGGGTCGGGGCCTGGCTGAGATCTCTCTAACAGATGTTTTTCGTGTGGTTTTTGGACGCTAAAGAAAAAAGAATCGTGATTTAATCGTGGCAGAAATGCAGCTGGGCAGAGTGGAGCGTGGCAGCTGTTGAACAATGCCCAGCCGCTGCACAAAGGTTCGGGGCAGCAGACTGCTGGAACTGTATCCTATTGAAATTGCAGATTAAGTTACTGCAAACACGCAGGATTGCTTCCCTCTGGGCCTGCAGTTCTGCTGCCAAATTGGTTTAATATGACAACTGGTTTGTGCGTGAAACACTTAGAACTGGAAGAGACGTAGCGGCGGAGAGCGAAAATAAATACCGTGGGGAAGGGAGCCTGCGTGGAGCGTGGGAGGGATGGCTGCGTAGTCCAGGAGGCTTTGTCTGCTCTGCCTTGGGTGAAGCCCAGGCTTGGTGCTCTTCCTTAAATCTGCTCGGTGTCACGCACTTGGGGGCTCCCGGTGACCGAACAGGTAGCTCGGATTGTTTCCTGATGAGAAACCTTGGCACTGCGTAGCTGGAAAACTGTGTTTTGAAGTTGCTGCGAGGCACGGATGGCCCCCAAGGGCGAACTTTTGAGGTTTTGTGGGAAGCTGTGGGAGCATTTGAAAACTTGCCTACAAACAAGCGCTAGGAGCTGATGGGAGCAGGGAGTGGTGGCGAGTGCGTGGAGCCATGGCGTGGAGGTGACGTTAGGGTCTCCGTGCTCTCGGGGAAAGGTCTCTCAGCCCAGTTGAGCCCTCCGCTTGCGGACTTTGACAAGAAGCTCCCCGGTTCTTACAGGGCTGTTTGCTAACGCTGCTTCTGAGCTTTCCCCGCTTTGCACACCAGGTCTGTGCTGCCACGTTGGTGTTCGCAAGCAACGTTTCAGATCGTACACTGCAGGTCGGATTGTCTCGCTCGGGTTTCCTTCCCACTCTTACGCTCCGTGGCTCCTTCCCCTGTCCCAAGCATCTGCCTGCAGCACCAGCACCCGGAGCAGACCCCGCTGCTTTGGAGGAAGGCGTCGCAGTCTTGTTAGCGAAATCTGAAAATGCGAAGTTTGCGGTTATTGAGATTTCAGGGGCTCAGAAGTAGCAGGAGCGCGGTGGGATGTGCCTGGCATCCCTTGTGTCTGGCAGACAACAGGCGGGGTAAAACCACTCAGTGCTGATCCCGTTGTAACCGTCGGGGTTGGGCTCTTCCCCCGAAGCCCAGGGTGAGGTTATAAAACTCCACTTGCTTTGGATGCTCCATGGCCTGAACTCCTACTGGGATTTTTTGCCTCACGCAGTTACCTAACAATGTTACTGGCCGTTGTTCCTTGTTGACATCCAGTTCACTTTTTTGGTAGCTTTTTCATCTAGAATACTACATTTCTTCTACTACTACAGTAGAAGAAAATTTAATATTTTCAGTTCTGGGGGAATAATTGAAGCAAGCAAAAATGGGCAGTTCTGCCAGGGCGGTATTCTTTTAAAACAATATCCCACAAACCTGTAGCACCACTTAGTACCGGAGCGTTTTTCCTTCCCCTGCCCTGCTTTGAAGGCAAGAAAGGAGAAGGGGAAGTAGCTGATGTGTCTGAGGCTCTGAGATGTTCTGCTCTCAAAGTGAAGTTTCTTTAGAGCTGTTTTCAAGTGTTCCTCGCTCCAGTTGATCGCTGTAACCCCTAACGGCCCCAGTCATGGCAAATCTGTGCCCGCTCACACGCTTGCGTTAGCAGCGAGTCATTAAACCCTTTACCCCAAGTACTTCTGCTCCTGGGTCCCGATCGCTCCCGCCTGGATGCAGGTGATGTTTCATTCGGAGCGCTCCGCCGTGGTAGTGGTGGAGAAACCTCAAGAAGTACGAGCGGCCTTTTTGTCTTGGGGGCACGTGGAAATGGTAGGCCGGCCCGCCGTGGCTTTTGGGGAAGCGGCAGGGAGGGTGGGGGCCCGCGACGGCTTTATCGGCTGCCTCGCCCACGCGATCGTTCAGTCTCGGTGCTGCCTTTTGTTTTTGGTTTCTAACAGTCTGTTCTCTCTTCTCCCCTGACCCACCACAGAGTTCTACCTTGTAAATACTGTTATTTGTATATACTGTAAATGATGACATCGGTGGGCACTAACCGAGCCCGGGGGAACTGGGAGCAGACACAGACACAGAGCCAGACACAGCACAAGCAGCGGCCGCAGGTAAGGGCAGCGTCCATGGAAACCAGTTAGCTTGGAGGTGGAGACCTGGCACTCCTGCCTGGCCCAGCGCTAACGGCTGGGCATGGCCTAACGAACTTCCCGGGTGCTGCAGGGTGCTGCTCGCAGAGCCAGGTTACTTGGGCGGCCACTGGGGTTTCCTCATCGGTGCCTCCGAGCGGGAGCTGGGGCTGAGATTTGTTTTCACTTCCATCTGACCATTGCCCGTTCACTTTAATGAATGCAGGTGGCTGAGAAGCCGCCTGCAGTGGGTCTTGATGTTCTGGTGGTGCTAAGATCTGCCTCAGAATGGACGCAGTTTAGGTGATTGTCGCTTACCCAGTGCCGCAAGGCCATCCAGCAGTACGTCCCTTTCTTCCAGACTCCCCTCGCTCGCTCCTCCTCCTCCGTCTGAGTCTCTCTTCCTTCTTCTGACCCTTGTTTGCGCCTCCTCTTCATCATATTGACTCCTCTCCAGAGCTCTCGGGGAAGTGGTATGGCCTTTGGAGGAAGGTTTGTTGGAAATGCGACGCTCTAACCGCGCTCTCTCTCTCCATTCGATTTCTTTAGGCCACTGCAGAACAGATTCGACTTGCACAGATGATTTCGGACCACAATGACGCTGACTTTGAGGAGAAGGTGAAACAAGTGAGTGTGGAAAGCGAGGGTGAGCCCCGATGGGAAGGCAAGATCGATGTCGAGAGTACCGTGGAGGCTGCAGGGGGTGGGAGGGATGTGGCTGGCTGCTCCCTGAATTTCCTTGGACTGGCTTGTTTTTCAGGGGCTCTAGTGCCTGCCGTGCTGAGCCCCAGAATGCAGGGAATGGTCTTATCCTGAGAAAAGGAGGTTGTAGGTTGGATTGTGGTGAAACAATGGCAACTCAGAAATTCCCACCCTCAGTTACTTCTCGTTGAGGGGGCGAAATTCAGCTGAGGAGGCTGGGGAGCCTCCCAAACCCTGACGTTTCTTTGTAGGATTGCTGGTTTGGGATTCAACTCGCTTGCCTCCTAAGAGTTCCATAGAGATTTTGGTGCCTTCTTGGTTTAGAACGTGCTGACTGTGGTGTTGTCTTCTCTACAGCTGATTGACATCACAGGCGAGAACCAGGACGAGTGTGTGATTGCTCTGCATGACTGCAACGGAGATGTTAACAGAGCCATCAACGTGCTGCTGGAGGGCAATCCGGACACGGTAGGATTGGGTCCTGTAAATCTGGTGAGGCCTAGTTCAGTGTAACTGCATATTTGGAGACAAGACGTACAGTAATGTCTAGATAACGAGAGCCAAAATGACTGACTAGTTCCACAAGTGGCATGTAAAGCATGATTGTGTCCTGGCTTCTTAACGCTGCTCTCTGTAGGCTTGCGCCGAAGACAAGCGTGGCCAGCAGGCCCAAAGGAATAGAGCGGAAAATGCAATAAATCATTTACTTCCTATTCCTTTTGAATCCCAGCGCTTTGACAACGGTACAGTGGCATCTGTATAAGCTTTCACACTGCCGCGAGTGCAAAGTAACTTATCTTTTCCCATGAGGGCTAAGTGACCTGTGTTGAAAGGCAGATGTGTGTCAGCTGTGGTTCATTTCTGTCAGAGTAATGCAGTTTTGTGTCTCTGGCCCTAAACATTCGCTTCTTAGTGATGCGCTGAGTGTGTGCCACTGCCCATGCCACCTTTTTGAGGGTCTTTTTGCTGTTCATTTTGGGTGGAGTCAGGCTTGACTGCTGTCACTCACGCAGGTGCCTGTCTCAGGCAAGCCAAAGTCAGCTCTGAGAACAAGTGCGCGCTTGCTTAGGAGGAGCCTTCCGCCTGGTGTGCAGGATGTCATTTATCTTGTGACAAAGACAGCAGAGATGCGAGTTCTGTTACAGCCCAGTAAAAAGCCTACGAATATCAGATCCTTCCAAACTGCCGCTGATCAAATGTATCCTCCCGGCACCCTGGTTTGGCTGAAGCCAACTCAACTCTTTGTAGAGTTGAAGCTCTAAATATCACTTCAGAATATTACGTATTAGCTCTTTTTTTCCCTCATTATTAGCCCTGAGCGTAGATGGATGAGCTGGACAGCTCAGGCTATGTTCTGTGTAACGTAGCTGCTCCCCGGCGTCAGTGCTTTGCTGGCTTTGGCACCGGCCAAGTTCAGTACAGCGCACGTAAGGGTTCTTCCTTGCCTTTAGAGAGCCCTTTCCATTGAGAGCTGTACAAAATAGCTGTTGGAAAATCCTTTTAGAAAGGGGGATGATATGAATGTGCATTGCTGAGGCAAAGCTCTGCCGTGACTGTATTTTTCTCCACATCCCTTGTAACCGGCGCCTTCTAGTTTAACGCCAAACTCCTGCCATCGCAGCAATTGCATTTCCTAGATAAACACATTGCTCATGAAAATAGCATCCAGGATAGCGTGCAGCAAACGGCGTTATGTAGCGGTACCTCCTTTATGTGAGCAGCTGAAACGCCCAGCAGCGGGAGAGGCAGGGCGAGGCACGGCTACTGCGGAAGATTTGTAGAGGCAGCAATGGAGTTGGCAGAGCAAAGCCCTCGAGTGCCTGCCACTTCTCCAGCCTGCAGTGCCATGGGGGGCCTGCGGGCTGGTCCCCGCAGCCCTGAGCGCAGGCAGTGGCGGCACCGTCATTGGTCAGCGCTCTCGGAGCTGCTGCTGGCCTGGATTCAGCTTGTGCAGCAGTCCCGTAAAGGGGATTTTCTGATAAGAAAGAGACTTGCTAATTGCTCGGATACTCCTGTGATGATGAAGACAGCTCACCTGCTGAGCGAGTTACTCATAACATACTGTATTTCAAACAGTAAAGGAGCTGGCGTGATCTCAGCGTTGGGTTAGATTTGGCTTAAAATTACAGTATTCAAAGTAAATATTTTCCTAAATTTCCTTCTGAGCCAGATACCTATGGAGAGAGACTTAAGAAGCCTTGGATTTGAAGGCAGTTTGTGCCTCTATGTTTTTTTTGTCACTGTCCCTGCATGTTGTCATCCAAACCCAGCTGTTTACTTGTCTGCCGGTTGTGTTTTCAGGTGTTTGTCAATGACTCGTGACTCTCTTTTTAGTTGTTCTAGCAGTGTGCAGCATCAGTTTAAGAGTATGAAACCACTGCAGACTGTCATAAAATAAACGATGTGGGCCCACGGCAGTAAGCTGGAGCCATGCTTAACTTCTTACAGTTGAGCTTGGGATGACTTGAGCTTGCCTGTTGGATAAATTCTGTGATACTCCTCTCCCTGTGAGCTGCTCTTTAGGGGAGGGGTTTTGTTAAATCGCTCTGCATCTGAGAGAATAACTTAACCCGAAATGTTGACTGCAGAGCACTTCGGAACACTTACCTGGGTTATTTACCTCCTCCCCAAAACCTATATGAAATGGCAGGGTTTTTTTTTTCTCCTAAGCAGGGTAAATTTATCCACGCTTTCAACTTGAGTAAGTATTATGCCCGCTCTATTTAAGAGGTTTAGTAGATCTTTGCAGAAATAGAGTAACTCATCTCCTGTTACCTCAAACTGCATGCCAGTCAGCTGTAAGAAAGCTTTCCTCGAAGGAAGAAGCTGTACTGTGTGTAGGCTGATAGACTCTTCTAAAAAAAAAATTGGGCTGGAAACCATTTTCCTGGCGACCCTTGTTATATTCGCTGTAGCATGTTTAAATACGTGTGTCTTTGCATCTTGCATCGATCAAACCGTGATTAACTTCTTTCCCCTCTGCAAACCTTCAGCATTCCTGGGAAATGGTCGGGAA
This sequence comes from Theristicus caerulescens, assembly GCA_020745775.1. Taxonomy (NCBI): domain Eukaryota; kingdom Metazoa; phylum Chordata; class Aves; order Pelecaniformes; family Threskiornithidae; genus Theristicus; species Theristicus caerulescens. The sequence continues at coordinate 55,665 of CM036581.1, forward strand.
GAAGAAGGGTGTCTCAGGACAGAAGGAGAGTGGACAGACAGAACCCAGTGAAGAAAGCAAAGAAAACCGGGAGAGGGATCGGGATTTCAGCAGACGACGTGGCGGGCCACCGAGGCGGGGGCGAGGTGCCAGCCGTGGAAGAGAGTGTATGGACCTGCCCTTTAATAACCCCCGTAACTGCCACAGCGCACACCGAGGCACTTTGTGCTGCGTAAAAGCTGTCAGTAAAGCTTCTTGGGCAGACGTGTCTGAGGAAAACCATCCTTGTGCGCGTGGCGATCTGTTTGATGCTCCCCTGTCTGAGATGATTCCTTGGGTGATTCAATACCGGCAGCTTAAATAAAAGAAGTTACGGGAGCGTTTGGCGGTGTGGTCTCCCACACAGCTGCCGCACTTCGGTGTTTGAGGTCTGGTCTTGTATCCTCCCTAAAGCAGGACGAATCTTGAAATTGTCTTTGCGTTGTTCTGTCTTTCAGTTCGGGGCCAGGAGAATGGACTAGACGGTGGTAAGAGTGGAGGATCTTCTGGAAGAGGCACAGAAAGAGGGAGGCGGGGACGTGGCCGAGGCCGAGGTACACATGGGGTTTGAGGTCAGAGGGGGTGGGAGGAGAAGAATTACGTCAGCGTATTCATCTCCGTGAGGTTTGAAAGCCTCTTTTCTGGGAGGAATTGCCAAACTGAAAACGAGCACTAGATTTTTCTGTTCTCATGCTTACACTTAGTGCCTACACGTTGCTTCGCCATCTTAAGCATGCTAGAAACAGTATCTAGTTCTTGCATCCCGTCTGTGGAGTTGGAAAAAAAATAGGGCTTTATTGTGTAGAGGTGGGAAGTTAAGAAAATGAAGGTGACTCTTTGGCAGGTGGGCCAATTGCTCGTTGGCAACAGAGTCTGGATCCTCCTTGTTCTTGCACGTGCGGCTCTGAGCACCATTGCTGTGCAAACGCTCGGCTTGGTTTTTAAATACTCAGCGGCAGAAATTCATTTTGCCACAAAATCCGTGCTGCTGAGGACACACACTGCAGAAATCAGAACCTGGGGTCCGGTACTTACGGTTTGTGCTAGCTGGAAACCTCATCTGAGCCTGGAATGATGCATCGCTAATTATACTGCCAGCCAGCGAGGTCATTCCCGTACCTATAAAGACGCTGCTGGAAATCCCATCGACTTGGGAAGATCCTCACCACTTTCATATTCTGGGCATCAGGACTCCATATGTTGTTCAAATGTTTCTTTTCCCAGCGATGCGGAGCCAAGAGAGATGCTCAGCAGTGCGCGTGTGTATGTTTTACAGGTGGCTCTGGAAGGCGAGGGGGAAGATTTTCTGCCCAAGGCATGGGGTAAGTTTCACTGGTACAAACCACAGCAAAAATAACAGTCTTTGTGCATGAATAGTACTGTTTGTGTCAGTCATTTGTGTTCTGATTTTCCTTTTTTTGTTAATAAAGCCAAAACTGCCTCATGCTAGCTTAAATTTGGAATGGCTGGTGTAGCTGAAGCATCCTTCTGCGGAGAGAACTGTCTTCTGAAACTCTTTGAGATGTGTCATGGCCTGAATAAAATGAGTTGCTTTTAAAATGCTTAGGGAAAGGGAGTAAAAATTTCCATCCTCATATTTCTTGCAGAACTTTCAACCCGGCTGACTATGCCGAGCCGGCCGGCACGGATGAGAACTACGGGAATAGCAACAACAACACGTGGAACAACACGGGCAGCTTCGAGCCGGATGATGGCACGAGTAAGTGGTCTTCGCGCGCGTGTTGGCTGGTTTGTATTTAGAGGGTAGGTGGATTTTGTGTCCATCCAGTTGCGCTGAGGAGGTTCTGGGTAGGTCTTTGGCTCAGGGACAGAGGAACGGGTTGTTGGTTGACAGATGGATTTCAGTGACCCTGTTTCTTTGCAGCCGGGGGTGCCTTTGCGTCTGTTAGGGTGCCCGCGTTGGAAACTGGGAGCCGGATGATTGTTCTGGTGTGAGCTTGTGCGTGCCATTGCCCAACAGAAGCACAGGAATGCTTGCCTCCGTTTGTTTTCCAGTAGAAACCACGCTGCCTCTTTGGAAAAGTCTTTTTTAGAAACTGTAGCGTGATAAACACATACAAGTTCTCCCGATATTCGGTGCATCCTCCAGAGAATATTACTCGGAGTTGAGATGTTTTGCTCTTGATTTCGGTATGGGGAGCATTCTCTCTCTCATGGTTGTCTTGCTCGACCTGCTGTAGGATGAGAAAGCAAGCTAGCCGAAAAGAAATCTTCATCGCTTGCCTGTTTGAAGCAAACGTTCCTTCACTGGGTGGCTCGTGAACGCCGATCTGCCCTTGTACATTCTCTTGCATTGGAAAAATGGTACTTTTTTTGTTTGTTTCAAGTATGCACACTATTGTAAGACACAAGTGAACTCAGATTTTTGCAGTGTGATAACTGGACAGAGTCGCAAGGGACAATCCTTAATCGTAAGTAGTCTATTTGTGCGGGTTTTTTAAGAGTGGTTGGTTTTTTTTATGGAGGAGTCTTGCACCACCGTGAAGTCAAACTATTTTTCCATGGTTTTTGAGCCTTCGAGTAAATACCACATCTCGGTTATAAGAAGCATCCACCACCGTATTAATGTTGCTTTAGGCCACTTCCATGTTTGTTGTATTTGCTGAAAAAATGATAGCTTTGGAAAGAGAGAAATAAGGTACTGTGAACTCGGATAGCTTTTACTGCACATTGTTAGTGTAGGGTTGTTCTGGTTGGTTTGTGTTTTGGTGGGGTTTTGTTTAGGGGGTTGGTTTGGTTTTGTTTGGTTTGGGTTTTTTTTTTTCCCAGAAAAGGGAGAGCTGTTTTGAAAGGAGGAAAAAAATAAGCATGGTTTTGTAAAACACTAGCAGATTGAGTGATCATCTTGCCGACTGAAAAACAGAGTTTTAAATACCGGAGGGAGTAGTGTAGGCATGTGTTAAGGGCAATGGGCACGCTTGTCTTTGGAGGAAAAAGGGATGGGAGTGGATGAGCTCTACGTGCTTGAAGTTTGTCTGTCGAGTCTGAACAGGCTGCTGTGTGGCTTTTTTCTTTTCCTTCTGTTTTGGTGTTTTGTGGAACTGTGGAACAAAGTGGGTTGGAGCGGGGCTGGGGGAATTGAGGATTTTTCTGATGGAACAACTCAAATTTGCTCTAGTACTGCAACGCAGCTGTAAAGTTTATCGCGCAACTACGCTGTTCACCTGTGCCGTGCGTGGTCATCTTGTTTCCATTTTAGTAGCCGCGGGCATCTCTTTAAATTAACAATATCCACAGGTACAACGTGACTGGTGTAAACGGGGGCAATGAAACTCGCCTTCGCTTCTTTAAGTCAAAATTTCACTCGTTGTCTGTCTTGTCTTTTTTTTTTTGTTTCAGGACTTGATTTCATTGGGGGTGAGGGGTCAAATTATCCCCGAAAATTTGACACTGCTCCTGGTACGATACATCCAGGTGCACTAACTGCCCCGGATACCTTTACTTTATAGCTTTTTTTTTTTTAAAAAACCTGAAATATCTGTGGATATGTCATTCTTCTCTCTCTTAATTTGTTCATTTTAATGAATATTTGATGTTTGTTCTGATTGTGCTTTTACTAATGCTGACGCCTTGAATGTAAATTGGGAGAGGTTAACCCAAATTCTTGTGGATGATGTAAATTTTAACTTCAGCCGCTGCTTCTCGGTACCCAGAGCAGCTCCGCGTCCACAGCACCGAGGACAGAGTATCCCACCCGAGGGGAGGAAGCGTGACGCAGCTTAGTCGTATTCTGCTTGTCTCAAACCTGGAAAGCTGTGACTTGCCGTTGTCCCCGTGCCACTTCCTTGGCGCAGTGGTTCGGTTCTGCAGCGATCACTTCATTGGCCTCCCCGCTGTGTTTCTGCTTAGGGTCAAAACACTGCTGCCAGGGGCATTAGTCTGGCTAAACTGTCTCAGCGCTTTGCCTCTGCTTACGGCTACCTCTGGGCGAGCGACGCGCTTGATGGCTGCTTTGGCATGCTCTTGCTGCCCGGCCGCTCTTTTTCACTTGCGCAGACCTGCCCTGCAGCTGAAGATGACGGTGGGTTTTGAGATGACCAGGATGCTTGATGGCAAAGCTGCTCGGTGCCTGGCAGCCTTATTTCCTGCTCTTACACCTTTATGCCTTATCAAGCCAAGAGACACCCGTGAGACGATCGTTTGCCTTACACCTACCGAATCCCATCGGTGTCCATAACAAGGCCAAAATCATGTTTGACTAACATCTCCTCCGTCTAACCTGAGGTCTGGAAGTCGAGGCTAAGGGCCCTTCTGGAGGAACTTGCCACTTTGCTCTCGAAGGTCAGGACAGGAGGAGTGTTGAGGCTGTAAGAGTCCCTTTTGCACGGGCCCTGGAGGCAGACGTACTTGGAGTGCTTCTGTTGCTTTGGAGCATCTCCTGGTTCTCACCTCTGGGTTAATCTTTAACTCCCGCAGGCAGCACAAGGCCATCTGCTCCAGCGCTGCCATTGTGGTTTTGCCACACTTTGGCTTTGTTTGGATTTACATTCCTTTGAGTTGCAGAGTGGAAGGTTTGGGTCTATCACCCTTCCAGGCTGGGGCATTGAGCATGTGTCCAGTCATTGAGAGAGCGGCAGACCGCCCGACGGGCTGCAGGAGGAGCAAGCTGGTTGCCCATCTCCCAGTTTAAAATGAAGAGAGAGTGTATTTGGGAAGGGGGAGGGAATCTTGAAGACACAAGGGGATTTTCTTCTTCAGCACATTCATATTTGCAAATGCTTATCGACTTTTAAATTTTTTTTCCCCTTCTCCTGGTTTGAGGAGCTTAAAGACCAGCAGCTCTTTGAAGGGCTTTCTTAAAGCAGAGAGGAGGGATTGCCGTTCAGAAGATGACACTTCTGAAATGGCGTAAGAAGTGTCAGGGCGTTGCTTGCGTTGCAGCTCTCCTCTTCGGAAGAGCTTGATGGAGAGAGATACACTCAGTTTCTTTAAAAAAAACCTAAACACGCTGTGCTGGTTAGGAAGCCTTCTGGAGCATTTCTGGCGAATGCCTGGTTGTACATCACACGTCTTCTGTTTTCCGTCTGTCCCTTCATGTGCAAGGAGCACAAGCCATGCTGAATAGGTGTCCGGTACTCCAGAAGTCAGCTTGCCAGGAAAGCCCCATCGATGACTGCTCTTCATCTGCAGGATTCCCTTTTGCTTTTGTGCTGCTTTGCTTTTCTTCTCATTTCCCCCAAGCGAGCAAGACTAAGAGAGCCCTGTGCCGTGTTCCTACGTGCACAAACTCTTCTTGGGGCAACTCCCCTGGCTTCCTGCGAGCTGCAGCTGACCCAGGTACCTCCAGCTCCCACTTCACCTCTTGGCTAAGGCTGAGCTGGTGGGATCTTTCTGATCCATGAAAAGCTGGAAAGGAGCCTTCCCACTACTGCTGTGAGGGCACAAAAAAAAATCTAAGGAATGATGGAATCTGGGTTTTAAACCCCAGATGTGTTTTGCGTTGAATGTGTTGAACTCCTCCTGATGCTTCTGTCTTGGAGGAAGAGTAGCGTGCCTTGAGACGCCTGGCACTCAAGGAAGTCACGTTTTATTTATATCTACATTTCTAACTTAAATATTTTTAAAAAAAATCCAGGAAGGCTTCCCGAATTGACTCAACTTGTCAAGCAAAACAAAACACCCAACAAAACAACAATGAAAAAAGAATAATTTGTTGATAATATACTTATTTCATGCAGTAAATCCCCCACTTCCAGACAAGCAGTTGTTTGGATGTTTTGGCCTTATAATTAAAGTGCATATGGGAAGATACGCTGTGGGTTTTGCCCCCCAAAATCTCAGCGAGCCTGATTGTGTCCTGCAGAAGAATCCACAATGTTCTCGCTCCTTGTGTGCTACATTTTTATGCTCTAAAAGGCTTTTAGCTTATAAAAGGGCTGATGCCAACTCGTTCCGTCCTTGTCGATGTCTCCAGGGTTAACCCTGTTGGCTGTGTCGGGTTTTGTTGATCTGGTTTGCACGGGCTGAAAACAGACTGCGCAAAACGGGGCTGTTCTTACGCTCTGAGTTTTTTGGGGTGTAAAACGCTCCCGCTCTCCTCCCACACCAAATTTTAAGTTGTCTAATGGATTCGGAAGTCGCCACGTAGTATTCAAAGTACTGAGGTTAAACTGTGCTTGAAGAGAGGGACGGAACAAGTTGAAGATGTGGCCGGGCAAAACTTTTTTCCCCAGTAAATTTTGCTCTCTTACAAATTGCACTGTGCTGGATTGCGGCTGAAATCTCGTGTGCTTTTCTCCCTGATATTTTAAGCTACTCGCTTTGAGCATATCTCTGAAATTGGTCACAGAAAACGTGGGAATTGCTTAGTCCCTTAAATTTTCCTTTTTGATTCCCGTTTGCCTGTGCACAGGAGGTCCTGGTGCAGTGAGGTTTCAACAGGGGGGGGGCGGGACCGAACCGAACGGAACCATGTGAATGGTTCAGTTGTCCCAGGTTTTATAGAAATTTAAGGTTTAGCTGGGTGGTGAGGTCCTGCGCAAGCGCTGGCAGGAAGGCCCCGAAGGAGGTGCTCTGTCCGAGCTGCTGGGGGAACACTAACTGCTCGTGGGTGCAGAAACTTGCAGCTACTGCAATAGGAGGGGAAATCAGGAAAATGGCACAAGGAGGCTGGGGACGATGCTGGGGCTTCCTTGCCAAGCTCAGCTTCCCTGTTCGGTGTCGGGGTGTGTGCGTTGCCCTAGCTGCCAGCCCAGCGGTCGCTCTCTTTCAGCCTAGCCTGCCCGAGCAAGGCTGAGGCGATCCCATCGCGGTACCTTGCCCATGAATCATGGGTTGGCGTCGACTGCTTTAACTTGTCTGGTTGGCAAATAGAAATTATCTCAGCTGCTTGCAAAGCTCCCCAGTGCTTCCCCGGCTCTTGGAGGTGGAGCGTTGATGCACGCGTAACTTCTCTACCTGTTGTTATCCTTGTAGGTGCATGGAGGGCAGCGACAGAAGAATGGGGCACGGAGGACTGGAATGAAGATGTAGGTACTCTCCAAACCCCTCTCCTCCACGCGTCTGCCGGCAGGCCGCTGTCCTGTTTGTACACTCACAGCTACGAGAGGAGCGCAAAGCCCATCCTCCCCAAACTATGGGCATAGCCCAAGCCAGGCTCCCGATTCCAGGAGCTACGATAAATAAGTAAACATCGCTGCTTCTAAAGTACACGTGTAGTAGAGCTTGTCGTGGGAGCCCGAGACATGAAGGGATCTCCCGGGACATTGAGTCTGGTCCTCTCCTTTCCTCCAACTGCATGATTGAACTCTTCCATAAACTGGCCTGACTCCACACAAGATTTTTGCACGGCTCCTCCGGTGGAGCGGCAGTTTGGGAAGGTTTGCCTTTGATCCACGCCACGTGCCGTGGAGGAGGCGGCAGCAGTTTCGTGCGTGTGTCACGTGCCTCTGCTGGTCCTTGTGGTTTGGATCGAACAGAAGCTCTTGGCTTTACCTTCTGACTTGCTCTTTGGCCTGTCTCGCTGCTTTTTGGTCTCTACCTGGCATCTCCTTCAGGGGAGAACGGGTGCTGTTATCACCTGCTTTTAATGCAGTGCCAGTTTCTTCTGAAATGGGCTTCAGACCCTCTCTGAATCAAGGGAGAACTTCAGTGCTTGCAGATGGGAGCAGGGTTGGGCTTTTTTAGTAGTATTGTTAGTTTTGCATGCTCGTTTTTGCTAAGCCTCCAGAACAGGCACGAAGGGAAAGCTTTTGCTTCCCAGACACCGTCTGAAGGAAGCGCTCCTGCTGTGTTTGGAGGCGCAAGCAGCTTCTCTGTCTGTTCAATCAGGTCTCTGCTTGAAGAGAGCCTTTGATAGCCCTTCTTGCCTTCAGCGTCTGTGATACGCTCCCAGGGGTTCCTGGTTTTGTTTTTAAACTCTTGCAGTTTAGTTGCTGGCAGCTCCTCGGCCTGGAATAAAAGCTGTTCATATGCAGATATGTTCTGGGCTAAATCACAGGTGGTCATTAAACCTCCCCTTCGTTCATTTTTGAGCGATGTTATTTTCCCTTCCATAGTTGAAGTAGATCTGTTGGTCTCTGGTCAGATCATCCAGATGAGGCCAGGATCATCGGAAGCTTAACTATGGGTCTGAAGCATTTTTTCTTTGGCTTCTCTACCTGTGCAGGGGGTTTGCAGATCAGTGCTGTGTACCATCAATTCAGGGCACCTGTCTAACATCGCAGCAGCCCTAGTGCATTTGTGGACTACGGGAAATTTGTAGAAGGATTTGGGTTTTTTTTTTAAACTGGCAGGTGATTTGTGCACTTGCCTGAGAAGAAACAAATGAAATCTGGAGGTATTTAAAAGATGCAGTGCTTGAGGACATGGTTTAGTGGTGGACTTGGCGGTGGTAGGTTAATGGTTGGACCTGATGATCTTAAGGGTCTTTTCCAACCTTAACAATTCTATGATTCTATGAAATAGAAGCTGATTCTGATGGGAGCCAAATGTTAGAGAAGTTGAATTCTAAACACTTGAATTTCTTGAATCTTTCTGTGACTGAGACAAACATTTGTGTGCCTTACTTAGAGTCCCGAGACGCTGTTCTCACTTTGGGATTCTTTTTCCCTTTTTTTTATCTTTCAGCTGTCTGAGACGAAGATCTTCACCGCCTCCAACGTGTCTTCAGTGCCTCTGCCTGCTGAGAATGTGACAATCACAGCTGGACAGAGGTGATAGCCCATGGCAGTGCTGTTTACGTGGGAAAAGCACAAAAGTCCCAGAGCAATTTGCCATCTCAGACTAAACCTTGCCAGCTAGCTAAAATGCAGTAGCTCTGAATAAGATGAGATGGATTTAAATGGAAAAGTTGAGTTAGGAGTTTTCAGGTCCTAATCCTGGATTAGAGTTTTCCTGGGCTTTGCTGCTGGTTCTTCAGATTTGGGGGCATTTTGCTGCGTTAAATTAATGGAAGACATGCTTTAAAATAGAAGGCCATGCAGGATCTTGCTTGGTCTCTGTCCTTTTGAGGTTGCTACTGGCAGTCGTGAGTTAATGTTCTGCAGATACATTCAATTTGTAAAGTAAAAGCTATAAATCGTGAGGCTGGAGGTAGCGTATCGCTGTAATGGACGTGAGAGGTGTGACAGCGGGTTGTCTGCTTTCTTTACCCAGAATCGATCTTGCAGTCCTGCTAGGAAAGACGCCCTCTTCTATGGAGAACGAGTCAACAAACCTGGAGTCATCCCAGGCTCCTTCCCTGGCCCAGCCGCTGGTGTTCAGCAATTCCAAGCAGAGTGCTATATCCCAGCCTGCCTCTGGTAACTCCTTCTCTCACCACAGCATGGTAAGGAAATACTGGGCTCTGCCAGCGTCGGGGGTTTGGCAGGCGTTGGTCTCCCTGCCGTTCTCTGTCTGCATTTGAGCAAAATGGGAAATACGGTTCTGACGCCCGCTCGCTTCTTGTGTGTGGCAGGGTCCTCTGCTTGGATGATTTGCCAGTCTGCTCTAAATACAGAGGCGTGAAGTCCATTGCTTAATTAGAAATAATTGGGATAATTCTTCCCCTGTTGCCCTTGTCAGACTTGCAACAACCGCTTCTTTCCTGCTCAGAGGAAAGGAAAAACTCTTCCAGTCCAGGGCTTGCAAATTCAACCGTTTGAGAAGTGGAACTGGTTGGGAGTTTGGTGTGGGATGAGATGCTGGCATCTACTGACAGGGGAAGGAAGGAGGCATTGAATCTGCCTCAGGGATGTGCACAGGCCTGGGCAGATGCTTCTTTGTGTAATTTCAGCAAAAGAAATAAAAATGGTGCACTTAATGGTGAGATAGTTCAGGAAGGATTTTCAAAACCACCGTAACTGTAAAGTTAAGTTCTCCTGGTGGTTGTCTTTTTTAAAGATCCTGTCTGTTAACTTTTCTTTGTAAGTCTCTGTGACACCGTAAAATGCCATGGGTTGGGCAACAGATCGGTGTACCCACACTCATATGCGATAAAGGCTGTGAGAGAAGTATGAGCTCCCCTTGCCGGTGGTGTCTGTGTGCATCTGGAGCTCAAGAGTGTTAAGCTGAGGCACCCCATGAGAAGCAGCAGGGCACAGTGCATTCAGGCTTATGTTAAGAGATGTATCTGTCCTCTTGAGCCAAGTTCCAAGCCAAGGGAGACATTGACTGTTATTTCATTGCTGAAATTGCAGGTGAGCATGCTGGGGAAAGGGTTTGGAGACGTCGGGGAGGCCAAAGGCAGCAGTACCACGGGTTCTCAGTTCCTGGAGCAGTTCAAGACGGCCCAGGCTCTGGCTCAGCTGGCTGCTCAGCACACCCAGCCTGGTGGGAGCACCACTGCTTCTTCTTGGGACATGGGATCCACTACGCAGACCTCGTCTCTTGTGCAGTATGGTAAGGGAAAGCAGCGGTGCCGAAAGGGGAGCGTGTTCTCTCAGAACCGCAGAAACGCGCTGCGAGCAGCGGCGTGAGGGATTCAGTGAAGGGCCAGATCACAAGTTCACAGCCAAGCCAACTGTGCTGGAGAAATTAAAAGAACTGTGAGAGTAAAATGTAATAGTGCATGTGAGTCTTCCCCTCTTCCTTTTATACTTAGGGCAATTGAATCCATCTGCCTCTTGGTCATTCCAGCCAGCTTCAGGGCCAGGGAGCTGGCGTTCCCGAGACCCGCACAGTGTGCAGAACTGTTCCTGGTGTAAAGCAGAGAAGGGGTCCAAAAGTGGGCACCTCTGGAGAATAGTTCCTGAATACCAACACTTGTCGGTCAGCTGCTGACCCGATGTTATCTTTTAAAGGAATGTGATTCTGGTGACTGTTAAATGCCAGGAAGTAACTCTACCTCTGGGCTGGCACGAGGGAATAAACAGTGATTAAGAGAGGCTCCTGCTTTTCAGATGAAATGCCGAGCCCTGCCGTGGTCGGGTACTAGTGCCATTTCTTTCAGCTTGTGCGTTTTATTTCTTGCTATAGGGAAATGGCTCTGGTTCAAATCTAAGCTGAAGAAAAATCGAGCCCTGTCCTAGTAACAGAATTGGCAGCTCCTGATCTTTTCAGACAAGGAGCCACAGAGGAGAGTCAGAGAGAATAGGAGCTGGTTTTTAATAAGCTGTGGTAAGGCTTAGGCGAAGGAGGAGGGTGGTGCAGTTGTGCAAAGCCCTGAGGGTGGGCAGCCCCGAGCAGCGGTGTTGCTTGGAGGATACCCAGTACTTGCAGGGGAAAGAGCAGGCAATGAAATGCAGCAGTGTTGGCAGAGAGGGGAAAGGAAGCGGCATCAGGAGCGTGCAGGGCTCCGACACGCAGTGCCTCCGCACAAGGGACTCTGAAGTCCCAGTTTCTCGGAGGATGGAGGACTTTTGCTGTGCAAGCTCTCGTCGTCCTGTAGAGATGGTGGAAGGAGCTGAGGGGAGAAGGGCTTAAAAGGCTCTGTGTTGATGGTGGTGAGAGCACAAGGCTGGGAGTGGAGACGCTGGAGTTCTCTGCTCTCTGATTTTAACAGGCTCCAGGAGGAGTCACGGTGTGAAATGATTTTATTTTCTTGATGCTGAGAGGTGTCAGAACGTGGTTTGGTTTTAAGGAAACAAATCCTGCTAACTCAACTCTGTCTCCCCCGGTAGATCTCAAGAACCCAACAGACTCTTCTGTGCATAGTCCCTTCAAGCGTCAGGCCTTCACGTCAACTTCAACCATGATAGAAGTGTTCATGCAGGAGAAACAGCCTGTGGTGACTGCCTCCACAACCGTGCCGGCACCCCCTTCCTCACCGCTGCCCACCAAAACCAATCCTGTTCCCCAGATGTCCCCAGGGTCCTCGGACAACCAGTCCTCCAGTCCCCAGCCAGCACAGCAGAAGCTGAAGCAGCAAAAGAAAAAAGCATCGTTAACATCAAAGGTGTGGATGGCTGGTGGGGAAGGAGGCGTCGTATTGCGTTAGAGCTGCAGAAAAACCCATTTGGGCTGGCGAGGGAAGGGCTGGGCTTGGCCTTCCTGCTGTTAGCGTTGGGTGTTTGTGGGGGTGACGAGGAAAAGCTTGCCTGCCTGGGTTGAACAGTGTAATTCAGAGGATGCAAGCCTGTAACTATGTCACGTGCTGGGAAATGTGGATGCTAAAGTCATTTTCTGTGCTTATCCAGGGAGCGATTGACCCTTTCTGTTGTTCCTCCCTTGCAGATTCCTGCGCTTGCGGTGGAAATGCCTGGCTCAGCGGATATCTCAGGGCTAAACCTGCAGTTTGGGGCGTTACAGTTTGGTTCGGAGCCTGTTCTTGCGGAGTACGAATCGACGCCCACAACAAGCGCTGCCGTTAGCCAATCTCAAAGCAGCCTGTACACCAGCACGGCTAGGTGAGGACCGGGCGCGAGGAGGGGAACGATTAACCCGAGACGGTAGCTTTGGAAGGTAGCTGGTCCTGTGGACTTCAGTCATGCTGCATACTAGTAGACCCTTTCTGGCTGTGCCGTAGTCACAAAGGGGGGACAACGTATGCAACAGCAAAGCATAAGTTGCCGGCAGACTCATTCAGGCAGCTCTGTGACTGATTGGCCTGTGGTACTTATACAGAAAGCAGACGTTTCCTGCTGCCGTTAAACGGTGTTGCTGGAAACACAGGAGGGGAATCCCCAGCGCCACTGCTCCTTGTCCCTGGTGAACAGATTCCGTGTGCTGTGTCCTGCTTTTTGCCTGGCAAACCGGGACACAGTGGCGTAGGTGGATCCATGGCGACGATGCCTTGCCAAAGCGAAGCGTTTCTGTCTTCTCTTGGGCCAACCGTTAGTATCTGGCCAGTCCCTTGAGTGGTGGCAGCTCACGAAATGTCACCTAGAGCGCAGCAGTGTGTGAGGCAAGGCTGCAGCTAGGTGCCAGCATCCTCCTGCGGCCGGGCTAGCCCTTGTCTGGGTATGTTCCTCTGCTTGGGTTGCTTGGCTGCTTTGCGTGGTGCCTTTATGCTGATGCTTGGGGCTCTTCATTGTGAAGATTTGAGATGCAGAGCCTACAGTCTGGGTCAGCAGCTTACAGCAGGGCTGTTTTGGAGGAAAACGTAAAAAACGTAAATTCCTTTTTTTTTTTTTTCCCCCTGCCTTTGTAGTGAATCTTCATCCACAATTTCGTCCAATCAAAGCCAGGAGTCTGGTTACCAGAGCGGCACAATACAGACAGCAACGTTTACCTCCCAGAACAGCGCTCAGGGACCACTGTACGAACAGAGATCCACCCAGACGAGGCGATACCCAAATTCAATCTCCTCCTCACCCCAGAAAGATCTGACCCAGGCCAAGGTAGGAAAATAGCTTTGCTCACCCTTTCTGCTGAGTAAGCATAACGTGTGAAGCACTGTCTCGGGGGAAGCTAAGTGGTTTCTCAAGTGTTTCTGTGATCCTCCACGTGGCTTGTGGACTCGTGAGAGCTTTCTTCTGGGTGCTACCAGAGCCCTTAGCTATGTTACTTACCTGGGGCTGGGCCAGTGGGGTTAACAGCGGTTAAGTTGATTGCAGGCTGTGTGTCATGTCACACATAATTGCCCTGCTGCAGAGTGGCGTTCAGGCCAAGGATTTAGTTTTGTCTTAAGGATTCGATTCTTGCATGCTGCACCCAAGTTCAGTAACATCAATTTTGGCTAACGAACTTGGGTTGAGGATGTTGAGCCAGTCTAACCACCAGCAGCAGAGAAACTTCTTGCACCGCTTTCTCAAATATGTGCTTGGGGGTCGTGGGGGCTAGTTGAGCTTCGGACTGATTCCGGCGCAGTCTGGTGACCCGTGTTGGTAGCACCCCTTTTTCACAACTGAGGAGGGAGTGTGGGAGGGGGCTGACATGAGATCTGCCTCTGGAAACGAGCAGCTGCAATGCCCAGTGCTCTTTTTCTCTTCTTCCTCAGAATGGTTTCAGTTCTGTACAACCCACGCCATTACAAACCACGCAGGCCGTTGAAGGTAAGAGTCTGTCAGTGCAGCGGGTGTCCTCAGTCTCTTGTGCTGCTCGTATTCTTTGCTTTGGATGAAAAGCTTTATCTGTGCTAATAGCAAGTCCTTTCCCTGCTGGACTAATTGCTGCCACTCGGATTATTTGCTTGCCTTGAAATGTTCAGCTTTCTGCTGATGGATCCATGAGATCCTTGATGAGTCACTCCCTGATGACAATAATTTACTCCGATTTGTTTGTGAAAGGCACCGCATCTGTAGGTCTTGAAGCTCTTTGCAGAGCCGATGGCGGTGTTGGGGTAAAGTGGGACGCAGAACACAATCACGCTGTGTGTAACTGGTTGGCAGCAGCGAGGGAAGCCCCAGATCTCCCAGCTCCTCTAGCTGAGCCTTCGCTGATCCTCACCACTGAGTTGCCCTCCAGGAGCTGCTGGTAGCTGCCCCTAACCCAAAGCTTTTGTTCGCAGGTGCTACAGGCCCCGCAGTCAAATCCGATTCCCCCTCTGCTCCCAGTATCACGCCTCTCAACGATGGGGTGTCTGCATCGTCCTTGCTGACCACAGCCAGCCAACACTCGACAGCTCTGAGCAGCCTGAGCCACAGCGAGGAACTCCCCAGTACAACCACCGCCCAACTCAGCAGGTGAGCAGGTGTGGTGGATGGATTTCTAGAGAAGCAGAACCAGAAGCAGGGATCTATAGTAGCCATCAAAGTCTGTCTCATGCAGTGGGGAAGACTGAGGTGACTCACCCCGTCTGAGTAGCTGGGGAATGGGATCTGGCCTGGTGCTGCCAATGGTGACTCTCGCATCTTGACAACCTTTTATTCCTCCTTCCGCAGTACGTTACCCACCCAGCAGAACAGCCTGTCCTCATCCACATCCTCTGGGCGAACGTCAACTTCAACTCTTCTGGTGAGTCTAGGAGTGCTCTAGCGCTGCGTACCCCTATTCCTGCTCGGCTTGGAGAGGTCTGCTGCTGCGGCCACCCTTGGGCGTGCGGCTGGCGGGGTCTGCCGTTGTGCCGGGAGCTGCCAGGCTGCCGGTTGTCCCGCTGGAGTTTGGACGTTATGACATCCCATCTGTCTGACAGGGGGTTATGTCAGAACACTCTATGCACCTCTGGCTCCAGGCTTTTGACACCCCGCCTGTTTCAGACATAGCAGCGGCTCCTTTTGAGCCCGTAGCAGCTCTGAAAGTGCTGCCGAGTTGCAACCAGATGTCAGAGCAAACCGGTAGCTGATGGAGTGTCACTGTTCAAACACACATACTGCTGGAGCTCCTGCAGTACAGAGTCACCGGGTATTGGCTTCTGCAGCAGAATAAATCTCCCTGCCGCAAATGCAGCGTTTAGCCCTGCTTTTCCCAGCAGACAGACATGTTGGGACACAGCCGCACAAGAGGCTTGGAAGCATTAGGGGTTGGCTGCTATCAGGACTTTGGACTTCAGCCAGATGCAAAGCAGGTTTCTTTGTAGCCTGCAGCAGCCGAATTCATTGCAGGCTCTCGGGAACGTCCGGGGCAGACAGACCCACACGATATTTTGCGTAGACAGTGTCCTGTGATATTTCTGCGCTCAGTTACGTCCGCCTGGTCCCCTAACTCTCTTCCTTTCCTTCCCTAGCACACAAGTGTGGAGAGTGAAGCAAGCCTCCATTCTTCTGCTAGCACTTTCTCCACCTCCTCCAGCACAGTGTCGGCCGCCCCGCCAGTCGTAAGCGTTTCATCCAGTCTCAGCAGCGTCAGCAGCCTGGGCCTCAGCCTCAGTAGTAACTCCACGGTGACGGCCTCGACTCGCAGCTCTGTTGCAACAACATCAGGTACTTTCCTGGGTGCTGCTACACAGGAGGAGGGTGTGGGGGGCTAAGAGAGACAGCTTCTGCTGTTTGCTTCACTGTGGAACTTGTCCTTTCTCTTCCTTTTTCAGGAAAAGCCCCTCCCAATCTCCCTCCTGGAGTTCCACCGTTGTTGCCTAATCCGTACATCATGGCTCCAGGGTTGCTACATGCGTACCCGGTGAGTGGGACAGCCGGCTCTTTGCAGTCGTGTCATGCCACTAGATCCCTCCTAGCTCTTTCAGCTCGCAGGGAGCGATGTAGTAGAGTAGAGAAACAAGAAACCGTAACATCAGCCCAGCAGGACTGCCTTGAATGGGAAGAGCTTGGACCTGCTGTTTTCCATAAAACAGTAGCAGAGGAAATCCATGTGCCCGTGGGGGTAAATGTCTGTGATTGGGGTCACCCCAGAGCAGATTCTGTCTGCCTGTTCTCTACAGCCTCCCCAACCTTTGGGGAGCAACAGCCCTTGGTCAGAGCACAGCTCACGAAAGCGTGGAGCTGTATTAGCAACGTGGTATGGCAAAGGCCAAGCAGTTACAACTGCCACAAAGTCTAGGCGTGCGTCACAGCCCTCTTCTGAAGGTGAGGACAGATTGCGGTGTTGGAATAATTTCTAGAGGAACATTGTCGAGTGCCTTTGTGGTCTGGAGCAGCGGCGCTTGGCGTTGGTGCTCACTCGTCATTTGAGTGGCTCATAAAAACACTCGTGGCAGTGCCAGTCTTGCGGTAGTGAATGCTGGCTGCCCGCACCTCGGTGATTGTGTAGCCTCTGGTCATCTGCATCTGGCTTTATCTCCTGTTTATCTAAATGTTTAATCTAAAATTAGATAAGCGTCTTTAGTCTGTGTCCCTAACATAATCTCCTGTTCTTTTTCTAGCCACAGGTGTACGGATATGACGACTTGCAGATGCTCCAGACGAGATTCCCATTGGTGAGTACTGAAGACCGACGTGGCCACGCCACTTCCACTGGTCTCGCAGCTCACCGGCGCGGCGTGCTTTGGGTGCCCAGGCTGGGAGGTGGTCCTGAAGAGCTGGCAGAACAGGGTGCTAAGCGGATGCACCTCTCCCTGGCAGCAGCGAGGAGTTAATCAGTTGCTCCTTTGCACTTGGGGAGTTAGGAGCACTAGTTATTCAGACAGCGATATCGATGGTGGGGCTAGGGAATGAGAAAGCTACAGCAGGCAGAGCTGTTTTGCCCGACAGTGGTGTCAGGAGCTGTTGTAGATACTTGCCTCTGAGCCTTGAAAGAGGCAGTAACTAAATACTTATAGCTATGAGAAGGGGTTTTATTTAGCAATACGACATGCGTCCCTTGTGTTGCGGCGGGGAAAGTCCAGGCGGTTTAAGGACTGCATACCAGTAGACCTTGTCTGGTTCTTCTGATAGCCAGACGAGGGGGATGGTGCATGCTACAAAACCTGGGGTTGCTGTAGGCTGTGATCAGCCGTGATGTGGCTGATTGAACTGCAATACTCCGACAAATCTAGCAGCTGCAGTCCAGAAATCCATCTTTTCCAAAAGATACTGTTTTGCATCTTTGGACAGAGCTCATAAAACTTCCTCTCCTTTTGTTTTTATCCTTCAGGATTACTACAGCATCCCATTCCCTACACCCACCACCCCGCTGACTGGAAGAGATGGCAGCCTGAGCAGCAATCCATACTCTGGTAGGGAAAAAGACTGATTTGGTCGCGTATCCCACCCGGTGTTTGGGCTGCTGCTTGCGAGGTTCCTGTGCTGTTGTCCACTGGAGCTACGTCTGCACCAGCCTCCTGCGCTGCCTTTGGTCTAGAGCATGTTTCACAGCAGCTATAAATTCTTGGCTTCCCTTTGATCGTTTGGTCGTGTCGAGGCACGTTACCAGGAAGATGTGGACAAGTAGGAGTTGATGCGGCCGTTGGAAAGGGCGAGGAGGGGCTGAAGGAATCCATGAGGTGTAAAACTGGGGAACCGCTTTTCAGGTCGTGGTGAGGCAGGGGTTAAGCAATGCTTCTCAAGCACTTAGAGTAAAAATAGAAAGAAACACAAAATCTGGAGAAATTAAGTTTTTTATCTATGCGGCAGTCTGATGGAGAAAGAAAACAGGGCGTTTAGGAGCTGTCCCATTCAAACCAAATGCCCAGTGGGTGGCTGATCTCTCACTGACCCTGGTAGGTGCGTTTATTCACGCTGCTGATTCGCAGTGGGCAGCGGTTGTGCTGAGCTTTCACATGCTTTAGGAGTGGTTGCGCTTTGTGGATCGCTCTTTTTCCAGCCCCGCTTCTCCCCTGCTTCAACAGGAGCTCGTTTGTGTGGAAGTGCTTTTGCCTGGCGCACGGAGGCTGAAATCTCAAGCTCAGAGTGCAGCGCTGTTGCATGTGTAATTTGCCAAGTTAACATCGGCGATAATTAATGTTTGTGGCTATCCTGGGCTCGCTTGTGAGCTGGGGCAGCACTAAGAAATTCACTGGCTTACTGTGTGAACTCTGAATAGGGAGAGTGTTTGCATGGAAGAGCCAAGCAGGTGCTCATCCAGAGCAGCAAAGGGAGCTTCCCCGAGCCCCGCAGCCGAGCCCTCGCGCGGTGCCCGGACCGGGAAGAGAGGAAGCGATATTTCCGAGTACTCTCTGCAGGCTGCTGGGCCTCTGCGGCAGGGTTTAATTCGGTGCCACCAGCAGGAGAGGGGGAAGTGTGAGCCCTGCTGTAAAAAGGGGCCATTCACACATCCTCAGCTGGAAGATATTTGACTTTCCTCTTCAATGAGGAGCTGTTTGTGGGTAGGACAGTGCCCCCAGGCTGCTGCTCTGGCCTCGGGCCTGGCTCTGGAGGGCGTTGAGCTGTGTTCAAGCCTGCTGCTGATGCACGGAGAGGGTTTAGGGAGAGCTCTAGCAGCTGGGCTCTGTTGCTGTGCAGGCAGCCAGTAGCAGGTTTATCCAGGGCCGGATCGTGACATCAGGTGGTGCAGCGCTGTAGCTAAGCTGCTGTGGGTTTCCCTTCCCTGCTGAAGTCCTCCTCTCAGGGATAAGGAGAGCAATTAAGAGCTTAGCCTTACCAGCGAGCAAGGGTCTGAGGGCTTGCAAGAGCTGCAGTCCTGAGCTGTGGGAGGGGGGGATGATTCAAGTCACCGTTGATCAAAAGGCTGGGTCGCCTTTGGGCTGAGCTGGAAGGGGCCGGGATTTGACGCGTCTGTTCTTCAGTCTCCTTTCATCTCCTGCATTCCAGGTGACTTAACAAAATTTGGCCGAGGTGATGCCTCTTCCCCTGCTCCTGCAACGACTTTGGCCCAGCCTCAGCAGAGCCAGACCCAGACTCACCACACCACGCAGCAGACGTTCCTGAACCCAGCACTGCCTCCTGGCTACAGTTACACCAGTCTGCCATACTACACAGGGGTACCAGGGCTCCCCAGCACCTTCCAATACGGGCCCGCCGTGTTCCCTGTGAGTTTCCCCGAGGCAAGGCGTGGAATTCGGGCAGGAGGGCGACGCAGCGAAGCTTCTCCTCACTCTGCTTCTCTCCTTTCTGTAGGTTGCTCCTACCTCTTCCAAGCAGCATGGTGTGAATGTCAGCGTCAACGCATCAGCAACCCCTTTTCAGCAGCCCAGCGGCTATGGCTCTCACGGATACAGCACTGGTAAGAGACCTGACAGCAGCTTTTTCAGCAGCAGTTACCGACCGTGGCAGGGCTTGTTCACAACCTCACTGGCCGTGTAACTGCTGTCTTACTGTCTCCAGCAGTAAGGGAGGAGGAAAATGGCCATGGTGCAACTCGCAGGTCATTTGATTCTCCTTGGAAAGGCTCAGGCTTGTTCCGCCTCCAGGTCTGGAGCAGGTTTGAGGAGTACAGAGCACTTCGCGCCCTCCTCTGTGCGCAGCAGTTGGATGGCCAGGGCCTTGGACTCGCAGCAGAGAGCTTAAGGCTGCTGAATTGTTTGGGTTTTGGTTTTTGGTTGGTTGGGGTTTTTTTCTGCCTGTATGTGATCAATAGAACAATAATTATTCCACATTTGTGCCTGGGAACTTGCTTGACTCCTGTGTTCGGCAGATGCACACTTTCTAGAGAAGTGTCCTTCTTGATTCAAAGATGCAAGAAGGTTGTGAACCTGTCACTTGTCTCGGTACTGGGTTTCACTGGTTAATGTCTGGCTGGCTATGAAGAGTCTGCGTTTGGCTCCATCTTCCAGCCTTTAAATTCCCGTTTTGCCTTTTTTTCCTACATTACAGCCCTTCAAGACACTATTTTCTCATTGCGAAGACACTTCAGCTCTGTACCAGGTCGCCTGGTACTGAGTCTTTCAAACCTCTTTCATTTCAACACTTTTTCTGGGCTTTAAATGATTGCCGAGGCTTCCTTCTGTACCGCCACCTTCTAGAAACAGCCCGCACCAAATGCGGGTTGTGCGCTAGCGTTGCCAGTCGTTGCACCAACCGTCCCAGCCCGCAGCTGACGCGCCTTTACATGCAGTTGCCTGTTTTACAGCCGAGGAGCTCTCAGGCCGTTCTTGCTACCGTGTCACGCTGCGAGTTTGTTTCCTTGGCTGTCTGCTGCATCCCCCAGCTCTTCTCAGAGCTGCTATTTTCTGGCCTCTTCAAGAATGCGCGTGTCTCTGGGTGACAGCAGGCCCCTAAATTTGTTTCTGGAGGCATTCAGAAACTGCTCTTGTCCAGAGCAAAAGAACTTACACTTGTACGGACACTTTGCAGCCTGACCTTGCCGAGAGCCTGCTCCCTGGGACGATGTCTGTCCCCAGACCTTACCTGGCTGCCGGGCCACTAGAGCTCTCCACCACCTGATGCTGGCGTTAGCGGCAGTAGCTCCCGCTGAACCGGCGGCTGCTGCCTAATGCTTGCTTGCCTTTCCTTCTCCCCAGGTGTATCTGTGACATCCAGTAATACAGGAGTGCCAGACATCTCGGGCTCTGTCTACTCCAAAACTCAGGTTAGTGTCTGGTGCGGTCTCCGGGAAGGCGCCACTTTGCTGGGGAGCAGAAGCCCAGCTCCGAGACAGCCCCCCTGGGCAATGAGGTCTCTTCCCCTTGGAGCAGCCAGCCAGGGAGAAGGGAAATGCTCGGCCTTTCCCAACTTAGAGCAATTCCAAGCCCAGAAAGAGCCACGGGCAGAGATTCAGTCCGTTCTCTGCACCACACGCTGACTCCCAGGCCCGTGACTTGTAGAGCTGGGAAGGGACGCGCTGCCAGCCAGGGGCAGGGGAGCGCCACCCCGCTCCCAGCCCTTACTCCGCCGTTGGTGTCTCCTCCTCAGCAATCCTTCGAGAAGCAGGGATTTCACACTGGAACCCCGGCAGCCTCCTTCAACCTGCCTTCGGCGCTGGGCAGCGGTGGCCCCATCAACCCTGCGACGGCGGCGGCGTATCCCCCCACCCCTTTCATGCACATCCTGACCCCGCATCAGCAGCCCCACTCGCAGATCCTCCACCACCACCTGCAGCAGGACGGGCAGGTAAGCGACCCCCCCGGCCCCCCGGCCCTTGCTGGGGGATCTCCTAGGGCTCTCGCTCCCCCCCCGGCCCCCCTCTCCCTCCCTCCCTCACGCCCTGCGGCGGACACGCGCGGACACGTGGTGACACGCACACGCTCACACCTGCACATACACACAGGGCCGATAAGAGGATGAGGTGAGGAAGGCCCGGGGTGCGCTCCGCTGGGGGGTACTCGGCACAGCCCCCTCGCTGCCGGGCCGCACCAGGTACGGTCGGGTAGTGCCCCTTCACGCAGACATGCCTGGTACGCCCTGACCTCCCCCTTCCTCGGAGTGGCGGCTCCGCAGGCCAGCAGCGAAGGGGTTACTCGCCACAGCCACGACCCCGCCGTAGCTTTCAGGTCTAACCGTGGATTTCTATTGTCATAGTTTGTCCCTTTATTTTACATATCCTGGTACTGCAACAGCTTCCATATTTGCAGATGATACTGTGCTGCCAACGCCAGCAGGAAGACCAGGTAATGAACCTCTCTGATAATGCATTGCACTTGCCCTGGGGTCTCCCCCCGCCCCTAAGGCCCCCCAGGCTCACGTAGCCCCTTCCTTCTCCCCCTGCGGCCCCGCCAGGCGAGGAGAGAGGCCCTCAGTCAGTATGTGCACACACACACACCCGCGCGCACAGACACACACCCCCCTGCTCGACCCCTTCCCTCCCTTTCCCCCCCTCCCTGCCGCGCGGCAGCCCCCGCAGAGCCGCCGGGGCCCTCGCTGCCTGCGGTCCTGGCACGGCGCTGGTCCGGAGGAAGGCGCAGAGCGGAGGGAGGGTCCTGTGGCTGCTGGGGCAGCAGGCGGCATGGCGTGAGGGCCACCGGCCAGCCGCTCGCTGCAGGAGGCAGCCCGTGGCCCCAGGGAGCTTGCGCCGGGCTGAGGCGGGTCAGCGAGCGCCGAGGAGCCGTAGCCTGCAGCGCCTGGGGTCTGCGGGCTGGAACCGTCCCGTGGGGCCGGCGGTGCCCGTGGCCGAGCCGCCCGAGGCACGCCAGCGTCGCCCTGCAGAGCAGGCCGGGGTTGGGACCCCGGAGACGACGGCGCCGGTTCCCCCCCGCGATAACGGCCCGCTTCTCCTTCTCGCCCCCTTCCCGCAGAGCGGCTCCGGGCAGCGCAGCCAAGGCAGCTCCATCCCCCAGAAATCCCAGGCCAACAAGTCTGCCTACAACAGCTACAGCTGGGGCACCAACTGAGGCCGGGGCGGCCCTCGCCCACCACTTGCTTCCAGAAGAGAATCCCACCGAATGCCGAAGGATCCCGGGGAGGAGAGCGCCCTGCCGCGGGGCAGCGCCCGGGCCCCGCAGCCCCCGGCCAGGGCAGGGCAGGGCGGGCGGCTCTGCGTTCTCTCTTCAGCCACCTTTCCTCTTGTATGTAATATAGAATTTGTATTTTTTCTTTTTGTTTTTCTTTTTTTTTTCCCTCCCCCCCCCTCCTCTCTCGGCATTCAGATTCTGAACCGTTTGCCGTAGGGGCCTTTTTTGGTTTTTACTCCTTTCTCCCCTCCCCCTCCCGCTGCCCCAGAACCTCTCGGATCCAAAGGAGTGGAAGCTGCGAGTCGCCTACAGCAAACCCCCCTTATTATTAGGATAAGAACAGTAATTGATATGAACAGCATTGTAAGATGAATTAGTTGAAGTGGTTTTTTTGTACCGTGTTCTAAATTTAATGGATAAATGTGTCTTGTATATAAAAACAAAAACCCCACGCCGTCCTGTAGTTCTCTCATTTCCTCGCCCGCCCTCCGCTGCTCTCTGCCACCGGCCCAGAGGAGCCCCGGAGGGCACCCCCCCATTTTACGTTCTCCATCTGCGCCCCCTCCCTCCCCGCGGGCCCAGAGCGCAGGTCCTGCCCCCCCTGCACGCTGTAAGTATCTTCTGCTTTTGGGTTTGGGTTTTTTTTGGTCTTTTTTTTTTTTTTCTATGCAGTCCAGATCTTGTATTTTTCAGTTCCAACTGGTCACTTCAACTGAAGCCCCCGTGCGGGTGATTTACTAAAGAGAATAAAGATCACAAAGTGATGTGTGTATTTTTTAATACCTACCTCCTCAGCCTGGTTCCGTATTTTTGGCGCAGGGTGCGGGAGGCCCTGGCCAAGGGGGGGAGCGCTTCCCCCCACCCCTCCCCAGCTTTTTAGGTTGGTTTTTTTTTTCCCTTTTATGGATTTTTCCTCTTCCCAGCTGCGGCTTTTCCCTGTCCTGTCCCTGGGCCGGGGACCCCGCCCCCTGTTTCTCTGCCACCTCCTGGGCTGCGCGGAAAAAGCTGCAGGGAAGCAGGGCTCCATCGCGCATAAGGGTGACTGGGGAAGATGAACGCCATCGCGCCAAACGTCCCCCCTTCTTCTTCCCCCAGCTTTATACGCTGAGCATGACGTCATGTAGAATCAGGGAATCGTTTGGGTTGGAAAAGACCCTTAAGATCGAGTCCAACCGCTAACCCAGCACTGCCAAGGCCACCACTAACCCATGTCCCCAAGCACCACATCTCCCCGGCTTTTAAATCCCCCCAGGGATGGGGACTCAGCCCCTGCCCTGGGCAGCCTGTGCCAGGCCCTGACAGCCCTTTGGGGAAGGAGTTTTTCCCAATCCCCAACCTAACCCTGCCCTGGCGCAGCTTGAGGCCGTTCCCTCTCGTCCCATCGCTTGTTCCTGGGGAGAAGAGACCGACCCCCCCGGCTCCAGCCTCCTTTCAGGCAGTTGCAGAGAGCGATGAGGGCTCCCCTCAGCCTCCTCTTCTCCAGGCTGAGCACCCCCAGCTCCCCCAGCCGCCCCTCCCCACCCTTGTGCTCCAGCCCCTTCCCCAGCCTCGCTGCCCTGCTCTGCCCACGCTCCAGCCCCTCCAGCTCCTTCTGGGGTGAGGGGCCCCGCGCTGAGCACAGGATTCGAGGGGCGGCCTCACCAGTGCCCAGCACGGGGGGACGATCCCTGCCCTGCTCCTGCTGGCCACACCGTTCCTGATACAAGCCAGGGTGCCACTGGCCCTCTTGGCCACCTGGGCACACTGCTGGCTCATGTTCAGCCGCTGTCGCCCACCACCCCAGGTCCTTTCTGGGCAGTTCTCCAGCCGCTCTCCCCACGCCTGCAGCGGTGCCTGGGGCTGGTATGGAATAGCCCTTTGGCCAGTTGGGGTCAGCTGTCCTAGCCACATCCTCTCCCAAATTCTTGTGCACCCCCAGCCTTGGGGCAGAAAAGGCCTTCACTCTGTGCAAACGCTGCTCAATAACAAAAACATCCTGATGTTACCAGCAGTTTCCAGCACAAATCCAAACCACAGCCTCATGCCAGCTCCTACGGAGAAAATTAACCCTGCCCCAGCCAAAACCAGCACCGGGTGCGGCCTCCACCCCCTCCTCACCGCGAGGGCCTGGGGAAAGGGCTGGCTGTCACAGGAGGGGGGTCCCGAGTGCGGGGAGGGGAGTGGGACCACCGCTGTGGTGGCTGGAAACCACGGGGGCCCCAGCGGCGGGTGCTGAGCTCCTCGAAGGGCGGCCGAGCTGCGAGGAAAGGGGCCGGGGGCTCGGGGGGGTCCCTGCCTCAGCGCGGGGAGCTCCAGCCCCTCCGTGTGCGCTGGGGGCCCAGCAGAGGAGCAGGAGGGCAGTGGGACAGACCGACCGGGCGCCTGGCAGGGCTGCAGGACCCCCAGAGGGTGCAGGACGGACCCCAGCCCCACCAGGGTGCTGTGCAGGCCCCCTCGGCCCTTCTCCAGCTGGCCCAGCACGACCACGGCGTCGCCCACCCCGGTCTGCGGCTCCCGGCCCCGAGCTGGGCAGCCCAGCCGAGGGCCGCGGGTGATGCGGGCCGGAGCCCGCTGCCTCCCGGCTGCCCCGGGCACCGCAGGGGCCTGGCGGCCCCAGGCAGAGGCCCCAGAGCCGCCCCGGGCCTGGGGCGCTCAGATGGGGAAGGCTCCGGCCTGTGAAGAGCACGGGGAGCCCTGCCGGAGCCGGGGGGGGGCCGGGGCGGGACGTGGGGCCGGGCCGGGCCCGGGCCCGGGCCCGGGCCCCGCGGAGCCGCCTTCCCTCAAGGCCGCGCCGGTTCGGTCGCGGCTCTTCGCGACACCCGGCGGCGCTTGGCGGCGCTGCGCGGCCCCGGCGCTTTACGGCAGCGCGCCCCGGGCGGCGGCGGGCGGAGCGCGATGAGCTTTTACGAGGCGTTTCGGGGCTTCTTCGGGTTCCCGGGGCGGCGCAGGTACCGGGACCCCGGCCCCGACCCCCGCCCCCCCCGACGCGGCGCCCCTGGTCCCCCCGGCTGCGCAGACCCCGGCCCAGCTCCCCCCGGTTGCTCCCCATGCCCCCGCCCGCACAGGCCCTGTCCCGGGTCCCCCCCGGTTCCTCCCTCAGCCCCTGGCCCCCCCCAGCCCCCGGTTCCCCCCCTCAACCCCCGGTTCCCCCCCTAATCCTTGTTTCCCAGCCCCCGGTTCCCCCCCCAGCCCCCGGTTCCCCCCCCAGCCCCCGGTTCCCCCCAGCCCCCGGTTCCCCCCAGCCCCCGGTTGCCCTGCGGGTCCTGTCCCAGCCCCCGGTTGCTCCGGGCCCGGGTGTCCCTCAGCGCCGCGGTCCCGTAGGCCCCGGGACCCGCTCTTTGGCGGGACGGCGTGGGATGAGGAGGAGGAGGAGGAAGATGACGGCCCGTCCCTGGCGCAGCCCCCCCAGGACTTCGGCTTCGGCTTCAGCCCCAGCGGGCCCCGCGGTGCCTTCGAGGAACTGTTCCGGGACATGGGCGAGCTCCTGGGCCTCTTCGGGGGGGCCTGGACCGGGCCCCCGCAGCCCTTCGGTGGGGATGGGGAAGGGGCTGCCCCCACCGGGGGCTGAGCGGGGTCTGGGGGCCGGTGCGGAGCCCCCCGGGGTGCCCGGCCTGACCCGACCCCCTCCTGCTCCCCAGAGCCCCCCCTGCCCGGCCCCGGCGAGGGCGGCGCGGGACGGCCGCTGCGGGACTCCATGCTGAAGCACCCGGACAGCCCCGCGTCCCCGGGAGACCCCGAGAGCGCCAGCGACCCGGCCCAGCCCTGGAGACCCTTCCTAGGGGTGGGTGAGGGCTCTGCCTCACGCGGGCTCGGCCGTGGCGGCCATCGAAGCCTGCCATTGCGGTGGTGTGCTTTGTCTCCCCATCACTGGCGCGTGGCTTTGCCTTGCAGCTGGAAGATGCTCACCCGGCTCCTCCTGGCCTCAAGGAAGACCAAGGTGGGTGCCAGGGGCCACGGGGTCTCTGCCTTCCCCGCTCCGCCTGCCCGCGCTGCTGCAGGCGTCGGGGCACGTCCCCACACTGCTGTCACCGTCTCACGTCTCCCCCGCAGACCTGGACTCCCAGGTCTCCTCCGCGGGGTTGGGGACCATCCTGAGACCCGAGGAGCCCAAGTCCCGCTCTTACTTCCAGAGCGTCTCCGTCACCAAAGTGACTCTCCCTGACGGGGTGAGTGTCCCCGGCGGGCACAGCCAAGGGCCGCGGGTGACCTGGGGACGCGGCACAAGGAGCAGAGCCCAGGGCAGTGGCGTCTCTCAGGGCTCGGTGTTTTGCGCAGGCAGTGGAGGAGCGCCGGACGGTGCAGGACAGCCAGGGCCGCCGGGAGACGACGGTGACGCGCCGGAGGGGGGGACCAGGCCTTCATCACCACCACCAAGGAGGACGGGCAGAGCAAGGACTACCGGGAGGAGGTGGTCAACATGGATGACCGTGAGTGGGGCGCTGAGGAGGGCGAGGGGAACGGGCCGGGTCCCCTCTGAGCGAGCTCGCCCTGCTCTCCCAGGGGAGCTGGCGCAGTTCGCGGGCACGTGGCCGCAGCAAGACGAGCTCCGCGCTCCCAACCTGAGCGACCCCTCGTCCACGCTGGGCAGCTTCTTCCGACGCTGGTTCTCGAGCTGGTAGCTGTGCCTTCCCTGGGCTGAGCACCCCGTATGTGTGATGGGTGCTGGGTGGGGGGAGCCTGGGGCTTCCCAGGGCCGTGGGGACGGACGCCAGCTTGGGGACCGGGGCTGCCAGCTCCATCCGGGGCCGGCGGTGGGCAGCAGCCTCTTCTCACCGCCTGTTTGTTTTGCAGGTGGGTCAGATCCTGCCGGGAGTTGGTGCCTGGGCTGGGGGCTGCCCACCTTCTGGGGCGCTGCGGGGACCCCTGCGGGGGCCGAGTGCGTGTGTGCATGTGTACAGAGCAATAAAGTTTATTTATGCTAACGGCGACCTGCCAGGCTCCTTCAGGCTGGAACCTCCCCGCTGCGGAGGCCGGGACCCGCACGGCCGCCGGGGCGGCTCCTGGGGGCTGCCCCACGGGTGCAGGCAGCTGCCGGGCTCCTCTGCCCTGGCCCCGCGCCCACGCTGCTCCCTGCTCACCTCCCTCTCCCCTTTCCCTGCCTGCCCAGCGCTGTCCTAACACCTCCCCTGGGCCGCTCTCGGGGCCCGTCCTGGGAGCCTTTCCAAGGCCTCTTCATTAGCGCTGCCTGCGGTTGCGGCTTGGGCAGGGATCTGGCAGGGAAAAAGCGGGGAGGCCTCCCCGGAGGGGGAACGCCCGTGCCGGCTCGCTGGAGCGAGGCCTTGGTTCCTCACAGCCGCTGGAGGATCCTCGGGGGCTCCCGCCGGGCCTGGTCCTGCCTGGGGACACCGTTGTCCCCAGCCCCACGCGGGACACTGGTCCCTGCCAGGTTCTCCCTGCAGCGTGGCCCTGATTGCTTTAAAGTCTGCGTGTTATCACCCAGCCCAGCCCCGGGGCTCACCAAATCACGCCAGGACAGAGGCACCACCACCGCTGCCCCTTCCCGGCCAGCCCCGTGGGCACCGCGTCCTTCTTGAAGAGGGCCGAGGCTCTGCTCTGCGTTGGAAACCAGCTGGCGCAGGAGCTCCTGGCTGGGCTGCCGGCCGACTTTGTGCCCGCCGGGGCTGACGGTGGGGCGGCGGCAGCACTGGGGGTCCCAGGGCTCCCCTGCCGGTCCCTCGCCGGGGGTGGTGGGGTTTGGGGCTGCGCCGTGCTCGCCGCCTGACTCGGTACTGCCCGGCCTCCTGCTCGGACCCCGTTCCCGCGGTGAGGTACGCCCTCCGCCTGCGGCAGCTCCGGCGCAATAAGGGCACAGGCGCTGCGCCTTGACGCCTCCCGCCCTGGAGCAGGCAAAGGTTGGGGCTCCGGAGCCGCGCTTGGCGTTCGGGCTGCATCCTGTGGCGGCGAACGGTGACACCGCAGCTGCACCGGCAGCACCCTTTCCCCGCCGTCTCCCCAAGGAAGCAGATTATTTAATTGCTGCTAATTTGTTTACCATGCCGGCAAAACCACAAGCGAGACCGGTGACCCATCCGTCCGGTGCCATGGAGAGAGCGCAGGCGGAGGCACTGGAGCTGCCCTCGCCTCGCTGCCCTTCTGCCGCCTGGGACCGGCACTAATCCTGCCGGTGCAGCACGGTGGGGCAGCGGCCCTTGGGGAGCAGGGGGGGGCTCAGCGAGGGGCCGTGGTGGAGCCCTGTCCCTCCTCTCCAGCCGATCGCCCTGCGCGGCTCGGCACAGCCGGTCACCGGCTCCGGGACGAAGGGGAACACCCTCGCCGCCTGCCTGGCGGGTGCCCTGGCCGTCACGGCGGCTGCTTACACGGCGGGGGGAGTCTCCAGTGAGGCTGGGGAGGGGGTCCCAGCTCCTGCTGTCCCCTGGCTCCAGGCCCCTGGGACCCTCCTCTCCCAGCCCCTCTCCCTGTGCCGTTGCAGGCCCCTCAGGACCCCTCCTGGCTCCCCAGGACCCCCCGGGGCTGCCCAGGACCCCCGGAGTTGTACTCTGGGACCGCCCAGGACCCCCTGGTACCCCCTGGGGCTGCCTCTGGCCCCCCAGGACCCCCCCCCCCAGCTCCCCAGGACCCCCTGGTGCTGCCCAGGACCCCCCGGGACCTCCGATGCTGCCCCCAGTACCCCCTGGGGCTGCCTCTGGCTGCCCAGAGAACCCCCCTGGCTTCCTGGGACCCCCCCGGTGCTGCCCAGGACCCCCGGAGTTGTACTCTGGGACCCACCGGGACCCCTGATGCTGCCCCCAGTACCCCCTGGGGCTGCCTCTGGCCCCCTAGGACCCCTCCCCGGCTCCCCAGGACCCCCCGGTGTTGCCACCAGCCCCCGGGGTTGTACTCTGGGACCCCCCAGGACCCCCTGATACCTGCAAGGATGCTCCTGGTACCCCCTGGGGCTGCCCAGGACCCACTCTGGCTCCCCAGGACCCCCCAGTGCTGCCCAGGACCCCCGGGGTTGCACTCTGGGCCCCCCCCGGGACCCCCCGGTACCGGCAAGGATGCCCCTGGTACCCCCCGGGGCTGCCCCCAGCCCCCGGGGTTGTTCTCCGCCCCCCCCCGGCCCCCCGGGGGCAGCCCCCGGCCGCTCCCCGCCGCCGCCCGCCCCCCCCATCACTTCCGCCGCCGACCGGCGCCGCCGCGGCCATGGGGCGCTGAGGCGGCGGCAGCGGCGCGGCAGCGGGAGCGGGGCCGCAGCGGCCCCGCCACCGGCCCCCGGCCCCGGCCCCGGCCCCGGCCCCGGCCGCCCGCTCCCCATGGGCTGCGGGGCCGCGGGCCATGGAGCGGTGCGCGGCCCGCCGGGCCCCAGGTGAGCGGGGCGGGGGCCCGGTAGGCCCCGGTAGGCCCCGGTGGGCCCCGGTGGGCCCCGGTGCGGCCGTCGCCCCGGCAACGCGGCGGGGCGGGGCGGGAGGGCCCGGGCCGGGGCACCGGGATGGCGCCGCCGGGGCGCGCCGCGGCCCCGCAGCCATGACGGTGCCCCGGGAGATGCCCGAGAAGTGGCCGCGGGTCCGCGCCCCCGGCGGGGCGGGTGGGTGCGGGCCGGGCGGGCCTGCGGCGGGGCCGGGCCGGGGGGGCCGGGCCGGGGGCCTGGGGGGCTGGGGGCATGGGGGTGCAGGGCTGGGGGTCTGGGGGTGCAGGTATCCAGGGCTGGGGGCCTGGGGGTGCGGAGGAAGAGGGCTGGGGGCCTGGGGGTGCAGGGCTGGGGGTCTGGGGGTGCTGGGGTGCAGCTGAGCAGGGCTGGGGGTGCAGATAAGCAAGACTGGGGGTGCAGGGGCTGGGGGTGCCAGGCTGGGGAGGTCTGGGGGTGCAGCTGAGCAGGGCTGGGGGTGCAGGGGCTGGGGGTGCTGGGCTGGAGGGGTCTGGGGGTGCAGATATCCTGAGCTGGGGGTGCAGGACTGCAGGTCTGGGGGTGCAGGGCTGGGGGCATGGAGGTCTGGGGGTGCAGAGGTGCAGCTGAGCAGGGCTGGGGGTGCAGGGTCTGGGGGTTCCGGGCTGGGGGTGCAGGGCTGGGGGTCTGGCAGTGCAGATATCCAGGACTGCGGGTCTGGGGGTCCGGGGGTGCTGAGCAGGGCTGGGGGTGCAAATAAGCAAGACTGGGGGTGCAGGGTCTGGGGGTGCCAGGCTGGAGGGGTCTGGGGGTGCAGATATCCAGGGCTGGGGGTCCAGGGGTGCAGGACTGCGGGTCTGGGGGTGCAGCTGAGCAGGGTTGGGGGTGCAGGGTCTGGGGGTGCTGGGCTGGGGGTCTGGGGATGCAGATGTCCAGGGCTGGGGGCCTGGAGGTGCAGTTCTGGGGGTGCAGATAAGCAGGGCTGGAGGGTCTGGGGGTGCAGAAGGAGGGATCTGGGGGTCTGGGGTGCAGGGCTGGGGGCCTGCAGGTGCAGCTAAGCAGGGCTGGGGTTGCAGAATCTGGGGGTTCTGGGCTGGGGGTCTGGGGGTGCAGAAGGAGGGGTCTGGGGTGCAGGGCTGGGGCTCTGGGGGTGCAGATAAGCAGGGCTGGAGGGTCTGGGGGTGCAGAGCTGTGGGTCCTGGCGTGGGGGGGGAGCACAGGGCCACACAACATGGCTGGGGGGCTTCCCTGTTCCCCTGGGGGTCTGGGGCTCCTGGGCTTGCCTGGGGGGCTTTCGGGGTGCAGGGCTGGCCAGCGGCGGGGTGCAGAGGAGAGGTCCGGGGCGCGGGGCTGACGGGGCACGCCGTGTTGCAGAGGAGGAAAGGCGGGTGCGAGCCAACGCACGGGAGTACAACGAGAAGTTCCAGTACGCGGTGAGTGGGGTGGCCGAGCCCCGTCCCTCGGGGGCCTCGTCCTGCGGTTTGGGCAGGTTTGGGGGGGCTGGGGCCTGCGTCACCCCTCTGGGACAGAGGAGGGGGGGGTTACGGCTAAAAATAGATGTTTGTCCCTGAGAAAATTGTGCTGACGAGCTGTTAACGCCAAGAGAGTTCTGGGGCTGGGGCGGCAGGGCTGGAGGGGGACACAGCGCGCTCCCACGGCAGGGGACGCAGCCCCCCATCCTCTGCCGGGGCCCGAAACCCCCCAGCTCTGCCTGTACCCCTGCCCGGTCCCCCGATGCGGTTCTGTGTCCGGCTAATTAACGAGCTTCCGGAGCCGCTGGGGGAGGGGCACCGCTCACCTTGGCCTCCCCCTCCACGCTGGAGGTTATTCCTGGCTGCTCCAGGCCAGGCTCGGCCTCGGCCTCGCTGCGGAGCGGGGAGCAGAGGGTCTGGGTTGGGGTGACCCTTGCGGGGGGGCCGGGTGCTGCCGCCCGGATGCTGCGGATGCTGCCGCCGGAGGAGGCTGGTCCCTGGGTACCGGCTGGCGACCGAGGCGGAGGAAGCTGCCATGGAGTTAGAGCAGGGGCAGGAGCCAGGGGTCTGGGCTGCCATCCAGAGCTCCCAAATCAGGGGCTCGGTGAGCTGCAGCCCTGCCCCCAGAGCGATGCTGGGGGTCTCAGGGGTCTCAGCAACTCATGAACCCCCTTCTTGTTCCATCTGTCCCCAGAGCAACTGCATCAAGACCTCCAAGTACAACATCGTCACCTTCCTGCCTGTCAACCTCTTCGAGCAGTTCCAGGAAGTGGCCAACACCTATTTCCTCTTCCTCCTCATCCTGCAGGTGAGTGCTGGGGGGCCCGGGAAGGCAGACGGGGCCCCCCACCGCCGTCCTTCCGTGGCTGGGCAGCCGGGAGGGCCCAGGGCCCGGCCTGCCCCTGGGAAGCGGCGGGTTTGGCACCCTCGAGCAGGGGTAGCGTGGGCCTGGAGCTGGCCCCATCCCCTCTAACTCCCGCTCCCCGTCCCCAGCTGATCCCGCAGATCTCTTCGCTCTCCTGGTTCACCACCATCGTGCCTTTGGTTCTTGTGTTAACCATCACAGCTGTCAAAGATGCCACCGACGATTACGTGAGTGGTCCCCCATGCGCCCCTCTGCCCAGGCTGGCTGCCCGCTGCCGGCTGGGCATGGGGACTTGGGGCTGGGCAGGGGGCTGTGACCCTGGCGCGGGCGTGCGGTGCCCGGGGCCATGGCGTTTGCAGGGGGAGGGACGCAGGACCCCGTCCCCAGAGGGGCTGACACTGCTGTCTCTTCCCCTCCGCACCCAGTTCCGCCATAAAAGCGACAACCAGGTGAACAACCGGCAGTCTCAGGTGCTGATCGGCGGAGTGTGAGTGTCCGGGGCAGCCGGGGAGGGGGCACGGGGCGCTGCGGAACGCGGCACAGGGCTGCAGGCAGGGGCAGAGCGCAGGGGGGTAGGGGAGAAGCCATGCTGCTGGCCCGAGCCTAACTCCGCTGTCCCTCTGCAGCCTCCGGCAGGAGCAGTGGATGAACGTCCGTGTCGGAGACATCATCAAGTTGGAGAACAACCAGTTTGTGGCGGTGAGTGTGGCCCCGAGAGAAGCACGGTCCCGGCTGGGCAGCGCACAGAGACAGCGGCACGGCCTGGTGCTGCGCCCGCTCTGCTTTTGTGCTCCTCCATCACCTCCTGGGGTGGGGACATGGGGACTTTCCAGCCTGGAAGTTGCATTTAGGTTGTAGTGTTTGAGCCGTGTTTGAGCTCTGGGGATTTGGCTGATGTGAGCGCTTCAGGCGATGGTGTCCAGGCCGGGGTGCCAGCAGTGCCCGGCTAAGGACGCGCAGCTCCGGAGACCCCGCTGGCCCCTGGCGTCCGAGGGCCAGGAGCTTCCCTGGGGAAGGCACGGGGGAGCCCCAGTGTCAGCGCAAGCTTTCGTGTGTCTCTCCCGGCAGGCTGACCTCCTCCTCCTCTCCAGCAGCGAACCCCATGGGTTGTGCTACATCGAGACCGCGGAGCTGGACGGGTAGGTGACCTCTGCTCGCCTCGGGTGGCAGGGGAAGGCGGGAGGTAGGAGTGAGAAGGGGCTGTGGGCAGGGCAGGAGCTGCTGGGGACCTGAAACCATGGAGCATCTGCGAAGGCCCTCCCTGCCAGGCTGTCGCTAACCCCGCACGTGGTGCCTCCTTGCCCGCAGAGAGACCAACATGAAGGTGCGGCAGGCCATCCCCGTCACCTCAGAGCTGGGTGACACCAGCAAGCTGGCTCGGTTTGACGGTGAGTGCCTGCGACCGGTCCTCTGCAATGGGGCAGTCCCTGGGTTTCCTCCTCCGTCACCTGGCGTGGGTCCACCCTGGAGAGACCAGGACCATCTGCACGGTGTGGTCCTGTGGCTTGAAGCGGATCTCTGGGGAGCTGGGGACGGTGCTGGGAGCACTGGGATGGAGCTGGCCATGTGGAGAAGGCATGTTACAGCCGAGCCATCCCCTGCGCCCAGGCGAGGTGATCTGTGAGCCCCCCAACAACAAGCTGGACAAGTTCGGCGGGATGCTGTACTGGAAGGAGAACAAGTACCCCCTGAGCAACCAGAACATGCTGCTGCGGGGCTGCGTCCTGCGCAACACCGAGTGGTGCTTCGGCCTCGTCATCTTTGCAGGTGGGCTGGGACGGCTGCCGCCGCCGCGCTGCGCAGAAGGGAGAGACCCCGCTGACGCCCTTCCCTCTCCCCAGGGCCCGACACGAAACTGATGCAGAACAGCGGCCGGACCAAGTTCAAGCGGACGAGCATCGATCGGCTGATGAACACGCTGGTGCTCTGGGTATGTGGAAGGCAGATCCCAGGGAGCCCCGGCTCTGGCCCGCTTGGGGCTCTGATGTCCCGTCCTGTCCCCAGATCTTCGGGTTCCTGGTGTGCATGGGGGTGATCCTGGCCATCGGCAACGCCATCTGGGAGCATGAGGTGGGCGTCTGCTTCCAGATCTACCTGCCCTGGGACGAGGGGGTGCACAGTGCCTTCTTCTCCGGCTTCCTCTCCTTCTGGTCCTACATCATCATCCTCAACACTGTGGTGCCCATCTCGCTCTACGTGAGGTAGGGCAGGGGCCGAGGGGCTGGGCTGGGGGTGTGCGAGGGGCAGGCACCAGGAATTAGGGGTGCCCTCTGGGGAGGGGAGACGGGGATGGAGACCCAGGGGCAGAGCTGTGTGCGTGGGCTGGGCGCGAGCTGCTCTCCCGGTGATGGGCCACCTCTGCCCTCGGGGATACCCCACGACCTGAGACCCCACAGGTCCCTCGGGGCCCCCCCGGCTGTGTCTGTCTGGCTGCTCCTCTCCCTGCCCTGGCTGCATGCTGGTTATTTTGCTCTGCCCTCCTGCGGCTCCCAGGCTCCTGCACTGTCCCCTTCTCTCTCTCTTTTAATTTCTCTCTCTTTTCGTTCCCCAGCATGGGTTCTGTCACCCTTAGCCCCGAGGTAAGAACGTGTCGCCCCCACCCCTCCCACTAGCTCATTGCTGTCTGCCCTGGGGGCCGGGGAGGGGGTTCGGGGCGCGTAGGTGTGTGAGATGCCCGGGGAGCCCCACGGGCTGCCCCCTCGGTGCCAGGCCCCGCATCCCAGCCCTGGCTTGGCGGTGGCTGTCAGTAGGAGCGGGTGCGGGCCAGCCCCGGGGAAGGGCGCGGGAGCCGGCAAGCAGCATGGGGGCCCTGGGTGCCAGGGTGCCCCGGGTGCCTGGGGGTCTAGGGTGGGCGTGTGTGTGCCCGTCGCTGGCTGAGCAGAGCGTGCCCTGCCCCGGTGACACCTGGCTGTCCCCGCCCTGCAGCGTGGAGGTGATCCGTCTCGGGCACAGCTACTTCATCAACTGGGACAAGAAGATGTACTGTGCCAAGCGCCGGACGCCAGCTGAGGCCCGGACCACCACCCTCAATGAGGAGCTGGGGCAAGTGGAGTACATCTTCTCCGACAAGACCGGCACCCTCACCCAGAACATCATGGTCTTCAGCAAGTGTTCTGTGAACGGGCACAGCTACGGTGAGCGCAGGGCTCCGGGGCCGGGCTGGGTCTGCCTGCGGGGTGTGGGTGCCGCGGCTCCCCTCCTGCAGACCCTTTGGGGCACTCGGGGCAGCCGGGGGACGAGGGGGCTCACCCGTAGCGTTGTGGGGCTGCCACTGCCCTGTGGTCCCCCCTGGGTGTGGGTGCCGGTGGGACAGCAGCGTTGGGTCCCTGTCCTGGTTAACTCCGTGCCCCGGTTCACAGGCGACGTGCAGGACGTGCTGGGTCACAAGGCGGAGCTGGGAGAGGTAAGGGTGCCACAGGGCCAGTGCCTGGCTGTGCCGCTTGCCGCAGGGGGGTAACCCCATCTCTGCCCTTGCCAGAAGCCAGAGCCAGTCGACTTCTCCTTCAACCCGCTGGCAGACCCACGGTTCCAGTTCTGGGACCCCAGCCTGCTGGAAGCCGTCAAGCTGGGAGACCCCCACGTGCACGAGTTCTTCCGCCTGCTCTCGCTCTGCCACACCGTCATGTCCGAGGAGAAGAGCGAAGGTGGGCGCAGAGGGCAGGACCTGTCCCTGCGCGGCTTGGGGCGCAGCGCCGGCTCTGACCCCCGTGCCGTCCCCAGGGGAGCTGTATTACAAGGCTCAGTCCCCGGACGAGGGAGCGCTGGTCACGGCTGCCAGAAATTTTGGCTTTGTGTTCCGGTCCCGCACGCCCAAGACCATCACGGTGCACGAGCTGGGTCGAGCCATCACCTATCAGCTGCTGGCCATCCTGGACTTCAACAACATCCGCAAGCGCATGTCCGTCATCGGTGAGGTCCTGGGCACAGCACGGGGGCTGTGGGGGCGTGGGGGCTCGGTGCGGTGTGCCGGGGACCCGCCCCACGCGGGTGGTGACGTGACTGTGGAGGCCTCGTGGGGTCGTGGCTGGGGGTTGGAGCGGGACCTGCTCCTGCACCCCTGAGCCTTGCAGCTTGTCCCCTGCTCCCCGCAGTCCGCAGCCCCGAGGGCAAGATCCGGCTGTACTGCAAAGGTGCTGACACCATCCTGCTGGAGCGCCTGCACCCCATCAACCAGGACCTGACCAACGTCACCACCGACCACCTCAACGTGAGTGGGGCCGGGTCCTGCGGGCAGGGCTGGGAAGGGAAGAGGGGCTGCCCAGAAGCGCGGAGCCTGGCTTGTGCCCTGTCCTGGGGGGCGATCAGGGTCCTGGGGACACCGTCGGGGTCTGCCTGTGCACCCAGCTCCGGCCGCTTGCAGGAATACGCTGGTGAGGGGCTGCGGACGCTGGTGCTGGCCTACAGAGACCTGGAGGAGAGCTACTACGAGGATTGGTCTGAGCGGCTGCACCGAGCCGGCAGTGCCCCCGAGGCCCGTGAGGATCGCCTGGCTCGCCTCTACGACGAGGTGGAGTACGATATGATGGTACGTGGGCTGGAGGCACTGGGGGGTGGGAGGTGGCTGGGGGCAGCCCCTGCTGACCTCCCGCCTGTTTGGGTCCCCCCAGCTGCTCGGAGCCACGGCCATCGAGGACAAACTGCAGCAGGGGGTCCCTGAAACCATCGCCATCCTGACGCTGGCCAACATCAAGATCTGGGTGCTGACGGGGGACAAACAGGGTGAGGCATTGCTGGGGCAGGGGTCTGGGCTGGCCGGAGACGAGGACGTCCATGGGCTGGATCCCACCTGCCGGGGGGCGGCGGGGCAGACGCTCCCCCCTGAGCTGACCCTGCCTCGGCCCCTGGATTCCCGTCCCCAGAAACGGCTGTGAACATCGGGTACTCCTGCAAGATGCTGACGGACGACATGACGGAGGTGTTTGTGGTCACGGGCCACACCGTGCTGGAGGTGCGAGAGGAGCTCAGGTGAGGGTCGGGGGGCAGGGCTGGGCAGAGGACGCCCAGAGGATGCACGGCTGTGGGGGGGGAGCTGGGGGATACAGAAGTGCCCTGAATCGGGGCCCCCAACCCCTCTCTTTCTCCTCAGGAAAGCCCGGGAGAAGATGATGGATGCGTCGCGCTCCATGGGCAACGGCTTCTACCAGGAGAAACTCTCCTCCTCCAAGCTCACCTCTGTGCTGGAAGCCATCGCGGGCGAATACGCCCTGGTCATCAACGGGCACAGCCTGGTAGGGACCTGGGAGCGCCGGGCTGGCCGCGGCACCGTGCCCGGCTGTGGGCCGTGTCCCCCACTGTCCCCCCGCTCTCCTCGCAGGCCCACGCGCTGGAGGCTGACATGGAGGTGGAGTTCCTGGAGACGGCGTGTGCCTGCAAGGCCGTCATCTGCTGCCGCGTCACGCCCTTGCAGAAAGCCCAGGTGGTGGAGCTGGTGAAGAAGTACAAGAAAGCTGTGACCCTGGCCATCGGGGACGGGGCCAACGATGTCAGCATGATCAAGAGTAAGTCCTGGGGTCTGGGGAGCCGCAGGAGGGACAGGTCCCCCCCTTGCACCGTTCCGGGGCCCGTGGCAGCCTCTGTCCTCGCCCCTCTGTGCCCCGCAGGAACACAGTCCCGCTGGGGGGGTGCCACCCCCGGTCCCCTGTGCTCCTGGCAGAGCGCTCCTCGCTCCACGTGTCTCTTCCCTCCGCAGCCGCCCACATCGGGGTGGGCATCAGCGGGCAGGAGGGCATCCAGGCGGTGCTGGCCTCCGACTACTCCTTCTCACAGTTCAAGTTCCTGCAGCGCCTGCTCCTGGTGCACGGGCGCTGGTCCTACCTACGCATGTGCAAGTTCCTCTGCTACTTCTTCTACAAGAACTTTGCCTTCACTATGGTCCACTTCTGGTTTGGCTTCTTCTGCGGCTTCTCGGCGCAGGTGCGTTGCTGGCTCCTGGCACTCGGAGTTTGGGGAGGGTTTGCCTGCAGGACCCCCTCCGCTCAGAAGCGTGCCCTGGGCTCCCTGTGGGGCCTCATCCTGCGCCACCGGGCACGCAGCCTGCCGTCCCTCCGCCGGAGCACGGCAGCGTGCGGTGGGTGCGAGGAGTCTTTGGGTGGGCACCCACGGGGGGCTGGCGGCGGCTCTTGGGTCCCTGCGGCCGTGGGGGCTGCAGGGGCTGGCTGGGGCACGGGGCGGGCAAATCTTGCGTCCCCCTGAGCGCTCCGTTCTACGCAGACCGTGTACGACCAGTACTTCATCACGCTCTACAACATCGTCTACACCTCGCTGCCCGTGCTCGCCATGGGCGTCTTCGACCAGGTACGGTGAGGGCGTCCCTGGGTGCGCGAGGAGCTGGCCCGGCTCCCCTGCGTGGCCCACCCTGCGGGAGGAAGGGCTGTCCTCGTCCCTCCGCGGGCGGTGGTGGAGGCTGGCCCAGCGCCGGGGAACAGGCTGTGCCTCCCTGGGGCTGGAGGGAGGTCCCCAGAGTGCCCCGTGCCCCCAGGACGTGCCGGAGCAGCGGAGCATGGAGTACCCCAAGCTCTATGAGCCTGGGCAGCTGAACCTGCTCTTCAACAAGCGGGAGTTCTTCATCTGCATCGCCCAGGGCATCTACACCTCCGTCCTCATGTTCTTCATCCCCTACGGCGTCTTCGCTGACGCCACCCGCGACGATGGCGCCCAGCTGGCTGACTACCAGTCCTTTGCTGTCACCGTCGCCACCTCCCTCGTGATTGTCGTCAGCGTGCAGGTAGGGACGCGGCTGCTCGGCCCCAGCCTGTAGCACCAAGGGTGGGTGAAGGTTTGGGTCCCATCCTGCCCTGCGGCCGTGCTCGGAGCACCGCGGTTGTCCCCTGAGCCCTGCCTCCTCCTTCCCCTCTCCGCCAGATCGGGCTGGACACGGGCTTCTGGACGGCCATCAACCACTTCTTCATCTGGGGCAGCTTGGCTGCCTACTTCGCCATCCTCTTCGCCATGCACAGCGATGGCCTCTTCCAGATGTTCCCCAACCAGTTCCGCTTTGTGGGTGAGTCCCAGGGGGGCTGAGCGATGCCCCCCCACCCCAACAGGGTGCTGAGCCCTGCCTGGATTTATCCTTCCCCCCCCCAGGTAACGCGCAGAACACGCTGGCCCAGCCCACGGTCTGGCTGACCATCGCCCTCACCACCGTGGTCTGCATCATGCCCGTCGTGGCCTTTCGCTTCCTCAAGCTGGACCTAAAACCCGAACTCTCGGACACGGTGAGAGCGCGTGGCCGTGGGGAGCGGACGCGGGGTCCTGTCCCCTGGGGGTAGGCGGTTCTGCAGGACCCTGACCCTGTCCCCCGGCGGCGTCCCCAGGTCCGCTACACTCAGCTGGTACGGAAGAAGCAGAAGACCCAGCACCGGTGCATGCGGCGCGTGGGGCGCGTGGGCTCGCGCCGCTCCGGCTACGCCTTCTCCCACCAGGAGGGTTTCGGGGAGCTCATCATGTCGGGCAAGAACATGCGGCTCAGCTCCCTGGCGCTCTCCAGCTTCGCCGCCCGCCCCAGCGCCGGCTGGATCGAGACCCTGCGCAAGAAGAAGGGGAGCGACGGCAGCACCGCCGGCAGCCCCAGCGGCGCGGCCGACAAGACGCTCAAGGTGTGAGGCTGGGGGGGGGTCGCGTCCCCTCGCCCCCTTCTCTCGCTGTCACCCGGGGGGGACCGAGCCCCTCCTGGGGGGTCCCGTGGGGGGAGCAGGGGCCGTGTGGGCCCAGGTGCTGAGGTTTGGAGGAGTCTGGACTGTCGCAGTGTAACCAAAAACAATATTCTTCCCCGTCCCGGGGATGGACGGACGGACGGACGCACGCTGTCCCCAGCAGCCCCCCACCCCGGGCCGCTCCTCTGTCAGTATTCACCTCCACGGAGTGCAAATACCCCATCACACGCGAATGTATCACGCCAGAGCCACCGCCGCGGGCAGGCGCGGGGGTCCGGGGGGGGCCGTGGCAGCGCCCTGCCCCCTCCCCCGCCCCTCACCCACGTGTCTTCTTTTTCTATAAAAAAAAGAAAAAAAAAAAAAAAAAAAGAAAAAACCCAAAACCACAACAAAAACAACAGAAAAAAAAAAAAGGAAGGAAAACCCCTCCAAGTTTACAGAGCGACTTGTTTCTGGCAGCGATGGCGGGGCCGGTTGCAGAGAGCGCGGGGCCGGGGCGAGGGGTGCCAGCGGCCCCCGCCTCGGGGTGCGCGGGGCCGGGGGCGGCTGGGAAAGGGGAAGCGTTCCCCCGGCTCCTTCCCGCTTTCTGCGGGAAGCAGGGGTGTTTGCAGGCCGCCGTGATTCACTCCCACGCCGGGGTCTTGCACAACCCTCGGCCTGAGCTTCCTCCCTCTCCTCCTCCTCCTCGCCGGTTCTTGGGGACCGGAGCCCTCTCCCGGGGGGGGGACACGGGTGGGCACCGTCCCCCCCTCGCCGGGGGGTCCCGGGGGTGGCGGGGGCCGGGGCCGCTCTCTCCTTGATACCAAAGAGGAAACTGTTCAGGACGGGCTCCGGCCTGGGCCGGGGTCAATTTTGGGGGGGGGTTGGGGGTTATTTTGTGTTGGGGGGGGAGGCGGGGGCGCCTAATTTATTACGCGTTTCTATAGTGCGGAATTGTATCGTTTGATGGGTCCGCAGAGAAAAAACAAACGAAAAAGAACCCAAAACCAGCGCTTTTTTTGATTAAAAAACCAACAAAAAAACCAATGCTCTCAGCAGTGAACATTTCTGTCCGGGGGGGGCACCGGGGGGGTGGGAGGGGGCGGGGGCGGCTCTGCCCCCCCCCCCGGTGCCGCCTGGCCCCGCCCAGCCCGGCCGCACGTGCTGCCGCCGCGGAGCCGCCCCCCCCCCCCCCCCCCGCCCCGTCCCGGTTTCACAACCGCGGGCACCGGCGGCCCCGCCGATGTTTTCCTGCCCGGGGCCGGGCGCATGGCGCGGCCGCCGGGGCCGCTGCTCCCCCTCCTCCTCCTCCTCCTCCTCCTCCTCCTCCTCCTCCTTCTCCTCGCCGCCGCCGCTCCCGGGCGGCCCTGCGGCCCCGCGGGTGAGTGCGACCGGTACCGGGGAGGGGGGAGCGGCGGGAGCCCCCCGGCCCCGGGGGGGTGGAGGGGACGCTGCCGGTAGCGGGGCTCCCGCGGGTCCGGGCAGTGGGGGGACGGACGGACGGACGGACGGACGGATCGATCGATCGATCGCTGCCCGCTCAGGCGGGCACGGGGCACCCGGGTGGGTGCTGGGTGCTGCGTACTGGGTCCTGGCTGGGTGCTGGGTGCTGTGTAGTGGGTCCTGAGTGCTGTGTACTGGGTGCTGGGTCCTGGGTGCTGCGTAATGGGTGCTGCGTACTTGGGTCCTGAGTGCTGTGTACTGGGTCCTGAGTGGGTCCTGGGTGCTGGGTCCTGGGTGCTGGGTGCTGTGTACTGGGTGGGTGCCGGTTCTGCGTACTGGGTTCTGGGTGCTGCGTACTGGGTGCTGTGTACTTGGGTCCTGAGTGTGTGCTGGGTGCTGGATCCTGGGTCCTGAGTGGGTTCTGGGTGCTGCGTACTGGGTCCTGGGTGGGTGCTGGGTGGGTGCTGGGTGCTGGGTGGGTTCTGGGTGCTGTGTACTGGGTGCTGGGTGGGTGCTGGGTGCTGGGTGGGTGCTGGGTGCTGTGTACTGGGTGCTGGGTGGGTACTGGGTGCTGGGTGGGTGCTGGGTGCTGTGTACTGGGTGCTGGGTGGGTACTGGGTGCTGGGTGGGTGCTGGGTGCTGTGTACTGGGTGCTGGGTGGGTACTGGGTGCTGGGTGGGTGCTGGGTGCTGTGTACTGGGTGCTGGGTGGGTACTGGGTGCTGGGTGGGTGCTGGGTGCTGTGTACTGGGTGCTGGGTGGGTACTGGGTGCTGTGTACTGGGTGCTGGGTGCTGTGTACTGGGTGCTGGGTGGGTACTGGGTGCTGTGTACTGGGTGCTGGGTGGGTACTGGGTGCTGGGTGGGTGCTGGGTGCTGTGTACTGGGTGCTGGGAGCGTTCCCGGCAGCAGGAGCCGACGGGAACCAGCAGGTCGGTGCTGGCTGTTGACCTTTGCAGGCAGAGCCCGCAGCGCTGCCCCGGGCGGCCTCCCTGGCCCCAGCCCAGGCCTGGCCCGCTGCCCCCGGCCGCTTAACCCCTCCAGCGCCGGCCCCGGCCCCCCCAGCCAGGGCCCCGCTCCCGGCTCCCCACGCTGCCCGGCCGGGTCCCGCTGCCAGACCCCCCACTCGCGCCCGGGGTGCGCCGGTGGCCGTCCCCGTGGCGGTGCCGGGGGGGTCCGCGTGCCCGGGGGCCGGTGCCCCGGTTCGGCGGGGAATCGCTGGCTCAGCGCCTCCTGCAAATATCGTCACCGAGCAGCCACCGGGCGTGGGGAGCAGATGGTGGGGTGCCCCCCTCCTCTGGGGACACCCGTGGGGTCTCGTCCCCATGACCCCCTCTCGTCCCCCCAGGACTCTCGCGGGACACGGTGCTGGGACGCCCGGGAGCGAACGTCACGTTGACCTGCCGTGACGAGGAGCCGGCCAACGTCACTGTGTCCTGGCAGGTGGAGGAGCGGGCGGCGGCGGCGGCGGGGGGCCGCAGCCGGCGGCTGGCGGAGGGCAACGCGCTGCTCCTGCGGCAGCTGCGCTACGAGGACTCGGGGCGCTACAGCTGCTACGTGGGGAGCCGCCCGCTGCGCTCCCTGCAGCTGCTGGTGGAAGGTGGGTCCACGCCGGGGCAGGGGCTTCCCTCGCAGCATCACCCGGTCCGGGGTCCCCCGTCCCCCAGCACCTCCCTGCCTTGCAGAGCCCCCCGAAACTCCCCGGGTCTCCTGCTACCGGCGGAGCCATGATAAAGACGTCCTGTGCGAGTGGCCGCTGCGGGCGAAGCCGTCCCCGGGGACACGGGCGATGCTCTGGGTGAAGCGGAGGTGAGCGCCGTCCCGGCACCTCCCTGGGGCTGGGACCCCACGGCGTGGGACACGGGGGACTTTACCGTCCCTCCCCGCGGACCCCTTCCCCGGCGGGCTGCCTGGTGTGTGCCACAGCCGAGCCGCGTCCCCACAGGTTCGCAGCTG
Organism: Theristicus caerulescens; assembly: GCA_020745775.1. Classification (NCBI taxonomy): domain Eukaryota; kingdom Metazoa; phylum Chordata; class Aves; order Pelecaniformes; family Threskiornithidae; genus Theristicus; species Theristicus caerulescens. Next base: position 98,768 of record CM036581.1, read on the forward strand.
AGAACGCCACGGAGCAGCGGTGCCGCTACTTCTCCAAGGCGCGGAAATTTGTTTGCCGGGTGAAGGTGCCACCCGGCGTCGACGACACCAAACCCCTCGTGGTGTCCACGTGCGTCAGCAATGGCGCCGGCGGCTCGGCCGGCGAGGACAGGATCATCACCCTCAGCAGCGTCCGTGAGTGCCGCTCCTCTTGCGGGTGGCCAGGGCGGGCCGAGCGGCGCGGTGCCGGGCCCTGAGCCCCCCCTTTCCTGGCAGTGAAGCCCGATCCCCCCCTCAACGTGACGGTGGAGGCGCTGGAGAAGGCGCCGCAGCGGCTGCGGGTCAACTGGTCCTACCCCTCGTCCTGGGACCCCCGCTTCTACTGGCTCCGCTTCCAGGTCCGCTACCGCCCCGAGCCCACCCAGGCCTTCACGGAGGTGAGATGAGACCCCCTCCCCAGCACGGGGCTGTCCCCCGGCCCCAGTGAGGCTGTCCCCAACCCCGCGCTGCCTGTGTCCTCTCCAGGTGGACCAGGTGACGACGACGTGGCTGGACATCCGTGACGCCTGGCGGGGGACGCGGCACGTGGTGCAGGTGCGGGCGCAGGAGGAGTTCGGCCACGGCGCGTGGAGCGAGTGGAGCCGGGAGGCGGTGGGCACCCCCTGGACAGGTAGGAGGGGGACACGTGGCCCTGAGGCTGGGGGCTCAGCTCGGGGTCCCCCAGCCTCACGCTCCCCCCCCTCACCTTGCAGACCCCAGGGACCTCACCTCTGAAATGGGACCCTTCAGCTCGCAGGTAGGGCACGGCCTCCACCCCGGTGGGACACGACGCGCTCCCGGTTGGGTCTCCTGTCCCTATATGGGGACACCAGGGCGGGAGGGCTGCCCCGTCCCATCGCGTCCCCCCGCCTTCTCTTGCAGTTCCCCATGGAGGATGGCACCTACGGGGTCACGCTGCCCCCCGAGCTCTTCGGGGAAGATGCTGATGATGATGCTGGTGGTGAGGAGGGCTCCCTGGGTTGGCTGCGGGGGGCCGGGACCCCCGGGTCCCTCGTCCCCACGCCGAGCCCGTCCCCCCTCTCTGCCGCAGGTGCCATCGTGGAAGCCAGCGCCCGCTCTGTGGCATCCCCCTATGCCGCTTTGGTGGCCGGGGGGAGCCTGCTCCTGGGCATCGCCCTCTTTGTTGGCATCGTGGTGAGGTGAGTGCCCGGCAGGGGGACAGCGGGGGGCTCCGCCTGCCCCCCCTGACCCGGGACCGCTCTCCCCTCCTGCAGGTACCGGCAGACGTGGCGGACGCACGGGCAGCGGGGGGCCAAGCCGGAGGGCGAGGGGCAGCACGTGCTGGTGCCCCTGGGCCCCCCCAGCCCTCCGCTCAGTGAGACCCCCCTGCTCTCGCCCCCCTCAGCCCCTGGGGGTCTCCACGTCACCAATTTGGACTATTTCTTCTCAGGACAGTAGCCAGGGGCTGGACGCACTGGCCGGCGCCTGCGGGTCAGGCGGGGGTCCCTGGCCCTGGGGGGGTCCCGGGGCTGGGATGTGGCCCCGGGAGCAGCCCCCCCACCCGAAAGCCACCCCCAGACCCCGTGGCTGGGAGCAGCCTCTGAGGAGGGGGATCAGTGCCACCCCCCATGGAGAAACCAGCCAAGGGGGGGCCCCCAAGATGGGTCCCGGGGGGGCAGCAGCTCCGGGGCCTTGGCCAAGCTGGAGTGGCCAGGGGTGAAGGTGCTGGAAGCGCGGCCGCGCCGGAGCGTGGGAGCGGGGCTGGGCTCTGCCCGCGGGGCCGGGTTTGGGGGTCCCACGGGTGTCGGGGGGGGGGGGGGCCTGGCTGGATCAGCCCCATCCCTCTGCCCCGGCCCCCCCAGGGCTTCTTTTTAAAGCACGTGTTGGGGAAGTGGGGCAAAACGCGTCTCCAATAAATGCCTGGGATTTTTAGTGGAGTTGGTGCTTGGGGGGGGGGAGGAATGGAGGAGTCGTGGCGGGCTCCCTCGCCTGGGAGTGACTCCAGGGGTGGTGGGGTGAGGCTGGGCCGTGCACCCCCCAGGCGAGGCCGTGCACCCCCAGCCCACGCACCCCATGCCTCGCTGTGCCCCCAAACCACCCCGTGCCCCCCACGCCGCCGAGTGCCTCCCAGGCTGTGCCCCCCTCCATACCCCATGCCATGCACCCCTGGGCTGTGCCCCCCATGCCGGTGAGCGTCCCCCAGGCCGTGCCCCCCAGTGCCCCCAGTAGCAGCCCACCCCACGCTGGGTTGTGCAACGCCCCGGGGAGCTGCAGCTGCACCCAGGCAGGAAACCGCAGGGCGAGGGGAGCGGGTGCCCGGGCACCCTGGGGACGCCGCGTTCCCCCCGCCCCGGCCGGCCCCGCTCTATAAAAAGCCCAGCAGGATGCAGATGTGCGGGTGGGGGAGCCCCGGTACCCCTGCCCCCCGAAACCGGGGTGGCTCCTGCTGGCGAGGGTGGGGGGTTGAGTCACTCGCCTCCACCCCCCAAGCAGGCAGGTGACCCCTGGGGGGCGAGGGGCCAGGTCCTGGGGTCAGCCCTGAGGGGCCCCCAGCCCCGGAAACCTGCCCTGGTTTCGGCAAGCGCCGCGGCCCTGCTGCCGGCAGAGCGGAGCTGGCAGCTGGGGCCCCAGGGCCCAGGGCAGGGAAGGGGCTGGGTGTCTCGCTGCACCCGCCCTGCAGCACCCAAACCCGGGGCACCTGCCCGTCCCAGCACCCTCGGAGCCCCCAGCCCCATCCCTACCACAACACAGCCCCCAGCCCCGTCCCTGTGCCTCTGCAGCCCCCAGCCCCAACCCTGCCCCATCCCTGCGCCTCTGCAGCCCCCAGCCCCATCCCAGCACCTCTGCAGCCCCCCAAACCCATCCCTTGCCCACTGAAGCCCCCAGCCCCAACCCTGCCCCATCCCAGCACCTCTGCAGCCCCCAGCCCCGTCCCTTGCCCACTGCAGCCCCCAGCCCTGCCCCATCCCTTCCCCACTGCAGCCCCCCAGGACCACCCGCCTCCTCTCAGCCAACAAGTTTATTTTACTACTTCATTACACATCCCAATCTCACTGCGTCCCCCCGCCCCAGGCGCCGGAGGCAGCCCCGCAGCGGCTCAGCTCCGGCACAGGGTGGGCAGGATCTGTCCCGGCAAAAGGGCAGCGCAGCCCTGCCGGAGTCCAGCGGCAGGCAGCGACCACCAGGCAGGAGCGGGGTCCCCGCAGGGCTGGGGACGCGACCGAGGGCTCCTCTGCCGGACCCTTCCCGCGGCACGGAGCCATCGCCGGGGCCGGACCCTGCCCCACGCCCCAGGGTCGGGGGTCGCGGGCCAGTCTGGGGGGGCATTAGTGGGTGCTAATGCAGCTTGCAGTGGACGGGGTGCAGCAGGGCCATGTGCTCGGCCCCCTTGAAGGGCAGCTTCTCGGTGGAGTAGTAGTGCACGACCTCGGGGACGCTGGCGAAGACGCCGCTGGCCTGGCTGAGCGTGTACTTGTTGTCCTTGGTCTGGGCCACGATGATGTGGACGCAGCCCTGGCTGGTCCTGGGCGGCCGGCGGGCGTCAGCGGTGCCGGCAGGCGTCGACGGTGCCGCCAGCCCCCCGGCGCCCGCCCGCCCCACGGCCGCGGCCGCATCCACCCCTGTTTGTTCCCGTCCAGCTCCGATTGTTTCGGCTCCAGGGGCTCCGCTTCCTCAGGAAGGAAACGCCACCGGCGCTCCCGACAATGCGCCGGGAGGGGGACGCGCCGCTCCCCCCGCCCCAGCGCCGCGCCAGGATGCCTGGGTCCCCCCGCAAGCTGGGGGGGTGCCATCCCCTGGGACCTGGGTGCTCCCACCCCATCAGGGCTCCGGTGTGAACAACGCGGGGGCTCCTGCCGCAGCATCCCTCCAGGGTGGGACCCGCCACGTCCCTCCAGGGTGGGGACCCCCTGCCCCGGGGCCGGGACCCCCCACTCCACGGCCGCCCAGCCACTCACTTGAGCGCGATGGAGTACTTGCCGCTGCCGGTCTCGCTGGTGCGCACCAGGTAGCCGGCCTCCCGGCACGCCTGCAGCCGGCTCTCCGCCTCGGCCCGCGTGATGGCCCCGTGGTACCAGCTGCAGGGGGGACGCCATGGGGACGCTGAGCGGTGGGAAGCCCTGGACCCCCCCCCACCGGTTCCTGCCCTGGCTGCCGCACGTGGCTCGGCATCGCGACTCACGGCTGCTTCTCCAGCGCCAGGGTGGGGTCCACCCGCTCGCCCTCGCTGTGCTCAGCGCCCGCCGGCTTCAGCATCTTGGGGGTCCAGCTCTTCTGGCGTAGGTGCTGCCGCAGCGCCTCCTCCTTGGGACGCTCCGACCCTTCGAACTGGACTGGGGGGGGGATGATGAGATGTGAGTCCCCAAAGCCTCCAGGACACCTCCATCCCCATCCCTAGCTCTGTCCCCAGTCCCACCCTTGTCCCCAGCCCCAGCCCCAGTCCCATCCACATACCCATCCCAGCCTTGTCCCATTCCCAACCCCATCCTTGTCCCCAGCCCCAGCTCCATCCCCGTCCCCATCAAGTCCAACCCCGCTGCCATGAGCAGGGACATCTTCACCCAGATCAGGTCGCTCGTAGCCCTGTCCAACTTGACCTTGAACGTCTCCAGGAATGGGGCATCCACCACCGCTCTGGGCAACCCCTGCCAGCGTCTCACCACCCTCAGCTAACAAATTTCTTCCTTCTCCTTCTATCCAGTCTGAATCTCCCCTCTTTCATTTTAAAACCGTTCCCCCTTGTCTCATCGCTACAAGCCCTGCTAAAAGGTCTGTCCCTGTCCCCATCCCCATCCTCGTCCCTGTCCCCATCCGTGTCCCCAGCCCCTACCTGACAGCGCTTTGACGATCTGCTCCTTCTTCCACTCCCAGGGCTGCTCGTACTCGCCCGCCGGGCGCTCGTCGTTCTCGGGCAGGCGCCCATCCCCGGCCCTCGCTCTGCGCTCCGGGGTCCCCCCGGTCACCCCCTCTCCGGGCTCGTAGGGGGTGTCGTAGAGCTGCGGCCCCTTCCCCGCGGCCTCCTTGCCCCCCGGCCACTTGGCTGGCTCTGGCTTGCCGCCCCCCTCCCCGGGCTCGCCAGGACCGTCCAGCAGCAGGATGGCTTTGACCAGGGGGTCCTTGGAGCCCCGACGGCGGATTTCTGCGAGGAAGAGGGACGGTGGGTCAGGGAGGGGCCCGTGTGTCCCCCCCCAGCGCCTGCCCTTGGGGAGGGGTGTGCACCAGGGACCCCATGTCGGGGACGCCCCATTGGGAACCGGCTTGGGAGGAAGCGGCGCAGGAAGGGGCCCATCCCTGTGGCGCCTGGCCTGCTGTGGCAGGCACCACGGGCACCGACCCACACCGGTGGTGCCGGCGAGGCTCCGCGGCGGCAGGCTCCGTGCTGGAGCTCGGCCCTGCGGGAGGCCACCCCAGGGGGGCTCACAGCCCACCCCGGCCCCCCGCTTCACCCCATGGCGCCGGGCTCCGCCAAACAGCCCGGGCTGCCCCGCACGGAAAAAAACCATCAGCAGCAAATCTTTTATTTCCAGCTTCCGGCCGAGTCAGTTCCTGTTGTTCTGGCCAGCTGGGCGGCCGCCGCGCCGGCCAGGGGGTCGCTGGCTGGGGGGCACGGCCGCGGGGGACCCTTTGGGTGCTGTATCCCTCACGGGTGGCACTGAGGGCTGTGCATCGGCCCCCGTGCACCCGTCGGGCGATGGCGGTGGGTCGTGGCACTGGGCAAGGGGGCCGGCGGGCACGGGTCAGTGTCCGGCCTCGCACCCCGCTCCTTATCTGGCCCCGCGCAGCCGCAGGAAGCGGCGAGTGGCTTTCCTGTTCCCGGAGCCTCCCGCGCCGGCGGCTCCGAGGGCGGCCGCTCGTTCCCGGCTGGGGAGCGGTGCCAGCCGCGCTGCCATGGCACGGCACGGCGCGGCACGTACCTGTGATCATCTGCTGGGCGTCGTAGGGCTCCATGTAGCCGTCGTTCTCCCCCAGGCGCTCGGCCTCCCGCTGCCCCTTGGTGTGCTTGGCGTCGTAGGGGTCGGCGTAGTCCTCCAGGATGATGACCTGGGGAGGGGACGGGCACCACCGGCCTCAGGGGGCTGCCGGGGCTCTCACCCGCTGTGCCGGTGGAGTGGGAGGCGGTGGCGGGGATGCCGCTGGCGCAGAGCCAGGCAGGGGACAGGGACGCTGGGGTCCCCAGGAGCAGATGGCAGCTCAGCCTGGGGTAGATGGAGCCAAGCCATGACCCTATGAGGGTGCACCCGGTGGCACCTTTGGGTGGGGGCAGCACCCATCCCTCTGCACCGCAGCGGTGGGGAGGATCCTGGGGGGGCTCAGGGACCCTTTGGGGTGACACCCCCCACCCCGACTGGCTCCCAGCCCCCCCGGGGCTGCGTGGGGGTGAAAGTCCAGCTTCCCAGAAAAGCTTTACATCAGCCTTTGTTTAACCAGCGGCCGAGCGCCGGGGTCGGGGTGGGATGGGACATGGCGGGACACGGCGAGGGGCCCCGGCAAACGCCCCCCCCCAGCAGATGAAGGGCGGTCGAGATGAAGGCAGCTTTGAGCGGGATCTGAAGGCAGCCGAGCCGGGAGCGATGAAAGGCCGGGGTTAGCCGGGCTAATGAGCCGGAGCCCAAGGCAGTTAAAGCTGCCGGTGCCGCGCGCTCCCCCCAGTCCCCGCTTACCGTCTCCGTCTTGGGGGTCTTCCCCTTGTCCGGCTCGGGGGCAGGCAGGCCGGCGGGCAGGGGGCCAGGGTACCCCTTCCCGTTCTTCTCGTGAGCCTCCACCTTGATGAGGCGGTTGATGTAGGTGCCGCAGGTTTTGGGGGGCCCCTCCGGCGTCCCCCCCTCCACTCGCGAGTTCTTCCGCATCTTCCCGGTGGCGGCCTGGAGCAGACCCTGCAGGTTGTCCCTTGACAGCCGACCACCCCCCTCCTTGCCACCCCCCGGGCCGGCCCTGCAGCCCCCCAGCTCAGCAGCCGAATTCTTGCGGCTCTTGCCCAGGCTACCGCTGCCCGGCCGAGCCCTCTCCGAAACCGTCTTCAGGTTGGAGGGGAACTCCTTGAACCATTTGGCCGCCATGGGGCCGGGGAGGGGCAGGGTACCGCGGCCCCCCCCGGGGCTCCTCGACGCCCCACGGCCGCCCCGCCGGCTCAGGGCCGGCTCAGCCGGGGGGGCACGGGGCAACCCGGCTCCCCCCCAGCCCCGGGAGCGGGACCCTCGGTGGCCAGGGGCCAGCCCGGGAGGGGGGATGCGGGCAGGGGGTCCGGGGCCTTCGCCCCCGGCGCGGGCGGGGGGCTCCAGGCGTCCTTCGCCCCCGCGGGGACGGCGGGCGGGTCCCCAGGGGTGCCGGCTCCCAGGTCCCGGGGAGGGGACCGCGGCTCCCCGGGGGTCCCTGGCCCCGGGGAAGGGTCCCGGCGGGGGCGGGGGTCTCTGCTCCAGCGATGGGACGAATCGGGGGGTCTCGCCGGGCGTCCGGGGGGGTCCGGCCGCGGCAGCCCCGGGGCGGCTCCGAGGGTCCTCTGCCCCCGGGGAAGGGGCCCGGGGGGTCTCTCCGTGCTCCGGGGGGTCCGGCCGGGGCCGGGCAGCCGGGGGGTCCCGTCGCGGCTCCTCGGCGGGGCCCGTCTCCGGGGGGCGGAGGGCTGCGGGGGGGTCAGGCCGGCCCGGGGGGCCCCATGCGGCGGCGGCGGGACGGGACGCGACGGGACGGGACGGGACGGAGCCGGAGGGGCCGGAGGGGGCGGCGGGGCCGGCGCTCCCCGCCCAGATCCGGAGGGGGCGGCCCCGGGGGACGGCGCGGCACCGGCCGGGCGGGCGGCCACCGGCCCCGGCGGCCTCGGGAGCCCCGGCCCCGGCCGTCCCCGGGCCGGGGTCTCCGTCCGGCGGCTGTCGAGGGCTGCGTGGTCCCCGAGAGCGGCCGGGGGGTCCCGTCCCGGTGGGGCTGGGACCCTGACGGGACTGGGAGACCTGGGGACCCTGCCCGGCTGATGGAGAAGGGGGCTTCACCCTGCACATGGGCCCCCCCCCGTTCCCGGTCCGGACCCGGTGTGTGGACCCCACGCAGGGACCCCACAGACAGCCCCGGCGCACAGACCCCCATGCACGGCCCCTTCCGCACGGACGCCCCTGTGCGTGGCCCCCATGGATGGAACCCGGGCGCAGCCCCACGGGGCGAGGGCACGGCCCCGGTGCGCTCGTGGCTGTGGTTCACACCACACCAGCGAAGACCTACTTCTGCCTCCTGTGCCGAGACCTCGCCGGAAAACCTCGGCCGAGCCCAGCCATTTGGCTTCCTGCCGGGCTGGCGGCTGGGCCGTGCGGTGCCGGGGGGCCCTTCCCGACCCGGTGGCACAACAGAAAGGGATGGGGACGGGGTTTTTGCAGGTGAAGCTGCTCCCTGCAGCCCCCAGGACGGAGCTGCCCCGGTTCGGGGCAGGACACGGGCTCCTCCTGTTTGCAGGGGCTGGAGAATGTCCCCAAGGAGCAGCCAGCTCCTACCCATGGCGGGGTCCTGCTGCAGTGAGAGAACAGACCCCGGCTTGGCCGGGACGGTCCCCAGCACCGTGACCTTCCCCGTCCGGTGCAGGGAGGTGCCGGGGCGCTGGGCAGCCTCGAGCAAGGGGTCGCCGGCAGCGCCGTAGGAAGTGGTGGCGATTTCCTCACCGGCGCAGGCAGGAACCGCCTCTCCGTGCCGAGGCACCGCTCCTAGGCCGGCACCCGAGCTGGCGGTGGGATCTGGGCTGGCTTTGCCTTCTCGAGGCCAAGGAGAACCCCATGCCTCCACCGGTACACACAGGCGCCAGCTTAATGTGAAAGGTGCTGGTTCCTTTTCGTTCCTTGGCAGATTTAAATCCCTCCTTAATCTTTGCGAGGGCCTCAAGAGCGGGACAGACGCGCAGGCAGCACCGTCTCGGTGGCTTTGTGCCGCGGCGGCGTTCCCGGCGGCGCGCCATCCACGCATCTCCTTTGGGAAGTCTCTCCCCGTCCCCGTCCCCTGCCAGCTCCCGCAGGGAGGCTGTGGGAGCGTCTCCGGCAGCGGTGACAGATGGCACCGCGCGCCTGCTTCCCCGCGAAGCCAAAACAAGAACCGAGCCAGCGCGGCGGTGACAAGCGCTGAGCCCGTCTCGGAGCGGGACGGATCCTGACGCTCGGGCGGGTGAGAACAGACGGGACAGGCAGACGCCTGCCAGACGCCAGCTCGCGCTGTTCCTGCCACGCTTCCAGCCTCGACGCCCGCCAGGTCAGCATCCGAGCGCCGGAGGGTCCTGCAGGGCCCCGTTCAACTCTTCCCACTCACCCCGGCCCGGAAAACTGCCAGGATTCGGGAGCAGGCGTGCCGTGAGCTCTCCCAACCAGCTCAGCGGACCCAAACCCAGCCCCGTTGCTGGGGTCGGTCGCAGCCCCTGCCTCACCAAACAGCAACACCCCGAGCTTTTTAAACCTTCGGTCAAGCGGCTTTACCCCCTCTCCAGCAGGGTCCTTGGCGCTAATCGAGCTGAAGAGGGGAGCGGAGCGTGGCTGCCTCCGTCCCCCCCAGCACCCCTCGCTAGGAGCGGGGCTGGGGAGGGCCCAGGGCCCCGCCGGGTGCTGGTCCGGGGCAGAGGAGCAGAGCACAGGGCAGGGCAGAGCCGCTCGGCGTCGCAAACCCTCCCCTCCTTCAGCAAAGGGCTTAAAAATAGTCCGCAAGCGCGGCCTGGCCATCAGTAATCCCTCTCCTACGGCGTCTTTTTATCCCAGGGCTGGGAGCAGGACAAGCCTCACGAGGGGAAGAGCTGCTGGAGGAGATAACGGACTTCTGAGGCCCTTTGGTTTTCTAATAACTTTTATTCAAACACAGCGAATTAATAGGATGGGCCGGCTTTGACGCTCATGAATCAGCAAAGCCTCCAGCCGAGGACACAGAAGTCAGAGGAGCTCCGACACCCACATCTCCTTCCAGCAGCCTCAAGACAAAGCAGGGAGGGATTCGAGCAAGGAGCAGGGACTGAAGCAAGAGGGCACGACTGCAGCAACGCCGTCCACCAAGGGCTGGGGCGCTGAGCCGCACAGGGATGATGGCTTGAGGAGGACAAATAAGATAAAACCCTGTGGAACCAGGCTGGAGGAGCAAGGCCTGGGCAGGGAGCGAGCGCTGCCCACGCTCCCCTTCCTTCGGCAGCTTTCATCCACAGCGCGGCGATTACAGGTACGAGGGGCTCAGCCGCCTTCCCCCTCTCGCTGCTTGGCAAGAGAGGGCGCGGAGAAGTTTGGGGTGCGAGGTGGCAGCCCTGGGCTGCGCCTACAAACCCCTCGTGCCAGAAGAGCCTTACGCATCTTCCCCTCTCCACTTCCAGAGGTGTAAATTCGCAGTTTATAAAGAGAAAAGTCTGTTCTTGGTCTGCAGGAGAAGGGGATGGAAGCCCTGCTCCCGTGTCGCTGAAAAAAAATAATAAAGTATTTTCTTCTTCCAAGGCGGCTGTTCCAGACCTTCCCGCGTGGCTTTTCCAGGAGCTGCAGCCAACGCCCAGAGGCCTGGGCCGTTCCTGTGCCCCCGGCCTGGCCCCTGGGCTCCGTCCAGCGCCCCGCCGCAGGACCAGGGCTGAAGACGCGGCGCGGTACGGCCGCTGCCAGGGCTTTGCTCCCTGCCGCTGCCAGGGCCGGGTACGAACCCCCCCCGGCAGCAGCTTGGGGGGGAAAAAAAAATTTAGTCAGACCAGCATCTTCAAATTAACAAACTGTAATTTTTCTCCAAAGATACATTTTCCATACACATCCATCATACACTGTAACAAAAAAAAGCAGTGTACATGAAATAAGAAAATAAATTAAATCCATAGCATAGGTAAGGAGGACGCTCTAGACTGGAGTAGAGTCGAAAGTTTCCAGCGATACAAGAGGCTCAAAAGTTTGTTTTAACAAGAATGCCTGCTAGCAAGGGTCCAGCAAGTGTTTTAGGTCAGTCCAACTGCTTAAACAGTTTTATTTAGAGTTTTTAACAGCCATTATTGTCCTGCAACAGGCAGAGCTATTACATCCTGGGAGAAAGCCAAGAGGCATCGTTAAGATCCAAGTAGAGCATCCAGAAGATAATGGATTGGTCCTGCAGCACCGGCGCTAGCCGTCCTCCTTGGGCGGTGTGTACCAGCCTGAAAGAAGAGGAGAGATCCGTGAGGGGCGAAGCCGCGCGGGGAACGCGAATCCACGCCTGGAAACGCAAGGGCGGCAAAGCTGCTGAAAGCAGCGGCGCAAACAACGCCAAGTCCCGCTTCCGAAGGGCCGCGTCTCCCAGATCACCGGGAGGTTTTCTCTCCGGGTGACACCACCGCGGACGACGACGCGCCGAAAAAGCCCAGCGCTGACGGGCAGAGCCACGCGCTCTGCGTTAGGCAGCGGCTGCCGTTGCCGGCTGCCACCTCGCCACGGATAATCCCCGCACGTGGGGCAGGAAGAACTCAAGCAGCTCGCCCGGACGCTCGGCCGAGGGGAGCCCGGACTCGCAAGGGGAAACGCACGCCCCTTCCCTCAGCCCTTACCATTCTTCTCGTGGATCTGAACCAGGGACTTGTAGGACTGCTGTGCTCTTGTCAGGCTGTACTGATTCTGCAAGGGAAGCCAGGGCCACCGTCAGCGCAGCTAGAACCCGGTGCGAGCCCTCCCTACGCCAACCGCGCTGCCGCAGAGCTGGTTGCCCGCTCATCCGCCTCCATCCCGCTACCAACCACTCCTCAAGCTCTCTTACGCGGCCTGGGCCTTACCTTATTGGCTCCAAACTGGACTCGCGCTTTCCCTTTCACCAGAGTTGCGCTGATCTGCATAATCACCGACTCGATGGAGTACGCGCTGCTCCAGCCCTGAGGGACAGAGCGCGGCACAGCGTGAGGCCGGCGCGGACGGGACCCCCGCCCAGCAGCTGCGCTTCCCCACAGCGACGAAAAGAGCCTTCCCCGAGCCCGGCGCAGGCATGGCAAAGCCACGTCAGGCCGCTGCCAGCCAGGGGTACGGGCAGGATTCGGCTGCCGGCAGGCGCTGAGCAGCGGGAACGCAAAGCGCGGCAGACAGCAGCGGCCGGTACCCACCTGCTTTGTAAGTAGCTCCATGCAGATGGCACCGCCACCCAGAACATACCTTGGGGAAGGAATCACGTCAGAAGTTACGCCAGAGAGGGACACAGCCTCGCCCACCCGCTGCTCCAGGGATGAGCCGTTATCCCAGAGTCGATCTCGGATGGAAAAATCCACCAAAAAACCCCTCCACCATCCCTCTCTAGGCTTCCCGGGAGAGCTACCGCAAACTCCTGGCAGGGGGATTACGGGATGCGCGGCGCTGGACAAACTCTTAGTGAAAACTGCTGCAGGGAGCAGCGCTGGAGACCTCAGTGAGCAGAGACGGGCAAAGAGGTACTCACCCCCCCGACAGCACCGGGGACACGACCCTTACGAACGGTGGATCGAAAGGAAAGTTATCCTGGAAGGAGAGAAGGGAAGCAAAGCCGTTGAGAAACGTCTTCTCTGGTGACTCACCGAGGCAGGCGTATCTCGAGGAGGGGGAGGCACGGCAAAGCCTTACTTTAAAGGAGAAGTTTAGGAGGATGAAATCTGTTCCTTCTTTCTCTTTGAGGATCTGGAGATCATTGTGCAAAGCGCTATCCTCGTCAACCCTGCCAAAGGAAAAGCCCAGCGGGTCAGAGTCAAGGTCGTGCACCTCAAATCAGCCGCGCTCACTGCCGCCGAACCCCGCAGCTACCGTACCTGCGCGACCTGGCTGCCACGTGGGCCCTCGGGTTCTCACCCAGAGGGCAGCGACAGCACGGGCTGTCAGCATTCTGCTCCCGGTTTGCAGAGAAGACCATCACACCCTTTTTGCCTGCTGCCAGCTTAAAAATAAAGACTGCCTGGCCCAAGGAAAAGGCAGCACTGGTGTCTGGAGGGTGTGAAAGCTCGGGGTTTTGTCTGATGCACCTCTTCCAGGACTCTAGGAACAGCAGACAGACTGGCAGAGCCCTCAGATTATCTCATCTTTCTCTGGAGATGTCATCTCCTTTCTGATGTGGAGACAGCAAGCGAGCTGCCCGAGAGGCTAGCCCAAGGTCTGCCAGGTGCTCCCCTGCCCTGCTCACTTCCCCTCTGGCTCACGGGGCCGTTTTGGTCCCCCACCAAGATCCACCACAGTTGCATGATCCCAAGGCACCTACTTCAGGAGTTTGACGTTCCAATCGTACAGGCTGTCGTTCACTAGTTCAACTGCATAGTATCCTGCAAGGCAGAGAAGAGGGGCGTCGTTACGGGGGGAGGCTGAACAGGGGGTCGAGCCGCCACCCAGATTTCAAATCCCCTTGGCCCCGCAGCACCACCTCAGCCGGGCACAGACCCCTCCGAAAAGCAGCACTTATCCAGCAGGACCATCCCGAGGGCAGCAGTTTTCCTACGACTGCTCTTTCCCAAGTCATCAGGCTCAGGAAAAGGGGGTAGGAGCACCATCACCCTCAAAGGCAGATAATCCTCCCACCCACAGCGCCCTCCTCGCTTCCATCCAGCACTGGCACGGACCAGAGACAGTACGGCGGTTCTGCTCACTCTTGACAGAGCCACAGCCACTGAAGGCCGGAGATCCTCTCCCCAGCTGAGCAGAGAACAGCTCGGTGCCACCCGAACGACAAGGAAAACCCCGGCAGGAGCAGCGGAGCAGCAGCCCCCTCCCTCGAGCTCCCCGCAGTACTTACCGCCCTTGAAACTTGGTGATCGGTAAATATCCCTGAGCTCCTTCATTAGCCGGTCGGTGGCCTGCACAGACCCAGACACTGCACCCTACGAGGAATTTGGGAGGAGAAAAGTTGCGTTGTTACGCTGCACCCGCCGTGGCTGCTGTTCTACAAGGCCAACGCCTGAGCTAGAACTCCCATCCGGCCTCTGAACTAGACCTTACCGCGTCCCCCACCTCTCAGTCTTCCCCTTTCCCCCTACAGCAACCTCCCTTGCCCCAAATATGCCACCCAAGGCAGCGCAGCTGCAGCAGAAACACCTCCGTGCCCTCTCAACTGAGTAAGAATCTCAGCCCAGGAGTCTAAAAGCACAACCCACCAGCCGCCTCCGCAGCCCAAAGCGAGGTGCAGCTCCTGGGAGCAGAGGGGAACCCCAGATCTGACCGCAGGAAGGCTGCCCCACGTAGCACCCATGCCTGGGGGGCAGCCGAGGCCCACGCTTACTTCCCCGAGCTGCAGAGGCAGTTCCCAGGCTCCTCTGCATCGGCCACGCCAGCCCTGCGGAGCCAGCGCTGTACCTCTGCCCAGAGACGGCCCCTCTGACTCAGGGCTAGCGGGTGCCTCCATCGCTCTCGCCCTTGGGTCCCTCTGCTTCCCCAACCCCCCCGCCCGCCGGGTGACACGTACATTTAAGTAATCTTGCCTCTGGTTCTTTTTTATTTTCTCTAAAATGGCCAGGTTTTCCTTCCCAATGCCTTCATCCTCTGTCTTCTTCCCATCTGCTGGCTCCTCCTCTTTCATCTCATAGTGGTCCAAGTCCTCAGTGTCCTGGGAAGGGGAGAGGAGAGCTAGGAGGAGACGCACCTTCCCTCCTCCCTGCTCCGAGTACTGCAGACGAAAGCTGCCCTGAACCAGGAAGGATTCCCGGTGCACCTCTCCCTCCCCAGGAAGCCCCAAGCCCTGATCCGAGGCACAAACGGGGCAGAGGACACAAGATCTGGGCGTGCTCAGTGAAGAAGTTTCGGGCACTGCAGCCCTGCCGCCCTCCCGTACCAAAGCCAGCAGGCAGAGCGGCGCAATTCCCCTTCCAGAATTAAACCGGGCTCATGGAAGCTCTTTGTTTGCTGGATTCTTCCCTGCCAAGCCTCACGCCTGTTTGTAATTAGCCGTTAATCTTACATACGCTTCCCAACGAGCCCAACGTAACTGAAGGGCACCTGCATCTCGGCACGCGCGTGGCTCATGCAGCCCCGTGCCACGTTTCTGGACAAAGCGCAGGCACCGGGCGCAGCGCTGCTGGGCCGCGCCGCTCCCCCTTCACGAGCCAAAACCCAACAGGGACGCGGGTCGCCAGCAGCACCAGAAGAAGAGACCCTCGCATGCAAAATTCAGTGGTGCGGGACGTTTTCCCCCTCAAAAAGAGGCGACGTTTCCCAGCGTGTCTGGAGGCTCTTTGTAGATCGGCTCAGCTCGCCCCCGATGCTCTTCCCAACCCCGGCAGAGGCTCTGCCCCTCATCCCTTTCCACAACAACGCTCGTCAGGCTGACGTGCGCAAGACCCCGATGTTAACAACCAGTAAAAACCAGTCGCAGCCATCGGGGGCCACTGCAGAGACCTCTCCCCATGCACAGCAGCTACCGCACTCTGCAGCACGCGGGGTTCAGCCACCTGGAAGCTGCCTGCAAACGGCTGTGGGTACGCACAGCTCCGGCACCGGTGTAAATCCTCTGAACGAGTGTTGACTTCGGCCTCTGCAGGCTAGCTGCTGTTATTCTGGATGAGCAGCATTTTTGGAAGGGCTTTGACATTTTTAGACTGTCGCACAGGAAAATAGATCCTCCTAGAAAATCCCTCGAGTGGATTAACCTGCGTAATGCATCTCTGCACCGGGGCACGGCTCTGCTGCTCTGCTCTTCTGACACGGCCCAACAAATCCAACCGCTCAGCAAGAAACCTTTGCTCTAAGCGAGAGCCTTGTCCCTGCACGATGACGCCGGGTGCCAGCAGAAAGCACGAGGGGGAACACTCAGCTCCCGAGGATTTCTTTTCCAGCCCACAGGAGCGCGAGGACTCGCGCATCACAAATTTGCCACGAAGCAGCAAGTCTGCAGATATGCGAGGTTATGCTGGTACCAGTTTAAGCCTCCTCATTTTCTCTGGGGACCCTGGCAAAGGCCGGGCCTTGATTTAGCAAGCCATTAACTTTGCTAAAACCCCAACAACTGCTAGGCGTGCTGCTGCTAAGTGACCTGCCCCCAGGTTCTGCGGTGCTGCTGACTCGGTGCCCGTGCCTCTCACACCCCAGGAGAAGTGTGCGAGGCATCGCTAAACATCACCATGGAGATTGAAGATTATTCCACCCACTTCTAGAGATCTCTAAACCGCAAACCAAACAACCGAAGCCTGTGGGTTTTGCAGCATGATATTCTCAGCCTGCAGTGAAGTATGGCTGCCTCTGCCGCTCCTGCCAATTAGCTCGCTCGCACGCTCAGCCATCCTACCTAATCCTCTCTGCGGGAGTCCCATTTTCACGGTGTGATTTCCCCGTCAGCAATGGCAACCCGGAAATCCCATCGCTCGGGAGGGAATTTCAGGCTCTAGAGCACAGCAGCGCGAGTCGAGAGAGAAATTGTCCAAAGGGCTCCGCTCTCAGCTCGTCTGCGTGCCTTTGGAGGCCACGGCTACGCCTCTCGGCTGCTGTGGTTTGTGAACACATCGCTCCCATCCGTGGCTCAGGACCTGGGTCCCCAGCAGCAAAACGCTGAGAACAAGCCAGCCTTTGAGCCGAACAGCGGCTCTTCCCCGTCTGGACTCCAGGAGCTCCTCCCAGACAGGATCCCTGCGCCCTCGCACCTTTCAGCGGGCATCTCCCTGTGCTCAGCTCTCCGGGGTACTTCCTCATACAGCGAGGCGGCACTTACCTCTGGCATCTCTTCATCTTCCTCTTCAGAGGACACCTCTTCCTGTGTGCTCTGCGGGGACAAAAGGACAGAGACCGAGATCGCACCCTCAGCTTCCTGGTGCAACGCTCTCCTGCCTTCCCAGACGCTTCTGAGGCAAGGTTAAACAGGGATTTACAAGCAGAACCAAGTTAAAAGCAGAGCGAAGCCAAAAACCTTTATAGGAAACTACCCCAGCGCAGCTGAACAGCACCGAGGCCAACGGAGCAGGCTGCCACCACCCAGGACAGGAATCCACCCCGGGGAGAGGAGATCAACACCTCACCCGCTGGGTTCCTCCTCTGGGGGTTAGGAAGCCTCAGACATCCAAAGCCAACTCCGGGGAACTCATTTTATGGGCTTAGAAAGTCTCCTCCCGAGTCACTCACCTGTTCTGCCGGCAGAGGCTGGTCCAGCATTTCAACATCTGGATGTTGGGGGAGGTTGTAGAGTTTGCACAGGTCGGAGATTATCCGCTTCAGGTGCTGCAAAAGCTGTCCGGAGACCAGACAAGCGTCAGGGAAGCGCGGAGACCCACGCGCCAAGCTAAGCCTCAGCCGTCCTCAGCGCTGCAACGCTTTCCCTCGCAAACGAGCGAGCGAAGGCCCAGAGGCTGCTCCGTTCTGCTCCAAGCAGCGGTGGACACGGGGGGAAAATGACGCCCCAGCATCAAACTCAAGAGAAGTCAGGGCTGCTCATCCCAAATTTCCTGAACCCTTTGAGACCGGGGGCACCCTCGGGCGGTTGGAGGCACGCAGCGGGGATTTCACCCTCCCGAAGCAGCTGGCCTCTCGCCACCCCTCCCCTCTCCCGGCATCGCCCCCTCACCAGCGTGTTTCCTTTCCTGACTTCCACCAGCCTCTCCAGGATAGCTGCCAGGTTCGGATCGTCCGACTCCACAGACCATATTGGGGGAACAGCTGGATAAGACTCCTGGAGAGAAAGAGAAGGTGGTGTTTGAGCTGCCGCAACTGCCTCCATCCCAGCGACGCAGCCGGCGGGGAGCAGAGCAGTGAGCCAGGCAGGACAGGGAGCTGCAGCCCCACGTCTCCTGCAGACGGATCCCTCCGGACCGCAGAGGAACGGCCCGCGAGCGACTGCATCCACCCTCCAGGCTAATCCCGAGGGCGACTGGAACAAACCCCTGCTCTGAGCGCGCTGATCGGGCTCGGCTCTGTGCCGCTTGCCCCCGGCCCGGGGGAGCGGGGTGGAATAGAGAGGGTGGGGATGTTTTGGCCACCCCTTTGGTCACCAGGGCCTTTGGGGGTGGGGGATCGGTTAAGGCAGGAGACCGAGGGCATTTCGCGCTGCCCCGTGGGCCTCTTGCCTCGCCAGCTCTGGAGCAGAAGCGCCACGGGAGAAGAACCAGGGGCGCACGACCCGACAGCACCCACGCAGGGGCAGAGGCCAAGCAGGCGCCTTTAACCCAGGCTCTGGCAACGCTCCCAAGTCGCCCCTCTGGAAAATCCCGGACACCGGCCCCGTTCGACGTCCGCACCGGGGGCTTTCTGTGCTCGGCTGCTCCTCGCCTGGAGCCGTGATGCCAGCTGTAACTCGCCGTGCGAGATGGGATCTGCACCCCGTCGCAAACCGACCCAGAACCAAGATCCCCTAAAATCCAGGCGAGGAGGAGCCAGAGGGGATGCGAAGAGCCGGACGCTGACGCTGCGGGTACCCCCTCCTCCAGGCATCCCTGGTCAGGGCCACCGGGAACCCCCTCACCCCCAAAAACCCGGGGCAAGCACGGAAAAGGGGGGCCCGGAGCCTCGGATAAGGGACGGGAGCCCCGTGGAGCTCGGGGGCCCGGAGGCAGCTCCCCCCGCGGCCGCCTGAGCCTGGCCTCGCTCCCCCCGGCCACCCCGGGAGACAGCGGGGCCCGGGCGCAGCCGCACAGGCCTGGCCGGTTCCCACCCCCCCGGCCACCGGTCGCCCAACGGCCGGCAGCCGCGGGCCCCGCTCCGGCCGGCTCCCCGAAAGGCTCGGGGTGGCCTCTCGGTCCCAGGGCCGCCCCCCGGAGCCAGGCCCCGTCGCACCGGCCCGGTGCCCCCTCCCCGGGCCTCACCGTGATGTTGCAGTGGATGCGGACGGGCCCCGGCGGCGGCCCCCGGGAACCGGAGGCACCGGCGCGGGCCCCGGCCCCCGGGACGAACTCGCAGCTGATCTCGTCGGGGCAGGCGCTGCCGATGCGGAACCGCTCGTGGCCCCGGTGGAAGATGGACTCGAGCAGCCGCAGCTCCCGCCTCAGGAGCCGCCCGGCGGGGGCCGCCGCCACCTCGGCCCCGCTCCGCCCGGGCCCCCCCGCCGCCGCCTGCGACCCCGCCGCCTCCTCCGCCCCCGCCCGCTGCATCTTCCCATGGAGGGACCCCGCTCCGCCGCCGCCGCCGCCGCAGCCCCCGGAGCCGGCCCAAAATGGCGGCGGGACGGCCCCGCTCTCCGGAAGTGACCCCTCCCGCCAGCAGCGGAAGGGGCGGGACCGAAACCGCCGGAAGCGGTCGCGCAACCGGGCGGGCTGAGGCCGGGCCGGAAGTGACGTCAGAGAGGCGCACGGGAACGTGAAGGGGCGGGGCGGGTCACGTGGGGGGTCACGTGGATACCGGGGGATGGGGGCACCGGGGGGGGCGGGGCATCGGGGGGGGGCACGGGGGGGGGGACCGAGAGGCGGGGCACCGGGTGTGGGGGGCACCGGGGCCTGAGCCCCCCCACCCTCGGTGTGTGGCGGGGCCGGGGGAGGCTCCGGGTCCCGGGATCAGCTCGGGAGCCCCCCTCCCCCCGTCCCGCTCCCCCCTCGGTTCCCGCCCCGCCGGGATCGCGCAGGGACCGGGGGCGGCGGGGGCTGGGCCCCGGTGGAGCGTAGGGGCGGGGGAGCCCGGCCCCCCTCCCCCGCGGTGCCCTCCGGTGTCCCCGGGGCGGGGGCGGGGGCGGCCCCGGGGCCGCTGACGGCGGCGCTGACGGCGGCGGAGCGGGGAGCGCGGGGCGGCCCCGGCGCAGCGCCCGGCACCGCCTCCCTCCCGGGGCCGCCCCGCCCGGGCCGCCGCCGCCGCCGCCGGCTCCAGCACCGCGGAGAGCGCGGGCAGCACCGGGGACAGCGCCCGGGCACCGGCACCGGCACCGGCACGGGCCGCCCCCATGGCGCTGCTCCGCGTCCTCTGCCTCCTCGCCGCCCTCAGACGTAAGTGCCGGGGGGGGGGGCGGGCACCGGCACCGGCGGGGAGGGCACCGGACCGGGCCCCGGGGCTGCGCCTGTTGCACAGCACCGTCCGGTTCCGCCCCGGTACCGACCCGCCGCACCCCCGCTACCGGTCCCGCTGCGGTGCCGGTGCCGCCCGCTGCCCCCGCCCGGGCCCGGCGCTGCTCCCGGGGCTGCCCGTCCCCCTCCCGGGGCTCTGGGCCAGGGGGCTCCGGTTGCCCGAACCGCTGCGGCGGGGCGGTGCCGGGGGGTGGGCAGGGGGTGGATAGGGGAGGGCAGGAGCAGGCAGGGACGGGCAGGAGCAGGCAGGGACGGGCAGAGGGGGACCCCGCACTCCCCTCCCAGGCACCGCAGCCCCCCGGGTCCCCCCCCGGGTCCCCCCCTGCCTCGGGAGCCGCCTGTGACACCGGCACACCGCCGGCACACCACCGGCACACCCGCCCTCACGCCGCCAGGCCCAGACCCCCGGCGCGGGGGGCTCAGCCCCGGGGCGAGGGGTCCGGATCCCTCCCGGGGGGGTTCCCTGCCCGCCGCCGTGGGGCTCAGCCTCCCGCCGCGCCCCAGGGAGCCTGGGCACGGACACGGAGGAGCGGCTGGTGGAATATCTGCTGGACCCCGCGCGCTACAACAAGCTGATCCGGCCGGCGACCAACGGCTCCGAGCTGGTGACCGTGCAGCTGATGGTGTCGCTGGCGCAGCTCATCAGCGTGGTGAGTTGGCCGGGGCTCTGCTCCTCCGTCCCCCCGGGGAAGGGTGGGGACCCTGCGGCCCCCCCGCCGGTAACCGCCCCCGCTCTCTCCGCAGCACGAACGGGAGCAGATCATGACCACCAACGTCTGGCTGACGCAGGTGGGAGCCCCGGACTCCGCCACGGCCCCGTGTCCCCCCGCACCCCCTGTGCGGAGCCCCCATGTCCCCCCCCTGCCCCGTGCCCCCCGCGCCGGCGCTGAGCCTGCCTGTCCGCAGGAGTGGGAGGACTACCGCCTCACCTGGAAGCCGGAGGACTTTGACAACATGAAGAAGGTCCGCCTGCCCTCCAAGCACATCTGGCTGCCCGACGTGGTGCTCTACAACAAGTAGGTGGTTGGTTTTTTTGGGGGGGACACACCCCGTGCGTACCCCAACCCCATCCGGGGCTCGGGGCGGTGCCGTTGCACCGCTGGGGCAGGGCCAGGGCTGACAGCGCATCCCTTCGCCCCAGCGCCGACGGGATGTACGAGGTCTCCTTCTACTCCAACGCGGTGATCTCCTACGACGGGAGCATCTTCTGGCTGCCGCCGGCCATCTACAAGAGCGCGTGCAAGATCGAGGTGAAGCATTTCCCCTTCGACCAGCAGAACTGCACCATGAAGTTCCGCTCCTGGACCTACGACCGCACCGAGATCGACCTGGTGCTGAAGAGCGAGGTGGCCAGCCTGGACGACTTCACGCCCAGCGGCGAGTGGGACATCGTGGCGCTGCCGGGACGGCGCAACGAGAACCCCGATGACTCCACCTACGTGGATATCACCTACGACTTCATCATCCGGCGCAAGCCGCTCTTCTACACCATCAACCTCATCATCCCCTGCATCCTCATCACCTCCCTGGCCATCCTCGTCTTCTACCTGCCGTCCGACTGCGGCGAGAAGATGACGCTCTGCATCTCCGTCCTGCTCGCCCTCACCGTCTTCCTGCTGCTCATCTCCAAGATCGTGCCGCCCACCTCGCTGGACGTGCCGCTGGTGGGCAAGTACCTCATGTTCACCATGGTGCTGGTGACCTTCTCCATCGTCACCAGCGTCTGCGTCCTCAACGTGCACCACCGCTCGCCCACCACGCACACCATGCCGCCCTGGGTCCGCACCCTCTTCCTCCGCAAGCTCCCGGCGCTGCTCTTCATGAAGCAGCCGCGGCAGAACTGCGCGCGCCAGCGCCTTCGCCAGCGCCGCCACACCCAGGAGCGCGCCGCCGCCGCCACCCTCTTCCTCCGGGCCGGCGCCCGTGCCTGCGCCTGCTACGCCAACCCCGGCGCTGCCAAAGCCGAGGGGCTCAACGGCTACCAGGAGCGGCAGGGGCAGGCGCCGGCCCCCGCGGCCGGCTGCGCCTGCGGGCTGGAGGAGGCGGTGGACGGCGTGCGCTTCATCGCCGACCACATGCGGAGCGAGGACGACGACCAGAGCGTGAGTCAGGGCGGGGGCAGGCAGGGCTGTGGGGTGCGGGCAGAGCTGCAGGATGCGGGCAGGGCTGCGGGGTGCGGGCAGGGCTGCGGGGTGCGGGCAGAGCTGTGGGGTGCGGGCAGAGCTGTGGGGTGCAGGCAGGGCTGTGGGGTGCAGGCAGGGCTGTGGGGGTGCACGTATGGCCACGGGGTGCAGAGCGTGTGCACGGCTGCACCGCAGGAAGGGACGTGCACGAGCACCAAGGGGGTCCCTGCCCGGGGACCCCCCGCTGCTGCGGCCCCAGCCTGAAGCAGTTGCTCTGGAAACCCGAGGTCCCGGGAGTCCTGGCCCTGGGCGGCACCGTGAGGCCGCAGATTTTGGCAGAGCCGGCCCCGGACGGGGCCGCAGGGCTGGGGGCCGCTGCCCTCGGCACAGCTCAGCTCACCGGGGAGATGAGTTTCCCGGGCTCGGCAGCGCGGGGGGACGGAGCCCCGCGGGGCCCATGGCGGGCTGGCAGGCAGCCCTGGGAGCTGCGGTGCTGAGGGAGCAGATTCGGGGCTCTGCGGAGCCGCCGAGCTCCGGGTCCAGCCGCCTGCCTGGCGCAGGCAGCGCCGGGTGATGCCGGAGGCCCCGGCCTGACCCGGTCTCTCTCCCGGCCCCGCGCAGGTGAGCGAGGACTGGAAGTACGTGGCCATGGTAATCGACCGCCTCTTCTTGTGGATCTTCGTCTTCGTCTGCGTCTTCGGCACCGTCGGCATGTTCCTCCAGCCCCTCTTCCAGAACTACGCCACCAACTCCCTGCTGCAGCTCGGCCAGGGCACCCCCACCTCCAAATAACGCCGGGGCGGCCGCTCGCCCTCCCCGCCGGCCCCAGGGACAGCGAGGGACCGCGGGCTCCGTGCCGTCTCCCCGCTGCCGAGCCGGGGGCCGGCCAGTCCCGGGGCCGGCAAGCCGGGGCTCCAGGCAGCCACTGCAAACCAATAAATACTCACACAGGAGGGGGCTGGTTCATTTTAGTGTCGTTTCATCCCGCATCGCTCTCCGCGGGCAGGAGGAAGCGGGATGCAGCCAGGGCTGGGGGGGCTCCGGCTGCCTGTGACCGAGGTAAGAAACTGGGGAGGAATCGGCTCTGGAAGAGGAAAATCCCAGTTCCCGAGGGAGGGAGCGCGATGGCGGCGTGAAACCGGCCCCACGGGGCTGCTCTCCGGAGCACCGGCCGTCGCCGCGTCTCCTCCCGCCGATGCAACCGCGCGAGGCCGGCGGCCGGTGCCCCCGTGGGCAGCCCCCAGCCCCCTGCGCCGTCCCTGGGGCTGCCGGGAGCCGGGCAGAGCCGCGCTGACGCAGCAGGAGCACGGCGAGGAGGATGAGGCTCTGCTCCGGCTCCTCAAGGTGAGCTATTTTTAGGTCCTACCTGCAGGCAGGACCAGAGGAGCGAGCGCCAGGGCTGCTCCACGCTCCGGCAGTGCCACCGGCTCTGGCTAAACTCGGTGCGTTGGAGCCGAGAGCAGCCATGAGCCGAATTGTGCGAGGAAAAGGAAAATACAAGGCCGCCGGCGCGCTGGGCTGGCAGCCCCGGCCCGTCCGGCAGCGGAATTCCCTCCTAGGCAGGAATTGGCCTCATCGGGGAAAATTGCGATGGAGCGGTTTGCTATAAATACCGCTAATCCTCCATGCCGGGGGGAGCGCGGCGCAGACGGGGGCCGGCGGCACGCAGCGCCGGGGGAAGCCGCATGCTGGAAATTAATATAAATCCCAGCACTTCAGGCAGCCGGAGGAATCCCGGGCTGCTCCGGCTGATGGTGCTGCACCTCCTCCTCTCAGGGCTGCACCCCAATACTTAAACGTCAAAGAGCTTTGCCCCTAAAGCTGCAGCCTGGGGGCCCCACGCCGGGGGCTCATCCCACTTTGTCCTGCTTTGTGCCACCTCTGCGTCCCCTCTGCTGTCGCTGCAGCCCTGGGCGAGCGCGGGACAGGGGGGTCCCGCTGCGCCCCGGCAGGGAGCGGAGACCCAGGAGTCCTGGGAGAGCCGGGAGGGTGCGGGGAGTGCGGCAGGAGCCCCGATAGCCGCTGGCACAGCACCCTGAGCCGCCGGCAGGGCGACGGGGGGGCCACCAGCACCCCAGCTCCGTCCTTGTGCCAGGGCTGCCGCCGGGGCCCTGCTGCGTGCGCGGGGGGGAGCGGGGTGCCCAGGCTGTCGCCGCCCCTCGCTGCTCTGCGCCACGATCGCAGAATCACGGGATGCTTTGGGCTGGAGGGGACCTTTGAAGGCCACCCAGTCCGTCCCCTGCCAGGGGCAGGGACAGCTGCACCCAGACCAGGCTGCTCACAGCCCCGTCCAGCCTGGCCTTGGATGCTTCCAGGGATGGGGATCCCCCACCGCTCTGGGCAGCCCCTGCCGGTGCCTCACCACCCTCAGCGGGACAAATTTCTTCCTTCTATCCAGTCCGAATCCACCCTCTTTTAGTTTAAAACCATCACCCCTTGTCCTGTCGCTGCTAAAAAGCCCGTCCCCAGCTTTAAAGCCCCCTTTAAGCCCTGCAAGGCCGCACTGAGGTCTCCCTGCAGCCTCCTCTCCCCCAGGCTGAGCACCCCCAGCTCTCAGCCCGTCCTCCCAGCAGAGCTGTTCCACCCTCGGACCATTGCTGGGGCCTCCTCTGGCCCCGCTCCAACAGCTCCCTGTCCTTCCCGTGCTGAGGACCCCCGAGCTGGACGCAGGGCTCCAGGGGGGTCTCCCCCGAGCGGAGCAGAGGGGCAGAATCCCCTCCCTCGCCCTGTGGCCACACTGCGGGGGATGCGGCCCAGGAGACGGTGGCTTTCTGGGCTGCCAGCGCCCATTGCCGGCTCGTGGCCAGCTTTTCGTCTATCAGCACCCCCAAGCCCCTCTCCTCAGGGCTGCTCCCCATCCCTCCATCCCCCAGCCTGTGCTGGTACTGGGGGTTGCCCCCACCCAGGTGCAGGACCCCGCACTTGGCCTTGCTGAACCCCGTGAGGCTCAGACGGTCCCACCTCCCCAGGTCCCTCTGGATGCCATCCCGTCCCTCAGGCGTCACCCGCGCCGCTCAGCTGGGTGTCACCTGCAAAGCTGCTGAGGGTGCGCTCGATCCCGCTGCCTGTGTCACTGGTGAAGACGTTGACCAGCACCGGCCCCAGTGCGGAGCCCTGAGGGACACCGCTCATCACTGGTCCCCCTCTGGACATGGAGCCATTGGCCGCCACCCTCTGGGTGCGACCACCCAGCCAATTCCTCATCCACCCATCAACTCCCTGCCCTTCCAGTTCAGAGAGGAGGATGCTGGGGGGGCCGGGTCAGAGGCCTTACAGAAGCGCAGACAGAATTCCAGTCGGCGCCCGCACAGGGCGAGCCCGCGCCAGGCAGCCGTTAACCTGCCCACCGCCGTCCTTCCCCGCTGCGCGGGGAGCGGTGCCCACGCCCGCGGCACCGGCAGAGCCGGGGCTTTGCTCCCCGGGCTCCCCCAGCCTCGGGGCTTCTCCTCTTGGGTTTGGGCTACGCCTCCACGCCGATGGCTTCGCGGGCTCCCTGTCTGATCCCGCCGGGGGCAGCTGTCCCATCCCAGGCCCAGCAGCGGGAAAGGGGCTGCTCCAACAGCATCGGATGAACGCGCCGGTGGATGGGAACGGCGTCTTTACTTCTCACCTCCTACAAGGGCATCGAGACGCCCCAGCCAGCGGAGGGGGAAGGAGCCAGAACCCTGCCCTGTCATTTCAGGGTACGCTCAAGCCCCCTGAGGGCTCAATTCTGCCCGCTGAGCCCCCACTTCGGGCAAGGGGCTTTAATTCACAACTGCCACAGTTCTACACAAGATCCGCCATCGTTTAGCAAACGATAACTCCCCTCCATTCCTCTCCAAACCTCACCCAGCGCGGCCCAGGGCCCCTCTTCCGCTCTGCGGGAATTAACACAGCCCAGAGCCAGCTCTAATACAGAAATCTTCTTTTTTATTATTAATGCGGAATGTTACGCTGGTCCTGCCGGCTGTCTTGCAGAGATCAGTCCTGTGTCCCAGCTCAGACGGGCTGCCAGCCATCTTCCGACAGAGACACGGAAAGCCAGCCAGGCAGCTTTTTTTTTTTTCCTTCTCTCTCTCAAAAGAGAAAATTTGCCTCAAAACCTGCCAGAGGGATGTGCAGTGCACAGTCCAAAGGTTTCGAGCTCGCAGTCTGAGAATCCCTCTGGTTTCTTGTGCCTTCTTTTAAAAAAAGGAGATGAAAACATAAAAGCAAGCAGGGACTGAGCCTGCCCTAGCTTAAAAAAAAAGACAGTAATTTCCATGCATGTTTTAAAAAGGGAAAGGACAGGGTCTGAGAGGGACAAGAGCAGAGGGAGAAGGCAGCCAGGCCTACAGGGGAAACTGCTGCACGCTCCGGATTCCACTTCGAAAAGAAGGTGGTGGAAGAAGGACGCACACACGCGTGCGCACGCCTGTGCACGCTCACCCCCACGCACACGGGGGGCGTCTCGTTATGCATCAGGGAAGGAGAAATTATCCTCCTCTTGGGGTTTGCGGATCCAGCTGCCGTAGCCCATCTCTTCCAGCATGCTGAAGAAGCACTGCTTGGCTTCTTGGTAGGCCGTGGCCGCCTCCTTAGCGTCCGAGTACACCGAGAGCTTCTGCAGGTCTTTGCGGTTGTTCTTGGTGCATAACTGCTGGAAGAGGGCGAACATTTTCCTCTTGCAGACGCGAGACGCCTCCAGCTTCGGTCTGAGAAGGAGACAAAGGCAGCAATGAAGGACACGACACTCGGAAGGGCAAAGAGGAGCAGGGGGCGCAGGGAAAACCCCACAACGAGATGCCCGTGAGGTCTCTCGGCTCAGCGGGGCTCTGTTGTAGGGGCCGGGCAATATTTTGTTTTGCTCCAAGAGCGCTCGCTTACGTCAGTTTGAAATTCCTCTCCGCAACCCTCCCCACAGGTAAGGTGCAGAGCGTACTCGCGACTTCAGAGCTGCCCCCCTTTCCCCAAAGAGAAAAGCAGCGTCAGGAAAGGCTCTTCTTACCCATCTACTTTCCCTTTTGTGCCATCCAAGACTTCAACTTCGCTTTCATCAGCAAGACACCAGTTCACCGAAGACTCCTTCGTCTTCCCCGTCTGCCTTGCGGAGTCGTACACGCTGACTCGCCCAACCTGCGTAAGAGGGACGCTTAGCGCCGGTCCTGCTGCGCGAGCTCGCTGGCGAGGGGAGCCTCTTGCCAGGGGACCGGGCGCACGGCACCCCCCAGCCCGCGCTCGCCTGTGGCAGAGCCTCGTGTTTATTTTCCACCCCTTGGTGCTTTGCGTGTTAAAGCCTCCGTTTCCCCACGCCCGAGGTGCCCCGCTGCTGCTGCTGTTCCTTTCGAGAGGCACCAGGTCTGACCTTACCCAGGACGCGTGAAATCCACGGAGCTTCCGTCCCCTGCAGGCAGGGGTTGAGCTCAGCCCAAACTCCTGAGAAAAGCCAGCGCTGGGTTCTTACTAAGCTGAAGGCTACGGGGGCGACCTTGATCTCCTTTTGCCCTGACCGAGGCATTGCCAGTGAGCCCCGGACACTGTGGGATGACGCAAAGAGGGCAGGTTTCTGGCCATCGGCCTCCTGACCCTGGCTGGAGAGCTTCTGCCAGGCGACCCCCCTGCAGAGCGAGGCCCAGACCCGAGGGCGGAGGTGGAAGGGGGGACAGAAGGACGGAGAGGTGCCAAGCCCGCCGTACCTCAGGATGGTTAATGCGATAGGGAGCCTGGAGCTGTTCCTGCAGCGCGTTCCCGTCTCTTGCTACGCGGCAGCAGATTGCACGTGTTAAATGCCCCTGACTGTACAAGTAACCTGTGAAGAGAGACGTGAAGGCGTCAGGAAACGGGACCGGCACGGGTGATGGACGGGCCAAACCCCGAGAGCTCCTCAGAAGCTCCAGGAAGCTCGCGGCCACGTGGATCAGCAACAGCTACGTGCACTTTAGATGCGTAAGATGAAGGCTTAGAGACTGCAACGTTTCTCCCCGAAGGCACAAACAGCCAATTTTTGTCTCACCCTCCTGGATCACATGTGCCTTCCAAAAATCAAGAACCTTGGAGAAAAACCCACTCCACCCACAGCATAAAATCCACAAACTCCCTTTTCACTTCCAAACAGCGCAGCTCTGCCAAGAACGACGTTTCAGTCTGTTACTCCTACGGCCTCCGCAAACAAGCTTTTCCATCGCTTGGGGAGGGAGGTTACTCGTCGCTGCAGCCCGGTTCGAAGGAGCGGGGCAGCACATCCATCCCAACCCAGAGGACGGCGGGTCTCATACCGAGCGTAACAGAGCTGAGATAAACCGGTTCGATGAAGTGCGACAGCAATGCCCCTTGCAAGCCAAGTATATTCCAGCGTAAGATTTTGTCGCTGCAGGACATGGTTCGCAGCCGCTCCCCGTGCTGGATCCCATCCCACGTGGGCACGATGTCGCTCGACTCCACAGGAATGGTACCTTCCCCTGCACGAGAGAAGAAGAAAAGCTTTTCTGTAAAGAGTTGGATATTCAATAGATCAGAACCCCATCAGCAACTGCAGAAGAAACTTTCTGTGCGCAGGCACGGAGTGACCTCTGGAGTCAGTCTGTCTCCGGGTGCGGGGAACGTTTTAGCACCACATGAAAAAGGGAACTCGGTGCTGATCACAGACGAGTCGTTTTTCACGTGGCTGAAGCAGAATGAAATGGTGTTCGAAAGGGAGGTCAGAGCTTTGCAGCAAACTTCAGCTCTCCTCTTGCTCGAGTCCAACTGGCAGAGCGGGGAAGGAGAAGGGACTCCCTCTAATGCCCCCATCCCTTTCACCCACCCCTTTTGGTTCCTGAACGCTTCAAATCCCGTAACAGCACCACAAAGAGAGGGGTAAGGAAACTCTGGAGCTCCAGAAAGGCTCGGAGGAGAGGACCGGAGCCACCCCAGCGTGCGGGGAGCCAACGCACTCACCGTTCTCCACCTTGGTCCGCAGCTTGCCTTGTTTGGGGTTCTCAAAGAGAGGCTGATGCTGGGCCTGCCCCACCACGCTCACCTGATCGCTGCAGGATTTGTCAAAGAGCGCCCCGTCTCCACAAGGCGCTGTGCTAGAAAACAAACACCCCCCAGGTTAGCACCGACTGTGAAACAGCCAGGGCCGGGGGTGCGACAGTGCCGCTGACACCGGCCACCCCCCGCACAACCCCGCACCAACCTGATGTAGAGGTGGAAGGTAACGCTGCTCTTTATTTTGAGTCTCCTCCCTCCCGCTGGCTCAAAAATGCTCTCTTCTGCAGAGGAAGGATTAGACGGGTCATACTTCATCAACTCACTGTAGAGGAACCTGAAAAGAACAAAAATCACGTCAAAAGAAAGGCTGCTTTGCTCCTCAGACAAGGAGCACCTCGATCCAACCGCTGCCCGCGGCCGGGACAGGCAGGGTCCCAAGCTCTGCCTCTGTCGCGCCGAGTCGCCTGCTCCTGCCGCGTGGGAGAGCGAAGACCAGGAGCCACGGCTGAGGATGCCTGGAAGCCAGTGAATAGCGTTTGATGCTCCAGAAAAGGCATGAAATAAAGCAGATTTCCCACCGTGCAGAGGACACGCAACAGAAAATAAACCTTCTGGCAGGTGAGCAGAGGGAAGCACTGGCAGGAGAGAGAAAGGAGCCTGGCTGGCTGCTGCTTGCGTGCATCTGATCCGAGCGTGGAGAAGACTTCAAGGTTGTTAACCTAGCACCTTTAGTCAGCACCAAGTCTGCATTAAGAGCAAAGAGCCCCACGGGCAGCCGAAGGCAAGCGATGCGATTAGCTCAGCCCCACGATCTGTTTACAATGACTGGGTCTTTTATGGCTGCTTCTGTCCGGGGACAGGGAAAAATCCTTGAGCTCTCCAACGTAGCGTCAAGGACTAAAGAAAAACTGTGGCTTGACAGAGACTCCTCCAGCAGAGCCTGCGCAGGGATTTATTTTGCAAGGAGAGGTGGAGCTCACTGTTCTCACCTCCGACAGGCTCTGCTGGGCCAGAGCAGCCACGACTGTCAAGATTAAGAGCCGAGACAGACCGTAAGCAAGAGTGCAACCCTCTGACTTTAGAGCTTGCCGGGGACCTGCCCCCAACACCTTCCCGTGCTGAGGAACGCATGGGTGGCAGCAGGAAACGGCTTTAAGAAAGCAGCTGGCTTTGCTGTTCATAACTGGAAGGGCAGACGTTAACAAGCCTGGTCCAACTTCATCTCACTTGAGTTTTAAAAAAAAAAAAAAAACCAAAAAGTGCCACGCTGAATGTTTATAAAGAGAACAATTGTGCAGTTTAGTTGGGAAAACCCTTGCCAACCGATGAAAAAGGGTTTCTGACTTATCACACACACACATTTGATACGTTTTCCTGAAGCCACCCAGGCCCAGAAAGGCCAGAAGGGGACCCAGCCTGCAGATTCCCCAGCACCTCGGCTCAGAGCTGTGCTCAGACTGCACAGCGCGTTGTGTGCCGGCCAAGCAGCCTCGGCAGGATGCTTTGAGTACGTCAGATGCGGCCCTTGGGCTCTTGGCAAGTTTCCAGCTCGGTACTAATTTGGGCACCGTTCAGGCATGGCCCTTCCTTATCCGAAATAACTTCCCTCTATTTAACAACACATGGGTAAACAGTGGTGTTAGAGGATCGCAGCCTCTCTCAACACAGGAACCCTCACAGCTACATCGCTCTAGAACAGGTCAGCACCTCTCCTTCAGGTTTCCCCTTGTCTCACCTCACAAAGCCTCTTCGAGAAATGATTTCTGCGTGACAGTCATTCACTGTCTCCCCCTTCAAGCTCAGCTCTTCTCCTTTCACGCAACGATTACCTGAAATAAGCAAAAAGGCAAGTGTCAAAGTCAATGCACAGCTTCGCAGAAAGAGGCAGGGTTTCATCTTGCTTCAAGTTTTACTTCTTCGGGCTCCTGAGCAGCAGCAGCAGCGCTATTAAATCATTATCCTGATCCAAGCAGTTAGGAAAATAAAGGGACAAAGGGCACACACTGCTTTGGGGACAGCAGAGACTTAAATTGCCACAGGTTTAGGGGCAGTGTCCATTCCCGAGCGCTTTTCAGCCCACCGCTCTGGGTGGAAGCGTGGCAGCTAACTAGGAAGGGAGCGAAGGTACACGCAGCCGAGAGAAGCTGGGGGATCGTGCGCTGTACAACGCGAGGAATCCATGCTCTGATGCACAGACTAGCACGCAGCAATGCAAGCAAAGATTAAGAGCAATACAGCTGCAGGCACATTCGCTTTGTTCTCTCTCTAACCAGATCACTTGTGACACCACGCGAGCCCTGGGAACGTTTCTGGCCCTCTCTGAAGAAGCCGACAGCAAGAGCCATTCCCTAGTCGTAGCTGACAGGGAATCTAGCGGGGAAGCGAGCGTTCAGCTCATGCTGGAAGCTGTTCCTACCCGTTCCGATGCTGACCACCACTCCCAGGCCCTTGTTTCCTTTCCGCATGATGATGGCAGCCAGGATCTTCCGCCCAAGCAGACTGTGCTGGATGCGAGCAGTGAGGGTGTTGAAGCGCTGGTGGCTCAGCATAGCCATCTGATCGTGCAGGGTACTGCCGCTCACGGGGAGCTGGAAGGGGGACACAAGAGCAGGATTGCTAAGAGATCGTGAGCAGGTCAAGGAACAAAACAGCTCAAGCAGCAGCTAACCTGAAGCACAGCTACACCAGCAGAAGGCAGGGACACAGAAAACATGAGCTACAGGCAGCGCAATTTTGGGTTGAGTGCATGGACGGTATCGTGTCAAGGGGTGGGCGAAATTATTCCTGGGAAAATCCTGCTCGACGCTTTGAGTTCTGCTTTGAGCACATCATTAAGAGACGGCAGCAAGCTGTTCTTCCTGGCAGCGAGCGAAACGGGCTGCGGAATGGCCTCCCGAGATTGCCAGGGGAAACCCCCGTCGCAAAGGAACAAAACCCATCTTGCCTATTCCCAGAGCCTCAGCCAAGGAAATCTGTTCCTGGCTTTGGAGGAATTCCTTCTCTGGCTGCCTGAGGAGACTGCAGAGTCACTCCCGTTGCAGATGGGCACTTGCCTCCTTGAGCTCTGCTGACTGACAAATCCTCCCTGATGGCTTTTCTATTTCGAGCCACAGCTGCTGCGCTCAGCTGTGCAGCCTGGAACGCAGGTTTTAAGAGATCACAAAACTCTAAGTGTGATTTAAAGCAGCACAGGTTTGGGACAGCCATCCTGACACAACCAGAGCTTTGCTCTTATCTGATGCAGGAGTTTTTTGAGCTGACACACAATTTTTAAGGCAGCATGAAGGAATTTGGAAGGAGGGAAAAAAAAAAGTCACAGAACTAAAAATGAGCGTGTTCCTGCTCCACCACAGGGACACATTTCAGTAGCTTGTGGAAGAATCTGATGATAATTTAGCCTTAAAGCAGACGCCAGCAGGAGGGAAGAGTACGTCTGTGCCCTGAGGAAACATCTAACCCACTTGAGGAAAACGTCAGCTTATTTGCACCTTCAGAGAACAAAGATCTCGCAGTTGATCTTGAAAGCATTTTTCTGCTGGACTGGCACAGGACAGGCAGGGCTACAAAAGCAGCCGCAGCTTTGGCGAAAGAGGATTTACCTCGGTGATGTTCATCCCTTCCATGCGCTCAATCTTCTCCGTTTCCCCGATCAGGACTCTGAGCGCTGCATCGGCTGCCTCCTGCTTGCCCTGCTTTTTGTTGTGTGCAGTCACAGCTGGGAACCAACGGCCTCCAACCTTCGCCTGATAGACGAACCTATAAAGACAGCAGCACACCTCTGAGAAACCAAGAAACCTGTGGATTTCAGTCTGGTTTTTAAATTCTCTCAGTGGAGAGAGGAGAGGAGTGGAGGCAGCTTATTGTCACCCGGACATAAAGTTTGGCAGAGGCAGCAGCTCGGCCTGTTGCCATCTTGAACTGCATCAGGAATTTTGTGTTCTCTGCCCTTTCTCCAGGGAAACAGCAACAGCGCAAAACTTCCTCCTGGACAGAGGCAGCTACTTACTTGGGGTCATGGGGAGGTCCCGACTGGTCAATGAGTTTGAACTCTGCGGCAAACCCATTGGAGCGGGCGTATTCCAGCAGGCCACTGACAGGATTGACATTAAGGTATTTGATGAGCTCCCCAACGCCCTTCGCTTTCGCCACCTTGGATTCGTCTGGAGTGGGGATCCACGGTCCACAGCTGTGCATGGACTGGTCAGCGTGGGGCTTTGCGACGGGCTAGAGCAGAGTTAGACAGGAGAAGGCTGTTAAATACCGAGCAGCCGGTACTATCGCAGGCCAAGAGCACTCAGCAAACCTCTGCTAGAGCCAGCACGTGACCTCGTGGGGTGAAATCCAGTGGGATATGAAATAAAGGGGGGGGGAACCCAAGCCAAAGCACTTGGGTCTTATAAAGAAGCTCTTTGTACCTGTTCAGGCAAGGCATGAGGTACAGACTCTCCAGAAAGAATCTTCACAGCAACTTCTGCTGCCATTTGCTTTGCTCCCTTCTTGCTGTTTCCTACCACAGCAGGGAAAATTTGGTCACCCATTTTCACACAGTAGCTGAACCTGACAGGACATTATAGCATACGAAAAGCGTTAAGCATAGGTGTCTCGATCTGTTTATTATCCCCTTCTCCCAGTTCAAGTTAAATCCTTCTGGGTTATCTCCAATTTAAATCTACCACGATGGCCCTAAATTCTCCCAGTAGAGCAGGGTACAGGACTGGAACCTGTTCCTGGTCTGGGAGAAGAAACAGCACCCTTTCTCTGAGAAAGGGCAGTGGTTTTGGTCTCTTTCTGGAGGCAGATGTCTTGGAGGAGCCATGCCCAGACTCCCCGGATAAGAGGAGCGCTCAGCTAGGTCAGCGACGAGTCCAGGAATGCGGGGAGCGTGCTGAAGAGGAAGGATATTAAAGAAAGCGTTTCTATCCTCCCCAAAGCTGACAACAATATGCCTTACCTAGGATCATGAGGTGGGCCTTCCTGAGAGAGCAGCTGGAATTCAATCGTGTTCCCCGATTTTTGCCCGTACTCCATTAACACGCTGATAGGGTGCTTCCCAGGGAGCAGGTTGAGATGAGCTGGCGCAGACGACGGCTCCGGCTCTGGATGCAAAGCCTACAGCAAGAAGATGGAGGAAACCAGTTTCAGACTAAACACTCTTTGACCGGCCTCACGAATAAAGAAAACAGGACTCACCAATTCCGGTTCGGAGTTGTCGGGGGGGAAACGGCTCTTCGCATTTAATTCCACCACGTCTTCCATTCTCCGCTTCGCTCATCAGGACCTTCATAGCGTTAGCTGCCGCCTCCTGTTTAGCGAGTTTTTTGCTCCCTGCTTCTGCTGGTGGGAATCGGCGCCCATTAATCACTGCCTGGAACTTAAATCTTTGAAAGAGAAAACCAAAGAGGTAAATCGAGAGGCAAAAGCGTGGTCTTCTCAGAGCAAGCAGGCAAGGCTGCTCCTGGAATTCAAGTGAGAAGGAACAGCTAGCTCCTGGCTGGGAGAACAAACCCAGGCTGCCATGTGTAGAAGGCAAAAATACCACGGGTGCCCCGACAGCTCTGCGTCTGGGCCTCGTTTCCTTGCGTTTCCAGAGCTGTTCACGACAGAGGAGCAGCTCCAGATTTTTTTCTGAAGGAACAGGACAAATTGCCTTGTTCCGCAAGCGCCAGAAACGTGTAATGGCTGCGTGCAAAGAGCTGTTCGGTTACGTCTCCTGCACAGGGATGAAGAAAGCTCAAAAGCAGCCTGCCGTGTTCCATCTGCACCTGGTCATTTGGGGTCAGTCGTCCCTCCGGCATTTTCCCTGGTTATCCAGTGCACTCACACCATCTCAGAGAGGTGCTGCCTCACGTAAACCTCGTTTCTGTCTCTCTCCTCCCCGTGAACTCTAACAAACACAGCTTCTCTTCTGCCCTATCCAGAGGAAACCTGCTTCCAACGAGAACGGGTCAAACCAGATCTGGAGAGGGGTTATGGGGCTGAATCCATTCAGATCCCTCCTTACAGGAAAAAAAAAAAAGCCTGGGACTCCATCTTTAGAAATTAGGCCAATTTTCCTGTCTAGCGGATCTATTGACATATTCCAGTGTGGCACATATGGTGCTTTTCACCGTCTCGCTGGTGCTCGGGAACAGCCACGATTTAGCAAGGGGAAGCAGGACTCCAGAGACCGACTCCGCAAACCCTAGCGTCACGCTAGATGCTCTGCTCACAGCTACACCGCAGACACGTCCAGAGTGGGTTCACCCCGTCTAACCCCAGACATCTGCACCCAAGCACTTTGTTCTGGGCTCCCTTTTTACCACTTCCAGGGTGAGAGCATCTTGAGAGGTAGCTTCGAAATACCAGTTTCTCCCCATATAATGAAACTGAAAGCCAAGTGACCTAGCTGGAGAGATGAATCCCACCTTTGCTGCTCAGAACGAGGTGCAGGGTTGCCAAAACTGAGCTACCTGGGGTTAAATTTTAGCCTTGTTGGTTTTTTGTTGTTTTGTTTTTTTTTTTAAGCTGCTGCAAGAAATCAACTAGGCTAATCCTTCTGAAATGAAGTAACCATTAACGAGCAGGCCCCTCAGGACAAAGTTGAGTGGGTGACGTTAGTCGAAGTCAGATAATTTCAAGCAAAAAGACAGCTCAGGAAAGGTAGGAAAGTTTCTTACCGTGGCTCGTGAGAGGGTCCACTCTGCTCCAGCATGGCAAACTCACAGTGCTGGTACGTGTACTGGGAATATTCGGTAAGGCCACTCACTGGGTTCTTCTCCTGACAAGCCATCAGTTTCTCTACGGGCGTGCATGGGAAAGCAGTTTCAAACTGGGCGGCGTAACTGGGGGAAGACGGGGAATTCATGATGGACTCTGACTCATCGGGCTGCTTGTTGATAGTGTTCAGATTATCTGGGATATCATCCGTGGCCCACCTGCCGTTTTCAGAGGTATCATAATTACTCAGACTGGAGAATTCGGGCTTAGTGTCCCCAGGCAGGGCTGCTTCCGTGTCACTGGCATCGCTCTGATCAGTTTGTCCCAAAGGCTGCTGTCCGTTTTCTAGACTTTCTTCTTCCGATGTCGTCACCGCTGGTGAAGCTACTGTTGTCTCCTGGGGACAGGGAGGAACAGAGGAAGGCGGAAAACCTGACGCGGGTGTGGGATCCACTGTCTGCGTTACCGCGCTGGCCTTCAGCCTCATCTGCATCCGCTCGCGTTTTCTGTCCGTCAGGGACCACCGTGGGGGGCTAGTGTTCTGCTTGTGGACATCTCCCAGCTTTTCCAGAGCGCTAAGAAAGGCGTTAACGTCCTTGGCCCTCGAAAACCCAATGTTTTTGGCAAGGTTGAGTGCCGTTGTTTCTGCCACGCTGAACAGATAGTTGCAGATTTTTTCCTTCGTCTCAGCCATCACGGGATCGCCGTCTCCTGAGTCAACTGTGCTCCTCTTTCTTCCTCTGCTCTCAAAAGCTGGATCTGCGTGACCGCCGCTGTGGTCAGCGGGGCTTCTTTCTCTCTCTGCGCTTGGGCTGGCAAGGCTCCACAGCGGTGGCGTCTCTCCACCTTTGTGCAACTTGCCTTCTCGGAAGAGTTTATACAAAACACGGTTGACCTCTTTCTTTTGAGTTTTAAGTTTACGTGCAAGATCATGAACTGTACAAGTCTTCCCGGCCCCAAGCTGCTGGAAAATTGTCAGAATTTCTTGTTCACAGCCTTGTCCAGCAAGAGACAGTCTCTGGAAATTCAGCCTGATGGTGTCAGAATCTCCCTCCGAGTCCTCCTGACAATGGTACTGAGGATGACAATAACGTGACGAAGTTCCTACCCACGGACGCTTGCTGGAGAACCTATGCCATCCCACTCTGCTGCGGCCGGGTTGCCATCTCTCTGCAGGAGCCGGTGCCGCAGCTTGCGCGCCTCCGACGCGTGATTCGTCGTGTGATCCCTGTCCCTGAAGCAAACAGACTTCCGTGTCCCGCTCTGTTAGGAACTGCTGGTGTAAAAAGGTTTCCTGATTAGTTTCTCGTGGGGTATGAGGGCGGTTAAAAAAACCTTGATTAGTGCTGGGGCAGTTACGTCTTGACCAGGTGAGATACGAGCCTCTGCCTCGCCCAGCGCCTCTGTTCATAGCGCACTGCTGGGACACGCGGGTGAATCGGGCCGCTTGCGCGCCGGCAGACGGGGAGCTGCGATTCACTCTGAACTCTCCCAGGTGCCTCCTAGGAGGAAAAACACAGGAATTCAGAACCTATTTCCACAACTATAGCATTCCAGAAATGTGGTTTGAACAGCTTCCCTGCTACCGAGGCATTTCAAGCATCTTCACCTCGTCGAGCTTTCCTGTTTTCTGCTGAGACTAAATTATTCATGGAAACACAAATAGCAAACTCTGCGTCTGCCCAGCACAGAACCCAGCAGTCAGGAATCGCAGGCAAAGTAAACCATGAGAAACAGCTTTAATAAGAGCGACTCTCTGTTCCTGTTGGACTGAATTTCGAGCCAGCTGCACAGGCGTCTTTTTGTGACGACTTCTGTTGAAGGCTCACCCTGCACTTCCGAAACACAAGCAAGTTTCACTCCTCTGCCCCCAGGGAGAGAAGAATCGCAGGCCTGCTTTGCAATTGGAAAAACGGGGGCGCAGGGAGGTGAAGCAGCGCAGGGAGGTGAAGCAGCGCAGGGAGGTGAAGCAGCGCAGGGAGGTGAAGCAGCTCGCACGGTCACACAGGACAGAGCTGCAAGAGGTTTGCAACAGTTTTAACATTCACAGCCAAAAAAAACCTGAAACCCCAAACGGCCTTTGCTTCCTGGACACTACGTGACCCGTAGAGGTAAAGCGTCACGCCACAGGAGACGTAAAGCGATAACACGCAGAGAAATTGGATAGGTGTGCAGCTGGCGATGGTATGAAAAGTTTTTTGGGACTGTAGCCCAAATTTCACTCATATCACAGG
The DNA here is from genome assembly GCA_020745775.1 of Theristicus caerulescens. NCBI lineage: Eukaryota > Metazoa > Chordata > Aves > Pelecaniformes > Threskiornithidae > Theristicus > Theristicus caerulescens. The sequence continues at coordinate 136,570 of CM036581.1, forward strand.
CAGTTGTGCCGCCCCCCCCTTGGGTACAGGACGCAAGTCTAAGCTTTTAACGTGCTTTTTAAAAATAAGTAACCCAGCCCAGAATATATTCCAGTTCTTTGGCAGCAGCTGGTTGTGAAGCTGAGTGGATAAAAACATGCAACTGATACCTGCCGCTAGGTCCTGCCTTCCCCCCGGTGACCTCTTTAAGTCACCTATCTTTATAAAGACAGCTTTTCCGATGCAAGTCTTACCTTCAAAAAGCTCCCTATCTTCGCCGAACGTACCTCAAGGCCAACTCAAATTTCACTTTCATTAAACAAGTTCATTAAAAGCCTCCAACTGCACCCAGCTGCCACCACCGTGACTTTATTTCACCAGCTCCGATGAACGCGGGGTGGTCCGGGGGGCTCCCCAGCTCCAGGGGGGCCCCACCGCCCCCCTACTCGGTGAACTCGTTGTAAAAGCGACCCCTGAGCCAAAGGCAGGACAGAAATCCTGGCGGCAGGAAGAGGGTTTTTTAAAAAAAATGCTCTTACCTCGCTCTCATCCATACGGTAAAATCCCTTATTTTGTAAGACAATAAACGGAAAAAAGCAACCCCGACCTGCAGAACATCCCCGGGGAGGGGAGGCGGCGCCGGGCGTGCTGCTGGCAACCGGTCACCCCGCCAAGATGGCTGCGAGCGCCGTTTCGGTTTCGGTTCCCAGCGCGGCCTGTACCCCCCGCCGCCCCGGGAGCTCGCAGGGAGGGGACGCGGCCACCCCGCGGCCACCCCACGCCCACGGGCGGCACCGCTCGCTGCGCTGAGGACGAGGGGTTCGCCCGGACGAGCTCCCCGGGGCTCCGTGCGGGAAGGCGGGCAGGGCTACCGGGGCCGGGAGAACCGAGCCGGCTGCCCCAAGCAGAGGAGCGGCCCCAGGGAAAACACTTTATTCCCCGCGTTCCGCCCGATCACGCCGCGTCCCCGAAGCCCCCAGGGCTGCAAGCGCTGGAAGCCGAACCGCGGCCTGCGCCCAGCGCCTCTCCCCATCCCGCCCGTGTCAGCGGGCCCGGCGGGAACCGGGGATGCGGCTCCGCTTCGCCCAGGAGGCCCCTAAGCGCCGCCGGCGCCGCTGAAGGCCCGGCGGGGCCCGGGTTTTAGCGGCGAGGCCTAGGCCGAGGCCTGCGCTTGGGCCTGCCCGGGCCTGTCCCCGCCGCCGCCCCCCCCCCCCCCGCGCCCCCTTACCCCCTCCGCTGCCGCCGGTGCCGCCGCGGCCGGCGCAGGGTGATGACGCAAGCGAGCGCCCTCCCGCGCCTGCGCAGCCTGCACGGAGCGGTGCGGCGGCCACGTTCCTTCAGGGCAAAGCGCGGCGGCCATGTTTAGCCAGGGCAACGCGTGGCTCTGCCGCCGCCGCCCCACGCCAAGCGCGGCCCGGTTCAGCCGCCACCGCTCGCTCTGCTGTGGCAGAGGCCGCACAAACCCTCCTCTTCCCCCGGTTGGGAGGCAGCAGCCGCCGCCGTATCCCGGGGCACCGCCCGCCGCAACGGGAGCGCTGGCCCTGCGCGCCGCCCGCCTGCCCCGGGGCGTGGGAACCCCCGGGGAGGGGATGGGGGGGCGTCCCCTCCTCCGTGGGGTCCCGTCCCCTCCTCCGTGGGGTCCCGTCCCCTCCTCCGTGGGGTCCCGTCCCCCGTGGGCTCCCCGTGCCCTGTGGGGCTCCATCTTCCTCCATGGGCCCCCCGTGGGGCTCCCATTCCCTGTGGAACCTCTGTCTCTGGTGGGGCTCTGCTGTCTCCTGTGGGCCCCCCCTTCCCCCGTGGGACTCCCCCATCCCCTGTGGGCCCCCCCATGAGGCTCCCTCATCCCCTCTGCCCCCCCCCTTCCCTCGTGGGGCTCCCCCCTTCCCTGTGGGTCCCTCATGGGCCCCCACTTCCCCCATGAGGCTTCCCCACCCCCTGTGGCCCCCCCCCTTCCCTCTGGGTCCCTCATGGCCCCCCCCATCCCCTGTGGGCCCCCCCTTTTCCCTGTGGGGCTCCCCCATCCCCTGTGGGTCCCTCATGGGCCCCCCATCCCCTGTGGGCCACCCCTTCCCTCTGGGTCCCTCATGGGCCCCCCCACCCCCTGTGGGCTCCCCCTTTTCCCTGTGGGGCTCCCTCATCCCCTGTGGGTCCCTCATGGGCCCCCGCATCCCCTGTGGGCCACCCCTTCCCTCTGGGTCCCTCATGGGCCCCCCCCACCCCCTGTGGGCTCCCCCTTTTCCCTGTGGGGCTCCCTCATCCCCTGTGGGTCCCTCATGGGCCCCCGCATCCCCCACATCCCCTCTGCCCCCCCCTTTTCCCCGTGGGGCTCCCCCATCCCCTCTGGGCCCCCCCTTTTCCCCGTGGGGCTCCCCCATCCCCTGTGGGTCCCTCATGGACTCCCCCATCCCCTCTGGGCCCCCCCTTTCCCCCATGGGGCTCCCCCTTCCTCCACAGGCTCCCCATTTCCCATAGGACTCCCCTCACCCCCATTTTAATACACATTTTTTAATGCCAGAGCTCTCCCTCCAGGCGAGGCCCGAGGCCCGTCCCCCACGGTCCTTCCCAGGAAGATGGAGACGTTCCCCTCCTCGATCCCAAACCAGACACAGCCTCTGCTTCCGGCGGATCCTCCCTTCCACAGGCAAAACCCCTCCTAATCGTGTAAGTTAGAAAACTACCGGCAGAGAACAGATTGTTCCTGTCTGCTGCTTTGCCGCGTGCGTGTAAATAGTTGTGTGTCATTTACCATCTGGCAGAGGGATCCGAGCACCGAGGCGGCGACGGCGCTGGGTGCCAGCGGAGAGGCGGGAGGTGTACCGGCACCGCGAGTGGTTCCTACGGCTCGGAGGCTGCCGGCGCGACTCGGGGCAGCGCCTGTTTGCTGCGGTACAACCGGCGAGCGATGGTCACATCGAGGACCATCAGACTGGGAGTCCCCAGCCCTCTTCTGCCAGGGTGGGGGATGTGGAGGGGAGCCAGGAGGGACGGGCACGGGCTCTGGATGCATTTTCGGGGGCCGTCTGCCTACACTTGCCCATGAATGAGCAAAATACACGAGGCTGAGCTCCTCAGAGGACCCTGGTCCCTGCCAGCAGCTCTGCCCGTCCCAAAGAGATGGTGGCTGCGTGTCGCCTACGGGTGCGGACCCTGCACCCACCGCGGCTGCTTCCCCGCAGCTTTGTGAAGGCATTTCAGTGAGCCTGGAGTCACCGCAGGCACGCAGAAACAGTGAGTCAGGCCCCAGAATTGCCAGGCTGAGCTGCTGCTCACGTTCAGGGACATTTTTTTGAAGCTGAGGTTGAGGGTTTTTCAGGGTTTGGAGGTTTTTTTTCAGATGATTTCTGGATTAGGAGATTTGGGGGCTTGTGTTTCCCAGTTTGGTTTTGGTGTGGGTTTGTTTGGTTTTTTTTCTGTAATGGGGAGACTCATTTTCTAAAAAAGGACCCCTCCGCCAGCTGAAATTGTCACATCTTCATTCGTAGGAGGAGCAGAAACCCCCCTGCCTGGGGTGAGGCTCACGGCAGACCTGCAAACGCCGGGGGTCAGGCACTCCCAATCCCCATAAGCAGCGTCTCCCACCCACTCCGCCAAGGCACGAATGACTCCGCAGCACACGGAGCACACCACGATCAGCTCCTCAATCTGTTCTTTTTTTTTTTTTCCCCCTTTTAATTGCTTGTGATCACTCTGAAGCTTTAACCCAGCCTCGGTGAATGTGATTCATCTTGGCTGCTGTTAAGGCAGAATGGGAAGGTTACAGCGCTGCTCTCCGCTGCGTCAACGTGATATTCCCTGCCCATGAAATAATCTATAGCTGGCATTATGGGGCCATATATCCTCTTGAATTGCAACACCCTAAATGCAACAAATAGCCACTTAATCGATATGAGTTCATTCTCCGTTCTCCTTCTTTATGGAAAATTGGGCAGGCTCCCAACCTGTTTCCATAGGAACGGGCTGGGAGACTGGGAGAACCGCCGGCTGCCGAAGGCCCAGCGTTAGCACAGCCGCGGCGTCTGCTTCGCGCTGGCAGAAGCTCCAGCGGCCTCCCGACATCGCGGCCACGTAAAGCTGAGTCAATTTGTGCCGGAGATAAGGAGCTGCCAGCCGATAACCGGCTTATGTGCGGCTACCTGCGTTATCCCCGCAGAATTTGGCAGAGGAGGGAGAGGGCTCCTTTGCTCGCCCGGCACCAGCATCCCAGGATGCTGGGGCTCATCCTGCTCCCCCGGGGGCTCCCCCGAACCCGCCTCTTCCCCGGGGCCGAGCAAAGGCTTCCCCGCGCGGTGGCAGCATTTGCTAAATCTCCAGCGCCAGCTGGAGATGCCTCAGGTGTCTGCTTTGTTTTGCTTCCCTCTTATGAAATGAAATGAGAGGAAATAAATTGTAGCACAGCTCCCCGGCCCGACTTTCTGTTCAAATGCCAGTTCTCAGCTAAGGCTATTGTTCCGCAGAGTTTCATTTGAAACTGCTTTATTAGACATACTAAAATATCGCTTCCTCGCTTGCGAAGGCAGCCTGTTCCTACAAGAGAGAGAGATAAAACCTGATGGCTTGATTGCAAAGGGGACATTTTGTTACTCTCCTAAATCAGCTGACTGCGTTTTTTAATGGAAGGCAGCCCTGGGAGCGGCGGGGTGTTATTAGCCTTGCCGGTGCCTGCTCCCCTCCACCCCAGGGGCAAGCTCTGCTTTTGCGCTGCCGAGGCGAGGTTCAATTAGGTTTTGGCCTTTTTGCAGAAGCACCATCAAGCGCTCCAGGCTCCTCGTCCGTGGAGCGAGGAATTGGGCCGAGCTGGTTCCCACGTCCTCCCGAACGTTGCTTTTTCTCGCGTCTGGCTGCAGATGCACGGCTGGGAACCGGCGTGGTGAATCACCATAACTCCAGTGCCTTCGGTTCCCCTCGGAGGGGAAAAAAATACTTTATTTTCTTCCAGTAGATTTTTATTGTAGCTATAAGCACGGTGCAGGTAATGCACAGGAGATGCTGCCCCATCCCGAGCCTGGGGCTTCGCTCTGGGCACCGCAGAAGGGTGCTGGTTCCCAGAAAGCGATTTTTTCACCTGCTTTGCCCCCTCCTGCTCCTGAGGGGCTGGTTCCCAGCTGGGGAAGCAGCAGAGCTCTCCAGGGCATTGCACAAGCTTTTTCTCCCGAGGCTCCTTGCTGCTCAGCAAAGCAGCGAACCTGAGCTTTGATACAGCCCCGGCAGCTGCCATGTCTGCGCTCCCGAGACATCAGCAGCGATTACTCATCTCGAGAGCTCTCCGTGCGGCGCAGAGGGGAAGGGAAGACTCTGCCACGTCTCCCGGCACCTCTGTCCACGCAATGCTCATCCCCCTCAGGCATCGGCGTGCTCCAGGGACGCGCCATCGCGCTCCCACGGTCTTCGTCCTTGGCTCCGAGCCACCGCGGAGCCCGGCAGGGAAAGGCAGGTGGGGCTGGCACAGCTGCGGCAGGCGAAGGAGCCGGCGCGGTGACTCCCACGGCAGCTGCAGCGGTGGGAAGCAGCAGAGTTTTATTCCGGCTGTTACAAAAAGTACCCTTGAAAATAGGCAGGAGAAGGCAGACTGCGGCGCAGCCACCCGCGTGGCAGGGGACGCCACGTGAGCACAGCCTTCACCTTTAGCTCTCGGATGCTAATGGCCTCATCCGTCGTGGTTTTATAGCCGTCACGGCGGCTGCTTGGCAAGACCCACCCTGCAGCGGTCTGCGCCGGCCTGGTGCCACGATGGCCAGGGGCTTCTCCGGCTCGGAGAGGGGCTGCGGGCAGACCGGCCGCTCCCACCGCGACAAAGCGTGCTTCAGACGCCGGCGTTTCTCCTTGGTGTGGCTCCAGCCGGGTCAGCCTCTGCCTTACCGAGTTGTCATCTCTTGGGTGACGGCCAAAGCGTCACTGCAGGGTGTCAGGCGGGGACCCCGGCCAGACCTCGAGCCGCCCAGCACCTTGTTCTTGGAGGGGGACCAACGAGGGGGTTACTGTCACGGCTCTGAACGAGCGCACCCGATGCGGCGGTTCCCAGAGAGTGAATCAGTTAAATTAACGAATCCTCCCTCGTGCCAGAATTCAAGGAGCTTCCTAATACGTGTCGGTTGACACGGCATTAATGCTCTTTTCTGTGACCTTTACATCGCCATCCAAGTCCAGGCTCCCCTTTTTGCCCTTTGCTATTCCCTTTCATATTTAATATTAAATCTGCTTTATCTGCAAGAGGGCTTTATTGTGCACTCAGACAAATTGAAAGGATTTCACAATCCCTCCTCGGGGCAGAGCCGCGGGTGGGAAAAGCGTCGGCCCGAGGGGAAAAGGCATCGAGGCAGAGCTCTCCCCTGCCGCTCATCGCCACGCCAGCGTCCGATTTTCACCCGCATCGCTCGCGGCACTTGCCGCGGGGCTCCCTGCCGACCCCACCGTTTTCTTCAAGGTCGGCAAACCCCAGGGGCGGCCCGGGGTGGGCAGCCGCTGCTCTCCGCTCCTCTTGATTTATGTGCTATCGAGCACAGAGAGACTCTAATGGGCCGTCTCACAGGGGAAAGCCTGGCGCAGCCGGGTCTCCGAAGGGCTTCCTCGCATGTAGGACTCCTTTATGCCTCCCACGGGATCCTATTACACCTCCTTTGCCGCTTTTTCTTTATTCACTGTGGATTTTTTTCTTTTTGCATGCAGCACAAACCAACTGCCAGAGCCAGCGACAGGCGCTGATGGAGAGGCAGGAGGGCGGCTGGAGGGAGTGATGGATGGCACAGGAGCTGCCGGTTGCAGATCTCGGGGACATGTACAGCACTTTAATTGGTCGGCCTGCACAGATTTCCTCCCAAACAGCATTTTTTAATCTAAAAGAAAGCAAGAAACTGGAACGTGTCTTGCTTCTTTCATGACTTCCCTGGAGGCAGCAGCAGCACATTAAGGAAAAAGAGAAGGAGGAGGAAAAAATAGTCAGCAGCACCAGGTGGCTGAATATCTTGCAGCCTAATTGATTCCTCTTTAATTAGTACAAAACCTGTTGCTCTCAACCAACGTTCAGTGCCAGCTTTGGAGCAAGCAGCATCCTCCCCGGCCCCGCGCCAGCACAGCTTGGCATGGCGGAGGGAGGAGAGGAGCCGCAGGGAAGGGTGTGGGGTTGCTGCTGCCTCTTCTGTACCTGGGAACGAGGGCCACCTCCAGCTCCTACAACCTTCTTCCATGCAGCGAGAGCAGGAAGGCGGAGAGCCGGCCACATCGGCGCCCGTCGCGCACCGAGCCACGGCGAGGGGCTTGGATGGGATCACCCGGAGTAACCGAGGCTTCACGGGGATTTCTGTGCCTGTGCCTGGCCTCGCTTGGGAACAGCTCACCGGTTCGCACCCAAATCCAGTTCTTTTTCCAAATGGAAAAGAGCTCAACTTCATTTTCAGTGATGTTACTTCTCCGCTTTTTACCTCCTGGCTTTCAAAAGGGCATCCAAGCCCTCGCGTGAGTTTGAAACCAGGCTCTGTGTTGGCAAGGGCTGCTCTGGGTTAGGTGGTGACTTTACCAAGCAGATCGAAACTCCTCCCCCGCAGCACCCGGCCACATCCCTACCGCTTCTGGAAATGCCACCTTATGGTTTTAATTCTTTGGTCCTTCTGACCTGTGCAAGGGCTTTCCCTGGTGCAGGGTGGCTGTGGGGGCTCTCCTGTCCCCCAGCGGCTTCTCCCCAGCAGCCCCAGGCGTTGGACCCCGCTCCTGGCCCTGGGTCTCCGGTTCGGTTGAAATATCACCACGCACAAGGTGATAACTTGTCTGTAGGTTTTGCAGCAAAGCCCCTGCCGCCGGCCGGCTCGCGACGGTTGCCGATGCTCCGGCACAGCAGCTGCTCCCCAGCAGGAAACCCAAAAATACCCATTTAGGTAGAAAAGTGTCATTTACCACCGCGTTTTACAGCCGATCCCTGCTGAGGAACCCTTCTTACTGAGCGAGTGCCAGGCCAGCAGGCTCTGAGAAACCGAGACAGCTTCTTCCATCCCGATAACCACGCAAAGGGACACAAAAGCCATTAACACGAGCCTGGCATCTTTTTGTGCAGATGCATCCTCCGTGGGCGCTCATGGGAATTGCAGGCGCGACTGGGAGAGAAGAGGAAGCCGATGTGCAAATGCTGTGGCCTGAGCAGGAAACTCAGGAGCTAAAATACACCCTGCCAGCCCTGGCACCCAGCCCCGCCTGTCACCGCTGAGCACGGGGACCCTGCAGAAGTGGCACCGGCCCAGGCTCCGGTGGCTAACGAATCCCGGCAGTACGGCGCGGGAGCGGGAGCATCCCTCTCCGGGCTCTTGCGGGCTCAGGAGCAGTTTTCGCAGTGCCGAGCTGTTTCGTTGATGTTGCACAGACCTCTCCGAAGGCGCGATCTGGCCTGCAGACCTCACACCGCCGTGTAGATAATTAGCAATAACGAACAACCTCCTCGGTGCCTGGAGTCCCAAGGCTGGGGTGATGAATTAGCAGCTGAGCAGCCTTGATTTTACCTTGGAAAAAGAGCCCATCCGAGATGGAAATAGCTGCAGGGCAGGCCCCCAGCTCATTTTATTTCTGCAGCGAGCACGGGAGGGTGTTTACAGGAGGTTTTTCTGCCTGGGCTCAGGAGCTGTGGACCAGATCTGCATTGCCCAGCTGGAAGCTGCGGCTCCCCGTCGCTCACCGCCCGCCCCATCCCCTGGGGACCAAAAGCTGCTCGGCAGGGAGAAAGGCTCCCGGCTCCCGAGCCGGGGAAACGCCGGCGTGCAGAAGCCAACGCTGGAGCCGTTTTCCCGCCTGCGTGCCAATGCAGAGCCTGATCCGAAGCCCCCGGTTGCCGCCTGCCCTCCCTCGTCCCCGCGGGCCACCTCCCACGGCCCGCTCGCTCCCAGCGGGCAGGTGCCGCGTCAAACCTGTGCCTTGCAGAGCCATTTGCTTGTGATTTTTCCTCCCTCGTGGAAGGCCAGCAGTTCCCCGCTGTTTATAAAAAGCTGTAAGGAACTCTTGAGCAAAACAATAGCTTTTTTTTTTTTCCCCTCCTTCAAATGCCCTTCCCCTCCTGCCACCACACACCCTGGTGCTGCCGCCGCGGGCACGTCGTGCCGGGCTGGGTGAAGATGCCCAGACCCTCACACCGACAGCATCCTCCTCGGGCTGGGAAAGCGAAGGGCAAACGGCCGCGGGGAGGCAGAGATCTGCATTATGGACATGATTCTCTTTCTCCTTGGAGAAGCCTTAATCCCAAGCCATTAATAAAAACAGATTTCATGCCGCACGCAAAGATTAAATGAATTTTGCCTTGTCTCCGTGGGCAGTATCAGAAATACAGCTGCCTTCGTACGTTAGGGCTCTGCTGCGCTAAGCCACTAATACTGGAAACAAAGCTTGAGGGTTTTAATCACCTACCAAAGAGTCCCCCAGCCTGTTGGAGGTATTTTTAGGATTTACAGGTATTAGCTCAAAAAAAAAAAAAGCCCAATTTATCGATTCATCACGATTCAACTACTGCGCATCACCCTCCTCCTCCTCGGCTGGCCCCGCAGCACCCATAGCCGGGTTAGCCGGGGAAATCGCGCCTGTTGGCCCCCTCCTGCCCCGGGTACGGGGATGCGTTTTGGGGCAGCCGCTCCCTCAGGCTGCCGCCTTCGCGCCCGCTGGCTGACGGAGCGAGCCCGAGCTCGCGGCGCAGCGTTGCCAGGCTCTGAGCAAGGCTTTTGACTCGTCGCCTGGATTTAGTGGCGCTCAGTGGGAAAGGATCCAGCTTCCCCTTCTCTCTACCAACCTGTTCCCTCTGTGAAAGTTGTTTTCGTGCCCTTTGCACCCCAGCCAGCTTTTATCCTCGTTTCTGCAGAGGTGAGGGACGAACCGAGCCGTTAGCGGAGCTGGAGGGAGCAGCCCAGCTCCGATCAGGCAGAGCCGGGGCGAGCAGGAGGGAAATCCTTGGGAAGCCTCGGCGCAGAGCGGGAGCAAAGAGCATCCACCACGCCGTCGAGCGACTCCGCTCTCTCCTTGAGCCACAGCCTGAGCGCACGGGAACCCCGACCCCCTTCAAAAAAGCCCTTTTGGGAGCCGGTGGCTGGAAAACACCTCGCTGCTCGTGTAAAGCAAGGCAGGTGCCCGGGAGCCGGGGACTCCCGACAGGCAACAATCGGTGCCCGTGGTTTTACAAAGCCCCCAGCAGCTCCCAGCGCAGAGGCTCCGGAGATGCTACCCCAGCCTCAGCATCCCCCCGCGCAAGGGAGCGGGGATGCTTCCCCCTCGCCGAGGTCTCCCCAAAGCCCGCAGACCCCAAGAGGCACGAAGCTGCTTCCCGGGGGCGCAGGGGAAAGCTCAGCGCCGTTGGGGGAACCACCGCCCCGAGCACAACCCTCGCGGCGCCAGGCTTTCCTACGGCGAGGCGCGACGGCGGCAGAAACGCCTCCAACATCGCGCCGCAGCCGGACCCCGACCCTAGCGGGGGGAAGAAGCGAGCTCCCAAGACCAGCAGAACAGAGGGGGCCGAAGCATTTATAGATGTACGTATATATCATATATTTCTGTGTGTAACTATACATAGATAGCTGCATACTTACACACCCGCACAGGTAAATATTTATAGATACTGACCTCTTCAGATTAAAGTCCAAGGCACTTTTTACAGTGAACAGGTTAAAGCCATAGTTTAAAACATGCCTGTTTCTGGGTACAGCTCGGGTTTATGGCAATGCTGTGGGGACGGGCCAGTCCCCGCTCCCTTCCTCCCGGCCGAGAGGTCGGGCCAGAAGGAGGGATGTGAGCCCGGGGCCGGGTCCTGACCGCAGAGACACGCAAGCAGCTCCCGCCGGGCGGTGCGTCGGCGGGTCGGGGCGTGCTGAGACCTCAGCAGGGGGAAGAACACTTTGGGCAGAAGAAGGAGCAGAGCTGGGCGCACGTCTCGCAGCGCCCGGAGCACCAGAGCCCCCGGTCGAGAGCACCCCAGCGGGCAGGCGGTGCCAGAGCCCTGCCCGGTGCCCCGTGGGGCTCCAAGGTGGCTCATCCCACGGGGAAATAACTCATCCCACGGGGAAATAACTCATCCCACGGGGAAATAACTCATCCCACAGAGCAGCTTTTCCTCTCCCCTGCAAAAGCCCCTCTCTGCCACCCTGAGCCCTCTGAGTGCCTTTGGGGAGGGAGCTCAGAGCCAGGCGAGGAGAAGCTGGGACCAGCGCAGAGCCTTGCAGCAGCATCTTCCCCTTCTCAAACTGCTGAGGAATCACCTTCCCCCACCCAGCAAACCTACCTGGTGGCCATCACACGGGGCTCCGAGCCGGCTGGGAGATGCTGGGCAGGAGAAGCCCAAGGGAGAGCGGTGCGGAGGAGCCAAGCAACCTAAAAAATGCCCAGACCCAGCTGGCAGCAGGGGTGCTCAGCCCTGCCCTCCCGGGGGAACCAGCCCCTCTCCTCCAGCAGAGCTATCAACCACGGCCTGGCCGCATCCCAACGAGGGGCAGCTGCCTCCAACAACCGCCCCACGAGTGGGGGCAAACGTCTGGGGCAGGAATAGCCCCAGCTGGGCAATCCCAGGCAGCCACTGGCTACCAGCTGGTTTCTGCGGGGGGATTTCAGGTCTAGGGGCCAGCAAGGAGCCACCAGAGCTCATGGCAGCTCGGTGCTGCTGGGACCTGACCCTACTGGGTTTAACTGGTCTGGGAGGGTCAGGCCAGCACAGCTGTGACAGTAATAACGGTGATAACGATGACGGCATGGCAGTGACTGCGACTCTGACGGGGAAGAGCCGGTGTAGGGGCTTTTAGGCTTTCTCTGGACAAAAGCAGCAGAAATTGGTCCCATAGGTGCTGCTCGTTCCCGGCCGTGGTCACGCTCCGGGCGGGAGGACTGGCCGGGAAGGAGCATTGGGGCTGCAAAAGAACATTTTAAGACTTATTTGCCCACAGATCTTGATCCAGCGGGGATCAGGCCCCGCAGCTCAGGGGCGGGAGGTAAGGAAGAGATGCTCCGAGGCTCGAGGAATACGTCGGCTGGAAGGCTGAGCTGGAGCAGTCCCTGCAACCCCATCGCCTTTGTCTTTCATGCTCAGGGCTTTGTCCTCCTACGCCATCGCAGCCTGAGGTTGAAGGGAGCAAAAGCCTTCCCGAGACGGCAGCCGCGGTCCCTCGGGGCAATTCACCCGGGGGAGCGGGATCGCTCCCGGGAACGCAGCCCGTGGCGGTGGCAGCGCAGGTCACTGGGGCAGGGCTGCCCGTGCCCCCATCCCAGAAATTAGGTATTGACCTGAGAAGAAAAAGCAAGCGCGCTATTTCTGCCTGCCTCCTTCCGAGCAAATCTCGCACAGCCCGGCTCCGCGTCCAGGGAGCCAAAGCAGGCAGGAACAGTCCTGCCTGCCTGCCTGCCTGCAGGTCCCCGGGCCAAACACAGAGCAGCGTTTCGGCGGCTGGCGCAGCGCAGACCGGCTTTGCCGGGGAGGAGGAGGACGTTTGCACCCTCACCCTTCCCTAGGCACAAGTGATTCCCTAGGTCAAAGCCTGCCTGGATCCTGCCCGTGCCGAAAGCCTGGCCGGAGGAGGGAAGCAGCACGCCCTGCACCACTTCTCCCACGAGAGCCTCCGTCCTGGGGAAAAGGGGGAATTTTGGCTCTTGCACAGCTCGCGCCCGGGGAGCTGAGTCCCTCCTGCAGCTGGAGGAGACGACCGGGGTGGGGAATGGCTTTCCAGGAACCGCTGAGACCCGGGAGAAAAGAGAGGGCAGGTCTTTCCCTAGGGAGAAGCCAAGCTCCGGTGCCACCGGGCTACGTGGGTCTGGACCTGCTAAAGGCCAGCTTCCAGGTAATGGGGATGAATAACCCGGGGGTAACGGGTGGGGAGCACGGGGAGCCTCTGTGGCCGGGGTCCTGCGCCCCTCCTCTGCCACCCCTGGCCTCCGTCCTCACCGGCAGCAGCGGCTGTACTCAGAGACAGACATTTTTGGCAGCAGGCTGGCGTCGCTGCCTGCCGACAACCAGGTTGGGTACAAAACCATAATTGGAAGTTACAATAACCTTTATAATATAGCAATATATTTCATAGTTAAAATAAACTATTATGCTTTCCCCTATTGTTAAAAAAGAAGCGAGCAGTACAGAGGCGAGATGCAAACCCAGGTCGAAGCTCCTTAAGTCTGGACAGAAACGTCTGTGAGTTTGCAGAGAGGACGTGGTATTTTTCTGGCGTTTCTAGGACGTTTCCTCGCAGGCAGCGCAGGGAGGAGATTCGTGGAGCAAAAAAAAAACCCGAGGCTGGGCCAAAAATGAGATTGGCTGTGGCTGGGTGGGTCCCGGAGGGGCTTCGGGGTTCAGCCCCGATGGCGTGTGGGGTCGGGTGCTTCCCGGCCGCGGGAGGTCGGCGTATCTTTGGGATTATATCTCTGCGGCGCAGTTTTGTTCTTGTGCTTTTCCTCCACCTTGGGCGCTGGTCCCAGCTCTTCTCTCTCCTCGTCCCGACACCCCTTGGGGGTCGCAGGCTCCAAAATGACGTTCTCGGGTGCATAGGGAGCATCCCGCCATGGGGAGAGGGAGCCATTTAGCGGAGCCCTGCCAGCCGCTGCCGGGAAGGGAAGCTCCGGCTCAAGCTACCACTCTCCCCTGGGCACGAGCCGGGCGCTGCCGCCTGCACCGAGGCGGCTCAGCTGCTGGTGACTGAGAGCTGTTGCAGGGAGCAGGGCAGTGGCTCCAGGCGGGCACCCCTGGGCCCAAATCCCCCCGGCACCGGGGGCCACCGCAGGCTGGGCCATGTTGGGGTGCTGGGGGCTCCCCGCTGCTCTCCCTGCCCTCACTGTGGCCATGGGGTGGCCCCTGGTCCCGGCAGCAGGACTGGGTGGGGGGTTAGTCCCGGTGCTGGCCTCAGTGGGGTCCGGTGAGCCCGGTGACAGGTCAGGGCTGCCGGCAGCGGTGCTGAAGCACTGGCAGGGGTGCGGGTGCAATATGGGGGTGCAGCAGGGTGAGGTGCAGAGTGTGGGTGGGGGCTGCAGGGGTGCACGGGATGCAAGGGTGGGATAGGGGATGCGGGCTACAGGGTGGGGGATGCAGGGTGCGGGGTGGGGGATGCAGGGTGCGGGGTGGGGGATGAGGGGTGCATGGGACGCAGGGTGCAGGGTGCGCAGGATGCAGAGGTGGGATGGGGGATGCATGGGATGCAGGGTGCATGGGATGCAGGGTGCGGGATGGGGGATGTGGGGTGCGGGAGTGCAGGGTGTGGGATGGGGGATGCAGGGTGCATGGGATGCAGGGTGCGGGAGTGCAGGGTGCGGGATGGGGGATGCATGGGATGCAGGGATGGGATGTGGGGTGCGGGATGGGGGATGTGGGGTGTGTGGGATGCGGGGTGCAGGATGGGGGATGCGGGGTGCGCAGGATGCAGGGTGCAAGGCGCAGAGTGCAGGATGCGGACCCAGGGCTGCAAGGCCTCAGGCAGAGGGGGTGTTTGGGGTACAGGGGTGAGGCTGGGGGATGCAGGCTGTGGGGCGCAGCCATCACACCGCCCCAGCCCAGCTCCCGTCAGCCCTGCCGAAATCCCGCCGAAGCGGCGGCTCTGCCCCCAGACAAGGCCCTCTCGCCCCCGTTGCGATCCCAAAGCTCTCACCACCGGTCCTTTGCTCCCCTTCAGCGCCTCAGGTCCCAGCAAGCCGACAGCGCCTGGTCTTGTCTTACTCCCTTTGATTCCCAGACTTGATCGATAGCCCGTAAGGAGGCTCCCGCTGGCGATATCGATCCTGGAGCATCAATACTTCCTCCAGCTCTCCGACACCCCAGGACACATCTCTGCACCTCACCCTGTGCACGGACCCGTTGCACGTGGCAGTTTGCTCCTGCCCGAACCCCGGGAGAGGTGTGGAAGCCTTTTTCTCCGCTTGGCTGCCTGCAGGCCAGTGGAGACGCTTGCATTTCAGGCTCATTCTCAGAATTTGCAACGTTTTCTCCATTGGAAACCTCCTTACAGAGCTGGGCAGAAGCTTCTCCTGCCGGGGAGGTAGGGCTGAGGGTGAGCCGTAGGCACACGGGGAGCAGCAGCAGGGCTAACAATAGACCTTGGGGGGCTACCAAGGCAGCGACGCTCTCCCAGCCATCCTGCCCGCCCTACAATTCCACTGATGACAAGAGCTCGGAAGAGGGGAAGAGCAGCTCATCCCCAGAAGCCGAGTATCTCCTGCCGGCCGAGGACCAGAGAAGGCCGGCGGCGACGGCCGCGCGCCTCCTCTCCTCCCCGAACGCGACGGGAGCAACCACGGCTGGCTACGCCGCTACCGACGGGCTCGACACAACGCCCTCTGCAGCAGCGGGAGCTTGTTTTGCAGCGCTCCCGCTGTTGCCTTGCAGCCTTCCTCCTCCTCCTCCTCCTCCTGCCACTGGCTGGGGGCTCCTCGCTAACTGGTGCTTGTTTTCTATCCAACTTGAATTGCAGGGCACAGGGAGTAAACCACCTACCACCGGCAGCAAGTGGAGTTCTGCACAGAAATCCCTCGGCATCGGGCTGCGATGTCCCTGCCTACGTGCGCACGAAATCCAGCGTTATTTATGGAAGGGAAAGAGTTACAAAGGAGAAGATTACAGGCTGAGTATACCTGGAGTAACACAGTGACTTTGATTACAATTACTGACACTGCTGGGTGAGGTGTAATTAATATCGCGGAGTAATTACATGGTTACTTCATCTGTTTAAAAATATATAAATAGCCTCTGCTGAGTTTTCATTGAAAGCAGCAAACACCAGCCCCAAAGCCGGAGCCCGGCAGCAGCAGGCAGGGCTCGGCGCAAGGACCTGGCAGAGCCCAAGCAGGACCTCGGGGCAGCACCGGGGAGGAAAAAGGGGGAGATGGTGAAAGCAGAACAGAAAATGGCCAGTTCCAGAAGTAGCCCGGTGATGCCCAAGGGTACCTCAGGAAGCTGAATGCCATCAAAAAAAAAAAATAAAGCATGAGGGGCTGCGCTTCGGCAGGCACAGGCGGTGGCTAATGCCGAGCGCCGCGCCGTTGCCGAGCCGGCGCCGGATGGTGCTGCTGATCCCCACCAAACCCAGCAGAAGTGGCACGAAGGCGATGGGCTTTGTTTTAAACAGATGAAGCGCCTGCCCCCGCTACTACATCGCTTGCCGGCGAGCCCTGGCTCGGCCCCGGCAGATTTGGCGCCGCCGGCTGGACTCCAGCACGGCCGCTCCTGGTGTGAGTGGAGGCAGTTGTAGCCGATGGGGTTTTTCATCCAGCAGTTCTGAGGCCGCCACAAAGAGCCCGGTGGCTTCCCAAAATGCTGGGGGAGTGGGGGGTCCTGGGCGGGCGGCGATGTGAGCACCTGGAGCCCCCCTCGGCGCCTGGGCTGGCCTGCCAGCCCCGTCATCGGCCATCGCCGCATCGGCTGGGGGCAGCCCTGCCTGACCCCGCGTCCCCGCACGCTGTAGGCACTGCTTTCCCGGCTCCGGCACGTGTCTCCAGGCAGAATATGACACCGAGGACCAGAAAGATGAAGCGTCCCTTGTTCTTCCCCAGGGCAGAAAACACTCACTGCTCCGGAGAACCCCCGGGGCTGGTTACGGCCAGACACCGTCACCCACCCGGCAACGCAAGGCGGGGGTTCGCGTGGGTCCCGGTAAGGAGATGGGATAGAGCGTGGGCAGCGGAGGTCAGAGCCTGTGCAAGAAACCACCACGTTGGCATCTGCCCGGCGGGGCTTTGCGATGGTGAGAGGGGCGAGGGGAGCACCCCGGCCCCCAGCGGGGTCCACGCAGGGGAGGAAAACCCTCCCTCTGGTGTCTCCGTTGCTTCAGTGCTTCTGACTTGTTGTTTTGTTTTGTTTTCAAATGTGAAGACCTGAGATTGAGCGTGGGTTTTCCGTCTGCCACCGGACGCCGCGGCGCGGGCCCGCCCGAGGCGTCGCCTCCCGTCCCCTTCCTTCACCACGTGTAGAGGCACCTGAACGGGGATGCGATTCCCGATACCAAGGCGTTGGCAAAGCTCCGAGCGTCGCTCGGCACTGCTGGTCCTACTGGCTCCGGCCGAAGGGTCCTGCGGCGGCTCGAGGACCAGAAGAAAGTCCATGGAGACCTCGGGACCTGCGCGGAAACGCTTCCCCTGTCCGTGGGGGGCTGAGGGGCTGCGTTTTAGCAGCTGCTTGAGCTCGTGTAAGGGGTGGGGAAGGAGGTGGAGCTGACCCCGATGGGGCTCTCGGAGAGAGGAGTTTGGGGGGTGCCCACCGGCACGCCGACCCCCCGCGCCTCCAGGACGGCGGCGAGCAGGCGCTGCTGCTGCTGGCGCAGCATGTCGGCCATCAGCAGGGGCAGGGAGTTGAAGCTAGCGCTGAGCTGCTCCAGTTTGGATTCCAGGCTGCCGATCTGCTTCTCCAGGTCCTCGCTGCGGTCGTTGAGCTCGGTGATGAGGTCGTACATCACGTTTTGCATCTATGGGGAGGGGAGAGAGGGGACGGCGGAGGGGTTAGTGCCACGGCCCGTGGCCGGAGGGGTTAATGCCACTGCCGCTGGTAGCGCTGAGCCCTTTAACCGCTGCTTGCGAGCAAAGCCCCGAGAACCGCCCTGTCTCACCCACTCCGGGAGCTCGCAGGGCACCGTGACCGCAGCTTGGCTCGCCCCGGGATGTTAAAATGAGGAAACCCTGCCTCCGCGGAGGCAGAGGGGAAAGGGGCAGCCAGCCCCGTGCTGCCAGGCAATGGCACCCGCGGCTGGGGCTGCGTAAGGGGGCGCAGGCAGCAAAGACCTTTCCTGGAAGCAGGGTGACCCCCCGCCAGTCCCTGCCTCGTGTCTGTATTTCTCCTCCTGCCTTGCAAGGGCAGCCATCCCACGGCAGCTATTCCCGGCTGACATCGACCGAGCCGGAGCATTTTGCGGTCAGCCAGGTTCGCTTTAGTTTTTCCAAGTGAAAAGAAACACTCGTGCAGCCTGGCCGAGCTGCGAGGTCGCTGCGGGGACTTGCCTTCGAGAGGTCGACCAGGGTGTTGGCTTGGTCGCTCAGCTTCCTCTGCTCCATCTTCACGCTCCGCAACCTGGGGAGAAAGAAAGAGCAACGTGGCTGCACCCCCTCCCCAATTGAAACCGCAGCCGGAGATCTGCCCACATCCACGGCGATGGGAAATTGTCCCCATGCCCCTGCCAGGGGCTGGACCACGGTTCCTGCTGGGGCTCAGCATCCCCCCGCAGCCCTCCCGCCCCGGCGTGCGGGCCCTTACTGGTGAATGGCTTGTAGGAACTTCCTCTGATGCTTCCTGACTTTGGCGTGGTCGATCTTCTTCAGCAGCTTGGTGTGCTTATAGATGAGCCACGTTTCCCGCAGGACGTTGGCCGCTGCGTTCTTGATCTGTAAGAAGAGAGTTGGCTGCGGGTCACCGGCCCCGGCTGCGCCGGCACGCAGGATGTGGGATTTCACGGAGACACCGGTCTGGCTCTGCTGTGAGCCACCGGATCGTGAGCCGGGGCTGCAAGAGCACTTGACTCGCCCCAGCTGGAGCGAGGCGCTCGGCTCCGCTCCCGCACGGTCTCCTGCGCCTTTGCAAGGGATCACGGGCAGCTCAGAGAGCGGCAAGGGCCGGCAGAGCCGCCCGCACCAAGCAGCGGGTCTCGGCCCCTGGTGCGCCTGCATCCCCGTCCTACCCCGCACCGATGCTCTGCCACCGGGCTCCTCACCCGTGCGTGAAGCTGTACCCTAAGCCTCAAGAAAAAGAAGAAAAATCCCCAAGTTTTTCTCGATTCCTGCATCCATCTGCCACTCTTGGCAGGTCCCGGCTGGGCTGCCAGCACGAGGACGCAGCTTCCGCAGGCTCCCTGGCTAAACCGCGGCTCTGCCGCTCACTCCGAGATGAACTGGCCGCCACCTGCCTGGCACGGAGCCTGCAGATCCGCATCCACGGCCGGGGGAGCGGGGCCGACCAGCTGTTTGCCTTTCCGGCCCGGCCACACCGAGGCCCCCGACTACCCCCAGGGCGTCAGGGCTGCCGCCGGCGTGCGGCTCTGCTCTCTGCGGCAAAGCGGGGTTCCCCGGCCACATCCCGGCACTGGGAGGTCGCCCTTCCAAGCGCTGCACCGACACTCGCTTTGCCACCATCCCCTATATAAAATATCACTCCTGCCGCCGGCGTGCAGAGCCATTACATCACACGGTGCCGTTGGGTTGCCAACACTTTGCCATGACGGGGCTGCTGAGACCAGAGACCTCCTGCAGCCCCTGCACGCTGCCGGCGATGTGACGCCGGACCCCGGTGCAACCAGCAGCCCCGCGGACGCCCCTGCCGCAGCCACGGCCTCTGGGTCCCTCCGTGGGGATGGAAACGGCAGGAGCCTCACGGCGCAGCTCTCGTCTGCGGCAGGTGAGGCGCTGAATCACCGAAATCCAGTTGCCTTCCTGACACTGAGCTGCGTGAGATCGTGCTCCGCAAGAGGAGAGAGGCCGTATCCTCCCCAAGGGAAAAAAATGGGCTTTTCCTCTCGGGAGTGCTGCCGAGCATCCTGCATCGCCTAAACCCCTGATACGGAGCTGGTGCTGTTTGCCTTCACCGTAACGCCGGCGCTGCATCCAAGGCGCTCGGACACCTTCCTCCAGCCATGGGACCCATGGGACCCGCACCCAGGGGTGCCGACGCCTTCATCCCGCCATGGTAGCCGGCATCCCCAGCTCCCGCCGCACGGTACGGCCCCCCGCTCCCCCTTACCCGCTTCGTCAGCTGCGTGTCCATCATGAAGTTGTGGACGTGCTTCTCGGCTTTGGTGAGCTCCAGCTTCCTGGCCACCACGGCCACCACCAGTGCCGTGCAGCCGGCACCCTGTGCGGGGACATCAGTCAGGGAAACGGTTTGGCACCCTCCAGCAACAACAGCACTCCCACCCTCGCCATCACAACCCCCTAATTAACTAAAGCTCCATGGCCCCCACCCACCTCACCCCAACGAGGAGGTATCACAGAGCCTGGGTGCCCTTGAGCGGCTGACAATGTGCCGGGTAATTAACGGGAGAGGCCGGGGCTGATTAA
Organism: Theristicus caerulescens; assembly: GCA_020745775.1. Lineage (NCBI taxonomy): Eukaryota > Metazoa > Chordata > Aves > Pelecaniformes > Threskiornithidae > Theristicus > Theristicus caerulescens. The sequence goes on from CM036581.1 coordinate 156,493, forward strand.
CGAGGTCAGCGGTGATCAGCGGTGAGCCCTCACCTCCCCGCCGCTCATTAGAAAGGGCTGGGCTGAGCCTGCTTACTGGTGCCACCGCGGGCCGGGGCCCTGCGGGATGGGGAGCCCCCCGCTCCCGAGAGGGGTGCGGGGTGGGAGAGCGGTGGGGAAGCACTGGGGGAGAGCAGGGAAGGGGCCCCCCGAAGCGAGACCCCCTGAATCGCCGCGTCTCCCAACAGCGACAGCTGGGAGCTCGCTTATCCCGGCGATTAGGGCCGGATCCGCGTGGTAGCCGTCATCTCCGGCGCGTATTTGGAAAGCAAAGGTGCCAAGGCTCCGCTCCCTGCGGTGTCCCTGCGCTCTGCCTGCTGCTGCCCGTACCAGATGAGCCGCTCCCCCCTCCCGGCACTCTGGCAGAGGCCCACGATCCTGGCAAACGCTCCTTAATTTATTAAAGAGTCATTAATTAACATCATGCTCTGAGCTGAATCCTTTAGCATCCCCCAAGGTCCCGCTGCGTGCTCTCGGCTCCCACCGCTTCTCTCTTCCTGGCGGGGCGGCCGCCCCCAGTGCCACGGCTCGGGGAGCCCCCGGCCCCGGTGATCACGGGGGTCCCCGGCCCCGGCAGTGCTGCCGGATGGGCGCCGGGAGGGGGGCACGCTCTGCCAGCTGGTGCCTTGGTTCAAAGTAACCGCTGGCTGCGGGGGGAGCTCCGGGAGCCCCCGGCACCGGGACCCCCTCGGCCGAGCCAGCGACCGCTCCCCCGCGCCGCGCTGCTGGCAAAGGCCGTGTGTCCGCCCCCCTGTAGGGATTTTCTCCCTCGCTTGGCTCCTATCAACAGCATCAGCCTCGCTGGTGCCCGACCTCATACAAGGCAGATCAAAGACTTGCAGATAATATAAAATTAACACCCGCTGGCGGAGCCGCCTCGGCCAACAGCTCTCGCGGGGCACAGTGGCAGAGCTGAGCCTGGCCAGGGCCAGGCGCCAGCTTGGGCTGCCCCGGCTGGGAAGGGGGGACAGGGACGGCTCCGTCCCCAGGGCCTGGAGCTGACGGGGGCAGAGCTGGGGTGCTGGGGCGGATCGGCAGAGGAGCCGTGGCCACAGGGCCCCTGGCCACTCCTTTGGCCACCCTGGCTAGAAAGCCCCGCAAGCTGGGACATCTCACGGGCGCCTTGGAGCAGGTATGCCGGAGGCCCCGGAGGACGGTGACCTTCTGGCCATGAGGAAATGAAGCCGCGGCAGAGCGGTGACGCCGGTGGGAGCGCGGCGGGGGCGGAGGGCTCCCAGCTGGTCCCAGCTCTCAGTGGGAGCCGGCAGCATTTGGGATCGCTCCGGGCGATGGAAGCCAGGCGGCGCGAGCAGGGACAGCCAAGGGATGCTCGGGGGCCCCTCTGCTCCCTGGGGACATCCCTGACCCCGCTGCGGTCCGGCTCCCCCCTCCCTCGCCGAATGTGGGTCCAAATCCACCCCAAATTCCCCAGTGGGACCGCGGGGCAGGGGACTGGCTGGCGTCCCACACTGCACCCGGTGCCACTCCAGCACCCGCCAGGCCCGCACCCAGCCTGCACCGTGAACCGAACCACCACGTCCTGCTAATTACTGCGCTTACAGTAATTGCAATTACAGCTCTATCACCTTCCAGGCTGCGAGACCTCGGCGCCGAAGCGGTTACACCGTGTGCAGGGACAAACCAGCTGGGAAGCGGGTCCGGGTAAAATCTGGTAGCCCTGCTACCGCGGCGGGGACAGGCAGAGCCTGCAGGACGGGCAACCGGCTCGGCACGGCCCTTACCATGATGCCGGTGAGCAGGCAGACACCCTTCCCGCAGTAGGTGTGCGGGACCATGTCACCATAGCCGATGGAGAGGAAGGTGATGGAGATGAGCCACATGGCCCCCAAGAAGTTGCTGGTTACGTCCTGCTGGTCATGGTACCTGCCAAGGAGACATGGGCGTCAGCGTCGCGGCAGGGGACGGGGACGGCTGCGGGGAGCAACGGGGGCACCTGGGCACGGCGGCTCCTCTGGCACGAGGCCGTGCTGTGCCACGGGGAATACGGATTAATAACGCGGCTGGATGCCCCGCAGCAGCAGCGCTTGAACAATTTGTGGCACAGGAAAACCCCCATGGACAAAATCAGAGCGAAAACTCAATGGAGAGGGCTTCTGCTTTTGGTCAGACCTGTCACCACATCCTAGTCCCGCCGGCTGCGTCCCCGGTGCCACGTGGCGTGGTGGCAAGAGCCAGCTGATGGGAGAAACAGCTGTGGTTCTGCAAAGCCAACGGCACCAGCTCGCCGCCGGCACCCTCCTCCACATCCCCCGGCGGTGGTGGCTCGGGCTGAGCCCGCTCGCCCTGTACCACCTCGGGGGACGGTGCCGTCAGCAGCCCCGACAGAACCATTGGGGACGGATCCTCCCAAGCCTCCGGCACGCACTTGGCTCTTGGACGGTGCGGGGGATGGCTCACGCGCTCGAGACAAAGCACACGTGGAGCGGCCGCGGCTTCGGGGATGCTGCAAACTTTCCATGGCCATGTCCCTGCCGAGCTGCGAGGTCAGTGACCGCCCTGGCCAGCCCGGCAGCCGGCTGCGGCTCTTCCGGCAAACACGCAACTGGGGGCCCTGGCTGCCTCCGGCTCCCCAGGGCCGGCGCGAGCCCGGCTGAGCCGCGCAGGGATGCTCCCGGGGGGATGGAGCACCGGCTCCCGGCGGCGGAACGGGGGCTGGCCGGGCCCGCAGCAAGACCCAGCCCCATGCCCCGGGGTGGGCAGGGGAAGGCAGCACCTTCGCCCCGCCACGGGCAGGACGGTCACCTCCTGCCTGCACACATCCCTCTCCCTGGCAGGCTTCTCCCAGCCTCCTCACGAAATGATTAGAGGGAAACCAGATGGAGCTTTTGGCAATCCCCCCCAGTTCATCCCAGCTCCTTCTTCCCGGAGCAGTTGGGTTTTCTCCTCTTCCAAAATGTTTTTCCCCCCAAGTAACTGGAGACCCGAATGAGAGCTTGGCGCATGAGAAAGCGCCCTCAGCCACAGCGAGAGCCGCTGCCGCACTCCGGGCAGGGGAGCCGGACCCTGTCACCGCGGCCATGGCAGGGGTCCCCAAAACGCCGGCACCAGCGGCGGCACACCCCCCCCCATCCCTGGGAAAGGCTGAGCCCAGCCCGCAGGATGTGAGCTCTCGAGGCACGGGGACGACCCCGGGAGCATCGTGCTGGGGAAGGGGGTTACGGCGCAGCCAGACAGATGGACGTTCTCTCTTCCAAGAAGCACTTTGAGCAGAAGGAGCTGATAAACAGCGGGGCCTGGCACGCGCCGTGGCTGCCGCAATCGGCCCCCAGCACCGATTTCCATCGTCTCCTTGTCCGCCCGCCCCCACCAAGGGCACTGCCGGCAGGGCTGCCCCAAGCATCGCTCCAGTCCCATGCCACGGCACCGCGACGTGGAGCATCGCCACGCCAGGATGCCGCGGCAGCGCTGCCATCGGTCCGGGTGGCACCGCCACGTGGAGCATCGCCACGCCAGGATGCCACGGCAGCGCTGCCGTCGGTTTGGGCGGCACCGCCGGGGAGCGCCGGGCTGGCTGCACCCTCACCCCAGGGAGTGGGGCCGGCTGCACGTGCACGCACACGTGCGCGCCGTCGGCGGGCAAGGCCGGCAGCAGCGCTGGCACCGCAGGCGGCTCTGCGCAGCGGCCGGGCGAGCGGGCGAGCGGGCGAGGTTGCTAAGCGACTCACTGTCTTCGGAGAGCTGCGGCCCCCCGGCACGCACGGGAGGATGCCCGGCAGCAATGCTGCGCCGGCGAGCACCGAAGCAGCCCACGGTGCCGAGGGGGACGTGCCACAGCCGTGCCACCCCCGCCTGGGGACCACGTCTTGGAGCAGCACAGCCATCTCCGAGCTGCCCGGCCCCAGCGAGCACTGGTTGGGGATGGCCCTGCAAGCCACAGCAAACTGGTTTCCAGCGCCGGTGCAGCAACCTGCCATCGGTGGGGACACGTCCTGGGTGGCCCTTGCAGGGGCTGCGTGGCACCCAGGGCCGGTGCATGCCCCGGGGATGGTGCATCCCTCGGGGATGCCACGTGTCCCAGGGTCCTGCACCCCCCGGTCCTGCATCCCCCGGGCCGGCGCATCCCCAGCCCGGCTGGGAGCCCACCCGGGTTCGCATCTGCCGCTCTGTAGACAGAGGGAGGTGGCAGCAGCTCACGGCAGCTGCGGTGCCAGTGATCCGCAGCGCCTCGTCTGCGTCATTTCTTTCTTTTTTTTTTTTTTCGTTGCTAATGGTTCTTTATTTACATTGCATTTTCCAGCCTAAGCCCCCCAGGTGCAGAATCGACCCCCCGCGCGTCCCCCGGGAGCCTGTCCGCCCGCTCCCCGTTTAGGAGGCGCAAATAAAAATCTCCCAAACACAATTAAGCCGCGCACGACTATCCAGCACATCCTGAGAGCATCATTAGGGGAGGCAGGAAGGCAAATGCAGCCTGTAAAAGCTCGTAAAACCTCAGCATGCCGCTCCGCTCCACTGCCACCGGACTTAAAGCTGCCCTAACGCCCCTTCACGGGGTGACCAGCGCGAGGGGTCCCACCCTGGGGAAGAGGAGGGGTGGCCTTCCTCCCGCCGTGCCAGTGCCCAGAAGCAAGCTGGGTGTCCCGGGGCCCGCGGGGTGCCGGCGGTGCGATCCCTCGCACCTCGGTTTCGAGTATGGCACGAAATGCCGCAACGACTTAAAGGGATTTCATGCGATATCGCTAATCCACAGACACCAAACGGTACCGCGCGCTCCTCGGGCGCTTTCTGGCAAACCAGCCCGGGCTCGGAGGCAATCAGCCGTGCTCCGATGGCAGCAGGGCATCGAGCTCAGCTCCCTGGGGACAGGGATGGCCCCACACTGGGACAGGACACAGGACGCCCGGCGGGGGACCTGCGCTCCCTGCCCGCGAACGGGTGGGCGCCGCCGGCACCGTGCTCCGTGGCCGGGGAGAAACCCCTCCGGCACAGCGCCGGGGCGGGCGGGGGTGCTCCGGCACAGCCCCCCGGTTCCCCTCGGGGGACAAAGGGGTGCCGGCGCATCCCCGAGAGATGGAGGCGCAGCGGTACCCACCAGGGCCGGTCGCCACAGCAACCCCCGCGCCGAGCATGCCGATGCCGGCGTGATGCCATCCGGCAGTGGGTTTGTCACCGCGGTGTTGTCATGGCAGTCGCTCGCAGCGACGCCAGAGCCCGAGCCAGGCACTACCACTCACCAGCCTCATGGCACCTCCGGCCTCTTCCCACGCTTGCTCCCCCCAGCTCCCGCCGCTCCCCATGGCCCCCACCCGCCCTCCTGGGGCTCCCGCGCCGGCTGGCACCGCACGCCGTCCACTCGCACGGGGGCCTTGCCTGTCCCCGGGCACTGCGCTGCGAGGCCAGGGCTGTCCCTGCCTCTGCCTCCTGCCTGCGGATGGGGGCTCGTCAGTGGGAACCCACGGCTGCCGAGCCCCCGGATCTCTGCATCCCTCCCATGGGGTGCTGCGACATCGCAGCTCCGCCGAGCATCCCAAATGGCTGCGCATCCCGAACGGCCACGCATCCTGAACGGCCGTGCATCCCGAACTGCTGCGCATCCCGAACGGCCGTGCATCCCGAACGGCCGTGCATCCCGAACCGCCCCCGCAGCCCCTCTCACCTCTCGCACACCCGGACCGTCCACGCAGCGATGATCCAGAGGGAAATGCTGAAGACCAGCAGCACCGTCCCGGGGCAGATGGTCATGAGGGTCTTCATGACGAAGCGGGTGTTGAAGTTGATCTTGTTGAGCGCCCCGATGCTGCGCGAGGAGGCGTCGGTGAAGAGCTTGCTGTGCAGCAGCATCACCCGAGCGATCAGGTAGAGGCGCAGGAACATGGGGATGGACAGGATGATGTCCACGTCCGCCTCTGCCCGAGAAGGCGTGTAGGAGAAAGCCAGGCGGGCTGTCCAGAAAAATTTGTACTCCCCGGGGATGGGGTGTATGGCACAAACCAGCATCTCCAGGCTGATGTAGAGGATGCGCTCGTACGTCATCGCTATCCGCCAGTCGTCGGCTCCGTTGTCGATCACAAAGAGCTACCAGGACATAAAACCACACGGTTACCGGCGGCCCCGGCTGACCCTGCCCCACCAGCATCCCGCCACGGGCAGCCGGGGGGGACCGGCACCAGAGCCCCGCGGAGCCGGCGATGGCTTCGGCCAGGAGGCCTGGGGATGGATGGGGAGGGAAAAGGTGGGAATGAGCCTTTGCCATCCCCTCCGCTGCTCTGCCTGGGTGTTCAGGGGACGGTGGCGGCGCTGGGGACACCCCAGAAAGCTTTAGGGTGCCCGGCCTTGAGCACACACCCAGGTACGGCACGGGGACGGCTCGCTCAGACCCGCTCCCGCACACCGGCTGGCAGGAGCCCACCTCCCGGCACAGCCTCCTCGCCGGGGGCATGGAAACGGGCAAGCCGTGGTGCCGCAGATCACCGGCAGGAGCCACCCCAGCCCCTCCGCTCCCACCAGTGCTGCACCAGTGTCGCCGACAGCCACCACGCCCCAGGTGCCAGGGCAACTTTTGGGGAGGGAACACCACAGCCAAGGCACCCGGTCGCTGGCGGCGATGGGATCCGGTTGTCATAGCAACCGCCGGTTCATCCTGGGTACCAGCTCCTCTCCCACCGCCGGCGACGGAGCCGGGGTCTCTGCAGGAGCTGGGAGGATGGCAGCTCGGGCTGGTCCCGCCAGGATGCTGCCAGACCCTTGGGGGTCACCCACCCCGTCCTGCCTCGGCAGGGCCATCCCGAGGCTGCCATCGGCTTGTCCCTGGTGCGACGGGGACATCGGTGTCACCTACAGCAGCGGGGACGCGCTCACGGCCTCTCCGCAAGCAGTGTTTGGCAAAGACGCCGTTGGGAAGGGATCCAAGGGGGACGTGGCAGCCGGCGCTACCGTCACCGCCGTGTCCTCGACCCCGCAAAGCACGGAGCAACACCGGCTCATCCGGGGGGCCAGGAGCTCTCGCGGCCGCTCCAGCCCGGGCGCTGGGTGGGAGCGCGGCCCCGGCTGGCGCTGCGCCCGGGAACAACCTCCCGCCCCGCCGGAGGCCCCAGCGCACCTGCGCCAGCCGCCTCGCCGGCACGGCACAGCACACGGGGCTCTCCCTGAGGACAGCAAGAGCCGCCGGGACTGACTCACGGAGCGGCCGTCCCCGGCCACCTCCTTTTCTGTTTGGAAAGCTCCGCTCCTTTTAGCTGCTTTGTTTGAGAAATTGTTTATAAAAATGCTCCAAGCTGTCAAGGGAGATCCTCAGGCAGTTAGCAAGCTGACAGCCCATTCCTTCCTGGAAAAGGGTGTTAAAAATAAACAAATTAGCAAGAGGAAAAAGGCAGGGAGCCTTTTGACTGCGTGGGGGGGTTTGCAACGGGCCGGGTCGGGGAAGGGAAGGAGCAAGGGGGGATTCGGGCAGGTTCCCCCTGCGCCAGCCCCTCTCAGCCCTGCACCTGCGGCGCATCGCTGCGGGTTTCCATGGAAACCCCGGCACGGTCCAGCGGTACCCGACGGGGCATCCCCAGCATCCCCGGCATCGGCTCCGGCAGGGGAAGGAGCAAGCACGCTGGCTACCGCAGCTCCGGACAAGCCAAGCACAAGGAAAGCCGCCGAGACGCCGCGTGGGGGAAAAAGCTTCCCCCAATTAAACGCACAAAGAGCCCTGGGCACCCCGAGGGCAGGGGCGAGGGGGGCCGGGCCCCCCCAAAACCCCCCGGCCGGAGCTGGCAGCCTCGCCAGCATTGCGCTCCATCACGTGCCACGGCAATAACCGCGGTGCTGGCAGGGGACGGCACGCACCACCCTGGGGCACCGTGGCGGTGGCAGACCCTACCCCGGGGTGCAAAGCAGAGCCATCCCCAGGGCGCCGAGCCCGGTGTCACCGGGTCAGCCCCTGCCCGCGGGCGCAGGGAGGCCGGGGCCGCGGCGGCGCTGCTGGCAGCTCTCTGCACACGCTCAGCCTCACGCCGAGCGAGCGACACACGCAATTAGCAGCAGCTCACGGCCTTGCAGCAGAAAGCAGAGCTGGGAGGCCGGCGGGGGCGGGAGGATCTTCTTCACCTGCAGCCCCGGCTGGCGGGCGATGGGCGCAGGGACGCCCCGGGGACCCGCCGCCAGCCCAGCCCATGGGGTGACAGTGGGTGTCGGCAGCCGGGGAGGGGACAGGCAGGACCCCAGGAGCTGGATTCAGGACCCCAAGCACAGCGATGCCCCAGCCCCGGAGAAACCGAGGCAGAAGGAGAGCTGCAAATGTCCCAAAGGATTGGCAATTAATGCAATTAATACTGAGGAAAGAGGCCAAAGGCGCTGTCGAGTCTTTCCTGGAGGCCGGGGAGGTCTGGCAGTGCCGCGGAGGGGTGAGCGCAGCCCCCCCTTAGGCAAGAGGGACGAGAAGCTGAGGATTTACAGCTCTGTCAGCCCCGCTTCCATCCCCGGCCGGATTATCAGCAATCCCTTTATAAGCACCTAAGAGATAATAGGGCGATCAGCAGCCAGCACGGCTTTGTCCGGAGCAAATCAAGTCAAACCGATCCCATTCCCTTCCCTGCCAGCGTAACCAGCCCAGCGCAGCAGCCGGGGCCACGCGGCCAGACCGTGGCGAGGTTCGGCGTCCGCACCGGCACGGTGCGTGTGCTCGGGGACCGGGACCCCGCGGAGGGACGGCAGCGGGGATTTTGGCTCCGGCCGCGGGCAGAGCCGGGGGAGATGTGGGAAGCCCCGCGCAGCGCTCGGGTGGACGCTGCCTTTGCACAACCCACTCCCAAGAACAACAAGCGGAGGAAGCCGGCGAGCACCGGGGCACAGCCCGCCTGGCTGACCCCAGCCGCCACCACCCCGGGGTAAATATTATTCTAGCAAAAACCAGAGCTCCCAAATATTTGCTTTGAGCAACGGGCAGCCAGGCTCGCTGCCCGCGCAGGCAGGCTGAGCCGGAGGGGTGGCTCCCGGGAAGGTCGCTGCAGGCAGGAGGCAGGCAGGGAGCGGGGCGCCTGCCTCCAGCCCCCCCAGCCAGCAAAGCTGCCCCGTCCCCAGCCTCGAGCGGGACGAGGTGGGACCTTTGGTGCACCAAACCCCTTGGGGTCGGGGGCTTCGGCGTCCCTTCCCGGGATGCTCCTTCTCCCGCCTGGCGATTCGTTCCTGCCGTCGCCAAAACACGCCGGCATCGTGCCGAAGCCGGATCCCGTGGGGAAGCGCAGCCTTCCTGGAGCAAACCGGGAGCCCTTTCATTTCCCAGCAAAGCCCCGGGGGGGCAGGGAGGAAGAGAGTGGGCAGCTCTGATTAGGAAAGGATTTCACAGCTTTCCTTGGCACCTCGGCTGGTCCGAGCCCTTCCTGGCTGCAGCCTCCCCCAGCCGCCGGCAGCTCCGCCGGGCACCCTGCGCCGCGGCAGATCCCTCGGTGCCCGGCCTCGCTGCCCCCCGAGGCCCCTCACTGCTCCCCGAGACCCCGGCAGGGAGGGAGGAGGCTCCATGCAGCCTGCGAGCTCGGGTACCACATCCCACCAAATCCCGGCAAACCCCGCAGCCTGCCCCAGCCCCCCGCCCTGGCAGCCCCTCGCTCGGCACCGGTGACACCGGGACCTACCTGCACCTCCCGCGTGTGGTAGGCGATGATGAGGCCCAGCAGGATGACGGTGGAGAGGCTGATAAGGCATTTCAGGGCCAGGGAGAACATGGAGTCCTGCAAGGCGAGAACAGGGCGGGCGTCAGGGGGGACACGGCCGTGGGACCCTGCCGGCACTGCCGCGACGCCGGGCTCCGCACCCCAGGGAGATGCTGCCCCCCCAATACCTGCTTTCCCCCCCGCCGGCACTTCGGCCGCCCCGGCTCCCACCCTGAGCGGCTCGGTGCAGCAGCAAGGGCACCGCCGGCACCGCCGGCACCGCGGGCAAGAGCGGCCCTTTCACCAAAACGGTTTTTGATCCGATTCTGCCAAGTGTAATTACCAGCCTCCCCTCGCTGGGACGCGCGATGCCAGCGCCCCGGCCTCATCCAGCGTGAGCCCGATATTATGGCCCCCGAATGGAGGCTCTAATTAGATCCTCCTGCTAACGAGCTCTATGTAAATTAAACCCACCCATGATTCACTGGTGGTCGAAGCAGCTGCTCCCGACCCCGCCGGGATTCACCGTCCCCTCCCACGGCCTCCCCTCCAGACCCCATTTCAGTCACCGGTAAGCTCCTGCTGCCGCCAGCCACGATCTGGTGCCGCTGGTGCCGGGGCACCCAGCCGAGCCCTGGCAGCCTCTCACCACGGTGTTATCTCCAAACCAACCTGCCCTGCCACCGCACCCGTCCCACACCTCCTCCCCATCCCCAGCACGCCGAGACCCGGCACGCTCACGGCACGCTGAGACCCAGCACGCTCACGGCACGCTGAGGCCCAGCACGCTCACGGCACGCTGAGACCTGGCGCGCTCACGGCACGCTGAGACCCAGCACGCTCACGGCACGCTGAGACCTGGCACGCTCGTGGCACGCTGATACTCAGCACGCTCACGGCACGCTGAGGCCCGGCGCGCTCATGGCACACCGAGACCCAGCGCGCTCATGGCACACTGAGGCCCGGCGCGCTCACGGCACGCCACACCCATCCTTTGCTCCCCAGTGCGCCGGGCTGCCTTCAGCCTCGCTCCTCACCCTCTCCCCGGCGTTCCCCATCGCCGAGGGGTATTTAAACGCGGAGAAGGGACTATTTGCCGTGGAGGCGGTGGCGCATTGTTAACAACTTGGCTCCGGCCGTGCAATTGTGTGGATATAATGGCTGGTGCCGAGAGAAGTGCCGGGGACCAAACAACGGCTATTAATAGGCAAACTCCGGGGCAGGGCTCGTGCCAAGGCTGCTCCAGCCAGACCCTTCCCAGGGGCACTAATCCTGCCTGCCCGGAGCACGGGGTGCTGGTGGGTCCCCAGCAGGCGCGGCGTTACTGGCAAAGGCGGCCACACACCCACCGCGTTTACCGATGCCTCCTGCCAGCGCCGGGTCTGGAGGGACCCGGCAGGAAGAGCCGTTGCTGGATCCCACGCTCGCGGCAAACAACAGGGAGGGCTCGGCTGAGCTGCGGCGTCACCTCGGCACCCCCGGCACGCATCCTCCCCGCGCCACGCAGGTGGCAGGATGCTTCATCCCGGCGGTGCCGCGCAGGCTGCTCGCGGCCCTGGGAAGCAGCGGTGCCCTCCCGGAGGCGGGAGAGGCCCCATCCTGCCCATGCTCAAGGGACAGGCAGAGAGCAGGCAAAACCCGGCCACCGCGTCTTGGCTTTCTGGCTCGGCCCCGGCACCCTCCAGCCTGGGGAGCCCGCGGCGGCATGGCTGCCGGCCGTGGGGCAGAGCTGGAGCCGGGCCAGGCCCGGCAGCACCGACATCCCCGTCCGCACAACAGCTGCCAGCCCCGGCCCCAGGCGCTCCTTCGGTCATGGCCGCGTCCCTGCCAGCGAGCTCCGGTTTCCCACCAGGGGCTGCCGGGGGGGATTCAGAGACGGTCGCCCATTGCCACAGCTCCAGCCAAGGGCCTGGGGCAGCTGGGAGCCAGGGACCCCCCCTCCTGCACCCTGCGGTTGTTGGCACGAGCATCCCGGCGAGCGGCAGGCGCCGGGGCAGGGGTCGGGGCTGCGGGCGGCTGCACGGCGGCAGCGCTGACTCATGGGGTCTTCCCCAGCTGACACAGCAGCTCGGCGTGCCGGGGCCAGCAAGCGTGGCAGCGGCGCTGCCAGCAGCCCGGTGAGGGCGGCTGGTCCCCACCGGCACCAGGCACGCGGGCCCAGGGAGCCCGGCGAGAGCGGCCGCAGCTCAACAGGTAGCGGGCACAGGAGGGGGACGGTGGCTCGGCCTTGCTCCTGCCGAAGGGGAGCGGGGAACCACCGGGGGAAGAGGCTCCGGCAACGAAGCGAAGCGAAGCATCCTCCTCCCTCGGCGGGGGAGCCAGGGATGTGGGCTTGGCACCGAGGCATCCCTCCGCCTCGGCCGGAGCCGAGGGAACCGCTGCTGGCAGCCCCCGCGCTGCCGCCGGCAGCTGTGGGCAGCCGGGGCTCGGGAGCCCCCGCCGCCGGTTGGGCACCTCCGTGGGGAGGCGGCGGGGTCTCCCGCGCCCACGGGACCCCCAGCCGCGTCCCTGCCTCCCTCCCTCCCTCCACCTGCTCCAGCGCCGTCGCCTCCGCCGCCTGCGCCGCCCTCCCCGCCGCCCGCGCCGGATAATGGCAGGAAGCGGTGAGCAGCCCCTTCCCACCCCGCTGCTTCCCCTCCGCCGGCGGCACCGCGGCACGGGGACCCCCGCCGGCCGCCCCCCAGCCCCCTCGGCAGCGCCGTCCCGCTGACGCCCATGGGTGCCACGCACGCCCTGCCGGCGCGGGTGCCGATGCCTTCCCCTCTCTGGATAGGTATAAATAACATGACAGATGTCTATACAAAGAGTTATTCATATCGCTGCCAACCAGCGCAGCCCGGGAGCAGGAGCTGGAAGGGGCGTGGGGGGGAGAATTATAAATAAAAGACACCGTCCTGCAAAAAAAAAAAGAAAAAAAATGGAAGAAAGGGGTGTGGAGGAGGAGGAGGAGGGAGGGGGGGCTCCGCCGCACCGCCGAGGGCACGGTGCCTCGAGGAGCGCCTGGCCGGGCTGGCGGCGGGCACCGCAGACCCCGGTGGGTCGGGCCCCGGTACCGCTGGCACATGGGGCAGCTCTGCCAGGCGCAGCGCCCGCCCCGGCACACGCGGCCGGCACACGGCCCCCAAGCCTGGCGCTCGCCCTGTCCGACACCTGCGGCCGCAGCGGCCCCGTAAGGCCGCCCCATTGGTCCCCGGCCAGCCCATACGGCCCCGTCCCACGCCGTACGGGGCAGGCGGCTCCATGTTCATCCCATGGGACCACCGTATGGGGCAAGCGGCTCCGTGCTCACCCCACCGGGCACCGTCCAGCGCCGACGGCCCCGCGCCCACCCCCCAAACCCATCGGTACCTTGGAGTAGAGCCCCCAGGAGAGCTCGGTCTCGATGACCATGACGACGATGCCGAACATGCCGAAGATGAGCGCGTAGTCGCTGAGACGCTTCCTCTTCTCGAAGAGCGCCCGGCGGTGCCCCAGCCGGTAGCCGATGTTCTGCGCCTTGCGTTTGGGCCCCTTGGCGAAGGCGGCGGGGGCCGGGCGGGCCGGCGGGCGGTCGGGGCGGCGGGCGGCGGGCGCGTGGTTGTCCTCGCGTGAAACGACGATCTCGGGGGGGTCCGCCGGTACCGAAGAGCTGCAAGGGCTGCGCCTCCGGCTCGGCCTCGATGAGGTTCCTGCGGGATGCGCTGAGCCGGCTGAGGGGCTTCATCACCCCGCCGCTGTACTTGCAGGAGCTCATGGCGATCTCGGTGAAGGGGTTGCTGTCCCGCCGGTGAACCAACGGGCTGGGCTGCCGGTGTTTGCCGCTGCCGGCCCCGGAGCCCGCTCCCGGGTGGTCGCCGAGGTTGAGCTGGCTGCCGTGGCGGGAGGAAGGGTGGAGGGCGGCGGGGGCGGCGGGAGGAGGAGGAGGGGCCCGTAACGACCCGGGCGAGGAGTGCAACAGGCTGTGCTGGAGCGGCGGGAGCGCGGCGGGAGGCGGCGGTGACCGTTCATCCCCCGGTAAGGGACAGGGACACCGACCATCCTCTTCCAAGTCCCCCACTCCCGAATCGTGGAGATGGCCCGATGTCTCCATAACGGCGGTACCGGCGCCGATTTACCGGGCACCGGTTCCGCTTTACCGGTCCCGCGAGCTGGATCATGAATGGGCGCCGCGCGCTCGCCGCCGCCGCCGCCCCCGCCACCGCCGCCGCCGTTGGCCCGGCCCCGCAGCGCCATTGGCCACGCCGGGGCTCCCCGCAGGCTGACATCATCCCCGCCCGCTCCCCGCTTCGTAGCCCCCCCTCCTTCCCCTCCCACCTTCCCGGTTCTTGCGTCTCTACGGGGTCGTTCGGGACTTGTAGTCCGCCGTTACCGGTGCCGGTGCATCCCGGTGGACTACAAGTCCCGAGAGACCCCGCACCGGTTCCACCCCCCCCGGGCATCCCCTATGGCCCCCCCATCTCGAGGGCTGCCCCCCCTCACCCAAGCCCCCCCCCTAATCCCCTTACGGAGGCTGGGGATTACGGGCAGCAGCTGGAGCGGGTGCTCCCACCCTGGGGCTGCGTCACCCCGCGATGTCCCCAACGCCCCCCCGGAGATGTCCCCAAAGGGGGAGCAGGGCGAGGCGGGAGCCGGGCTTCGCTGCCGCAGTGATGGGGTGCAGGGGTAGGACCCTCAGCCCCCTCCCCAAACCCGCAGCCCCCCCCGGCCGTGCCCGTGCTGGGGGAGAGGAGCGGGTATTAGGGCAGGAGCCGTCTGCTTGGGAAGCGGATAATCCGCAGGGAATCGGCCGCTGGAAATCGATTAAAATACCCCACGAAGCGCCCAGCTGGCGACCCCCCCGGCCCGGGCAGCGGGAATTAAACTGCAGCTCTGCCCCCGCCAAAGCTGGGGAGCCCGGGCGGGGGCGCAGCCAGGGGGGCATCGCCCGCGGCCCCCGGCCCCGTCCGCAGCTCCCCTCCCCAGGGCAATGAGACGCGGAGCTGGAGCGGCAGCGGTTCTCCCTGTCGCAGCTTTATTTGCAGGGCGGGGAGGGCCGGCAGGAGGGGAAGGGGGGACGCGGCCCCCGAGCCCCGGCAGGGGGTCACCGGGCTACAAGCGGCCGCGGAGCGACCGCAGCAGCGTCTCCAGCTGCTCGTCCAGGGACACCTCGTCCCCGTCGTTGGTGATCACCCAGTCGAAGGCCACTCCCTGGTCCAGGCCGCACTCGGACTCGGCATCGTCCACCCCTGGGGAGGAGCAGAGCCCGGGTGAGGCCCCCGAGGTGGGTCAGGAGCCATCCGTCCGTCCGTCCGTCCGCCCGTCCGTCCCGCCGCAGCCTCACCCCCCCACAGCTCGGGGGCTTTAGCCAAACCCTCCGGCTCCGCAGCCCGGGGATGGCGGCGGAGGCGTGGGGCAGCCGCGGCACCAGCGCAGCCCCAGGTTTGGCGCCGCGCTCGGGGAAGCAGCGCTTGCTCGCTCGCTCACCGGCGACGAAGGCCCAGTTCCTCCTCTTCCTCGTCTCCTCGCTGGCCACCACCCGCACGGTTTGCACCGCGGCCCCGTACACGTCCCGGAACCACTCCACGTCCGAAAGGCGCCGCGTGTCGCTCACCACCTGCGCGGGGGCTCCGTCAGCGCCCGCCCCGCGCCCCCCCGCGCCCCCCGCGCCCACCCAGCCGCTCACCCACACCGGCTGCGCCGCCCCCTCCACCGCCGTCCTGCAGAAGAAGCCGGGGTCGGCGCGGCGCCTCTCCTCGCCCCAGCGGATCATGTCCTGCCGGTACCTCTCCTTGTAGGCGCTGGCGTCCAGGAGCCGCTGGAAATCCAGGCCGTGCTCCTGCGGGGAGAGGGAGTCAGCAGGCACGGCCCGTGCCGCGGCGCGGCGGGGCTCGGCACAGGATGGCAGCGTGGCACGGCACGGTGTGGCAAGGCAGGGCTCAGCGCAGGACAACAGCGTGGCAATGCTATGGCATGGCACGGCACAGCACGGTGCAGCATGGCACAGTGCGGTGAGGCGGGGCTCAGCACAGCACGACAGCACGGCACGGCAGTTGAGCATGGTGCGGCCTGGCATGGCACGGCGTGGCACGGCACAGCACAATGCGGCATGGCACAGCCCGGCACGGTGTGGCACGGCATGGTGTGGTGCAGCACGGCATGGCATGGCACGGCATGGTGCAGCGTGGCACAGCCCGGCATGGTGTGGCACGGTGTGGCACAGCACGGCACGGTGTGGCACGGCACAGTGTGGCACGGCACAGCTCAGCACAATGTGCTGCAGCACGGCGCAGCACAGCACGGCACAGCATGGCACAGCGCAGCATGGCGCAGCACGGTGCGGCACGGCACAGCTGGGCACGGCGCGGTGCAGTGTGGCACGGCGCGATGTGGCGTGGCACGGTGCAGCACGGGATGGCCCAGCACGGCACAACGTGTCCCGGCACAGCTCGGCAGGGCTCGGCACGGCTCGGCACAGCGTGGCACGGCTCGGCAGGGCTCGGCACGGCTCGGCACGGCTCGGCACAGCGTGGCACGGCTCGGCACGGCTCGGCACGGCTCGGCAGGGCTCGGCACGGCTCGGCACGGCGTGGCACGGCTCGGCACGGCTCGGCTCGGCGCGGCTTGGCACGGCTCGCAGGGCTCGGCACGGCTCGGCACAGCTCGGCAGGGCTCGGCTCGGCGCGCAGGGCCGGGTACCTCGGCGTAGCGCTCCTTGAGGGGCCCGGAGAGGCGCAGCACGGTGCAGACGTCGGGGCCCAGCCTGCGGGAGAGGGGTCAGCGGCACCGGCACCGGCACCGGGTGCGGCCGGCTCCACCCGGGCAGGGCCCGCGCTCCCCTCCCCTCCCCTCCCCTTCCCCCGGTACCGGCCCCGCCCCTCCAGTACCGGCCCCGCCCCCCGGTGCCGACCCCGCCCCTCCAGTACCGGCCCCACTCCCGGTACCGGCCCCGCCCCGGTACCGCCCCCGCCCCTCCGGTGCCGCCCCCACCCCGGTACCGGCCCCGCCCCGGTACCGCCCCCGCCCCCCGGTGCTGGCCCCACTCCCGCTACCGGCCCCGCCCCTCCGGTGCCGCCCCCACCCCGGTACCTGCCCCCCGGCTCCGCCCCCCCGGTACCGGCTCCGCCCCCCCGGTACCAGCTCCGCCCCCCGGTACCGGCCCCCCCGGCTCCGCCCCCCGGTACCGGCCCCGCCCCCCCGTACCGGCCCCGCCCCTCCGGTGCCGCCCCCACCCCGGTACCGGCCCCGCCCCCCCGGTACCGGCCCCGCCCCCCGGTACCGCCCCCGCCCCGGTACCGGCCCCGCCCCCCCGGTACCGGCCCCGCCCCCCCGGTACCGGCCCCGCCCCCCCGGTACCGGCTCCGCAGCTCCTCGGCCACGAAGTCCTTCCCCGACTTCCTCTTCCCGCTCAGCAGCAGCACCGCGCGCGGCGCCGCCATCCGCCCGCCGGCCACGCCCCCGCCACGCCCCCGCCCCGGGTTGGCCCCGTCCCGTCCCCCCCCGCGGGGGAGCCGAGTGGTTCGGCCCGGGGAGGGGGCGTGGCCTGGCGCCGCTGACTCCGCCCCTCCGGCGGGCGCGCGCCGCACAGCGCCCCCTGCAGGGCGGGGCCGGCGCCGCGGGGGGGGACCCCGAGACCGCGCTGGGGCGGCCCGGCGCCTCCGGGCCCCGCACCCCCCTTCCCCCTGTGCACCCCCCCTTCCCCCCCAGCACCCCCCTTTCCGCCCGCACCCCCTGTTCGCCCCCTCTGCCCCCCTGCACCCCCGTTCCCCCCAGCACCCCCATTCCTCCTCTGAACCCCTCTTCCCCCCAGGACCCCCAGTTCCCCCTCCGCACCCCCCCTTTCCCCCCCAGCACCCCCTGTTCATCCCTGTTCCCCCCAGCACCCCCCATTCCTCCTCTGAACCCCCCCTTTCCCTTAGCACCCCGTCTTTCTGCCTGCACCCCGTTTTCCCCCCAGCACCCCCAGTCCCCCCCAGCACCCCATTCCTCCCCAGCACCCTCTTTCCCCCCCAGCACCCCCAGTCCCCCCCCAGCACCCCGTTCCCCCCAGCACCCCGTTCCCCCCCAGCACCCCCAGTCCCCCCCAACACCCCATTCCCCCCCAGCACCCCGTTCCCCCCAGCACCCCCAGTCCCCCCCAGCACCCCCAGTCCCCCCCCAGCACCCCATTCCCCCCAGCACCCCGTTCCCCCCCAGCATCCCCAGTCCCCCCCAGCACCCCCAGTCCCCCCCAACACCCCATTCCCCCCCAGCACCCCATTCCCCCCAGCACCCCGTTCCCCCCCAGCACCCCCAGTCCCCCCCCAGCACCCCGTTCCCCCCCAGCATCCCAGTCCCCCCCAGCACCCCCAGTCCCCCCCAGCACCCCCTTTCTCCCCACACCGGCACAGCTCTGCCCAGCGGTGACTTTATTGCGCGGTGGCCGTGCAGCATCACGCGGTGCCTCTGGCTGGGGACCTGGCCCCCCAAAACCAGCCCGTGGGGACCCCCCTGCCCCGGGGGTGCTGGGTGAAAGCTTGTGGTGGGGCGGCCGCCCCGGCACGCTACGGCGCTGCCCCCCGCCTCTACCCCGCCGTGCCGTGCTGCCGTGCGGCTCTCCGGCCCCGCTCCTTCCCGGCAGCGCTGCAAGAGAAGGGGGGCCGTGATGGGGTGCCGGGGTTCGGCCCCACCGGGACCCCCCAGGACCCCCCTGGGACTCCCCGAAACCCCGCGCCCCGACTCACCCGCCGTCCCCGGCGTAGTGCCGCAGCACGTACTCCTCGAAGCCGTCAGCCGCCTCGTCGTCGCCGCGTTCCCGCCTCGCCACCTCCTCCAGCAGCTCCTCCACATCATCCACGAAGTCGACGAAGCGCAGGCGGTCGTGGGCGAAGGCGCCGTCGGCCCCGAAGGCGCCGTCCAACCGCGCCGCCAGCCCCCCGAAATGGCTCCCCCAGCCCAGCCGCCCCATGAAGCCCTCCAGCAGCCGCAGGAACTGCGCCTTCTGCACCGGCTCCAGCGCGACACCCAGCACCTCCCGGCCCTCCTTACGGGCGCAATCGGCCACCCCCGAGCAGCCTTGGGGTGCCCGGTACCGGCTGAGCGATGGCGGCTCAAGGGGGCCGCGCTGCGGGGGGCCGTGAGATGACTTCCCCCAGGTTTTGCCGGGCTTGTGCTCCCGCGGGGGCCGGGGGTCCTTCCCGTGCCCGTGGGGTTTGCCGTGCTCCCTCCTCTCCCACTCGTGGGGGGGGCCCCCGGCACCGTGCCGCTTGTGCCGCTTGCTCTCCTTCTTCTCTGCCTTGAACGGCTTCTTCCAGGGCCTGGGGAAGGGCTCGGCCCCCTCCGCCTCCAGCTCCCGGCCCAGGCGCTGCTCCAGGGCGCTCAGCTCCTCCACGAGCCCCTCGAGACCCCCGGGACCCCGCGCCCGCTCCAGGGCGCCCGCCAGCTCCTGCCGCACCGAACCCAGCCGGCCGTGCCGCCGGGCACCCTCCCGCCGCGCCGCGTCCTCACCACGGGCTGCGGCGTCTGTGGCGGGGGGCTGCTCTGCCGCCGGCTCCCCGGCCCCGGGGCTCCCCGGTGCTTCCGCGGCCCGCAGGCGCTGCAGCTCGGCCTGGGCGTCGCGGAGCGTGGCGGCCTCCCGCTCCAACGCCGCGCGAAGCCGGGCGTTCTCCGCAGCCAGGCTCTGCTGCTGCGCCCCGGCCGCCGCCGCTTCGCCTTCGCTCTTCTGCAGCAGGGCGTGCAGCTCTTCCTTGTGGGCCTGGAGGGAGCGGGGAGCCGTGAGCGAGGTGGGAGAGCGGCGCCGGGACGCGGAACCCGGTTTCCCCCGGCCACGACCGCGCTCGCCCACCTGCAGCTCCGCCTGCATGAGCCGGATCTCCTGGTTCTCCTTGGCCAGCTTGTCCAGGAGGAGGCTCACGGACTGCACGCTCTGGGGGTCCCCGGCGTCCGACGCGGGGGGCTTCTGCTGCCAGTCCTGCGGGAGGGGAAGGATGGCAGCCCTGGGGGTGCCGCCTCCCCTGGGGGAGCTCGGGGGGCTGAGCCCCACCGCGGACCCCGCTCCTTACGTTGCCGGCGGCGGGCGGTGGCGGCTCCTGCTCTCCGGCCGCCGCATCCTGGCTCTGCACGCTCTCCACGGGGCCTGGGGAGGAACCGGACGGGGACGTCCGACCGCGGCCGTACGTCCGGGCTGCTGTGGGGCTGCACCCTGCCCGGGGAAGGCCGGTCCCCTGTACTCACCATCCGCCGGGTCGTAGATGCCACCTGGGGAGAGGAAGGGACAATGAGGGGGACGCCGGGACCCCCACCCTCCCCCTGGGACCCCCACCCTCCCCTGGGACCCCCACCCTGCCCCCGGGACCCCCACTCACCGGAGACGATCAGCAGCCCCATGGTCACCAGCGCCAAGGCACCCAGCAGGTATTTGCTCATGCTGAGCCCGTCCTCGTCACCGGTGTCCGGTGTCCCCCGGTGCGGAGCAGGTGCAGGAGGGGGGGGCCTGGGACGGGGCTCGTGACCGTGCCGTCGCCGCAGCCCCTCCACGTCATCGTCGCTGCTGGTGCAGCTCCCCTCCTCCGTTGGTGGCCCTGGGGAGGGACGGGGGGACCTGCAGGGAGGGTCTGCACCCCGGCGGGCAGGGACCCGGTCCCCTGCCAGGGCCTGACCTGCTTTGAGGGTGTCAGGGCAGGGGCCCGGCTCAGCCTCGGCCTCGGGCTCCTCCTGCTCGTCGCCATCCGGCACGCCGGGCTCTGCGGAGCCGTCCGGGGTGGGCGCTGCCCCGGTGCCGGGGTCCCAGCACTCCTCCGGGTCCTGCGGACACAGGCGTTGGGGTGCCACGTGTCCCCACGGGGCGAGCAGGACCCCGGCCCCCCCGGCCCCCCGCTTACCCCCGGCCCGCTGCCCTCGGGGCGCCGGGCCTGGCCGGGGAAGGCGGCTGCGCCGTTGGCGGTCACGGCTGAGGAGAGGCAGAGAGCGGCGGTGAGCCGGTGGCACAGGGGTCACCCGGGCTGCCCCGTCCCCGCGGCTGCCGCCTGCCTGTGACGGTGTCCTGGGTGCCTTCCTCCTCCTCCGGCTCCTCATCCTCAGCCCCGTGGGAGGCCAAATCCTGCTCCGGACCCACCGTGGCGACGGGCAGGCCCTGGGAGAAGGGGGGGACGGGTGGCACCTTCGGCCTCGGCCCCTGCCCGCCTCCCCCTGCCCGCAGCCCTGCCTGCCCTGCCCTCACCTCGCTGCCCGCCAGCACCCAGCTGCTGTCCGAGTCCCGCGAGTCCGATTTCTCCGCCATGGGGACGGCCCCGAGTCACCTGCAAGGAGACAGACAGACGGACGGATGCAACCTGGAGCCATGGGCAAGGAGACAGACGGACAGACGGACAAATGGACGCGATCCGGAGCCACCTGCAAGGAGACAGACAGATGGACGGACGGATGGACGCGACCTGGAGACTCCTGCAAGGAGAGAGATGGACAGACACGACCCAGAGCCACCTGCAAGAAGACAGACAGACAGACGGACGGACGGACACGACCTGGAGCCATAGGCAAGGAGACAGATGGACAGACAGACAGATGGACACAATCCAGAGCCATGGGCAAGGAGACAGACAGACGGATGGACAGACGGAACCCGGATCCACCTGCAAGGAGACAGACAGACAGATGGATGGACAGACGGAACCCGGATCCACCTGCAAGGAGACAGACGGACAGACAGATGGACATGACCCAGAGCCACGGGCAAGGGGACAGACAGATGGATGGACGTGACCCGGAGCTACAGGCAAGGAGACAGACGGACAGACGCAACCCGGAGCCACAGGCAAGGAGACAGACAGACAGACGGACACGACCAGGAGCCACCTGCAAGGAGACAGAGGGACGGACAGACAGACGCGACCCAGAGCCACCTGCAAGGAGACAGACGGACAGACGGATGCAACCCAGAGCCACGGGCAAGGAGACAGACAGACGGACGGACCCGGCTGCCGGCACCACCGGGGTCCGACCGGAGACCCGCGCCCCCGCTCCCCGCAGCCCCGGGCAGAGCGGCCCCCCCCGCTCCCCCCCCGCCCAGCTGCCGCCCCCGGCTGTTTGTACCGGCCATTTGTACCGGGTATTTTTAGCCGGGTGACGCCGCCCGCAGGGGACGGGGGCCGCGGGGCCCGGGCCGGGGACACCGGGGCCCTGGGGCAAGGCGCCGGTACCGGGAAGGGGGACCTGGGGCAGCCCCCGAGGGACGCGGAACCGGCCCGGGAGGCGGGGGAACGGCCCCACCGGTGCCCCCCCCCCCGATCCCTACGGCCTCGGTACCGGGCGGCGCCCGTTCAACCCGTGCCCGCCGCCCCGCTGCGCAACCCCGGCCCGGCAGCGCCGGGCACCGCGCGGATCCGCTCCCGGTTCCCGCCCCGCCCGGGGACAGCGGCCCCCGGGGCCGGGCCGGGCGGTACCTGGTGCCGGGACCCCTCCGCTCACTTCGCCCCGGTCCCCCCGGTAACTTTCCCCCGGTACCGGTCGCCGCCCTCGGGAAGGGACGCGCACGTGACACCAGCAGCCAATAGGAGCGAGCGGCGGCGGCCACGGACCAATGGGGCGGCCCGGGGGCACGCGGGGCCCCTCCGGTACCGGACACCCCCCCCCCCCGCGGTCCCCATCCCCGGTGGGAGCGGAGCGAGACACGGACACACCGGTTTCAGAGTTTTATAGCGACGGTACAAAAGTTTCCATTAACGATCGGTAAAACGGGGGAAGCACCGGGACCGTCCCGAGCACCGGGAGGGGATGGAAGGGGGGCACCGGGACCGTCCCGAGCACCGGGGAGGGGCACCGGGACTGCCCCGAGCACCGGGACTGCCCCGAGCACCGGGAGGGGGTGGAGGGGGAACACCGGGACCGTCCCGAGCACGGGGAGGGGGCGGGCAGGGAGCACTGGGACTGCCCCGAGCACCGGGAGGGGGCGGGGGGGACACCAGGACCGTCCCGAGCACCGGGAGGGGGTGGAGGGAAGGCACCGGGACCGTCCCGAGCACGGGGAGGGGGCGGGCAGGGAGCACTGGGACTGCCCCGAGCACCGGGAGGGGGCGGGGGGGGACACCAGGACCGTCCCGAGCACCGGGAGGGGGGCACCGGGACTGGTCACGGGTGGCGGGGGGGACCCGACTCACCCCCACCCAGGGTGCTGACCCCACCGGGCAGAGCTGGGGGGACCGGGGCAGCACCGGGGAGCCTCAGCCCCCCCAAAAAGGGCCGGTGCACCGGTGCCGGAGCCTCCCCCGCGGCACAGGGCTGGCGACGGCGTGGCCAGCACCGGCACGGAGCCCGCAGCGGGTCCCAGCGGTGGCCGGTGAGGAGCCGCAGCCGGTGCCCGGCACCGTCTCTCTGCCTGGCAGGGGCGGGGGTGGCAACGGCTACAACAAAAAAAAGGGGGGATTTGGTCCTAAATCGGCGGGGGAAGCTGCGGCGGGAGGGCGGCTCAGCCGTCGTTGGCGGCCACCAGTTGTCCCATGCCCTCGCGGACGTAAACGGACTGGATCTCCTTCGTCTTCAGGCAGAAGTCGCAGGCCCAGACGGCGGAGGCCTCGGTGGTCAGCAGCCCGTAGGCGTTCTCCGTCATCCCCGTGCACTCCCGGTGGAACCACTTCTGACAGGAGGCTTCGCATAAAATGGCGTCCTGGTCGTCGTTTACCTCGTTACGGCAAGCCCCGCAGGGGTACACCAGCCCCGGCGGCGGCTGGTGGCCCGAACCGCCGGCCGCCTTGCCGGGGGGCGGCGGCGGGAGGCTGTTGGTTTCGGGGGTGCCGGCGCCGCGGCCGGCGTTGTTGGGAGCGAAAGCGGGCTGCGCCCCGTTGACGGCGGCGGGGGAACCCGAATGTTGCTCCGGGGCGAAGGTGCTGGGCGGGGGGTTGAGGTTTTTACCCCCCTCCTCGCCGCCGCCGCCACCGCCGCCGGCGGGGAAGCCGGGGTCGGCCCCGGGGAAGGGGCTGGCGGTGGGGGGCAGCGGGGGGACGCTCTGCCCGGGCCGCTGCATGGGCGACTGTCCAAAGAGGTTACCGGGTTGGCCGAAACGCTGAGCCACCGCCGGTCCCGCGGGGGGGTTAAGGGCCGGCCCGGGCCCCATCTCCCCCCCGCGGGGGCTGCCCCATCGGGGGGGGAAATCATGGGCCCGAAGCCCCCGACCGGGCCCTGCATCAGCTGCCCCGTGGGGGGGCTGAAGTTCTGTCCGAGGGGCTGCCCGAAGGGCTGCCCGGGGAAGCTCATGCCCCCGGGCTGGACGTAGCTGGGGTTCTGGGGGGCCATGCTGAAAGCCGGGCCCATCTGGCCGGGGGCGAAGGGGGGAGGCTGCCTCCGCAGGGGTTGGGGACCCCCGCCGTAACCGGGGGGCACCTGCGGTGACATCCCCCCCTGCAGACGGAAGCCGCCGAAGGGCACGGGGCTGCCGAGGAAGGGGGGAGCGGCGGCCGCCCCCACCTTGGGAGCCCCGAAATCATCCTCGAAGGGGTTGGAAGCCACCAGGTGATCCACCATGGGGGTGGGCGGCGGGGCGAACTCCGAGAGGTGCGAATAGGCGGGGCCCTGCGGGGAGAAGGCGGCGGTCAGGGCGGCGGCGGCCCCCCTTCCCGGTACCGGTACCGGTGCCCGGCCCTACCTGCGTGTTGGATTTGCGCCGTTTCTTCTCGGGGCTCTTCATCTGCAGCCCTGCGGGGAGAAGCGGGGCCGCGTCAAGCGGGGCCGGTGTCCCCCCCCCAACCCCGACCCCGCCAGGCCCGGCCCGGCCGCCCGCGCTCACCGGCCTTCCCCTGCTTCCGTCCGGGCCCACCGGCGGCGGCGCTGCCCGCGGGGTGGGGAGGCCCCGGCGGGGGCGGCGGGGCCGGGACGCCTCCCTCCAGCTTCTCTGCGTGCGGGGCCGCCATGGCCCTCAGAGCCGGCGCGGCGCCATGGCCCCGCCGCCGCCGCTCCTCCGCACGGCGCCCCCCGACCGGAACCGGAACCAGCGCGGAGCCAATCAGCGCGGGAGGGGCGGGGCGAAGGCGGTGACCGCCACTCACCGGGCGGGGGGGCGGGGCCGGGGAACCAAGTGCAGCGCGTTGCGGGGGGAGGGCGGGACGAACCATGTGCAGGGTCCTGGGGGGGGAGGGCACGGAGCAACCACAGCGGGCGGGGTACAGCAAAGCGGATCAGACCATTTGACGCCCGGAGGGGAGAGCGGGACGTACCATGTGCAAGACCCGGGGGGGGGGGAGAGGAACCACGTGCAGTTCGCAGGGACGACGCCGGGAGGGGCCGTGAGCCCGGTGCTTTCCGCCCCCCGCCCCCGGTTCTCCCCCCCCCTCACACCAGCCAGGGCCTAGAGAAATAACAACTTTAATACCAACCGCCGGTTCCTTTGGTATAGCGGGGCCCGGGGCAGGGCTGCGCTTTGGCTTGGGGGGAGTAACACCGTGCATGCAAAGGGGGGGACCCTCCCGCCGCCCCCCCCGGGGCTACCGGGACCCCAGGGGTGGCGGGCAGGGAGGGGGTGCGGAGGAGCACGGCCCGGGAAGGGGCACGGGAGGGCGGCGGGGTGGGGGTTCTGTCCCCGGCCCCCCGCCATTGCATAAAAGTGTAGGACCTGCAGGGTCAAGGCACAGAGTTAACACATAAAGTGATCGGGTACAGTCGGTGCGGGGCCGGCAGGGCCTTGTGCTTGGGGGAGCGGAGCCCCCCCGCAGCCCCCCGCCGCGGCCCACGGGCAGGGGACAGCACGGGCTGCCCCCCCGGCTCGGGGCGGGGGGCTCGGCTCCACCACCGGCCCCCGAGCCCCTGGCCACAGCGGCGAGGGCGAGAGCGGCCACGGCCCGGCAGCGGGGCCGGGTTTTGGTAGGAGCTGAGCTGCTGTGCAAAGGCTGGAGCTGGGAGGAGGCGGGGGCTTTGGCAAGAACAGCCCCCCGCCCTGCAGGCAGCTCACGCCACGCTGCCCGCGCCCCCCGCGCCCGCCAGCTCCTCGTGGCGGAGGGGGACAGACCCCGGCCCCAGCCAAGTCCACGCTCAGTCCCGGGCAGGGCACCTGACCGAGAGTCCGATGGCTCCCTGGGGCAGGGAGCGGGGCCGGGGGGCTGCACACCGGGCCCCCCCCCCGGGGCGCTCAGAGTCTCCTCTCCACCGGCTGCTGCAGGCACATCTCGCTGCCGGCCGAGATGATGGGCAGGTGATTGTCCATGTGGTAGCTGATGAGGTGGCTGACGCTCTCGAAGCGGTGGTCTTTCGTCCGCACCTGGGGGGTCAGGGAAACGGCGCTCGGGAGGCTGCCAATACCCACGGGACGCCAAAGCCACCGGCCTCCAGGGGCTGGGCACAGAGCCGGGGGGAGCAGCCCTCACCCCCACGCTCCGCCAGGCCCTCTCCGATGCCCAGAGGCATCCCCCGAGGAGCGGCGGGGAAGCCCAGTGCCCCGGCGGCTCTTGTAACCCCCCAGAGCCCCCCCCAAGCCGTGCCAAGCCCTGTCCGCGGCGCGTTACGTGGACTCACCACTCCCTCGGGATCAACGAGCAGCAGATGCTTGGGCTGCCCGCCCTGCAAGCCGGTCAGCACGTACTGGCCCGGGGTGGTGGTGCTCTCCCGCACCAGAAAGTCTCCGTTCACCTTCAGCAGCTTCTCGGCCTCCTTGCGGTTCATCTTCCCATGGTACCAGGGCTCCCGTCTCAGCTGCTCCTCCATGGAGGCCACCACCTGGGCAGGGGGAAGCCCCACGGGCACGGACGAGGGGACGCGCAGGGCGTCTTCAAAGGGCTCTGCAGGGAGAGAGGAGCAGGGGGGTCTGGGACCGACCTCCCAGCACAGACCCCCAGCCCAGGCACGGCTGCGGCCGCCATCCCACTCACTCATGTCGAAGAGGTCCCTCTGGGCGCTGCCGTTGGCTGTCGCGGGGGTGCCAGCGGCCGACGCTTGGCGTGTCTTGTCCATGTTCTGCACGTTGACGTAAGACGGGTCATCAAACAGGTCTGCGCGGCCGGAGGCGCCCGCTGGAGCCGGGTATTTCTCTCTCCCTGCTGCCAAAAGCACCGCGGTCAGCAGGGCTCCAGCCTGCCTCCGCCCCAACACCAGCGCCCGCTGTCGGAGCACTTGGGGACCAGGAAAGCAGAGGGGGACCGGCCGCGTCCATCGCGTTACCTTGGGCAGGAGCATGCTGCTTCCGGGGGTCGTACTCCGCGCCGGACGCCTGGCCGACGGGCTGCAGGGAGAGGTGGGTGGTGAACCCCGCTGCGCTCCCCATCCCTTCCCGCTCCCCTGGGCTGCTAGAGGTGCCGGGGAGACACGTGCCGCGGCTCTCGTGGTGGAATAAGCCTGAGCGAAGGGCCCACGGCCCAGTCGGGGTCCCTGTGTCTCCCTTGTAACGTGGAGCCTCCCCGTGAGGACATGCCCAGAGCCTTACCAGCGTGGCCCCCAAGTGATTGGGGGTCTGAGCAGCCCCGTCCCGCAGCCGCATGTCCACGACCCCCCCGATGGGAGGCTCCTTGCCGGGGAAGTCGTTGTAGTACTGGTGATCGGGGGCTGGTTCCTCCTCTTCCTCATCCCAGGCAGAGCCATCGAACCCCGCCATCCTGGGAGGACACGGCACAGATGAGCAGCTGACAGCAGCCAGGGCTGCATCCCCGCTCCAAAACCAATCTCGGACACCCTCCCACCTTCCTCCTTCCCACACAGCCCTGCCCTTACCTGTCGTGGGGCGTCACCAGCTTCGGGGGGTTCTTCAGGTACTGCTTGAACCGCAGCTCGAAGGCCTGCCCGATGGTGCTGATCACGTCCTGCGCCAAGCCCTCGGGGCACTCCAGGATATGGCAGGCTGGGGAGGGAAAGGCGGGATGGGAGCGTGGAACCCCAACATTGAGTTCTCCACCCCTCGAGCCTGCCCTGTGCACCCCAAGAGCTTCCTTACGGGGGACCCAGTCCCTCCCCGCCACACTGAGCTGTGCCTAAACATCCACAGAACGGGGCTCTGGCGTTTAGGACCCTCGGCGGCAGCCTCACCTCTCTGATTGACGGGGTCTTTGGCAACGTAGGCGACGTACTCGGCTGTGTCCTGTGGGCGAGACGCCAGCGCTCAGATGGGGCTGCCGGGGAGCGCGGTGCCCGAGACTTTGGGGAGAGGGCAGGAGAGGCACCGATCCCTAGCACGGGGCAGGGCAGGCGCGGATGGGGACCCCGCGTACTCACCGGGTCTCCCCCAGAAGCGAAGGAGATGGACTGCATGTGGTGGTTGGCGATGATCTGCAAGGCAGAGAGTTTGTTGGACGCAGCCAGGAGCTCCTCGGCGGCTAGCTGGAGGTGGCACCTCCTGCCTGCCACGCTCCTCCCTCCCGGGGCTGGCCCAGCACGGGGGCTTACAAGCCTCCGGAGCCCTGGTTATGAGCCACAGGCCACCAGGAAAAGGGCTGGGACACCAACGGGGCCACCAAGAGCGGGGTCAAAACCAGGGGATTTGGGTCTCCCAGTCTCCAGGACAGATCCTGCAAAGCACGCGGGGTATCGCTCCGACCTCTTCACCCCCGGGGACTGGGGGGAGGTGGGCGCTCAGCAGGTCACCCAGCCCACCCAGCTGTCCCTTAGGGAGCCTGGGGACATCCCCTGCCCCAGCAGGGCCCGGGGTGGGGGACACGAGGATTTCTGCTTGTCCAAAGCCAGTCACCGGGCCCCCGGCAGCTCCCCGCTCTCACCTGCTTGCAGTCAGAAGCCATGAGGTTGAGGCTGCTGGTGGAGATGGTCAGGGTGATGGGCATGCCGGCGAACTTCAGGTTGCTCTTGCCCAGGATGGAGTTCAGGGAGCGGCCGCAGGGCTGGGGGCAAACGGCAGCATGGGGAAGGGGCTCCCCGGGCCGGACACAGCCCGGCTGTGGGGCGATGGGGCACGTCCCACAGCCCTCCATGGAGGGACGGGCGCCTCCTCCTCACCACCGCTCCTGCCAAGCTCTGCTGACCCGAGCCGCAGTGGGAGATCAGAGCCCCAGGCTGCCCAGCCCTGGCACGGCCAGCAGGGCTGGGATCCGGCCCTCGGCCCCGCACCCAGCGGGCCGAGCGTGCTCCCCGCCAGCAGCTCCCCAGCCCAGCCTCACCTTCCTCCTCCGCACGGCTCCCTTGGCACCGGGCACGGCCTCGCACACCAGCCCAATGGCCTCCCTGCGGGGAGCACAGCGGGATCAGTCCCCCCCCAGCACCTGCCCTCCCCATTCCCTCGTGACCCCCCAACCACGGGGCCGAGGGGACCAGCGCAGAAGGGACAGGGTGACAAACGGAAAGCCCTCGGGCAGCACCGGCCAAGGCTCTCCAAGCCGGGGAAACGCGCTGGCGTTAATATTCAATAGGGCTGCAGGCAGCCTGGCCCCCGCCGAAAGCCCCACACGCCATCAGGGGCTTGCACGTGGCTCAGAACCCCCCCAAAAAGTGGCAGCCCCCGGGGAGATGCAGAGCTCACCTGGTGACCTGTGTCCTGGTGTTGAAATCCAAAGCCCTCATGGACTGGAGGACTTCCACACAGCCCATGTACTGGGGGAGAGAGCAGGGTCAGCCCTGGGGTTTGCTCCCCACGCAGCTGGGGAGTTGACCGGGGCCCCGAGCCCCCCAGCTCCACAGCAGTGACCTCCCAGGGGATCCCACTGCCCACCCACCGCCCCCAAGGAGCGCACCGGGAGGTCCCCAAATCCCCACCATCACCCTTCCCGCACCCCCCTGGTCCCCAGCACTCACCCGGACGTGGTAGGAGACGCCGGGGCCCATGACCTTGTCATCCGGGTGCAGCCAGCCGCGGGTGGGCTTATTGACGAAGCTGCCGTGGCGGGTCCATTCGTCACCCCCCAGCTGGCCGCCTTCCACCCGCGTCTTCTTCCCGCAGCTCAGCTTGTTCATATCCTGGGAACAGACAGTGACAGGTCCTGCTGAGTCGGGGCCGGCAGCCCCCACCGGTGCCGGTGCCAGCGTCCCGGCAGGGCCGGGCTCCCCCGGGCTGCCGCCGGCCGAGGAGCCCCGCAGGCTGAGCAGGTTGGCGGGGTTCGAGAGCTTCAGGTTGGCCATTTTGGGGAAGAAGGAGCAGAGGGTGGTGGGGCTGTCCTCCGACTCGGGTGAGAGCTCCGTGAGAGGCGCCGCGGGGCCGAGGGAGGAGGAGGACAGGGAGCCAGGCAGAGACTGCGTGCCTGCGAGGGACTCCACCGGGGAGGCCGGGACCCCCAGGCCCCCCACCGCCTCCTCCAGAGAGGAGACGGACTCATTCCGCAGGTGGCTGTATTTGCTCTTCTGCAGGAGATCCATGCCGGAGAGAGACGAGAAGGGCCAGGGCCCGTGCGGCAGCGGGGTGGAGGCAGCCGACCGGGTCTCACGGGGGCCCCATGGAGAGTCCGAGCACCCGCAGCCGCCGGGAAACCACCCCCAAGCAGAAGCCTCGGCCGAGCTCCACGCCAGGCCCGCACCAGCCCGGCATGGCTGGCAGGGAGAGCCGGCCCCGGGACGCCAGGCAGCGGGTCCAGGGGCTGCCCGGCTCCGCGCCGTCGCAGCCGATCGATCGCGATCGGCGTCAGCAAGGATGCGCGGATCCGGCCAGACGGAGAACGACCCCCAGCTCCCGCAGCGGCGGGGAGGAAACGGGGCTGCGGCGACGCCCCGGGGAGCCACCGGCTTGGGGAGAGGGGCTCAGCACACTCAGTCCCCGGCCTGGAGGTCCTCAAGCCCCGCGCCGCTCCTGCACCGGGCCGGCAACAAATCCCATTGTCTTCAGCCGGGGCTGGATCTGGCCCCCTCTGCCCCGCCGCAGGGTCCGGCAGCGCTGCCCTCCGCCCCGGCCGCTTCGCTCCAGCCCCTGCGCTGCCCCAGACCCGCCAGCTAAGAGGAAATCAAAAGCATGAATATTTAAAGCCCTGAGACAAGGCAGCCACAGAGCACATCCAAGCCCAGCCCAGCCCCGTTCCGAGCACGGTCCAGGAGCGAACAAGGTCCTTCTGTGGCGGCCAGCGCTACGCAACCCACGTGCCGGTGGCGGGCAGCCGCCGTTGGCTCCCCGGGCTCTGCCGGGGGGGGCCGCGATGCTGAGATGCCGCCGATGCTCGCAGCCGCTTAGGATGCAGGGACATCCAGTCCTTCGAGAGCGTGGATCTCGCCCGGAGGGCCGGTGGGAGGAAGAGGAGGATGCCCAGGAGCGGGATACAGGTGGGCTGTCCGCCAGGCGAGGCAGGGCTCAGCACGGGCCCCCGGGTGCAGCGGGGAGCCGGCAGGAGAAGCGGCTGCTGCTAATTGCTGCTGCTTCCCGCATCCCGGCCGGCGCTGAGCGGCGGCTCCTCCCGGGAGAGGAGCAGAAGGGGCTGCCGCTAATCGGAAGGGCCGTGCTGACTCACGGGCGGCGGGGCAGGCTCTGCCCGCGGCAGGGGCTGCGTGCGGGCTGGGGCGCAGCGCAGGAGGGGCTCCCGGCGAGGGGTGGGGACCCAGCGCATATCTGGAGCAGAAAAATCAAGGTCACAGGCGGAGCTAGCGGGAGCGGGTGGTGAGAGCGTGCTGGGGGGCAAACCTCGGCTCCTTCTACTGCGGGGAGATGGGCAGAGCCCCCATCTGTGGGTGGGGGGCGACAGGGGCAAGTCTCCCCTGCTCCCCTGTCCTCTACACACCGGCGGGACCTTGGGCCAGCCCGATCGCACCGCTCGCACCCGCGCCGCTCTCCACAGCCTCGTCCTCACCAGACTCCCCATGGGGGCAAGAGCTCTCCCCCCTTCCACCTCCCGTGGGCTGAAGCAGGGATTTCAGGCAGCCCTGGGGCGCCCAACCCCTCTGACCTGCCATGGGCCGGGGCCTTCCCAGGCACCAGGCGCTCCGTTTGGCTCCACCGAGCCAAAACCGGGTAAATCCAGCCCAAGGGAAGGGCTCTCCCTGCTCGGATGCGCCGCAGGGCACTGCTCAGCACTGGCGGCTGCCTGCCCCGCTTCCCAAACGCTGGCACGGCGCCACAGGGACAGGGAAATGGAAGCCAGGACGGAGCTGGAAATAGCCTCCTGCGCGGCGCGAGGGGCTGCGGCACGCAACGGCGGGTCCATCACCCGCCTCCTCCCGGCGCCGGAGCATCGCCTCGGCCGCACACGCCACCTCCGCGAGCGCCAGCCCCCACCTCAGCCGCCGCCGCTGCCGCCGGTGGTGGTCCCACGGGCGCAGAGAGCCCGTGCCAGCCGTCCCGCGAAGCGCTCGTCCCTGCCGGGGGCCCCCCGGCCGCTCAGTGCTGTGACCTTCCCGTGGCCGGCAGCGCTGCTGCTCTAAAGAAAAGCAGGAAGCCCGGGGCC
Source organism: Theristicus caerulescens (assembly GCA_020745775.1). Taxonomy (NCBI): domain Eukaryota; kingdom Metazoa; phylum Chordata; class Aves; order Pelecaniformes; family Threskiornithidae; genus Theristicus; species Theristicus caerulescens. Next base: position 188,327 of record CM036581.1, read on the forward strand.
AGGGAGCCAGGAAGCCGCCAGCCCCGCGAGGGGCCAGCCGCAGCCCCCGGCTGCTGGGGGGAGCCGAGCTGGGCGGCGTCGAACGGGCGCGGGGTTTGCCCACGAGGGCCCAGCCGCTGGCGGACGTGGGGCTGGGGTCCCCCGGCTCCATGAGCCCCGACATTTCCCCAGGACCCTGCTGGGATAAGGGCAGGAGGGAATCGTGCAGGGGCAGGGGGGTCTCCTCAGCCCCTTCCCACCACCCCGGGCCCTGGCTGTCACCCAGACAGGCAACAGGGCTCGGAGCAGCCGTCCCGGACACGCACCGAGGGGCTGGCACGCCCCAGGAGCCGCAGCCCCCTGCTCAGACAGGCCTCTGCTTTTATAAAATGGAATAATTTCTGATTTTATCAGAACTTCCCGAGGCCAGGCAGCCCACGTCACCCTGCCAGCCTGCACCGGCTGGGAACAAAACGTATGACCGCTCCCAGCCCTCAGTGCCGCCGCCAGCCCTTGGTGCCGCCACCACGGCCTCCCCGGCCCCAGAGCCCACCCCAGGGCGTCAGAGACCCCTTCCCAGCAGGGTCAGAGCACAGAAGGCAAACAGAGACGGATGCAGAGCCATGGAACAACAGCCCTGCCTGAACAGGCAGCCCTTGAGCCCCATCCAGCAGGCAGCAGCCCTTCCCCTTGCCAGACAGGCCGGCAGCGAGCTCCTGCCCCTGCAGCGGAGGACGAGCGGAGCAGCGAGAACAACCGCCCCCGAGGAGCTCTCAGGATGCGTCCCGGCAGCAAGGAGAGGCACCGGATCGGCTGGCCGCGCGCGGGAGAGGCAAAGGGACGCAGGCTACCTTTGGGTGCCTGGGGCTGGTACTTCGCGCACAGCCCAGGGCGAGGAAGAGGAGCAGAGAGGGGACGCTCGGGGCTCTGCTACCGGGCCAGCGCTCGACATCCTCCCAGGAAACACAAACTGGGAGCTGAGTCAGAGACCTAGAACACGCCAGTGGTTTGGCAAGAAATCGCAGTGAGGAACAGGCAGCCGCGCGCCGGCCACTGCCGCACGTACACACCTCGCCTGGGGCAGGAGACCCCCTCGGTCCAACAGTGGCCACAGCGGAGCCATCTCTGAGCCTCCAGGGCAAGGGAGAAGCAAAGAAAACCACTCAAATCCAGCCAACGGCTGTTTTTTCCCCCAAATATCACACAGCATCACACGGTATCTACGCGTTCCTGCGCAAAACCTCTCTGCCGCTTGGAAGAGGGGCTGGGAGATGCCAGCGGAGACCTGGGGAGGAGGCCGGGGCCCTGCCGGCGGGGAGAGAGGAGAGGCAGGATCCACCACCGAAGCCACCTAGCCCTCCACCGAAGTCCTTACCACGTACTCCATCGCCGGCGGAGGGCAGGGCAGGCCCTGGGCAGGGAACAGAACCACACAGCCCCTCTCGTCTGGCACTCCGACCTGCGGTTCAGGGACAAACAGGGAGTTAGCCAGCCCTGCCCCGGACCGCCGAGCTGGTGGCCCTGGTGCCAAGAGGCAGACCCTGCTCCTCCTCGCTGACCGCAGGCGGACGGGGCCGTAGCAGCCGCGTAATGTGCTGCCAACACAGTGGGCGAGAGCCAGGGAAGCCTCCTGCTTCCCATCCGAGGGAGGACGGAGCTGGGATGTGCCAGGGTAGGAGCACGAGGCCGAGCCTGGCTCTGCTCAGACCTTGCCCACACCAGCAAACGGTGTCGGGGACTGAGAGTCGCTCCATGACCCAAGCCAAGTGTCGGAGCTGATCCCTGCCCAGCCCCAAAGCCAGCGCCCAGAGGGGCAGAGGCAAGCGGGGAGAGCAGAGGCAGCCCCGCGGGCAGAGCTGCTCCCTCCTGCCCACGTGCCACCCGCTGCAAAAGGACGCACAGAGCCTCCAGCGCCGCAGCCCCCTCCTCCCCAGGGGAGCGGTGAAGAAGAGAATCGTGGAGAGAGGCTACGAGAGGGGAGCTGGGAGGGGCAGGAAGCTCTGCGAGGGGAAAACAAGGCAAGCAAAGCAGGAGCAGCTCCGGAGCCGCTGCACTTCCCACTCCCACCGCCCAGCCGGTGCAGTCGGGGCCAGGCCAGCTGAGCAGCGCAGGGCAGTAAACATGATTTACTTCCTTGCAGCAATCGTGCTCTTATCTGAGGCCTGCAAAGGCAGCGCCAGAGCCCAGGCGGGCGCTAACGCGATTAACTGGGGAGGCAGCGAGATAAGGAGGGCCCTGCTTGGCAAGCACAGCGGCGCAGACTGGCCCTGGGCAGGGCCCGGCAGCACCGCACCAGGTCACTCGCTGCCGAGCAAAGGTGGCGACGAGGCCCTATGGATGCTGGGGACCGAGGCTGGCAGCAGGGAAGGAGGATTGAGCCCCCGACCCAGGGTGCTCAGCCTCGCCGAAGCCTCCTCGGGGCCCAGTTGTGTCCCCTGCGAGGAGGGGACACTGCCCCGCGCCGCTCCCGGGGGCGCGGGTGGCCCAGCCACGGTGCTCCCCCACCAAAGGGCTGTGGGTGCATCCTCAGGCCCCGCTCGGCTGGGAAAAGACTGCGTCTTTGACCACTCTGGAACAGGCCGAGGCCAGGGCGTCCCTGGGGAGCGCCGCCGAGAGCTGCCCTTTGCCCACAGGCTTCCGCAGCGCCAACCCGGCGGGCAGGGCCTGCGTCATGTTTCCTCGGACCCCGCGTCCGGGGTCTCCCCGAGGCCAGTGCAGCATGCGGGTCCCCCCAGCCGAGAGATTCAACTGGAAAAGCAAGGACAGCCTGGAACGGATGGACACATGGACGCAACACGCTGCCAGGGGAGAAGGCAAAGGCCTGCGAGGGGGAAAATCCACCCCTGTCTGCAATAGCGGGGTCTGCTCCAGATTCCCACCCCCGCCTTCCTCCGAAGCGTCGAAGCGCAGGCAGGGCTGAAGGCAGGCGGCGGAGGCCGAGGGTCCCTCCGAGCCCAGCGGGTGCCCCGTCCCTGCTGGGGGCCAGGCCGGCTCCCTCCCGTGCACCACACCGGCACACGGTCCCGGGCGCCCGGGACGGGGCGACGCAAGCCGGAGCCCAACGAGTAGCCCCGGGCACGCACAGCGGCCGCCACACCGGGGGGAACCGGGGCACCGGAGTCACCCCGACATCTGGAGGCGACCCAGCGACCGGTACAGCCCGGCCCCGGCTGGGCCGCCCAGGGGAGGGGGCCGGCCCGGGCCCGGCCCGCCCCACCGGGCCCCGAGGCCCCGCTCGGCTCCCCCGCGCCGGGCACGTAGAGACAGCGGGGAAAGGCGGCCCGGCCCCCGCAGCGCCGGCGGCAAGCGGAGAGGACTCGGCCCCGGCGGCACCGCCGCCGCGGGGGCTCCCCGGGGCACGGCCCGGCTGCGCTGGGCCTGCGCGGCCGCCGGAGGCCCCGGCCGCTCCCGCGGGGTTGCGCAGGCCGCGCCGACCCCGCCGCGGCCCCCGGGCGCGGCCCCCCCGCCCCGGGCCGGCCCGCGCGCTCACCGGGGCACCATGGGTCTCGCGCCGGTCTCCTCCGGTCCCGGCGGCCGCGGCGCCCGCACCGCCCGCCCTCCCCCCGCCGCGCCGCCACTCACTTCCGGCCCACGCCCTCCAGCGCGGCCTCACCGCGCCCTCGTCACGTGACGAGCGGGCCAACAGCGGGCGGCATCCGACCCGCGAGGAAGCGGCGCCGCGGCCCCGCCCCGCCGGCGCCGACCAATGGGATCTCGCCCCGCCCCCCGGGACGCGCAGCCCGCTGTGAGGCGCCGACCAATGGGCGCGCGGGGCGGCGGCGTTTGAAAGCGCCGTGGGAGGGGCGGGGGCGCCAACGGCCCGGCGGGGCGCTGAGGCGAGGGGCGCGGCGGGGGCTGCCGGGAAGGGGGCGGACCGCGGCCCGCCGGCATGGCGCACAAGCAGATCTACTACTCGGACAAGTACGACGACGAGGAGTTCGAGTACCGGTAAGGCGGGGGAGAGGGGCCCGGGAACGGCTCCCGGGGGGGGAGGGGAGGGGGGGGTCACGGTAACGGCTCCCTGGCGGGCGAGGGAGGGCCAGTAACGGTTCCCCGGGGGGGGCGGGAAGGGGGTTGCCCTGGTAACGGCTCCCTGGGGGGGGGCGGGGTGTCCCGGTAACGGTTCCCTGGTAACGGGGGGGTCCCGGTAACGGTTCCCTGGTAACGGGGGGGTCCGGGTAACGGTTCCCCGGGGCGGGGTGGGACAGTAACGGTTCCCCGGGGGGGCGGGAAGGGGGTTGCCCTGGTAACGGATCGGGGCGAAGGTGCGTCCCGGTAACGGCTCCCTGGTAATGAAGGGAGGGGAGGTGTGCCGGTAACGTTTGCCTGCTAAGGGGGGGATTCCCGGTAACGGTTCCCCGGGGGGGCGGGAAGGGGGTTGCCTTGGTAACGGATCCGCGGGGGGGCGGGGTGTCCCGGTAACGGTTCCCTGGGGGTGGGGGGTCGGATTGTTCCGGTAATGGCTGCCTGGTAAGGGGGGGGTCCCGGTAACATCTGCTTGGGGGGGGGGGGAAATACCCGGTAACGGTTCCTAGGGGGGGTCCCGGTAATGGTTCCCCGGGGGGGTGGAAGGGGCGTCCCGGTAACGGCTCCCTTGTGGGGGGGGGTCCCGGTAACGGCTCCCCGGGGGGGGGGGGGGATCCCCGGTAACGGTTCCCTGGGGGGGGTCCCACTCATGGTTCCCCGGGGGGGCAGAGGCCGTTAACGGGTCGCTGGGGGTTGGGGACAGGGGGGGAGTTACTGGGGGGGGTGCCCCATAACGGCCCCATACCGGGGCGGGGGGGGGGGGGGTCCCGTTACCAGCTCCATCCCGGGAGGGGGGGTGTCCCGGTACCGAGCTGAGGGGCGCGGGGGCGCAGGCACGTCATGCTGCCCAAGGACATCGCCAAGCTGGTGCCCAAGACCCATCTGCTGTCGGAGTCGGAGTGGCGCAACCTGGGGGTGCAGCAGAGCCAGGGCTGGGTCCATTACATGATCCACGAGCCAGGTGAGCCCCGGGCGGGGGGCGGCGGCGGCCGGGGGGCCCGGCTGACACCGCCCCCCCCCCCCCAGAGCCCCACATCCTGCTCTTCCGCCGCCCGCTGCCCAAGAAACCGGAGAAGTGAAGCGGCCGCCGAAGTCCCCGCTCCGCAGAGCCAGCACCTTCCTCCTCCTCCTCCTCGGTGTTACCGGGGGGGTTTCACCCCGTGCCGTGCCGGTGGGTGCCTGGTGCCACCTGGGACCCCCGGTGCCGCACCCCAAAGCTTCAATAAATGGATGTTTGGGAGCTCCCGTCTGCCGTGCTGCGGGGGGGCGGGGGTGAGAGGCTCCCGGTGGCTCGGAGCGGCCCGCCTGGGGGGTGCGGGTGCCCTCCCGGTAACCGGGGAGGGGTAGGGGAGGACTTCCCGGTGCTCTGAGGGGGCTCCCGGTAACCGGGGAGGGCTTTTCCCCTCCTCCCAGTGCTCTGGGGGGGCTCCCGGTGCTCGGGGGGGGGGGGTGGGTGTGCTCCCGGTAACCGGGTAGGGGAGGACTTCCCCCTCCTCCTGGGGTGGGGGCTCCCGGTAACCGGGGAGGGGAGGGGCTTCCCCTTCCTCCCAGTGCTCTTGGGGGAGGGTTCCCGGTGCTCGGGGGCATCGTGGGGGTGCGGGAACATACGGGGGGGGGGGAGGGCTCCGGTGCCGGGCGGGGCTGCCGGTGCCCCGGGGAGCGCACGTCGGGCGGACCCACGGCCGCACCGCGGGGGGGGGGGGGGGGGGGGGAAGCGGGCGTCCTCCCCGCCCGCCGCCGTGGTTCCGTCCCCGCGCATTCCCGCCTCCCGGCCAATCCGCGCCGGCAGCGCCCGGTGACGGACGCGCCGCCCGGCCAATGAGAGCGCGGGGGCGGTGTCGCGGCCTGCGCCGGCGGCCGGGTCCATGTGGGGGGCGCTGCGGGGGGCGCGGCGGGCAGGCGGGGTCCTGGGCGCCGCCGCCTCCCGCCCCATGGCGGCCTCCGGCCCCGCGGCGGCCCGGGGCTCCCCCGCCACCGCCGGCATCATCGTTATCGGCGACGAGATCCTCAAGGTGCGGCCGGGGCCGGGGGCGAGGCGGGAGCGAACCGGGGCCTGCTCCCGGGCCTGGTGCCGGGCCGCGGCCTAGCGGGCCCGAGGCGCCCCGCCGTCACGGGTGTCTCCGTCCCGTCCCCCCGCAGGGCCACACGCAGGACACCAACTCCTTCTTCATGTGCCGGCGGCTGCGCGCCCTGGGCGTGAAGGTGGCCCGGATCTCAGTGGTCCCCGACGAGGTGGACGCCATCGCCGGCGAGGTGGCCGCCTTCGCCGCCCGCTTCACCTACGTGCTGACCTCGGGGGGCATCGGCCCCACGCACGACGACGTCACCTTCGAGGCCGTGGCCAGGGCTTTCGGGGAGAGGGTCGCCCCCCACCCCGAGCTGGTGGCCCTGGTGCACAAGTTCTTCGGCAAGACGGACGCACAGTGCCCCGAGATGAAGCTGGCTCGCATCCCCGAGTCCTCCTGCCTCAACTACGGCACGGACGGGCGCACGGGCGGCGCTTTCAAGTACCCGCTGGTCAGCGTACGCAACGTCTACATCTTCCCCGGCATCCCGGCGCTGATGGAGCGCGCCCTGGACGGCCTCGCTCACCTTTTCCGCAGCGAACGGACCCGCTTCCACTCCCGCGCCATCTACGTGGCGGCCGACGAGCTCCTCATCGCGCCCATGCTGGACCAGGCCGACGCCGCTTTCCAGGGTCGCGTCAGCTTGGGTTCTTACCCAGACTGGGCCAACAACTACTACCGCGTGAAGCTGACGTTGGACTCGGAGTCGGAGCAGGACCTGGAGGAAGCGTATCGCTTCTTGACGGAGAAGCTGCCGCCGGGCGTTGTCGTGCCGTTGGTGACGGACTGCTTCTCACCGGCAGCTGCGGAGGTTTACGGCCTGGCTGAGTCAGGTACAGGGAAGCGGTGCTGCGGCACGGCTCCGTCCCTCCGTGCTGCTCCTGCGCGGACCCTGTGGCCCAGCAGGGCCGGGGCAGTGGGAAGAGCGGCCTGGGAGCAGAGCTTGCGTGTTCTGGTGCGCTGGGGGGCTTGAGGGGTGCTGGCGCCGCAGCTGCAATGGGCTTTGTCCCACACAGGTGGGAGGGGGACCCGTAAACCCAGTTAGAACCGGCCAGTGCCGGTCCCTGAGAGTGCAGCGTGTCGGGGGAGCTGTGCCGGGGTTCCCCCGCGCAGGCAGGATCCCTGTCCCATCCGTGGCACAGACCTGCAGGTTGCGCAAGCTCTTGGCTCCAGGCTGCGGTGCCGGCGGTGGCTCCGCCGTGCGTCTGGAGACAAGACGTGCCCGGAGGGCGAGGTGCCGCAGGCCCTGGGGCAGCGCCGAGGCAGCGTAGCCCCGGGCGGGCGCCGACCGTCCCCTCCCGGCAGGCTCGGCCCTGGGGGAGAAGGTGGCGGCAGCACTGCGGACCATCGAGGAGGCTTTGGACCGGTACAGCCTGGCCCAGCTCTGCGTGGGCTTCAACGGCGGCAAGGACTGCACGGCCCTGCTGCACCTCGTCCACGCCGCCGTGGAGAGGTACCCGGCCACGGGGCTCCGCTGGCCCGGCCTGGGGCAGGGGCGAGGGGGTCCCGTGGGCCCTGGCCGGGGCTCCAGGGCTCTCCCCTGCCCCACTGCGGGGGAACAAGAGGATTCCTGAGGCGCAGCTCGCGGGGACTGGGCGGCTGCCCTGCCTCTGTCCGCCGGAGCCCAGCTGCGACGGGTCTCTCCCCAGGCGGTACCCGGCGAGGCAGGAGAAGCTGCAGGTGCTCTACATCCGCATCGTCTCCCCCTTCCCCGAAATGGAGCAGTTCATCCAGGCCACCGTGCAGCGGTACGGGGCAGAGAGGGGTGGGCCGCCGGGCAGGGGGATGAGCAGCGTCTCCCGCGGCCCTGCAGGCAGCTGCCCGTCCTTGCCTGCGCAGGTACAAGGTCCAGCTCTGCACAGTGGAGGGCTCCATCCGGGAGGCCCTGGTCCACCTGAAGGAGCAGCAGCCGCAGCTGGAGGCCGTCCTGATGGGGACGCGGCGGACGGACCCCTACTCGCGCACCCTGACGCCCACCTGCGTGACGGACCCCGACTGGCCCCGCTACATGCGGGTGAACCCTTTGCTGGTACGTGGGCTGCGCCGGGGACGGGGCTGTCCCAGTTTGGCAGGGGAGCGAGCCTGGCAGGTTAAAGTGACGGGGCTGGAAGCCGGCGTGAATCCACCTCCATCCTGGAGGGCTCCCTTCCCGATTCCCGCTCTCCCCAGAGCGTCTCCTGCCCCGTTGCGTGGCCGTGGCTGCCCCTCGCTGCAGCCACGCTGCCTGGTGCTGTCAGGCAGGGCTCGTTCCTGCCCGCCGGCGGCTTTTCCTGTGTTTGGGGAGGCGCTGGGAGGGACTGGGGTGCTCTGGGGCCCCGGGGACCAGCTGGCTCTCCCGTGTGCTCTGGCGGGGGGCCGGCTGGCTTCCCCAGGGGCGAGGGGGCAGCCCACCTGCCTCTGTGGCAATCTCTGCCCGATTCCGCCTGCAGGACTGGACCTACCGGGACATCTGGGAGTTTCTGCGCAAGCTCTTTGTCCCCTACTGCATCCTCTACGACAAGGGGTGAGTGACCGGTGCTGCCCTTCCCTGCTGGCCACGGCCGATGCCTCTGGGCGCAGCCTCGCAGCCGCTTTCTCCCTCCGCAGCTACACCTCCCTGGGGAGCATGGCCAACACGCTGAAGAACCCGGCGCTGCGCTACACCGATCCCCGGGGCCGGGAGAGCTACCGGCCCGCCTACGAGCTGGAAAACGAGGAAGATGAGCGCACCTCCCGCCAGTGAAGGCCTGCGGGCCACGTTCGGGGAGGCTCTGCTGGGACGCTGCCGGCGGCCGGCTCCCCTGCGGACGTCTCTGGCGCTGCCGGGGATGACACTGAATAAATCTGCTGCCTGCCAGCACTGAATAAACCTGCTGCGCTCAGCCTGCGGTCTGCATCGCGCTCGTGCTTGGCCCTGCCGGTCCCTTCGGGGCCCGTGGGGCTCTGGCGGGAGCGGGACGGGGGGTGAGGCCAGCTCTGCCCGAACAAAAGGGTCCCCGGGCAGTGCCCCCCTCCCCGCGCCCGCTATTGTGGAGGCTTTTGAAGCACGGAGAATGGAGCAGGTTCCAGCGCTTGCCCGGGACCCGCGTGTCAGCGCGGCTGCCTCGCCGCGTCAGACCCCGCTGATCCCTTGTCGGCCATGCGCCTGCTCTGGACCGCGGCGGCGCGGCTGCCGAGCTCTCCCAAGCGAGCGGCACGGGCCGTGGCACTGCCGGCATCCGCCGGGGCCTCCCTGGGGCTGCGCCTGGGCTCCTGGCTGCTGCGGCTGCTGCGGGAGTGCGTCTACCTCCTGCTCTGCAGCTGGTGCATCCGCGAGCTGCTGGACTAGGGAACGGCTTCCCCCCGACGCCACGGGACCCCCGGCACCCCCTGCCTGCCCCTGCGCCGTGGGTGAGTGCCCTGCCCTCGGCTGCCTGCTCGGCACCGTGCCTGGGGGGTGACGGGGGCCTGGCCGTGGTGCCTGGGGGGCGACAAGGTGACAGGGGCCCCACCATGGTGCTTGGGGGGTGACAGGGGCTCAACCGTGGTGCTTCTGGGGGTGACAAGGGCCCCACAGTGGTGCCTGGGTGGTGACAGGGGCCCAGCCATGGTGTTTGGGGGGGTGACGGGGGCCTGGCTGTGGTGCCTGGGGGGTGACGGGGGCCCAGCCATGGTGCTTGGGGGGTGACGGGGGCCTGGCTGTGGTGCTTGGGGGGTGACAGGGGCCCAGCCGTGGTGCTTGGGGGGTGACGGGGGCCTGGCTGTGGTGCTTGGGGGGTGACGGGGGCCCAGCTGTGGTGCTCCTGGGGTGACAAAGGCCCTGACGTGGTGCCTGGGGGGTGACGGGGGCCTGGCTGTGGTGCCTGGGGGGTGACAGGGGCCCAGCCGTGGTGCTCCTGGGGGGTGACGGGGTGCAGCCGTGGTGCCGATAAGGGGGTCCTCACCCCCTGTGCCTCTCTCCCTTCCCCAGGACTGCTCGTCGCCCCGTGCTGATGGACCCCCCGTGCCGGGACCCCGCTCCAGCCCGCGTCCCCACCCCCCCGATCACAGAGACCCCAATAAACCTGCGCAGCGCCTGACCGCCTGGGTGTGTTTGGGGATGCATCACCCCCAAAAACCTCCCAACCCTCACCCCGGGTAGGACCCCGGCACCCCAGCCTGCACCGGCACCTCCGCCTGCGGCCGAGGGGCCCCGGGGGCCGAGGGGCAGGAGCGGGGGCCGTGGCTCTGCCGGCCCCTCCGCCGGCTTTATCCCTGCCCGTCACTCAGCCCCTTGTTTAAAGAGCGTCTCCGCTTGTCCCCGCTCCAGGCCATTTCCTTCCCCGGCCCCACGCACCCGGCCGGCACCGGCGCTGCCAACAGCCGGCGGGAAGCGGCCGAAGCAAAATGTCCCCAAAGGGCCTGGCTAGAGCTGCGGCAAAGGTCACGGCCGGCGGGACGCGAGGGGCACCGGGGCCCTGCCGCGGGGCTGGCTGTGGGTCCCCCAGCAGGCTGAGCCCGCCGTGCCCCGGTGCTGCCTGCGCCGCTCGGTGCCGGTGCCTGGCCCTGGCGCAGGGGCTGCCCGCAGCCCCGTCCCCGGCGCAGGGGAAGCTCCGCGCGCCCCGGCCTTGGCGGCAGCGCCTGGCGCCAGCGCAGCCTCCCTTATCTCGGCGGGAAGTCGGGAGCAGGAAGCGCGGCCCGACGCGGGATAAGGGTCCCGTTTACATTAGCTGCTTTGTTGTGGAGCGGGCTCCCACCCTCGCCCAGCGCCTGCGGGGGGGCCTGGGCGCAGGGAGGGCTGGGGGGCGGCAGGGACCCCCGCCTGGGGTGCCGCGGGGGGCTCGGGCACCTTGCACCCGCTGCATGGGCGCAGGCAGGGTTGGGGGCTGCCGGGACGGTGCCCTGCCGCTGCACCCCATCGCCCAGGTCGGCTCCTGCAGCCAGACCCTGCCCTGTGGCACCGGTGCCATCCATGCTCCCGGCTGTGCCCGGCGCGGTGCTGGGCATCGCTGCCCACTGGAGCCCACGCGTCTGGCGCCTGCCGCGTCCTGGCTGCGGCGTCGGCTCGGCCCCGGGGCTGGCCGGGATGGGGCGAATCAATGAATTCCCCAAACGGGGAGATCCGGGGGAGGGGAGAGTCCGTCCCGGCACAGGAAAACGTCCTGGCGGCAGCGCGCCGCAGGCAGAGCGGTGCCGGCCGCCCCGAGAGCGCGGCCCCATGCGCAGCCCTGGCTCCTCGCACCCAGCTCCGCCACCTGCCGTGAGTGAGACCCCCCCCTTCCCCAGGGACCCCTCGCCCAGCCCCGCGCCGGGAGGGTGGCAGGGGTGTGGGTGGGTGCTGCAGGCAGGGGCGCGCAGACCCCTGCCCTCGCCGCCCCGGCACGGGCAGGTTCCCCTGCACAGGGGGTTGGTTTTGGGGTCATGTCCCAACGTGACCTTGGGGACACCCGTCCCCGTGGGACCAGCGCCGTGTCCTCACGTACACCAACGCGGGGGACAAGGACGCAGGGTGGCCTTGCCGGGGCCCCGGCGAGGAAGGGGAGCGCGGCTCTGCCAGGGCGGGAGGGCGCACCAGGTCCCCAACGGGGACCCCCGCGGCCGCAGCACCCTCCTGGCACGGGGGGTGACGCCTGTCCCCATCCCGCAGGTCGTCCCCGCCGCCGCCCCATGTTCCGCTCACGCCGCGCCGGGCTGGTGAGGCGGCTGTGGCGGCAGCGCTGCGTGGCGGCCGGCCCCGAGGAGGGCCCCGGTGCCCTCAAACCAGCGGCGCACGCCCTCTTCAAGAAGCTGAAGGACGAGGAGCTGGAGCTGCTGGTGCAGGCGGTGGAGAGCCGGGGCGCCTGGGAGTCCGGCTGCGTCTGGGCGCCGCGCGGGGAACCGCGGGGGGCCAAGCAGGCGCTGCCCCCCCAGGTCCTGCTCTGCCGCCTCTACCGCTGGCCCGACCTCCGCCAACCCCACGAGCTCAAGCACCTCTGCTACTGCGCCGGGGGCCGGGGGGGCTGCGGGGACGCGGCCGTGCTCTGCTGCAACCCCCACCACTTCAGCCGCCTGGCTGCGCCCGGTGAGTGCCGGCGGCTCCGCCGGAGCCCCCCCTTGCCCACCCACCCTCCGACCTCTGGTCTCCAGGGCCGGCTCGGGGCTCCGGAGGGCTCGGGGGGGCTCCGGGGGGGCTGGATGCGCATCCCAGCCCCTCACCACCTTCTCTCCCCCCGCAGAGACCCCGCCGCCGCCCTACTCGAAGGCGCCCTGTGGTCCCTCCTGGCCGGAGGAGCCCCAGCACCCTGGCACCCAGCTCCTGGAGTTCAGCTACAACGGCGGGGACTGGCGAGGTAAGGGGGTCCCAGTGGGTGGGGGGGGGTCAGAGGGTCCCACCGGGTTGGGGGGGTCAGGCAGGGCTGGCCCCGCCGCCCGCAGCCCCGATCCCCCAGGGAGCTCTGCCCTCACCCCGCTGCTGGTCGGGGTACAGCGGTGTGGGACGCAGAGCCCCAAAATTGGGGAGCAGAGGCGGCAGGAGGAAAGGCTCCGGCGCGGGGTGAGGGGTTCGTGCCGGGGGACCAGCCCGGGCTCGGCCCCCCCACCGCGGCTCCTGTTATTTTTGGCGGCGCCGGGCTCCCCGCCGGAGGAAGCGCTGCCCACGGGGACGCACACAATGTGCCTTGACGCACACAGCCGCGGCTCCAGCCTGGCTGCTGGCCACCAGGCCGCTGGCTGCCGGGGCCCCACCTTCCCCTCGCCCGGGGACCCCCCTCACCACAGTCCCCAGGGACGGTGGCCAGGGACGGCCCAGTCCTACGTGCCGGCACGCAGCGGCTCCAGTGACTCACGCCCTGCGCCAGAGCCTGTGCTGGGACATCCGCGGGGCGCCGCGTCCGTCCGTCTGTCCGCTCCACCGGCCCCTGCGTGAACCAGGGGGCACGGACCCCCCTGTGCCTCCCCATCACCTCTCCCCTCGGCCCCTCCGGCTGCGCGGCACGGCCGTGCCCACGCAGCGGCGGGTGGCTCTGCCCGTCGGTGACGGCTCTGCTCTCCCCCACCAGACACCAGCCTCTCGTGGAGCACCGTTAAGGATGGCTACTGGTGCAAACTGGCTTACTGGGAGCATCGGACGCGCGTGGGCCGCCTCTACGCCGTGCACGAGGCGTCGGTGAACGTCTTCTGCGAGCTGCCGCGGGGCAGCGGGTTCTGCCTGGGCCAGTTGCCGGCCGCCCACCGCAGCCGCGCCGTCCGGCGGGCGCGCGGCAAGATCGGCCGGGGGCTGCTGCTGAGCCGGGAGCCGGGCGGCGTGTGGGCGTACAACCGCAGCGAGCACCCCATCTTCGTCAGCTCGCCCACCCTGGGCCCCCCCGGCGCCCACGGGCTCACCGTCCTCAAGGTGCTGCCCGGCTACTCGGCGAAGGTGTTCGACTACGAGCGGGCGGGGGGCGCGGGGGGCTGGCGGCTCCCCGGCGAGGGTCCCTGCGACCCCCACAGCGTCCGCATCAGCTTTGCCAAGGGCTGGGGGCCCTGCTACTCCCGGCAGTTCATCACCTCCTGCCCGTGCTGGCTGGAGGTCCTGCTGAACCGGCCGCGCTGAGGGGGCCAGGGAGCCCCCCGAGGGGGGTGCAAGGGGGGCCCGAGCCAGGGGGCCCTTTCGCTGCCCCCCAGCCTCCCAGGACCCTCGCTGGGACCCTCTGCCCCAGCCCCATGGGGGTCCAGTGCCTCCCGTGCCTGGCTCAGCGCCCTGCCGGCACCCGCCGCCCCCGGGTCTCTCGCTGACGCAGGGCACTATTTAATCTCTTTTTTTTTTTATTTTAACGGTTAAATTTATTTTAATTTATCTTATTTTTGTAAAAAAAAGCAAAGCAGGATGCAGGACCCCCCCTGCACGGTAGGAGGCCGGGTCCGGCCCGGGGAGGGCGGCCAGGGCAGGGGGAGCGGGAGCCGGGCAGGGCTGGGGGCGGCGGGGGGCTCAGGAGGGAGGGGGGTGGGGCAGGGCCCGGGGCGGCGGAGGGGGCTGGGGGCCGTGGCAGGGATGGGGGGGCCGGAGCGGCTGGGGGCGAGGGGTGGGCGAGCACAGCTGGATGGGTGTGGGGCAGGTGAGCACAGCTGGATGGGTGAGGGGTAGGTGAGCACAGCTGGATGGGCGAGGGGTAGGTGAGCGCAGCTGGATGGGTGAGGGGTAGGTGAGCACAGCTGGATGGGTGAGGGGTAGGTGAGCACAGCTGGATGGGTGTGGGGTAGGTGAGCACAGCTGGATGGGTGAGGGGTAGGTGAGCACAGCTGGATGGGTGAGGGGTAGGTGAGCACAGCTGGATGGGTGTGGGGTAGGCGAGCACAGCTGGATGGGTGAGGGGTAGGTGAGCGCAGCTGGATGGGTGTGGGGTAGGCGAGCACAGCTGGATGGGTGAGGGGTAGGTGAGCACAGCTGGATGGGTGAGGGGTAGGTGAGCACAGCTGGATGGGTGTGGGGTAGGCGAGCACAGCTGGATGGGTGAGGGGTAGGTGAGCACAGCTGGATGGGTGTGGGGTAGGTGAGCACAGCTGGATGGGTGAGGGGTAGGTGAGCACAGCTGGATGGGCGAGGGGTAGGTGAGCACAGCTGGATGGGTGAGGGGTAGGCGAGCACAGCTGGATGGGTGTGGGGTAGGCGAGCACAGCTGGATGGGTGAGGGGTAGGTGAGCACAGCTGGATGGGTGTGGGGTAGGTGAGCACAGCTGGATGGGTGTGGGGCAGGTGAGCACAGCTGGATGGGTGTGGGGTAGGTGAGCACAGCTGGATGGGTGTGGGGCAGGTGAGCACAGCTGGATGGGTGTGGGGGTAGGTGAGCACAGCTGGATGGGTGAGGGGCAGGCGAGCACAGCTGGATGGGTGTGGGGTAGGTGAGCACAGCTGGATGGGTGTGGGGTAGGTGAGCACAGCTGGATGGGTGTGGGGTAGGTGAGCACAGCTGGATGGGCGAGGGGTAGGTGAGCACAGCTGGATGGGTGTGGGGTAGGTGAGCACAGCTGGATGGGTGTGGGGTAGGTGAGCACAGCTGGATGGGCGAGGGGTAGGTGAGCACAGCTGGATGGGTGTGGGGTAGGTGAGCACAGCTGGATGGGTGTGGGGCGGGTGAGCACAGCTGGATGGGTGAGGGGTAGGTGAGCACAGCTGGATGGGCGAGGGGTAGGTGAGCACAGCTGGATGGGTGTGGGGTAGGTGAGCACAGCTGGATGGGTGAGGGGTAGGTGAGCACAGCTGGATGGGTGTGGGGTAGGTGAGCACAGCTGGATGGGTGAGGGGTAGGTGAGCACAGCTGGATGGGTGAGGGGTAGGCGAGCACAGCTGGATGGGTGTGGGGCGGGTGAGCACAGCTGGATGGGCGAGGGGTAGGTGAGCACAGCTGGATGGGTGTGGGTAGGGGAGCACAGCTGGATGGGTGTGGGGTAGGCGAGCACAGCTGGATGGGTGTGGGGCAGGCGAGCACAGCTGGATGGGTGAGGGGCAGGCAGCCCCCCGGGATGGGTGAGGGGCAGGCAGCCCCCCGGGGCGGGGACTGGCCGGGGCCAGCGGTGCTGAGCGGGGGCTGAGCCCGGGGCCGGGGCTCCCGTGGCGGGGTCCCGGGGGGCCCCTCCAGCCACCGGGGCAGCGCGGGGGCCCCCCCGGGCGAGCGCAGCCGTGGGGGTCCCGTGCTGCCCCGGGTATTTGTAACCCCAATAAACGGTGCCACCGGCACCAAAGACCCCCCCCTCCCCCCTTACCGTGTCCCCGCGCGTGTCGGTACCGCCCGGGGACGGCGAACCGGTCGCCCGCGGGGCTCGGCTCCGGGGACCGGCAGTGCCCTCTGCAGGCGGCCGCGGCCGGGCCTCGGTGGCCGCCCGGTCCTTCCTGCCACGCCGCTGGCCCGGCTCAGACGGGGCCTGGCGGCTCCGCGGCCCCCGCCCGGCCCCTCCCGGTCCCGGCCCCGCCGCGTCCCGGCGGGCAGGAGGTGAGTGCGGACCGCGCCGTCGGGGCCGCCCCCCGGGAGAGCGGGTGCTACCGGTAGCGTAGCGAGGGCTCCGGTACCGGCACCGACGGAATGCAACGGCTACGGGGAGCGGCGGCCCGTGGGGACGGGGGGGGGCGGGGGCGGGGGACGCCGGGTTGGGGCCGGCGGGACCGGGAGCGGGAGCGGGGATTTTCTGCGGGTCCCCCCCCCCCCGCCGTGGGAGCCCCGAGCCCGGCGGGTCGGTGCCGGGCTGGGCGGGGGGCGGCAGGCGGACAGACGGACATTGGGAGGCGATGCAGGTGCACGGACAGACGGACGCCTCGAAGGGAGGGGATGAAAGTGCAGGGAGGTGGGGGGAGGGGGGGCAGGTGGACGGACAGACGGACGGAGCGGAGTTGCGAGGCCGGGGAGGCAGCGGGCGGGTGCCCGGTACCGGGCCCCCGGGGCGGGGGGGAACGAACCGGGGGGGGGCACAGACCGGGGCGGGGGGGGACGGACGGACCGGGGGGGCCCGGCGCCGGAGCGGTGCCCCCCGGTGCGGCCCGCCCGGCTGACATAACGTCTGCGCGGGGCCGTGTTTGCCTTGGCAGCCCGGGGCGGCGGCGGCGGCGGCGGCTCCGGCTCCTCACACTTTCCGCCAGCGCCGGGCAGCGGCCGGGCTCTGAGTCAGGAGCCCCCGGGGGGGCCGGGGTGAGGCGAGGTGAGCGCCGGGCCCGGCCCCGCCGCCGCCGTTGCCTCCCGGGGACCGGCGGCGGCCAAACAGGTTGTGCGGGGTCCCCGCCCCGGCACCTGCGGAGGGGCCGCGCCGGGGGGGCCGCCGCGCCCCGCCCCAGCGCCGCCGGGAGCGGGGGGGGCCCGGCCGCAGCCCCGGCTCCCCGGCGTCCTCCCTGCCCGCTTCCCCGTGCCAGTTCTCCATTCACCCCCCTCCGGTGCCCGGTTCTTCACCCCCCCGCCGTGCCCGGTACTCCACACCCCTTGGTGCCCGGTCTCCCGGTACCGAGTTCTGCATCTCCCCCCCCGGTGCCCGGTTCTCGGTGCCCGGTTCTGCATCTCCCCCTCCCCGGTGCCCGGTCTCCCCGTGCCCGTTTCTCGGTGCCGAGTTCTCCATCTCAGCCCCCGGTGCCCGGTTCTTCACCCCCACCCCCTCCCCGGTGCCCGGTTCTTGGCCCCCAGTTCTGCATCTCCCCCCCGGTGCCCGGTTCTTGGCCCCCAGTTCTGCATCTCCCCCCCGGTGCCCGGTTCTTGGTCCCCAGTTCTGCATCTCCCCCCCGGTGCCCGGTTCTCGGTGCCC
The DNA here is from genome assembly GCA_020745775.1 of Theristicus caerulescens. Lineage (NCBI taxonomy): Eukaryota > Metazoa > Chordata > Aves > Pelecaniformes > Threskiornithidae > Theristicus > Theristicus caerulescens. The sequence goes on from CM036581.1 coordinate 205,573, forward strand.
GGTTCTGCATCTCTCCCTCGGTGCCCGGTTCTCGATCTCCCCCCCCATGCCCGGTACTCCACAGCCCCCGCCGGTGCCCGGTTCTCGGTGCCCAGTTCTGCATCTCCCCCCCGCGGTGCCCGGTTCTGCATCTCCCCCCCGGTGTCCGGTTCTTCATCCCCCCCTCGGTGCCCGGTTCTCGGTGCCCATCCCGCTGCCCGGTTCTCGGTGCCCGCTTCCCCACCCCCCCCGGGCCCGGTTCCCCCGCCCCCCCGGGCCCGCGGGGCGGAGCGGAGCGGGGCGGCCCGGCCCCGGGGCTCGGCGGCCGCAGCAGCGGGCGGGGCGCGCTCGGCGCCTGGCACCGGGCGAGGCGCCGGCGGGGCCGTACCGGGCTCCCCCCGCCGCCGGCCCCGGGCCCGGGCCCAGCGCGGCCCCGTTAATCCCCGCCGTCCCGCGCCTCTGACTCAGCTCCCCCCCCCCCACCGCGCCCCGGTCCCGGGGGGGGGGGCACCGCATGGCCCCCGCCCTCCCGTTGTGGGGGGGGGGCTGATGGGCGGCCCCCCCCACCAATAGGAGGCCGGACCGCCGGCGCGCTGCCCAATGAGCGGGGAGGGGGCGGGCGCTTCCTGGAGCCCCGGCGGCGGCGGCGGCGGCGGCGGCGGCGGCGGCGGGGGGGTGGGGGGGGGGGCGGGCGGGGCGCGGCGGCGGCGGCGGCAGGTGAAGGCGGAGGCGGGGCCGGGAACCCCGGGGACCGGTCCGTAGCTTCAGGGCGGGGCTCTCAGGTGAGAGACGGTGGGAACGGACGGACGGACGGACCCACCGACGGCGCGGAGGGGGGGGGGGGGTCTGTATGAAGGTACACGACCGACCGGTAAGCGGGACCGGTGCGGTGAGCGCTTTTGCGGTCCGGTTGGAGGGATGCTACCGGGGACCGGCAGAGGGGCGGGCGCGATCGGGGCACCGGGCACCGACCGCTCCCGGCGCACGGGAACCGTGCGCCGGGAGCGGTCGGTGCCCGGTGCCCCTCCGTACCGGACCCGGTGGACGCATCGCCCGTAGGGGGGGGTGACGGTCACGCGTGGGTTATTCCCGGTCCTTCCCCACAGCTCTGCGGGAAACCGGTGTCACCGGGCAGATCCCCGCCGCCTCCCGGGGCGGCTGCCAAACCAGGGTCTGGTTGCGGTACTGGGGTCCCCCGTGGGCTCAGCCCCATGGGTGACGGGGTGCCGCCGCTGTCCCACCGCTCTTCCCGGCCCGGCGAGCAGCTCGGCCGTGTCCCCGGGTGCGCGGGGTACGGACGGCACCGGCGCGGCGGTGAGGCAGCTCGGGAGCCCCCGGTTGCACCGGTACCGGTAGAGCGGGCAACGGAGGGTGGGTGTCCCCGTGTCCCGGCACGCTGCGCCATACTGGTGACCTGCCGGGGCCGGGCACGCTGGCAGCGGGTGCCTCGCTGTTTGCCGCCACCGAGGGTCCGCAGAGGGGTGCCCACCGGGCCCGGTGGTTCGGCAGCACCCGCCGAGCGCCGGTGGACTCTGCCCCGCGCGCACCCAGCCCTGCCGTACCTGTCCCCCCTGGCTGGCTGCCCCCAGCCGGCTGTTTGCCCGGGGCGGGGTGCGGTATTTACCCTCCCGCCGCGGCCCGCGCCGGAGGAGAGCCGCCGTCTTGGGCCGCGGCCGCCCTTGACCTGAGGCTGCTTTCGCCAGGCGAGGGGACGCGGTGCCGGCTTTGGTGAGTTTCGGCGTGCCTCGGTTTCCCCCGCCGCAGCCAGGCTGGCTGGGCTGCGGGCTCACGGGGAGCCAGGTTGGGGTCCCCTGGCACTGGCGGAGCCGCGGGGCAGCTGCCGGTGACTCGAGGCCGCGGTGGCGATGCCGGTGCCGGGCACGGAGGGAGGGGCTGCACTCAGGAACTTGAAGTGGGTGCGTGGAGAAGGGGAAGCTGTGGGGCAGGGGAGGGTGTGGGGCAGCGGGGCCGCGCTGGAGCTGGGGGTGCCCTCGCTGGGGACGGGGGCGCGGGGCGGGTGAAGCCCCCGGCACGGGGAGGTGACCAGCGGGTGGGGGGATGTCTGCGGTGGGACCCTCCGAAGCCACCCGCCCGGGCGCAGGCCGGCCGGCCCCCCCCTTGCTGGCAGCGCCGCGGTGCTGAGCCCGAGGCCGTGGCAGCGCGGCTCTGCCAGCTGGTGCCGTGCACCCTCGGTGCACACGTGGCACGAGTGCGACGGGCCTGAGCGCGGCGGGGGTGGGCAGCGGGTGCGGCAGGGGATGCGGGGCCAGCGCGGCCCCCGCGCCCCGGCCCTCGAGGGGTGGCCGCTGCCCCGCGCGCGGAGCAGGAACTTCTCCTTCGGGGAGGGCGGCGGATGATGAAACCACGGAGAAATCTCTCCTGGCAGCGCGCGGGCTGCTGGCGGGAGCCCCCGGGAGCCCGCGCTCCCCCTGCGCCGCCACCGCCGCCTTTCCATGGTAACCCCACCGCGGGAGCCGGCGGGGTGCCGGCGGGGGAGGCCGCCCCGTCTGGGGGGTTGGCGCCCGCCTGGCTCCCCGCGGCAGCGCTGGCGTCCCCGACATGCCCCGGGAGCTGCGTGTCCACACCCCAGCGAGCCCCGGGGCGGCTGAAGGACCCGGCGAGGGGCTGGGCTGAGACCCGTCAAACTCGCTTCGTGCCAGGGAGGTGACGCTTGGGTGGCCGCGCAGGCAGCGGGGGAGGTGGCCGTGCCCGGTGCCGTGGCCGGTGACCTTCAGCGAGCCCGGTGCCCGGCCACGCTCCGTGTCCGGGGATGGGCGGCCGGTTTGTGTGTGCGCCGGTGCGGCGGGCGCCGCGGGGCCTGGGCACCCCGTGCCTCCAGAGCCGGTGGCGTGACTTGGTGGGGCTGTGGGCGGGCGAGGGGACCGAGCCGTGGCGAGGGAAAATGAAAGCAGGTGATGCGGAAGGAGAAGTAGGTCAGGCGAGCGCTGGCCTCTCCCGGCAGCCTCGGCTACGCTGCGTGCTCCGCTCTGCCCCGGCTGTCCCCGCCGTGTCCCCGGGCCCCATGGGCAGCGGCTGGAGGGGACGGTGAGTATGGGGTCCTGCTGCCGGGCGCTGGGTCCCAGGCAGGGTGGGTGCCAGACGCTGCCTGCCCTGGGTGCCGGCGGGCTGGGGAGCGCGGCCGGGCTGGCTGGCACGCGGTGGGTACGGCAGCGCCCCGGCAATTTTGCTTCGGTTCCCCTCCCACGTGTATCCCCAGGGACACGGGGCTGGGGGCCGCGGTGAGGCCGGGCAGGAGGATGCTCCGCTTCTGGCTCGCACCGGGGCTGAGGAGGGGAGGGGAAGGGGATTCCCGTCCTGCCGGAGCTGTGCCGAGCCAGCCGGCACGCTGGGGACATCCCAGTGGGGCTCAGGGCCGGCGACGGCTCGGGGACGGCCCCGCGTGCCGCAGCGGGGCTCCACGGCCGGCTGCCCCCCAGCTCCGCTCCACTGCGGGGCTGCGGGGCCGGGGCTGTCGCCCTCCCCACGGCGCAGGGCTGGCCGGAGCCTCGCTCGCGGCGCTGCGTGGGTCGGGGAGGCCGCGGCGGGCACGGCCCCGCTGGCAGCGCTACGTGGGCTCGGGGGGGGATTAGAGCCGCCTGCCCCCTCCTTCCCTCCCCCGGGATCAGCCGTGGGCAGCGGGAAGCTGGCAGCAGGCAGCTGCCGTGGGGGCGGAAGCCGGGCTATTTTGGGGGGTGTGGAGGGGGGGCCGTGGGCTGGCACTGTCCTTGCCGGGTGACCCCACTGGGACCAGCACCGCCCCGGTGCTGGGATGGAGCATCAGGGCCTGTCCTGCGCCAGCTCCGGCTGGCGGTGCTGAGTCCCTGGGGTGCGGTGAGGACAGGGACCCCACGGCGGGGAGGAGATGCCGCCAGCCTGGGGGGCCCCCGGGGCCAGGCGTCGCAGGGGGACCCGGGGCTCTGGCTGCCCTCCAAGGGGCTCCCGTGACTGTGCGCTGCGGGGCGAGCGGCACCGGAGCCGGCTCACCCTGGGGCCGGCAAACGGGACCAGCCGCGGGCAAGCCCGCCTGTCCCAGGCTGAGGGCTGGCACAGCCTCGTCCTGTTGCCACCGGCATCCCTGTGCCCGGGACCAGGCTGCTGGGGTGCCCGCGGGCAGCCGAGTCTTGCTCCATCCCGGCAGGGTCCTGGGCAGGGCTGGGCCGTGCCAGCCGGGGTGCAGCGGGATGCCCGGCTCCGCCGTGCCCCTCTCGGTGCTGGCAGGGGTGGCCTGGGCACCGGCCGGGCTTGGAGCCCCTCTGAGCACTGCCCACCCTGACCACAGCCCTGTCCCCCCGGTCGCTGGGGGACCCGCGGGTGGGTTTCACCCCGCGCCGGGGCGATCGAGCGTGGGGTTTGCTGTTGACCATTTCCTTCCTGTTCCCCCCCTCCATTGCTCTGTTTCGGCAACCCCTTCCTTCCTTCCTTCCTTCCCTCCCTCTGCCTGCTCCTGCCTGCGCGTGGCCCCGCTCCCCGGGTCACCCCGGCAGGGAGCAGCCGGGGACAGCCCGTGTCCGGCCTCGCGTGGCCTCTTCCCGGCGCTGGGGATGGCGGCGCTCGCAGCGGGGAGCCCGGGGGTGACCCGCAGAGGCCACAGGCCCTCAGCCCCATTCCGGCCACCCATGGGCGAGCAGGTGGCCATGGGACCCCCCTGTCCTGGCAGGTCGGGGTCCCCCGTGTCGGGACGCGGTGTGGGAGATGGGGATGCCCATGGCTGGGGTGCCCGTCCTGCCGTCGGGAGAGAGGCTGGTGCCGGGATGCTGCCGGAGCCCGTCCTGGCTGCATGCGGGATGGGGCCTTGTCCCATCGCTGGTGACACTGGTCAGGGAGCCGCTGGCCAAGGCAAGGGCGGAGCGCGGAGGATGATGGATGAAGGTCAGCCCATCCTCCCCAAAGGCCGGCACCTCCACGGCTCGTCCCTGCCGGGTGGGCACCCTTGGTGCCCCCCAGGCCGGGATGAGCAGCAGTTTGCGGCCGGGATGGGCAGTTGCGACACCCCCAGGGTGGGGGGGGACGGCGGTGACTCACCCCAGCGGGGCCTGGCCACCAGCGGGAACCCTGAGTCAGGGCTGCGTGCCCATGCCGTGCCCCTCCCTGCCCGCCTCGCCCACCTTATCTCCCGCCCTTAGCACCTGGCACACCTGGGCCAGGGGGGGCTGGCGCCGTTCCCCTCCTTTATGGGGAGCAAAGGGCAGGCGGAGGGTTGGCAGGCAGGTGCCGCGGCCCTGCCGCCCTCCTGGGGCCGCCGGCCTCGGGCCGTGCCCCCCGCCGTGCCCCGCTCCGGGGCGGCCGGCCAGCCCGGAGCATCGCGGCGGCGTGGTGGGCAAGGCTGCCTGCAGCGCCGCTGCCTGCCGGCCGCGTGCTGCCTGCGCTCGGGGCGTCGGGCTGACCCATGGCGGCACGGCCGGGCCCTGCGCGGCACTCCGGCCCCGGTGATGGGGGAGGCGGGATGCCATGCCAGGGCGCGCTGGCCCGTACGGGCGAGATGCCGGCACGGCTGCTGCCCCTCTGCCCGCCCGCCAGCCCCGCTGCCCGCCCGTGTGGTCGGGCTCTTGCACAACCCGGCTCTTTCCGCGAACGTTGCTGGGGCCGGAGGCCCCCTCCCTGCCCGGCTGCGCGGCCGCGCTGGCACAGGGCTCTTCCCCTTTCTGCTTGGCCTCGTGCTGCCGGCGGCACCGGCACGGCTGCCCGGAGCCCGGTGCGGCAGCCCCGCCGCATCGCCCTAGCACGGCCCCGTCCGGGCTGGTGTGGGCGGCCGGGGCGGGTGCTGGGTGCTGGCGGTGGGGTGTGGGGAGCACTCCCCGGGCTGCTAATTAATTGCTGTTTAGCTGGGGATGCAGAGGGTGTAATTACGGGGGGGGATTGTGCGAACCTGCAGCCGGCCAAGGAGGCTGGGGGGGCCGTGCCCTGCGGCTGCCCCTGCCCGGGGAGCGGAGGGGACCGGGCGACGCAGCCCGGCCGGGGCTGTCCCCGAGCCCCCTCCCTGGGTCAGCGCGTCCCACGTCCCCCGTGGGGCTTCGGGGGCAGAACGGGACGTGCATCTGCAGGGTTGGGGGGCGGCTTCGGGGCCGGCCGGGCAGGCCACGGCACGCTGCACCGAGCCCAGCCCTGCGGTGGCAGGCCCGCTCCCGCCAAGCGCAGGCGCCCTCCCGGCTCGGCCGGGGCTGGCCGCGGCCAGCGGCGAGCACCCAGCGCCCTGCCCCGGGGCGGCGGGAGGGCGAGGGCCCGTCCGACACCTCGACGCAGGAGGCCGGGGCGGGCGGCGGGGAGACGATGCCGGTGGCAGGGAGGGGATGCCCGCGGCACGGGACGCCTGTCCTGCCGGTGCTGGGAATTTCCTCCCGCGGGAAGGGGCCGGGGGATGCCCCCTGCCCGGTTCCGGGTTGGCGCCCCGCGGCACGGCGCCGGCCGCGAAGGGTTAATGCCGTGTGTGTTCTGGGAAGCGGGGCTGGGAGGTGCGTGACCCGGGGTGTGGGCGTCGACTCCTTTTGAGGTGGGATCCTGCGCTCAAGTGCAGCGGGGAGCGGGGCCAAGTTCACACAGCACCCTGCCTTCCCCTCCCTGCCGCTCGCGGGCCGCCGACCCGGCCGCGGCACAGCGCCGAGCCACGCCGGGACGCGCACCAGGTGAGCCCGCGCGCCCACCCCGCCGCCACCAGCCGTCGTGGCGGAGAAGGTGCCGGGGCGGCGGGGACCTGGCGTTGTAACGCCGGGCGCGGGGAGGGCCAGGCACGGCTGCTCTGGCACCGACCGGGAGGCTGCCGGGATGCTGGCGTCGCCCGAGCCCTGCACCGCCCTCGCTGCTGGTGGGATGGGATGGGACGGGACTGGAATGGAATGGAATGGAATGGAAGGGAAGGGACTGGTGGCGAGGTCCGGGTCACCGTGGCCTGGCAGAGCGGAGCCTGCACCCTGCGGCAGCGATGCCAGGCAGCCGGACGCGCCTCTGCCTGGCCGGGGTGGCGGGGAAGGTTTTGGCAGTGGGAGGGGGCCGTGATGCCAGCATGGGGCCGGCACGGGGGCTCGGCTGTGCCGGCGGCTGCTCGTCCCCACTGCAGGTGCCGGGGTTGGCACTGGGGACGCCATCGGTTCTGCAGCCTCTTGCTCCGCCGCGGCAGGGCTGCCTGTGCCCAGCCTCCAGCCCGGCTACCGTGCCAGGCTGGCACCGGGCCCCGGGAGCTGTGCCGGGCAGCGCCGGCTGGGCGCGGAGGCAGACCTGGGCCGCGGTGCTCGGAGCGCCTTCCCCAGTGCTGATGGCTGCCGTGCCTTGGCCACGGCACACGGCCGTGCCCGCGAGGCGCTTGAGGTGCCTGGGGACCGGGAGCTCTCCGGGTGGCTCTGCGGGCGCGAGGAGCCGGACGGCAGCGGGGGGCCGGGGCGGTGCCGTGGGGCTCGCTCCCCGGCACCGTGGGGCGGGGGGGTCTGTTTATCCTCCTCTCTCTTCAAACCATTTCCTTTCGTCTCTGCTCGCTGTTTTCTTCTTCTTTCAAAGAGCGGGACCGCTTCCCCGGCCGCCTCCCCTCCGGCACCGGGACCCCCGGCATGCCTCTGGCACGTGCCTGCTTCAGGGCCACCAGCCCGGCCGTTCCCTGGCCCACCGCCTTCCCCGCCGGGCGGGCAGAGGGGCTGCGCAGCCCCTCGCCCCGCAGCCACGCCACCCCGCTTCACCGCGCCGGCGGGTGCCGGGGGCCACCGCTGCTCCCCGCCAGCTTCGGGCAGGGTGATGGGTGGGGGGGATGCGCGGCCCGGACACCCAGGTCCCCTTCCCGGGTCCCAAAGGGCGAGGGGCCCCTGCGGGGCGAGGGGCCGGGGGCCGGGTCGGTGGCTGGCGCCGCGCTCCCCTTCCTGGGTGACTCATCCTCCCCAGTGCGGCTGTGAAGTCCCTCGACAGCGTTTGTGACTCTTGTGACCGAAAGCAGCGGCACTCGGTAGCAGCTCGGGGTGGGGGCCGCGCTCCCCGGGACCCCTGCCCCCCTTCCCCATGGGCGAGCAGGCGGGGGGACCCCCCAGGCACCCCCTCCCGCCCCACATCTCCCACCGTCCCCAAGCCGGGGCCGGTGCCCAGCACAGGCTGGCACCGTGCCCGCGTGCATGGTGCCATCCCGGCTCGGTGGCACGGGGTGCAGCCATTCCCCACGCAGGGTGGGTGCTGCAGGGCCGGACCCCCACCCTGCTGCGTGCGGCCGGACCGGGGCGGCCGGACCCCCAGGGCGGGGGGGTGCTGGCAGGTGAACGGGGGCTGGCTGCGGTTGTGCCAGGCGGCGCGGGCTGGTGGCGGGATGTCAGGGTGACCCGGGCAGGCATTGTTCCTGCTGCCACCTGCCCCGGCACGGGAACCGGCTCAGCGTGGGGAGCGACCCCCCCCTTTCCCCAGCCCCGTGCGGCTGCCGCAGCTGAAACAGGCCCGGCCGCAGGCATTGACGTAACCGAGAAAGCCCTGGCGCGGCGGGGGCACGGGCATCGCCGCCGGCCCCCTCCCCGGCCCGTGCCCCCCGCGCCATCGGCTCCGGCGCCGGCCAGGGAACGCCGGGGGGCCGGGGGCGGCTCCGGCACCCTCACACCTCATCCCCCCCCATTTCCTTATCGCCACTGCGATCTCCTCGATGGCAGCACCCGCTCAGCATGTGACTTCGCTCCAGCGGGGAGGATGCGCGGGGGGGGCGGGGGGTGTCGGGGAAGAAGCCGTAACAGGCGGTTTGGTGCGATGGAAAATCCCCCTCCTGCCGCCGCCTCGCCCCCGCCCTGCTCCAGCCCTGCACCCTCGTCCGCAGGCATCCGGCCCCGCGGCCGCTCACGGGGGTCCCAGTTCCCTCGCCGAGCGGAGCCGTGCCTCCGCCGGTGAGCTCCATGGCACCGACAGCGCCAAGGCTGCTCCCGCCTGCACCACGGCACGGCGAGGCCGGTGGCCGTGCCTGCTCCTCGGAGCACCCCGCCGCCCGCCGGGGTACGGCTGGGGCCTCGGCTGCTGCACCGGGCCCTGGCACCCGCCAGCACAGGAGCCCCGGCGTGGGCACGTGCTGGCGGGTGCCAGCCCCGGCCCTGCAGGCAGGAAGAGCCCTGCGGGCGCCCCGTGCCCGGGCGTCTCGTGGGGCCGCGGGGACCGGGGGGTCCATCCCACTGCCATCGGGGTTTGGCCGGGGGAGGCAGCGATGGAGGATCTGAGTGGCACCCCATCCTGGGCCCACCGCCTGTGACAGCCCCGGGGGTCCGCAGGGCTCCAGGGTGCCCTCGGTGGGCACCGCGTCCCTGTCGCCTGTCCCCGGCCGCCTGAGCCACGGCACGGGGCGCTCGCCTCCCCTAATCCTGCCCCCGCTGCTAATCCTGCCTGATCCAACCGGGGGCTGTCGCTGCCTGTTGGCTCCCGGGGCCCTGATGGCTTAATCGCCCCTAATCCGCTCGCCCCCGCCCCGGCGGGCAGCGCGGACCCCGGCCGGCGGCAGGACGGGCTCCTGGCAAGCACTGGGGGGGTGGCCATGGGTTCTCGGCACTGGCGCCGGCATCACGGGCGGTCGGCACTGCCCGGCTCCCAGTTTCAGGGGCGGCTGCCGCCTGCCCTGCCGGTCGGGCCTGCTCGGCAGCGGCTGGGGCGGCTCCACAGCCGGTTGCTCCGGGGCCGTTCCCAGCCGCCTGCCGAGGCAGCCCCAGCTGGCGGCCGCCCAAGCGCAGGGAGCGGCCGGCGCGGGGATGGGCCCCTGCGCCAGGGGCCGCCGGCCGCGCCGCCCCTCCGCGGGCAAGAGGGGGCACGTCCCCCGCGCCCGCCGACGGCACAGCGTGGCTTGGCATGGGCCGGCACGGCGTGGCGGGGTTCAGTTTGGATGGGTCTGGAGCAGCTCAGCGTGGCCTGGTGTGGCTCGGCGATGTCCAGTGAGCCGTCACCATGGCTTGGCTCGGCTCAGCGTGGCACGGCACGGCTCTGGCAGCACCGTGAGCCTGGACATGGCGGTGCTGTGTGCCCGCCTCTGCCTTCTCCAGGGTGCAGGCAGTGCTGCAGCCACCGGACGACCGTCCCACCCCAGTGTCACCCAGCAGCCCCAGTGCCACCCAGCAGCACCAGACAGCCGGCACGGCATTACCCATGGCTGTGCGTGGGGTCGCAGGCCAGGTTGCAGCACCGGAGCTGCCGCTGCTGCCTGTACCCTGCCTGCGGGTCGGGAGGGCGGTGGGCTCCCTCTTTCCACAGCCTCCATCGCCTGCCCACGCCGGCTCCGTGGGGATGCAGGGGTCCCCAGCGCAGCACCATGGGCACCCTGGGTGCCAGCGCCGGCGGTGCCGGGTTTACGGCTGAGGCCAAGCCCTGCCAGCTGCAGCGTGGGAAAGGCCCGGCTCGCACAGGCAGGGCTTGGCTGGGCGAGGAGCGGCCCCGGGCTGGGGCAAAGCGGGAGGGAGGGGGCCGGGCCCCCACCGGGAGCGGGGGCAGAAACCGGCGGCGCGGGTGCTGATCCTAATCTGCGGTGGCAGGAAGCGTGGCCCCCGTTCCCAGCCCGGCTGGGCTCCGCGGGGCGGCCCCCGGCCCTCAGGGCCCTCTTCCCGGCACTCGCCCGCCCACCCGCGCCCGCCGCCGGCGAGGCCCGCGTTCCCAGGACGGGGCTGCCGGGAGCCGGCGGCTGCACGCGGCCGTGCCGGGGGGCCCGGGGGGGTGGGTGGGCTGGCGCAGGAAACGCCGCGCCTCGGCACCGTTCAAAGGCACCGCGCTGAGATTTCCCCCTTTGCTGTGGTGGCGCGGGGGGCGGCGCGGGCGGCCAGACGCTGGCGGCGGAGGAAGCGCGGGGGGCTGCGGCGGGGGGCCTGCCGCCCGCCAACCTCGCCGTGGGGTGTGGGGGGGGGGTGAGGGCAGCCCCCGGGCCCCCAGCCTGCCCCGGTTCGGTGTCCCACCGAAACCCCGGTCCCTGGTGCCACCGCCGCCGAGCCCCGTGCGATGGAGGTTTCCTCGCACCCCGGCTTCGCGGTAGAGCTGATGCTTCAGCTGTGGCGTTTCCTCCGAGCGCCGTCTTTTGGCCGGTTCCGGTGCCGGTCGGCAAGCGTCCCGTCCTTCCCGCAGGTGAGGATGATGGCCAGCCCGGAGGACGACCTCATCGGCATCCCCTTCCCCGAGCACAGCAGCGAGCTGCTGAGCTGCCTGAATGAGCAGCGGCAGCTGGGGCTGCTCTGCGACGTCACCATCAAGACGCAGGGGCTGGAGTACCGCACCCACCGCGCCGTCCTGGCCGCCTCCAGCCGCTACTTCAAGAAGCTCTTTGCCGGACCGGGGCCGGGGCAGGAGGTCTGCGAGCTGGACTTCGTGGGGCCGGAGGCGCTGGGCGCGTTGTTGGAGTTCGCCTACACGGCCACGCTCACCATCAGCAGCGCCAACATGGGCGAGGTGCTGCGTGCCGCCCGCTTGCTGGAGATCCCCTGCGTGATCGCCGCCTGCGTGGAGATCCTGCAGGGCAGCGGGATGGAGGCGCCCGGCCCCGATGACGGCGACTGCGAGCGCGCCCGCCGTTACCTGGAGGCTTTCGCCGCCTTCCCCGAGGGCGAGGCGCCCGCCCCGCCGCCCCCTCGCCCCGCCGCCCGCCGCAGCAAGAAGACCCGCAAGTTCCTGCAAGCCCGCGGCGCCCAGCTCAGCAACCACACCGCGGAGCCGCCCGCCGAGGCCGAGGGCTGCGGCAGCCCCCCGCCGCCTCCCCAGCCGCCCTCGCCCCCGATACCCGAGGGGCTGCCCCTGCCCTACGAGAGCTTAGAGCTGCCCGAGGAAGAGGAGCTGCCCCCGCACCCCTTCCCCTTCCCCTACCAGCCCCCCCTGTCCCCCGAGGAGGCTGCCTCCGACGAGGACGCCATTGACCCCGACCTGATGGCGTACCTGAGCTCGCTGCACCACGAGTCGCTGGCGCCCGGGCTGGATACCCCCGACAAGCTGGTGCGCAAACGCCGTTCGCAGATGCCCCAGGAGTGCCCCGTCTGCCACAAGGTCATCCACGGCGCCGGCAAGCTGCCCCGCCACATGCGCACGCACACGGGCGAGAAGCCCTTCGCCTGCCAGGTCTGCGGGGTCCGCTTCACACGGTGAGTGCTGCCGGACGGACCCTCCCCGCCTGCCGGCTGCCCGATGGCATCCCGCCGTGGCACCCCCGCTGCCAGCCCTGCCGGTGCCTGCCCGCGTCCCCGCCGCGGTTCAGTGCGCGTCCGTGGGCTCTTCTGCGCCCCGTGGGTGCTGCCAGACCCACCCTCCCCGCCTGCCGCCCATGGCACCCGGCAGCGTCCCCCCACCACGCCTCCCCTGCCGGCACCCGGCTGCGTCCCTGGTGCGGTGCAACACAGGGACCCATTTCCCACCACCGCCGGTGCCGCAGCCGGCCCCGCGCGCCCCAGCCGGGCGGCCGGGACGTGGTCCCCTGCCCCGCCACAGCACCCGGACCCCCGCGCCCTGCAGAGCATCCCTGCCGCGGGGCTGCCGGCACCGTTCCCCCGCCTCCCGCGGCCAGCTGGCTGCCGGCGGCCGGCGGCCCCGTGCCGACGTTTGCCTTCCCCCCCGCAGGAACGACAAGCTGAAGATCCACATGCGCAAGCACACGGGCGAGCGGCCGTACTCCTGCCAGCACTGCAGCGCCCGCTTTCTGCACAGCTACGACCTGAAGAACCACATGCACCTGCACACGGGCGCCCGGCCCTACGAGTGCTACCTCTGCCACAAGGCCTTCGCCAAGGACGACCACCTCCAGCGGCACCTCAAGGGCCAGAACTGCCTGGAGGTGCGGACCCGCCGCCGCCGCCGCGACGAGCCGCCTCCGCCGCCCGCCGGACCCCCCGGCCTTGACCTCTCCAACGGGCGGCTGGAGGGGCTGCGCCTCTCCATCGCCCGCTATTGGGGTCCGGGACGGCCCGAGGAGGAGGAAGAGGAGCCGGAGGGTGAGGAAGGGCCCCAGCCGGACGGCACCGTGCCGGTGGAGACGGCGTAGGGCCGCTGTGACGGCGGGCGTCGTGCCGCGCTGTGCCGTGCCAAGCCGTGCCGTGCCCGCCGGGGTTTCTGTTCCCGTTTTTCCCGTCACGGTTCGTTCCCAGTTATGCAAAGGGGGAAATTCCCCCCTGGCCGATTTGCACAATGGGGTGGGGGGGGGGGTCCCCGCCGTGCCCGGGCCCCCCCCCGTCATACCGGGCCCCCCACGCCGTGCCCGGGTGGCGGAGCCCCGGTTGGGGGGGATGGAAGCGGGACCGGGGTGTCCCCCCCTAAGCCCCCCCCGTGGATGCCCCCCCCAGCGGGGCCGGGACCGGGTGGGGTCTCCCCCCACCGGTAACCGGTTACCGGGGGGGGGGCCGCCGCCCCGCGCTGTACATAGCTTGTGTCCCCCCCGTTCCCCGTCCCGAGCAGCCCCTCCCCGGCGAGCCCCCCCTCGCCCCTGCACTCCCGGCTGCTTTCTCTTGGTTGCACTATTTGGGTGAGCCCACCCGGGTGCGGGGCAGCCCCGGCCCCCACCCGACCCCCCCCTCCCCAAACCCCCCCCCGGCCCTGTGGGACCCTCCCCGGGGTGACCGGGCCCCAGCGGTCACCCCTCTGCCCTTTGCACATGCCCCCCCCCCCAGGGCGCAGCCCCCCGGGGGGGAGCAGGGGCCCGGCACTATTTGCCTAAAAATAAGAGTTTTATCTATATTTAAAAAGATGATGTAATATATTCCCCCCCCAGACCCTTCGCTGCTGCCCGCCAGCGCTGCCCGGCCCCCCGCGCGTCTGTCCCTTGCCATGGGGTGCCGGGAGGGGTGATGGGGACGAGGGGCTCGGCTCCCGTCGTGGCTTTAAAGTGCCTTATGGTGAACTTGAAATTTTCGGCTACTTGAACCTCTCTGGTGTCAGGAACCAAATGAATAATCGGCGGGCGGCTGCCCCCCCGCCCCGCCGGGTCGCCTCTGTCTGTCTGTCTGTCTGTTTGTGTTTGTTTTTTTAAACGAAGGCTGCCTGGTAATAAACGGAGAAGCAGGGACCACCCCCGCGCCCGGCTGTCTGTCCGCCCCGCGCCCCCTCCCCGGAGCAGCTCTGCTCGGGCCTGGGGAGTGAGCGGGGCTGGGGACGGGGGCACCATGGGCTGGGGACGGGGACATCGAGGGGCTGGGGGGCACCATGGGCTGGGGACGGGGACATCGAGGGGCTGGGGGCACCACGGGGATGGGGCTGGGGGCACCATGGGCTGGGGACGGGGACATCGAGGGGCTGGGGGCACCACAGGGATGGGGCTGGGGGCACCATGGGCTGGGGACGGGGACATTGAGGGGCTGGGGGCACCATGGGCTGGGGACGGGGACATTGAGGGGCTGGGGCTGGGGACATCGAGGGGCTGGGGGCACCATGGGCTGGGGACGGGGACATCGAGGGGCTGGGGGCACCATGGGATGGGGACGGGGGCACCATGGGCTGGGGACAGGGACATCGAGGGGCTGAGGGCACCACGGGGATGGGCATGGGGACATCGAGGGGCTGGGGACACCACAAGGATGGAGATGGGGACATCGAGGGGCTGGGGGCACCGTGGGGCTGGGGACAGGGGCATCGAGGGGCTGGGGGCACCATGGGGATGGGGATGGGGGCACCATGGGCTGGGGACGGGGACATCGAGGGGCTGGGGGCACCATGGGGATGGGGACAGAGGCACCATGGGCTGGGGACGGGGACACTGAGGGGCTGGGGGCACTGCAGGGACGGGGACAGAGGCACCATGGGCTGGGTATGGGGACACCGAGGGGATAGGGGCACCGTGGGGATGGAGATGGGGACATTGAGGGGCTGGGGGCACCCCAGCGATGGGGACAGGGGCACCATGGGCTGGGGGCACCATGGGAATGGAAACGAGGGCACTGTGGGGACAGGGACAGGGCTGGGGGCATCGCGGGGATGGAGATGGGGGCACCCCGGGGCTGGGGCTGGGGCCATTGAGGGGCTGGGGGCACCGTGGGGATGGAGATGGGGACATTGAGGGGCTGGGGGCACCGTGGGGATGGGGACAGGGGCACTGTGGGGACAGGAACAGGGCTGGGGGCATTGCAGGGATGGAGGTGGGGGCACCCCGGGGCTGGGGACAAGGACATCGAGGGTCTGGGAGCACCGTGGGGATGAAGATGGGGGCACCACAGGGCTGGGGGCACTGTGGGGACAGGGACAGGGCTGGGGACACCACGGGGCTGGGGCCGGGGACACTGAGGGGCTGGGGGCACCAGGGGGATGGAGATGGGGGTACAATGGGGCTGGGGGCACCGCAGGGATGGAGATGGGGACACTGAGGGGCTGGGGCCACCGAGGGGCTGGGGCCACCATGGGGATGGAGATGTGGGGCTGGGGACACCACAGGGACAGGGACTGGGCTGGGGGCACCGTGGGGCTGGGGACACGGCAGGGCTGGAGCCAGGGGCACCACGAGGTCAGGACCACCATGGGGTGCCGTACGCCAGCTCAGGGCACCAGGACGCTGGCGCCTTGAGGACTGGGTGCTTTATTCCCCAGCCCCTCCCCACCCGCCGCGGCCGCTCCCGGCTTCCACCGCGCTGCTCGGGCTCCAGCCACGTCCCCGGAGCCTGGCCCCGTGTCCTCGCCGCCGCGTGGCACCGTCCTGCCGTCACCTGCTGGGCGGCTGCAGGGCCTTCACCTCCTCCAGTTCGCTGCCGCTGCTCTCGGGCTGCTCCTGGTAGCCAAAGTCCAGGCTGACGGGGGAGAGCGGTGTCGGGGACTGGCATCGCCAGTGCCAGGCGGTGCCGGGGACATCGCCGCCCCCATCGCCAGCCCTCACCTGGAGAGCGAGCTGCCCTCGCCGTCCACCCCGCTGCTGCCCCCGTCGCTCTCCCCGCTCGCCTCCTCCCTCAGCTGGGCTCGCAGTCGGGCTGCCAGCTCGGGGGGCAGCCGCCGGCCGCCCCCATGGCCCGCCGCCACCTCCCGGATGCGCTGCCGCAGCAGCCGCCCTCGCTCTTGTCCCCGCAGCGCCCGCACGGCACCCAGCCACAGCCCCACCGTCTCCTCGTCGCTGGAGTCCCTGCAGGGATGGGGGGGGTGGGGGGTGGGCTGCAGCCCCTCCGTACCCGCTGCAGCCCCCCCTGAGCTCCCTGCACCCCCCTGCTCACATCTCCTCGTCCCCGGTGTCCCGGTAGCTCAGGGGACCCATGCAGATGGAGCAGACGTTGCTTAGGGTTTGGTAGCACTCGTTGCAATACAGCCCTGGAGCAAACGGGGCCGTGAGAGGGGTGGGAGATTTTGGGGAGGGGGTTGTCCCCAGTTTTTAGGGGGGGGGGGGTCCTGCCTTTGCAGCCGGGTGTGATGCATGCGATGAAGTTCGGCTGCTCCGCCATCCCGCAGGCCAGGCAACGTTTCTGCTGGATGCCCAAGAGCCGAGCCAACCGGGCAAAGAGCGGCAGCCTGCAGGCAGGGAGCTGATGCTCCATGGGGCAATGTCGCGCCCCGGGGGTCCGCGGCAAGGGCAAAGCCCTTGCCGCGGACCCCCGGGGCGCGGCATTGCCTTTTTGGCAACGCCCAGCAAGGCGCTTATGGGGTCAGAACGGCTCCATCCCCACACACGCATCCCCCGGGAGATGCTTACCTGGCGGTGAGGAAGAGGAGCAGGTTGCCTTGCCCGGCGTCGGCCGTGCGTTGCGTGACGCCTTGGCGCAGGGCACGTGCCAGCCCTGCCCGCCGTGCCAGGATGGTGCTGTGGAGGAAGGACGTGCGCTCCTGGCGTGGCGGGGATGGGGTGAGGGCAGGCGGCTGCCGAGGGGGCGTAGGGAGGCGGTGGTGGTTGGCGGGGGCTTCTCACCTGCTCGCGGCACGGGTAGTAGGCGGCACACACCGCCCGGCGCAGGCGTGCCACGTGGCTGCCGAAGACGGCGATGAAGAGGCAGATGCCGTACAGGAGTCCTGGTGGGAAGAGGACGAGTCGCGCAGGGACCCCCCCCGGCACCCCGGCACCCGCCGAACACGCGGAGGGTGCAGCACCCCCGCTCACCCATGCTGAGGTAGGTGCCGTAGTCGGGCTCCACGGGCTGGAGGAGGCAGCGCTGGGAGAGCACCGAGACGTTGCCCTGCTGCAGCGCTTCGAAGGCAGAGACCACGTCCCGGAAGATCGTGCTGGCGTAGCCCGTCCCGTTGACTCTGACGCCCAGCACCTCCGGCGCTGCGGGGCGAGCACCTCAGTCCCGGGGAACGGAGCACCCGCTGCCCCAAAGCCCCGGTCCCCAGCCAGCAAAGCACCCAAGGGTGCTGCTCCGGCACGGCGGGTGCCGCTCACCCCTGGCGACGATCTCCCCCCGCAGCTGGTTGCGGACCAGGTCGAGCAGCCAGAAGAGGCTGTAGTCGGCCAGGATGATGCTGACCCCCAGCAGCACATGGCGCAGGACCCCCACCAGCTGCAGCCCGTACCGGCGCCGCTCCTGCCGCGACAGCCACAGCACGGCTGGGTGGACACGGGAGCGCGGTGAGGCCGTGCCCCGCCGGGACCCCGCGGCGGGGATGCCCCCGGGAGCGGGGCTGACCTGGGGGGATGTAGCGGCCTCTCTCCCAGGCCGTCAGGGGCAGCACGGTGGGTCTGCCCTGCTCCGCCCGCCGCAGGTCCATCTCCACGAAGCGTCGTGTGATGTAAACGTTGTCAAAGGTGTCGTCCCGCAGGTACCGGTGACGGTACCGCAGCGCCCTGGGGACACAGCGGGGATGCTGGGCACCGGTACGCTGGGTCCCTGTCCCCACGGGGGGCCGGAGCGGGACCCCAGCCCACTCACTGGAAGTACATGTAGAGGATGGCGCAGAAGGAGATGTGCATGAAGAGCCCCAGGACGCGGTAGGTGGGCTCCAGGCGCAGGCGCACGGCCTCCATGATGTCCAGGGCCACCTCCCCCAGGCTCTTGCTGGCGTTGAAGCTGATGTCGAAGCGGTGCACGGCCGAGATGTTGAACTCGAACTCCCGGCGGACGCGGTCCAGAGCATCCTTGAGGGCTGTGGCGGGGATAAGGGGCCGCATGGTGGTGGGGGTCGGGGCGAGAGCCGGGACGTGTCAGAGGGGGGGCAGAAAGGGACCCCCAACCCCCCACAGCAGCGGGGTACTCACGGTCTGCGACGTTCCTCCTGAGGAAGGACTGGATGTACTCGGGGACGATGCAGAAGAGGAAGGCAACTGTGGAGAGGGGGGGTCTCTGCCAGGGTGGGGCCCCCGCGGTGGGCAGGGGTCTGCCCCGCCACCCCCCTGCCCCGCTGCGGAGGAGCGGGGGCCCACGTACGGTCGGCCAGACCACACAGGGGCTTGAAGAGAGTGATGATGTAGCAGAGGAAGAAGAGGAAGGGGATGACGCGCTCGCAGTTGTCCTTGGCCTCGTCGAAGAGGCGCACGCAGCGGCGGTACGGCGTGTCCATCTCCTGGTTGCACACCTTGCTCATGTTCGCCAGCCACAGCCAGACGTTGCGCAGGGCTCGGGCTGCGGGCAGGGAGCGGGCGTTGGGGGGCGGGCAGCGGGTGACGGGGACCGAAAGCAGGATGGGGGGGTGCTGGAGCCGGGGAGACCCTCAGGGACCCCCCCCTTGCTCACCGACATGGCTGACGGAGTCCATGATGGAGCGGAAGAACTTGCGGACGTGGTCGCCCACCACCTTGGCTTTCTGGGCGATGTCCTTGATTTTGGTCAGCACGCCTGCGGAGAGGGGGGACCCCTGACCATACCCCGAGGGGCGAGGGCAGCCCGGGGCCGGCCAGCGCTGCTGGGGCTCCCCCGCGAAGGGGCCCCCCCATCCCACCGCATCCCCCCGACCCCTCCTCTCACTCAGCAGCGGCTCCCGGGCGCGTTGCAGCCGCTCGGCCGTCTGGTTGAGGGCGAGCTCGGCCCCGCACGACAGCGACTCGGCGGCGCGGGAGAAGTTGTGCAGGATGTTGGTGCAGGGGCCCTGCACCGCCATGCCCAGCGCCAGCAGCAGCATCAGCATCTTCCCCTCCCCTGTGGGGACAGGGGGGTCCTGGGGCTCAGCTGGGACCCAGCACCCCCCCGGCACCCTCCCGGCTCCTGGCGGCGGGACCGGCGGCTGCTTACTGGTGAAGATGTGGGGCAGCGATAGCAGCACGGTGACCCGCATCTTGAGGGAGAAGGCCATGCCCAGCCCCAGCCCCGCGGCCAGGCTGATGGTGGTGACCAGGCAGTACCAGATGTTGTGGCCCTGCGCCAGCAGCACCAGAGCCCCGTACACGCTGGCCAGGGCCATGCCCAGAGCGAAGCCGCCAGCGCTGCGGGCCAATTCCCACGCCTTGCTCGCCTCCTCCGACTGGTGCGTCTGCTGGGGCCGCCTGCCCCCGGATTGCGGTGCCGGGCTCTTCCCCCGGCCCCTCGGCCCCTGCAGGGCTCTGCCCAGCCACGAGACCAGTCCCATGCTGGGCTGGGCTCTCCCAGGCTCCTGGTGCTCTCTTGGGCTCCGGGCGCGGGGATACGGCAGGCGGAACGGGCGGCTCACAATGCGCCGGTTCCAGGGGAGCATCCCGTCGTTGTCGGTTCCAGGGGAGCATCCCGCTGTCGCCAGGACGAGGCACAGAGCCATGGGGCCGGTGGTGGCCCCCGGGCGAAAGCGCTCGGCTGGGACAGAGGCACGTGGAAGGCAAAAACCACCCAACACGAGTGAGGTCCCCTCCCACCCCGCTCCCGGCCGGGGCTGCCCGTGGGCAGCGGGAGAGGGCAGGGCTGACGCTGTCCTCCCCACCCAGCCCTGAAGCGAGCGGTGGTCTCGCTGCTGCCTGCCCCGTGCAGCCGGTTCCTCTGGAGCCGGCCGGACCAGTACCGCAGCAGCAAGTTCTTCCTGGGCGCCGGCGTCGGGACCCTCCTCGGTGTCGGTGAGTGTGCCCCGGCGCCGGGCATGGCGGGGGGCCGGTGGCACCGGGGGCTCAGGGCACATTCACGGGTGTTTCAGGGCTCTGCCAGCTCCTCATCGTCCCCATGAACATCACGGAGATGCGCAAGGTGCAGCTCTGCTGCGGGCTGGCGGGTGAGGATGGGGCCAGGAGGGGACTGGGGTGACGGGGGCCATCGGGAGCCCCGGGGGGGGGGGTCTCTGCGGGACCGTGGGGACAGCTCTCCGCTCCCCGCAGGGGTGACTGCCTTGGGCTGGGCCACGTCTCCCCACTTTCGCTGTGCCAGCCTGCTCGTGGCCCCCAAATTCCTGGGCAAGGAGGGTCGGGTCTACGTCCTCTCCTTCGTCCTCGCCGCCATCTACAACGGTAGGGTCCCCCCGTGTCCCTGTGTTCCCCGCCGGGGTCCCGAGGGCCAGCAGGGTCTGAGCCACCCGTGCCGGCACCAGGGCCCGTGGCCAACACCTGGCACAACCTGGAGGAGGTGACGCGCTCGCTGGGCTGCGTGGCGGAGCTGCAGGTCAACCACAGCCGCCACCTCTGGCGGGTGTCGCTGGCCCCCCTGCGCAGGGTGATAGAGGACATGGCGGTGAGGCGGGGGGCCGGGGCGGGCGGCAGGGGGCCGGGGAGGAGCGGGGCCGAGCCTGCGTGTGTGTGTGTGTGTGTCCCCCCTCGGCAGCGGAGCGGGCAGACGCTGAACGCCGAGATGAGGAACATCTCGCGCGCCTTCGTGGCACTGAACGAGGAGGTGGCCAGCGAGGCCGGGTACGACCTGCGGCAGCGCCGGCGCCCGGACCCCCGGCCGGCCCCCAGCACCCAGCAGCTCTATGAGACGAAGACCAAGCAACGCTGCACCTGTGAGTAGGGCGGGCAGGAGGCCGGCAGCGCGCGGTGCAGGCAGCCGCCGGCCAGGGGATGGGGCTACCGCAGCCCCCCGTGCCGGCCTCGCAGGGCACCCTGGATGGTGCCCGGGCCAGCGGGGCTGGGGGTGCGTGGGCAGCTGAGGGGGCTCCTGCCCCCCCAGACGTGATCGAGCTGGGCATGCAGCGCTGCCGGGACTGGTTCAACGAAAAGCACAAAGCTTGCATGGAGCAAGTGGTCGTGCCCATCATCAGCCACCTCCTCTGCGTGCCCATGACGTTCAAGTTCGTCTGCCATATTGTCAAGAGTGGGTGACGTGTGGGACCCCTGCCCTGTCCTCCCTCTGTCCCCTGCAGCCCCCGGGACGGCAGCCGCAGCCTGTGCCGGGGCAATGCCCGGGGGTCCTGGCTCTGCCAGCACCGTCCCCGCTCCGTCCCCGCAGTCGTGGACAGCTGGTGCCGGGACAGGATCCCCGTGGAGGGCAACTTTGGGCAGATGTACGACATGGTGAACAACTCCGTCAGCAACCTCAGCCAGGACTTCAGCACCAGCGTCGTCTTCCAGGTGGGTGCCCGTCCCCTCCGCCCAGGGCCGGGGCCGGATCCTGCCCGGCCCCACGGCCTCTCCGCCGCAGGAGGAGCACCGCGAGATGCTGATGGGCGCCAACGTGTCGGCGGAGCAGCTGATGGAGGAGGTGACCTCGCACCTGCGGCAGCACGGCGCCCGCCTGGACCGGGCCGTCTCCTTCTTCCGCCTCCTGCTCTCCTTCACCTTCCTCCTCGTCTTCTTTTCGTGAGCCCCGGGATGGGGAGGTGGGGGGGGGGAGCACCCCTGTGCCAGCCACCAGGCACGGAGGGGTGGGGGCCTCCTTTGGCAGCAGGTTGGGGGGGACGCGAAGGTGAGGAGGGGTCCTGGGGGGCTGCAGCCGGTCCCTTGTCCCCCCCTGGACCCCCGCGTCTTGCCAGGGCTTTCTCCTACACCAAGCGGTACTGCGGGGACATCGGCTTCGACAACCTCTACATCACCACCTACTTCCGCCAAATCGATGCCCGCCGCAGAAAGCAGGTGAGGGGGGAGAAGGGGCGCAGGGCGGCCCCCCACCCCCGGCGGGGGGTCCCGGGGGCTGCGCTGAGCCGCCCCGCTCCCCCTCCTCCAGCACAAGCGGACGCTGCTGCCCCTGCTCCGGGCAGAGGTCTCGACCGTCATCTTCCCGTGCCGCCTGGCCGTGCAGCCGCCCGAGCTGTCGAGCATGGTGAGGGGCTGGCGGGGGGCCGGGGGGCCGGGGCCGGGGGGCAGCCTGTGGCAGACCCCGCTCCCCGCAGGTTCTGGAGCTGCTGGAGTGCATCGCGCCCCTGCTCCTCCTCCTCCTCGCCTGCGGCCTGGACCACACGCTCTTCACCATGCTCAGCATCATCCAGCAGCACTCCTTCATCCAGTACTCCTTCCACAGTGAGCCCCCAGCCCCGCGCCACCGGCGGGCAGCCCCCAGCCCCACGGCCCCGCCGCGCCCCGCAGCCATGCGAGGGTCCCCCCCACCCTCCCCAGCCCCACCCCCCCCCCAAACCTGCTCCCGTCCCGCAGGCAGCCACCACTTGGCCGTGCACGTGACGGGCACGTCCCTGATGGCTCGGCTGCTGCGGAGCACCATCGGGGCCCTCAACACCTCCTCCGACACCCAGCTGGAGACGTCCAACTTGGGTGAGCCCCCGCAGGGGATGGGACCCCCCCGCTCCGGCTCCGTGGCCTGGCCACCCCTGCCTGCGAGAGGGGCTTTCCCCAGGGGACTCAGCGTTGCCGCTTTGTCCCCAGCCTGCCTGCCGCAGCCCCGGGGCATGACGAGGCAGCAGTACCTGGGCAGCTGCCTGCCCTTGGCTGTGCTGGCGCTGCTCTGCCTGGCCCAGGTCTACACGTACCGCCTGCGCCGCGCCATCGCTGCCTTCTACTTCCCCAAGGTCAGCGGCAGCCCTGGCACCGGCCGAGGGCCCGGCACAGCCCGGCGCAGCCCGGGGGGCAGTTTTTGGGGTGGGCCGGTGCCCCCGGCCACCCCTCATGGTCTTCGCCGGCACAGCGGGAGAAGAGCCGCGTGCTCTACCTCTACAACAAGCTGCTGCGGCATCGGCACAGCTTTGTCCACCGGCAGCGGAAGCGCCTCGCCCAGCGGGCACGGCAGCACCCAGGACTGGTGAGCGGGGACAGGACCGTGCTGGGGCGGGGGGCTTCACCGTTCCCCGATCCCCAGTCTGTTCCCCCATGGGGCGGCCGCTCAGCCCGAGCCCCACGCGGCCCCGTCCCCGCCGCAGGGGACGTCGCTGCTGGAGCGGTGCTGCCAGCGCTGGCCGTGCCTGCGCCGCTGGGTACGCCGGAGCTGCACGGTGTGCGGGGTGCCCGAGACCCCCCGGGACCGGGTCTGCCCGGTGCCTGCCTGCGGTGCCCCGTACTGCGGGCCGTGCTGGAGGGAGGCGGGCGGCGTGTGCCTCGCCTGCACCCCCGGGGACCACGGCCTCTCCCAGGACAGCAGCGAGGAGGACGCGGGGTGCGCGGCCTGAGGGCGCCCGCCAATAAAGGCTGCGACCCCCCTGTGCAGGGTCTCCGGTGTAGGGAGCGGTGAAAGGGGGTGGCGGGGTGATGAAGGTGGGGGGTCTTCTGTGCGTGGGGTGGTGGATGCGGGGGTCTCTGATGTACGGGTTGGGGAGGGCGGGGGTCTCCAGTGTATGGGGCGATGGAGGTGGGGGTCTCCACCGAATGAGGTAGTGAAGGTGAGGTCTCCAGTGTAGGGGGTGATGAAGGCTCTGATGCACGGGGTGACGAAAGTGGGGGGCTCTGGTGCACGGGGTGGTGAAGGTGGGGGTCTCCAGTGTACGGGGTGACAAAAGTGGGGGGGCTCTGGTGCATGGGATGGCGCAGGTGGGGGTGTCTGGTGTACGGGGTAATGAGGGTGGGGGTCTCTGCTGCATGGGATAATGAAGGTGGGGGTCTCCAGAGCATGGGATGGTGACAGTGGGGGTCTCCGCTGTAGTGGGTGACGAAGGTGGGGGTCTCCAGAGCTCAGGATGCAGAAGGTGGGGGTCTCCGGAGCACGGGATGGTGACAGTGGGGGTCTCCACTGTATTGGGTGGTGAAGGTGGGGGTCTCCAGAGCTCAGGATGCAGAAGGTGGGGGTCTCCGGAGCACGGGATGGTGACAGTGGGGGTCTCCACTGTATTGGGTGGTGAAGGCGGGGGTCTCCAGAGCTCAGGATGCAGAAGGTGGGGGTCTCCGGAGCATGGGATGGTGACAGTGGGGGTCTCCGCTGTACGGGGTGACGAAGGCGGGGGTCTCTGGAGCTCAGGACGCAGAAGGCGGGGGTCCCGCTCCACAGCAGCGGTGAAGGGGGTCTCCGTCGCAGCGCCCCGGGCAGAGCCCCCCGGTTCCCGGAGCCGCCGCTGCGCGGAGCCCCGGAGCCGCCTCGGAGGCGCGGCCGCCCGGGTCCCCCCGCCGGCCGGGCTGGGCGTCACCGGCGGCGGAGCGGCGGAGCGGCGGGCGGGGGCCGGGCAGGAAGGTCCTGCTCCTCCTCCTCCTCCTCCTCCTCCTCCCGGGCCGGGCCGGGCCGGCGGCCGGTGGCGGCGGCGGTGCCATGCGCGGCGGGAGCTCCGGCGGGGGCGGCCGCGGCGGGGCAGCTCGGGAGCCGCCTGCCCGGGGCCGCCGAGCCCCGTTCGGGCTGCGGGAGGGCGATGCGGGCGCTGCGGCTGCTCCTCTTCCTCCTCCTCCTCCTCTTCTTCCTCCTCATCCCCGCCGGCACCGGGGCCAACGGGAGCGGCGCAGGTGAGCGGGGCCCGGGGTCCCGGGGGGTCCCGGGGGTCCGCGTCCCCCAGCCCGCGGGGTCCGCTCCTCGCCGGGGCATCGCGCCGGGACCCTCGGGGACCGGTAGCAGCCGGGGGGAAGCGTGCGGGGACCGGGAGCGGGGGTCGCAGCCCCGCGGGATGCCCGGTGCCCCCCCCCCAGCTGGTGGGGCCGTGGGGAGCGGGGTCTGCGGGGGACCCCGGCCCCTCCAGCACCCTCCGGGCCCCGGGAGGGCGGGGGTCCCCTGGAGGAAGGGGGGGCTGCGGGGGTGGGGGCCACTGAGTCAGCCGGGCTGGGCCTCCCAGCCCTGTCCCAGTCCCCGAGCTGGCTGGACTGGGCAGCCGGGCCGGGGCTGACGCAAGGCCTGGCAGGGGACCCCGGGAAGCCCATGCCGGGGTGGGGACGTGCGCTCCCCATCCCCCTGCCACCTCCCACAGCGGGGGTCACCCCCAGGCTCCGCTGGGAGCCGGCACCCTGGGTGGTGCGGCCGGGGGATGCTCGGGGCTTCACCCAGGGGTGCCCCGGGAGCTGCTGGGGCGAGCGTGGGAGTCCCCGATCCTGCTCCCTGCCCCGAACCCCTGCCCTGGCCCTGGGGGGCCAGGAGGTGACGGGTGACCACGGGGGACCGGGAGGTGATGGGTGACCATGGGTACTGGGCTGTGATGGGTGACCGTGGGGGGCCGGGAGGTGACGGGTGACGAAGCTGCGAGGGTGCGGCTCTGGGCCCTGCGCAGGTGACAGCTCGCGGCAGCGCCATGCAGAATTGGGACGCTCCTGGCACGTGACCCCGTGGGTCCTGCGGGACGACCGGACGCTCAGCCTGGCAGAGGCGACCCAGGTGAGCCCCCACCCATGTCCCTGGGGTGCTCGTGCCATGTGGGGGCTGCCTGCACCCCGCCACCTCCCCCTGCCCCCTTCCCGGTGCGGGAAACCCGCCATCCAGGTCCCTTGGCCCCAAGTCCCTGGGGATCCGGAGCATCCAGAACCTCTGGGTGCCCCGGGAGCAGTGGGGAGGGGTCCCCCCACCAAATCCCCCTTCCCCTCCTCTCCTGGTGCCGGGAGGGGCCTTACCGGGCCGGGGCACCCACCCAGCGCCCGGTGCTCCTCCCGGCTGGGGCGGAAGGGCCCAACCCGCCGCGCGGCCGTTGGGAGTCTCTCCAGCGTTTCCGCCGCGCTTGCACCGGGCAGGAAGCACAGGGGGTGGTGGTGGGGGGCCCCGCTCCGTCCAACCCCCCCTTCCCCGGGACAATGAGCCCGGGAGGGAGGGACGCTTCCTGCGGGGTGCGAGGGTGGGGGGCCGGGGTGGGCAAGGGATCCCTTCCGCCCCCTCCCTCCGGGCACGCGCCAGGGCCAGGCGGGTCCCCTGGTCCCCCGCCAACGCCGCGCCGGGGGTCACGGCGTTTCAGAGGGTGCGTGGGGACGGGAGGGGACCTGCAGCTTGGCGCAGGATGGGGTCGCATGGGGCTGGGGGTCCTCCTGTAACCGCTGCCTGTGGCAGGGGGGGTTCCCTGCCCGGCTGCGGGTCCTGCTGGAGCTGGAGGGGACGCGGCTGGTGCTGGAGCTGGAGCAGAACTGGTGAGTTGGCGGCTGGCTGGGGCGGAGCAGGGGTGGGATGGGGTCCCGGGGGTCCTGTATCCATGAAGGGTGCATGCATGGGGGTCCCGTGGGCTCCGTCTCCATCTGTGGTGCACAAGGGGTGGGGGTCCCTTGTTCCCCTCTCCATCCGTGGTGCACAGGGAGTGGGGGTCCCTTGTTCCCCTCTCCATCCGTGGGGCGGGGGTCCCAGGGATGCTGTCTCCATCCGAGGTGCACCCGCAGCAGGGTGGGAGGTACCGGGGTCCCCATTTTCATCAGTGGTGCGCTCAGAGCGGGGTGAACTGGGAGGGTCCCTGTTGGTGGGTCCCTGCTGCGGGGGTGACGCGTGCCTCTGGCAGGGAGCTGGTGCTGGGCACCGGGGCGCTGCTCTACTACCTGCCCAATGGCACGCGGGTGACGCAGGAGGCCAGCGAGCAGGTAGGACCTGGGCGCGTCGTGTCCCCAGTGGTGTCCCCCAGCCGTCCCCGTGCCCTGGGGGGACCCCAGTATGGGACTGGCTCCTGAGTTCCCCTCTCTGCTGCAGGAGCACTGCTGCTACCGGGGGACGGTGCAGGGCTTCCCCGGCTCCTGGGCCAGCCTCTGCGCCTGCGCCGGACTCAGGTGAGCCCCCAGCCCCGGCGGTCCCCGAGCCCAGCTCCCACCGCGCCGCTGATGCCTCCTCTCCCCTTCCCCAGTGGCCACCTCCGGCTGTCGGAGACCAGGAGCTACGGGCTGGAGCCGGACACCGGCAGCCCCCTGGGGCGGCACGTGGCGTACCGGCTGCGGGAGGTCCGGCTGGCGCCGCGGGCCTGCAGGCAGGACCCCCTGGACCTCCCCCCGACGGAGGAGACGGAGCCCCCCCAGCCGCAGAGGGTAGGTCACCCATGGGTCCTACCCCGCCGGAGAGGGTCCCTCGCCCACGCCCTCACCCCCTCTCCTCCCCAGGGCAAGCGGGCGGTGGCGGAGCAGCGGTTCGTGGAGCTGGTGATGGTGGTGGACCACGCTGCGGTGAGTGCTGGGTAGATGGCCCTGGCGCAGGGGCTGCCCCGCTCCCCCCAGCCCCCCTGACGCCCCTCCCTGCACCCCCAGTTCCAGAATTACCGCGACCTGCAACGCATCCGCACCCGGACCTTGGAAATCGCCAACCAGGTGGACGCGGTGAGTCGCTGCCGCGACCCGCCGGGCACCGTCCGTCCCAGCCCGGTGCTCGGCTCGGCCGTGCCCTCGCCGCTGTGGTGCCGGGGGTCTCTGACCCCCCCGGTGCCCCCCCAGTTCTTCCAGCCGCTGGGAGTGCGTGTGGCCTTGCTGGCAGTGGAGGTCTGGAGCGAGGGCGACAGGTTCGTGGTGGGCGGCAGCGCCCGGGCTGCGCTGGAGCGGTTCCTGCGCTGGCGCCGGGAGGAGCTGCTGCCCCGGCTGCCCCACGACAACGCCCAGCTCCTTACGTGAGTGGGGGACGGGGACGGGGACGGGGGACGGGGGACGGGGCGCGCGGGCAGCCCTCCCCGACCCCGCGCTCTCTCCCCAGGGGCGCCCGCTTTGAAGACGTCTCGGTGGGGATGTCGGCTCAAGCCTCCATGTGTTCCCCCGCGCGCTCCGGGGGGGTCAGCATGGTGAGTATCCCCCGTCCCCACCCCGTCCCCCCGCCGCCCGCCCGCCCTGACCCCCCCGTCCCGCAGGACCACTCGATCAGCGTCCTCGTCGTCGCCTCGACCGTGGCCCATCAGCTGGGGCACAACCTGGGCATGCGCCACGACGGCACCGGCCGCTTCTGCGACTGCAGCGACCTCCGGCACGACCGCGGCTGCATCATGGCGTCGCCCACGGGGTGAGGGCAGCGGGCAGGGTCATGGCGGGGACGGGTCCGAGCCCCCTCCCCGCCTCACCGGCCCCTCTCTGGCTCCGCAGGCTGACGCCCGGCTTGAGCTTCAGCAACTGCAGCCGGCAGGACCTGGAGCGCAGCCTGCGGCAGGGCCAGGGCTGGTGCCTCTCCAACGTCCCCGAGCCCCGGCGCCTGGTGGGGACCCCCCGCTGCGGGAACGGCTTCTTGGAGCCGGGCGAGGGCTGCGACTGCGGCCTCAGCGTGGTACGGGGGGCTCCGGCCGGGCTGGGGTCCCTCCTGCGGCCACCCCCCCGTCTCCCGAGGCCGGAGCCATGGCTCTGCCCAGGGACGCCGCGTCCCGGCCCTGCCGTGGGGCTGGCAGGGGGGATGCCGGTGCCACCCGCTCACCGCAGCCCCTCTGCCGACAGGAGTGCACCGATCCCTGCTGCAACAGCAGCAGCTGCCAGCTGGTGCCCGGGGCCGAGTGCGCCACGGGGGACGCCTGCTGCCAGGACTGCCGGGTACGTGGGGACGGGCACGGTGCCGGCGCTCCAGCCGCTCCCCGGGGGGGGTTCCTGGGGGTCCCCGCTGGTCTGACTGTGCCCCCCCCCCCAGCTGCGCCGTGCCGGACACCCGTGCCGGGAGCCCCTGGGCGAGTGCGACCTGCCCGAGTTCTGCGACGGGGTCTCGCCGCGCTGCCCGCCCGACGCCTTCCTGCAGGACGGGCAGCCCTGCGCCGGCGGGCAGGCGGTCTGCTACGGCGGCGCCTGCGCCACGTACCAGGAGCAGTGCCAGGAGCTGCTGGGGCCAGGTACGGCGGGACCGGGCCGGGGACCGGTGGCCGGTGGCCGGGTGGGGGTGCTGAGGCTCGTTGCCCCCCCAAATGCAGGCGCCGGCCCCGTCTCCAGCTCCTGCATGGCCTCCCTGAACGCGAAAGGGGACAAACGCGGGCACTGCGGGCAGCTCCCCAACGGCTCCTACGTCGCCTGCGCCCAGCGGTGAGTGCCGTGTCCCCCCTCGCCGTGTCCCCCCTCGCCGTGTCCCCCCCCCACCCTGTCCCCCCTCGCCGTGTCCCCCTGACCCCTCTGTCTCCGCAGGGACGCCGGCTGCGGGATGCTGCAGTGCCAGCGTGGCACCACCCAGGGCGGCACACCGGCAGGGTCCTGCCAGGGGACCCTCCTGCCCAGGGACAAGGACGTGAGCGATGCGGCCATGGTGCTGCCCGGCACCGCCTGCGGCCCCGGGAAGGTGAGCGCCAGGGCAGCGGGGAAGGGGCCGGGGGGCTCGCCCGGTGCTGACACCCCGTTCCCCGGCAGGTTTGCCTCCAGCGCCGGTGCCAGGATGTCTCCGCGCTGGGTGACCAGCAGTGCCAGAGCAAGTGCCACGGGCGCGGGGTGAGCGCAGGGGGCTGGGGTGGGTGCCGGAGGGGGGGACCTGCCGGGGACTGAGGCTCGGTGTCGCCCACCCAGGTGTGCAACAACCACGGGCACTGCCACTGCGAGCGGGGCTGGGCCCCCCCAACCTGCGAGAGCCCCGGCGCCGGGGGCAGCCAGGACAGCGGCCCCGCCACCACGGAGCGAGGTGAGGGCAGAGGCAGGCGGCCACCGCCGCACGGAGAATGGGGCTTTGTGCGGCTGGCGCGGCCAGAGCCGGCGTGGGGTGCGCCGGGGGGGCTGACATCCCGCTCTCCGCAGGAGGGATCGCCCTGCCCACCGCCCTGCTGCTGAGCGCGCTGCTGGGGCTGGTCCTGGCGCTGGGGCTCTGCTGCGCCCGCCGCACCCGGCTGCACAAGCACCTCTGCCAGCTCAGCAAGGGGACCTCCTGCCAGTACAGGTAACCGAGCCGGCGGGGACGGCTGGCACGGCGGGTGGCACGCACGCCTGTGCCGCGGCAGGGACCGGAGCTGCCTGCCTGCATGTGGGCACGTGCACGCGTGCGGCGGGTAAGCGGGCACGTGCATGTGCGTTTGCACGCGGGCCGTGCGTCCCGCGGCGGCTGACCGAGCGGCGTGCGTGCGTGTGTCCCCGAGCAGGTGACGGCCTGTGTGTGTGTGTGTGTGCATGTGCCTGCGTGCGTCCCCCCGGCGCAGGTAGCAGACCCCGTCATGCATCGTCACCCCACGTCACCGCGGTTCCTCTCCGACGTCACCGCGGTTCCTCCCCGCTGCTGTCCCCCCCGCCAGGGCTGAGCCCCCCACTCTTTTCCCCACAGCGCTGAGACCCGGGTCCGATTCCTGGGTCCAGAAGCCCCAGACGGCTGGAGCGGGTAACGTCGCTGCCGGAGCCTGGGCGTGGGGCTGTCCCTGAGCTCTCCTGCTTCGCAAGGCCTCCGGTGCTGCGCTCTTCCCCTGGCAGTGCCCGTGGGGTGTGGGGCAGCCCCGGGTTGCAGGGTATTGCATATTCCGGTGCCGAGGGGTTCGTTTTTCTTGGGCTTCTGCTGGTGTTGGTGTTGCTTGGTGTTGTGCGGGCTCCCCCCGAGCGCCCGGAGCGAGCAGGGCCTGATCCTGCTTCTCTCCTGCAGGATCTCGCAGCCGGAGCCCCGGTCTGGCAGCCAGGGCCCCCCCGAGCGGCCCCGGCCCCCGCAGCAGCATCGGGCCACGGAGCTGCAGGTCATGCACAGCAGCAAGGTGAGAGCCAGGGGGGCCGGGGACGGAGGGGGCTGGTGGCGAGGGCGATGCTGTCGCCGTGGTAACGCGCTGTGGTTGCCGTGGGTACCGGGGTTCGGTCTGGTTGTTGCCGAGGAGGCAGCCCTGGGTACCAGCTCTGAGCATCCCTCTGCGCCGGGGCTGTGCTGCGGCACCCCGGGACAGGAGCAGCCTGGCACGGCCCTGAACCGCGCCGCTCTGGTGCCCTGTGCCGCGCTCGGCGCTGGCTGCGTTTCTCCGGGCTCAGTGGCCGGCCAGGGGCCGCGGTGGCCAGCCGAGCCCCCCAGGGCTGAGCCCTGGAGCTGCCCGCTGTGGGGGGGGGTCTGTGCTTCGCGGTGGGAGGGGGGTCTCCGCATGCTGCATGGCTTGCCCTGCTCCGGGGCTGCATGGCGCGCCTGCCCCCTCTTCCCTCTCTCCGCAGCCGGCTGCCCTCGGCTCGGCTCGGCCCGATCCGCCCTCCCGGCCTCTCCCGCCGGACCCTACTCCCAAGGTAACGCCCGGGCCGGGGTGGGGGTCCCGGGCAGCACCTCCCTGGCCACCGGCCACCGCTGCATGCCTGGCTGCGCACCAGCTCCCGGGGACCCGCGGGCCGTGGCACGGAGAGCCCTGACCCCCCCCAAGACCCCCTGCCCGGCGGGAGGCTCAGCCCCGCGGCCGCCGGTCCCCGAGCTGTCTCGCTGTCCCCCAGCTGTCTTTCTGTCCCTGCTCTCTCTGCCCAGGCCCCCCCCTCGGACAGGCCGCCCCCCCCCACACGCCCGCTGCCCGCGGACCCCGTGGTGCCCGGCACTCAGGTAACGGCGGCGCAGCGGCGGCACCAGCGTGTGGGGCAGGACGGCGGCCACCGGGGCCTCCCTTGCCTTAGCCTGGGGGCAAGGGAGGTGGTTTGGGCCCCCCCGAGCCCACCGCAGCTTTGACACCCCCATTCCTCCGCAGCCCCCAGGTCCGGCCAAGCCCCCCCCGCCTCAGCGGCCGCTGCCCTTGAACCCCCCGGGACCTTCGCTCCCCAGCAGCGAGGACCCCCCCCATCACCCCTACGTCACCGTGATTCCCTCCAGGTGAGCGGGGGGGGCCGGGGGTGCCAGGGGGGGGGTCAGGGGGGCCAGAGCAGGGTGCAGGGGGGGCTGTGGGGGGGCAGGGGGGGCCAGGAGGGATGGGGTGCTGGAGCAGGGGGCCAGGGGGTGCAGGGGGCCAGAGTGGGGGTCTATGGGGGCCAGAGCGGGGTGCAGGGGGGGGCTGTAGGGAGAGCAGAGGGGGAAGCCAGGAGGGATGGGGGGCGAGGGCAGGGGGATAGGGTGCAGGGGCCAGGGTGGGGGGCTGCAGGGGCCAGAGCGGGGTGTGGGGGGGCTGTGGGGTGCAGGGGGGGCTGTAGGGAGAGCAGAGGGGGGGAGCCAGGAGGGATGGGGGGCCGGGGGGTGCAGGGGGGGCTGCAGGGGCTCAGGGGGGCCAGAGGAAGTGGGAGAGGCTGTGGGGGACTGCAGGGGCCAGAGTGGGGTGCAGGGGGGGCTGCAGGGGGTCAGTGGGGGGGGCCAGGGGCTGGGGGGGGCCAGGAGGGATGGGGGGTCCAGGGCAGGGGCCTGGGGGCTGCAGAGACCAGGGCTGTAGGGTCCAGGGGGTGCAGGGGGCCAGGGCAGGGGTCTGCGGGGGCCAGAGCGGGGTGCAGGGGGGGCTGTTTGGTGGGCAGAGGGGGGAGCCAGGAGGGATGGGGGGCCAGGGCAGGGGGATGGGGTGCAGGGACCAGGGGGGCCAGAGCAGGGTGGGGGCTGCAGGGGGTGGGGGGGGGGCAGGGGCTGGAGGGGGCCAGGAGGGATGGGGTGCTGGAGCAGGGGGCCAGGGTGGGGGTCTGTCAGGGCCAGAGCGGGGTGCAGGGGGGGCTGGAGGGAGGGCAGAGGGGGGAGCCAGGAGGGGTGGGGGGCCAGGGGGTGCAGGGGGCCAGGGTGGGGGGCTGCAGGAGCCAGAGCCGGGTGCAGGGGGGGCTGTGGGGGCTCGGGGGGGGGGGGCTGCGGGCTGCGGGGGGGGCTGCAGGGCCCAGGGCTGCGGGGGGCTGCGGGAGCCGGAGCGCGGTGCGCCGTTGCGGCCCCGGCCCCGCCACCGCCCGCCTCTCTCCCCCAGGCCGGCTCCCCCGCCGCCCGCCGGGGCCCAGCGGGAGGCCTGAGCCGCGGGGCCGGGACCGCCGCAGCGCTGGAGCCGCGGGGAGGAGGCCTCGCCGCCCGCTTGTCCCCCGCCGACACCAATAAAGGGGCTGTGAGCCGCCTCCGAGCTGCCTCCGCCGCACCGGGGGGGAACCGGGGCGGGGGGGAACCGGAGGGGCCGCGCCGCGGAACTACAACTCCCGGCAGCACCCGCGGCGCCCGCCGGAAGCGCCGCCCCCCCGGAGCAGGAAGTGGCTCCCGGCCGGCCCCGCCCCCTGGCGGCGGCCGTGCTCCCCCGCAGCCACGTGGGCACGGGCACGTGCAGGGCCCCGCCCCCTGGGCGCGGACACGCGTGGGCGGGGGAGCCGCGCACGTGGGCACGGGCACGTGCGTGTGCAAGAGCTGCCTCGTGCACGTGGGCACACGCGTGTGCAAGAGCCACCGCACCTGCACGGGCACGCGCGTGTGCAGGAGCCGCCCCGCGTGCACGGACACGCGTGGGCAGGAGCAGCCCTCTGCACAGGCACACACGTGTGCAAGAGCCACTCCACCTACATGCGTGCACATGCGTGTGCAAGAGCTGCCCCGTGAGCATGGGCACACGCGTGTGCAAGAGCCACTGCATGCGCACGCACACGTGTGTAGGAGCCACTGGCTGTGCACGGGCACACGCGTGTGCAGGAGCTACAGTGTGTGCACAGACACGTGTGTGCAAGAGCCACCACACCTGCACACACGTGTGTGTGCAGGAGCCGCCCTGTGTGCACGGACACACAGGGGCAGGAGCTATGGTGCGTGCATGGGCACACGCGTGTGCACGAGCTGCCCCATGCACATGGGCACGCGTCTGTGC
The DNA here is from genome assembly GCA_020745775.1 of Theristicus caerulescens. Classification (NCBI taxonomy): domain Eukaryota; kingdom Metazoa; phylum Chordata; class Aves; order Pelecaniformes; family Threskiornithidae; genus Theristicus; species Theristicus caerulescens. The sequence continues at coordinate 239,062 of CM036581.1, forward strand.
AAGAGCCACCACACCTGCATGTGCTCACACACATGTGCAAGAGCTGCCCCGTGTGCATGGACAGATGTGTGCAGGAGCTATGGTGCGTGCACGGGCACACGCGTGTGCACGAGCTGCCCTGTGGGCACAGGCACGTGTGGGCAGGAGCGGCTGTCTGCATGGGCACACGCGTGTGCAAGAGCCACTGCACCTGTGTGCACACATGTATGTGCAGGAGCCACTGTGCATGGGCACACGCGTGTGCAGGAGCTGCCCCGTGTGCACAGACACCCATGGGCAGGAGCTATGGTGCGTGCATGGGCACATACATGTGCAAGAGCTGCCCCGTGAGCCTGGGCACACGTGTGTGCAAAAGCCACTTCACCTGTGCACGCACATGCATGGCAGGAGCCGCCCTCTGTGCATGGGCACACGCGTGTGCAAGAGCCACTGCACCTGTGCACGCACATGCGTGGCAGGAGCCACTGTCTGTGCATGGGCACATGCGTGTGCAGGAGCTATGGTGTGTGCACAGACATGTGTGTGTAAGAGCCACTACACTTGCACGTGTACACACATGTGCAGGAGCCGCCCTGTGTGCACGGACACACGTGTGCAGGAGCTATGGTGTCTGCATGAGCACACGCGTGTGCAGGAGCCGCCCTGTGTGCACGGACACGCGTGTGCAGGAGCTATGGTGCGTGCACGGGCACACGCGTGTGCAGGAGCCGCCCTGTGTGCACGGACACGCGTGTGCAGGAGCTATGGTGCGTGCACGGGCACACGCGTGTGCAGGAGCCGCCCTGTGTGCACGGACACACGTGTGCAGGAGCTATGGTGCGTGCACGGGCACACGCGTGTGCAGGAGCCACCCCATGTGCACGGACACGCGTGTGCAGGAGCTATGGTGCGTGCACGGGCACACGCGTGTGCAGGAGCCACCCCATGTGCACGGACACGCGTGTGCAGGAGCTATGGTGCGTGCACGGGCACACGCGTGTGCAAGAGCCACCGCACCTGCATGCGTGCACACGCGTGTGCAGGAGCCGCCACGGCTGCACGCACCCACGCGTGGGCAGGGGCCGCCCGGTGCCGGTACCGGTGGGCGCTGCTGCCCGGGCGGGGGCGCAGCCGGTGCCGGTCGATGCCCGGGGCACCGGGGCGGGGCCGGTCCCGGGGCCGGTGGGGGCCCGGGTACCGGTCCCGGTGCCGATGGATGTCGGGGGTACCGGGGCGGGGCCGGTTGGGGCGGGGGGTCCGGGCAGGGGCCGAGGGTGCTGCTCCCGGGGCGGGGCCGGTCCCGGTGGGAGCCGGTGGGAGCCGGTGGGAGCCCGGGTACCGGTCCCGGTGCCGGTCGGTGCCGGGGATGCCAGGTGGTGCCGGGGTGCCGGGGGGTGCCGGGTGGGTGCCGGGGTGCTGGTCCTGGTTCCGGTGCCGGTCCCGGTGTCGGTGGGTGCCGGGTGGGTCCCGGGGAGCCGGGTGGGTTCTGGGGTCCCGGTGCCGGTGCCGCCCCCCCCCCCAGGGGTTAATGGCGCCGGGTGGGTCCCGAGGTCCCGGTCCCGGTGGGTGCCGGGTGGGTGCCGGTCCCGGTGGCGGTGGGTCCCGGGGTGCCGGCCCCGGTGCCGGGGGGTGCTGGTGCCGGGTGGGTCCCGGGATGCCGGTTCCGGTGCCGGGTGGGCTCTGGGGTCCCGGTGCCGGTGCCCCCCTCACGGGTTCATGGTGCCGGGTGGGTGCCGGGGTCCCGGTCCCTGTGGGTGCCGGGGTGCCGGTCCCGGTACCGGGTGGGTCCCGGAGTGTCGGTGCCGGGTGGGTCCCGGTGCCGGTGCCGGTGCCGGGTGGGTCCTGGGGTCCCGGTGCCGGTGCCCCCCCCACGGGTTAATGGCGCCGGGTGGGTGCCGGGGTGCCGGTCCCGGTGCCGGTCCCGGGTGGGTGCCGGGGTGCCGGTACCGGGTGGGCTCTGGGGTCCCGGTGCCGGTACCCCCCAAGGGTTAATGGCGCTCGGGGAAGTTGCCGGGCGGCGGCGCGGCGCGGATTGGCCCGAAGTTGGCGGGGCGGGGGCCGGGCCGGGCCCCGCCGTGCCGAGCCCCGCCGTGCCGGGCCGCCCCCGCCCCTCGCCCCGGCCCCGCCGCCCCCCGCCGCCGCCGCCGCCGGCGGAGCCATGCGCCCCGCGCCGCTGCTCGGGCTCCTGCTCTGGGCGCCGCTGCTCTGGGCGCCGCCGCCGCCGGTGCTCGGCCTCCGCCACGGCGTCCACTGGAACGGCAGCAACCCCAGGTAGCGCCGCCGCCCCCGCCGCCGCCTTTGTGCGCCCCGGGCCCCGCCGAGCCCCGGGCCCGCGCCGCCGGGAGGGTCGGGACGGCGGGCGGGGGGGCCCGGGAGGGGCGGGGCTGGCGGGCACCGAGCCACCGGGCAGCCCCGGGTGGTACCGGGCCGGTGAGTGGCTCCCGCTGGTACCGAGCCCCGGTGCTACCGAGCCGGTGAGTGGCTCCCGGTGGTACCGAGCCCCGGTGCTACCGAGCCCCGGGTGCCCTGGGTGGTACCGAGCCGGTGAGTGCCTCCTGGTGGTACCGAGCCCCCGGTGGTACTGAGCCACTGGGCACCCACGGGTGATACCGAATGGCTGAGTACCCCCAGGTGGTGCTGAGCCCCAGGCAGTACTGAGCCACCGGGCACTGCCGGTGGTACCGAGCCCCAGGGTGGTACCGAGCCACCAGGTGCCCCTGGGTGATACCGAGCCGGTGAGTGCCTCCCGCTGGTACCGAGCCCCGGGTGGCAGCGAGCAGGTGAGTACCCCCCGGTGGTACCGAGCCACCGGGCACCCACGGGTGACACCGAGCCGGTGAGTACCCCCAGGTGGTGCTGAGCCCCGGGCAGTACCGAGCCACCGGGCACTGCCGGTGGTACCGAGCCCCGGGCGGTATCGAGCAGGTGAGGACCCCGGGTGATGCTGAGCCCTGCGTGGTGCCAAGTCCCCAGTGGTGCCAAGTCCCCGGTGGTGCCAACCTGCACCGAGCGCGGGTGCCCTTGGTGGTACCGAGCTTTGGGCGCATCCTCCGGTGGCACCGAGCCCGGGCACGGGGCTGGTGGGCACCGAGCCTGGGCTCACCCTGGGTGGCATCAAGCCGGTGGGTGGCACTGCCAGGGCTGCGGGTCCCCACGGCCGCTGTCCCTGCTGGTGGGAGCCACCGGGCACGGCCCAGGCGCTGCCGGCCAGGGGTGCTGCCCGCAGGCTCTGCCATCGGCGGTGGGCCGGGGTCCGGCCCCTTCCCTCCTCCTGGCCTCCTCCATTTTGGGCCTGTCCCAGCCCGCGGCCGCTCGGGCAGCGGGGAGGCAGGGTCGGGGCGTTGCGCCGGGGGCTGCGCTCCCCCCACGGGGGTCTCGTGCCCTCGGCCTGCAAAGCCGGGCTGGGGCGGGTGGGCATGGGCTGGGGGCACCGATGCTGCCTTCCTCCCCCCAGGGTGGGGGATGTGGGAACCCACCACCCATGGGTGCCCCAGGAATGGGGTGGGGGGGCTGAGTGCCCCTCCGCAGGGTCAGGGCAAGGCCCTGGCGGCCCTCGGCTCTGCCCGGGCTCGTCCCGGCCAGCGTCGCCCGGCAGGATGCTCTGAGTCAGCGGGGAGCCCGCGCCCGGTCCCGGCCTCAAAGAGCCCCCGGCCTGGGGGGGGCGGCTGGGGCCCGATCCTCCCCAGCTTGACAGCACTGCCGGCCCGGTGATTAATGCACCGGCCTCTGCCGCAGCTGCCAGGAATCTGTGCCTGGTGTAAACACTGCCTGTGCCGGCACCGGGGCGAGAGGAGGGGGCTGAGCCGGCCCTGGGGTCCCCCCGCCAGCCCCCTCCCCGGTGGGACGGGGCGACCCTGCCAGCCGGGCGGCAGCTCGGCAGCACCATCCCTGCCGCAGCGCTGCCGGCAAGGCCGGGGCCCTGCCGCGCTGCCGCGTCCCCAGGCCGCGGCAGGATCCAGGTGGTTGGGAGACGTGGGTGCAGGGTGGAGGCTGCCGCCCTGCTGGGGATGGGAACAGGGAGAGGGGCTCCGGCTGCGTCGCCTGTCCCGGGCGGGCAGGACCACGCGTGTGCACATACGTGTGCATGCGTGTACATGCGTGTGTGTGCCCGCAGAGGTGTCTGCTCCACCCCGGCCTGGCCGCACGCGGTTTGCAGCCGTGAGCTCGTGCCATCCCAGCAGCCGCGCCGGTGCCCGCGCTGGGCCCGCTCCCCTGCCTGCCCGGCCAGCAGAGCCCCCCGTGCCCCCTGCCCCGGCCGGCCGCCCCACTGCGAGCACCGTGCCGGTGCTGCCGGCGTCACGCGGGCAGCCCCCCACCGGGATGTCAGCACCGATCAGCGCCGGGGGCGGTGAGGCGGGTGCCTGGGGCGAGGGGCTTTGTGCCCTGGCCAGCGTGGCTGGGCTCCCCCCAGCCACAGCGGCCGAGCCCATTCAGCTCCAGTGGCCTGCGGCTAATCCGAGCCGATGCCTGGTTGTGTGGAGCGGCCAGGGACCCGGTAGCCGTTTCTGCAAAAGCTTGGCCACCCACTCTGCCGGGGCGGGGGACAGCGGGGCGTCCCTCCTGGGGACAGCGGGCCCCCCGGCGCCCGCTCCCCGGCTCGCCCTGCCCGGCAGGTTCCTGCGGGACGACTACACCATCCAGGTGGCCATCAATGACTACCTGGACATCTACTGCCCGCACTACGAGGGGGCCGTGCCCGCCGGCCGGGCAGAGACCTTCACGCTCTTCATGGTGGACCAGGAGGGCTACCGTGGCTGCTACGAGACCCCCAGCGCCTTCAAGCGCTGGGAGTGCAACCGGCCCCAGGCGCCCTTCAGGCCCGTCCACTTCTCGGAGAAGATCCAGCGCTTCACCCCCTTCTCGCTCGGCTTCGAGTTCAAGCCGGGGGAGACCTACTACTACATCTGTGAGTCACCGGGGCGGCCGCGCCGGTGGCGGGGTGCAGCCGGGGTCGGGTCCCACCGGGGTTCGGCTGCAGCCAGGGCTCTGGGTGGAAGCGGGTTTGGGGTACGCGGGAGGGTCGGGGTGCACCGAGGAGCTGGATGCAGGGTTGGGGTGAATGGGGGGGGTCTGGATGCAACCGAGGGTCGGGGTGCAACCAGGGTCGGGGTGCAAAGGGGGTCTGGATGTAACAGGGGGTCTGGATGCACCCAAAGGTTGGGGTGCAACCAGGGTTGGGGTGCACAGGGGGTCTGGATGTAACGGGGAGTCTGGATGCAGCCGAGGGTTGGGGTGCAACCAGGGTTGGGGTGCACAGGGCATCTGGGTGCAACCAGGGTCAGGGTGCACGGGGGTTCTGGATGTAACAGGGGGGTCTGGATGCAGCCAAGGGTTGGGGTGCAACCAGGATCGGGGTGCACGGGGGGTTGGGGTGCAACCAGGGCTGGGGTGCACAGGGATCTGGATGTTACAGGGGGCTCTGGATGCAACCGAGGGTTGGGGTGCTTGGGGGGGTCCAGCTGCACCTGGGGATCTGGATGCAACAGGGGTGGGGGTGCCCCGGGGGTCGGGGGTGCCCCGTGGGTGGGGGCGCCCCGGGGGTGGGGGCGCCCCGGGGGGTGGGGGTGCCCGGGGGTGGGGGCGCCCGGGGGTGGGGGTGCCCGGGGGTGGGGGTGCCGGCCCCGCAGTCCGCCGGGAGGGGGAGCCCCAGGCCCGGCTCTGGCCCCGCCGTCGGGGGGTCCCGTCCCGGGCTGGGGGGGCCGTGCCGGGGCGGCGGGGGGTGACCCCCCTGATGTGTCCCCTCTGCCCAGCTGTCCCCAGCCCCGGGAGCGCCGGGCGCTGCCTGAAGCTGCGCGTCTCCGTCTGCTGCAGAAGCACCAGTGAGTCCGGCCGGGGGGCGGCTGCCCCCCAAAAATCTGGGGATCCCCTGCCTCTGGGGCAGCCTGGTCCCTACTGGGGGCACTGGTTTGCACTGGGGCCTTGTGGGGACACCGTGTCCCCCAGGGGAACCGGTCACTGACACCGCCGTGGTTTGTTTCAGCGCCGGAGCCGGTGACGGAGGTTCCCAATTCGCAGCCCCGCGGGCGCGGGGGGCCGGAGGGTGAGTACGAGGGGGCCGGGGGGCCGGGGGGCCGGGGCCAGCTCGCCCTGACGTCTGCCCCTGCCCTGGCAGCCGTGGTGCCCGCCCGGGGCATCGCGGCCCCGCTGCAGCCCCGTGCCCCGTGCCTGGCGCTGGTGCTCCTCGCCCTGCTCTGGATCTGACCCTCGGCGCAGCCCATGGCGGGGAGATGGGCTCCTCTGCCCCGCTGCCCGCTTCCAGACTCTTCCTCCACCGCCATCCCACCCCGAGCCCACGGGGCGGCCCTGGGCCACAACTTGCCCGCCGGACCCCCACGGAGCCGAGCCGGGGCCAGGAGCTCTGGGCTGGAAGGTGAGGGGGGCGCGGGGGGCTCCCAGGCGGTGGGTGCCCCTGGGTGCTGGTCGCCCTTGCCGTGCCGCAGCATCCCCTGACGGGGCTCTCCCCCTCCCAGGGACCTCGCTTCCCGCCGGCATCGCCGCACACCGGCCTCACCGGCCGCCCTGCCCCGGCGCTGGGCTCCCCGCAGCTCGGCGGACGCCTGCTCTGCCCCAGGGCCGTCGCCTCATCTCGTGCCTTCGCCCATGGACCCCCTGCCCCGGGGGCCGGGGACCCCCAGGCCCTGGAGCGGGGTGACAGCTCCTCCGGGTGCCAGATGGAGGCAGGCGCCCGGCCCCTCCACTGCCTTGTCCTCCGGCGAGGACACACCGATCTGTCTTCTGGGAAGACGCCTTCCTCCGTGCCGTCACCGGCCCCTACGGTTTGGTTTTAACCCCTGGTAGTGACTGAGCCGAGCAATACAGTGTTTGCAAGATCGCTGCGCCCTCGGGCTGTGCGGCCCCCGCCCCTGGCCTCGCGCTGCCCGCGGTCCCCTCCTGCCCGTACCCACCTGCCCATGGTCCCCTCCTGCCCGTACCCACCTGCCCATGGTCCCCTCCTGCCCGTACCTGCCTGCCCACGGTCCCCTCCTGCCCATACCCACCTGCCTGCAGTCCCCTCCTGCCCGTACCCACCTGCCTGCAGTCCCCTCCTGCCCGTACCCACCTGCCCGCAGTCCCCTCCTGCCCGTACCCGCCTGCCCATGGTCCCCTCCTGCCCGTACCCACCTGCCCGCGGTCCCCTCCTGCCCGTACCCACCTGCCCGCGGTGCCCTCCTGCCCGTACCCACCTGCCCGCAGTCCTCTCCTGCCTGTACCCGCCTGCCCACGGTCCTCTCCTGCCCATACCCTCTTGCCCGCAGTCCCCTCCTGCCCATACCCACCTGCCCGCGGTCCCCTCCTGCCTGTACCTGCTTGCCCACAGTCCCGTCCTGCCTGTACCCACCTGCCTGCAGTTCCCTCCTGCCCGTACCCTCTTGCCCGCAGTCCCCTCCTGCCCATACCCACCTGCCCGCAGTTCCCTCCTGCCCGTACCCTCTTGCCCGCAGTCCCCTCCTGCCCATACCCACCTGCCCGCAGTTCCCTCCTGCCCGTACCCTCTTGCCTGCAGTCCCCTCCTGCCCATACCCACCTGCCCGCAGTTCCCTCCTGCCCATACCCTCTTGCCCGCAGTCCCCTCCTGCCCATACCCACCTGCCTGCAGTTCCCTCCTGCCCGTACCCTCTTGCCTGCAGTCCCCTCCTGCCCGTACCCTCTTGCCCGCAGTCCCCTCCTGCCCATACCCACCTGCCCACAGTCCCCTCCTGCCCATACCCTCTTGCCCGCAGTCCCCTCCTGCCCATACCCACCTGCCTGCAGTTCCCTCCTGCCCATACCCTCTTGCCCGCAGTCCCCTCCTGCCCATACCCTCTTGCCCGCAGTCCCCTCCTGCCTGTACCCACTTGCCCGCAGTCCCCTCCTGCCTGTACCCGCCTGCCTGCAGTCCCCTCCTGCCTGTACCCACTTGCCCGCAGTCCCCTCCTGCCTGTACCCGCCTGCCTGCAGTCCCCTCCTGCCCGTACCCACTTGCCCACAGTCCCCTCCTGCCTGTACCCGCCTGCCCGCAGTCCCCTCCTGCCCGTACCCTCTTGCCTGCGGTCCCCATCCTTGCAGGGATGCTGGGCCGCGGGCCGGGGCGGCTGCTCCCTGGGGGTGCCTGTGCCTCTGGCCGCGACCTTTCAGGCCGGGGGTTTAATTGCAGCGATTTGATATTGAGACGTCAGCTCATGTCACAGGGACAGCTTTAATTACAGACGAGCTGCCTGCAGTTAGTGCCTGGCAGCGGGACCCAGAGCCGGCCACCGGCGCCTGGTAAGGGACAGGGACGAGGGGTGGCAGCGCTGGGGGGGGTTGCTCGCCCGGAGCCCCCCGCTGGGCGCCCTGGTCCCGCTCGCTGCCCTTGGCCGGGCTCGGGCTGCCCACAGGGCGGTGGTCCTCCGTCCATCTGTCCGTCCGCCCCCCGCGTACCCCGTTTCCAGCACCGCAAAGCAGGGGGCTGTGGGGGCCGCGGTTGGGGTGTCACCCTCTGCCTGCGGGGCACCCAGGTCGCTGCGGGGGCCGGTTTCGCGGCGTGGCCGCACCGTGGTCACGGCTCCGGTGCAGCCGGCAGCCGTGGGATGGAGGGTCGCTGGCAGGAGGGTCGCTTGACGCTTCCGCAGCGGCCGGCGGCTCCTGTCCCCCCCCACCCTGTGAGTGCAGCCCCCCGCCGCCCCGCTCAGGGGGCCCCAACCAGGGCCGAGCCCCCCGCGGGGCCGCTGGCCGCCAGGCCTCTGCAGCCCCCTCCCCGCGCAGGCGTTGCCGACCGCCTGCCGCAGTGGTGCTGGGCACGTCAGACAGGTTTTATGGCTTCTCGGGAGAAACTGCTCGGCAAGAGGCTGAGCAAAAGCATCGACCGTGCCGTGCCCCTCCCCCCTGCGCCGCTGCCTGCCCTTCCCCCGCCGCACCCCGCACCCCATCCTCGCATGGGTGGGGGCACCCCGGCCCCATGGGCGGCAGCGGGGCCTGGCCCGACCGCCGATGCCTGGGGTAGAGGGGTCCGTGCCCTGTGGGACCCCCATACGGGGGTCCTGGGGGGGGCTGTGCCTTGGGGGACCCCCCCCATGTGGGGGTGATGGCATCTGGAGGGGGACCGTACCCAAGGGACCCCCATGCGGGGATGCTGGGAGCAACCGTGTCCCATGGGACCCCCCGTGGGGATGCTGGCTGGGGGCATCCCCCCAACAGCCCCCCACGCAGGGCTGTCAGGGGTGATGGTGCCCTGGAGACCCCCACGCAGGGGTGCGGGGGGGGGGGGGCTGTGCCCTGCGGGACCCCCACGCAGGGCCGTCGGGGGTGATAGTGCCCTGCAGGACCCCCACGCAGGGGTGCTGGGGGGGGCTGTGCCCTGCGGGACCCCCATGCAGGGCTGTTGGGGGTGATGGTGCCCTGGAGACCCCCATGCAGGGATTCCGGGGGGGGCTGCCCCTCTCGCTGCCCCTGCCGCAGCCCCCCGGGGCTCTCCCAGGTGAGGCCAGGGGGTCCTGGCGGGGACCCACGGGTGGGTGCTGGGTCCCGGAGCAGCCCTGTCCTTGAGCTGGGGTTGCTTGGTATGCGGGAGCCGCTGCCGGCTTCAAATCCCATCGACTTCCAATGAGCAATGCCATCAATAAAAGCTAATTGATGGCACGGCCGCTCCAAATCAGATTCCCCATCCCCTGAATCGAATTGATGGCTCCGTGCCCCGCAGCCAGCCGCGGCAGAAATTGAATCTATTAAAGGAATAGGCTCCATTAGCCCGGCCCTTCTGTCTCGCAATCTCCCCGCCTCGGGGCTCCCCCCCACCCGATGCCAGCTCCCCCGCTGCCACCCACGCCAGCCGGGATGCTCGGGTGCCAGGCCACCCGCGTCCCGCCGGGCAAGGCCGTGGGGTGAGGGTGCTGGGTGCCCTCGGCCGGCGGGCCCATGGCCCACGGGGCAGCCCCGGGTGCCGTGGGTGGGTGGGAGTTAAACCCTCAAAAATTGGGAAGGAAAAATTTATCATCGGGAACAGAAAGTGATGCGAAATGGTAACAGGCAGCCCTGAGATGAGGAGGGGGATAAAGAGGTGGCGGATTGTGCTGACAGCCTGGGAGACGCAGCGGCGTGGCGGGAGGTGAGACGGAGGCACGGCGTGGCCGTGCCCAGCCCTGTGCCCCGGCTCGCTGCCGGGACGGGAGACCGTGGGTGCACCGTGGCACTGGGCTGAGCCTGGGCGCAGGCCCCCGGCCCCGTGGTGCTCCCGGCAGCGGGTGAAGAAGCTCCTGGCACCGGGTCCCCCAGCCGGCCACGCTGCTGGGGTCCCCTCCCCCAGCCGTGCCAGGACAGGGGACCCGGCACTGCCCGACGCCCCTCACCGCGCCGGCGTGAGGGTGAGGTCAGGCACCGCGGCCGTCCCGGGGGCAGCCCCAGGACACACAGGGTAGGATGTGGGGCCCGGCAGCCCCCCAAGAGGGCTGGAAGGGAGGAGCACGGCCCCCCCGGGGCAGTGGGGCCCATCCCTGCCCGTCTCCCATGGGTGCAGGGCAGTGGCTGCAGCCCCCACCCGAGAGCTGCCGAGAGCATCCCGGAGATGGGAAATGGCTCCGTGTCACCATGGAAACGGGGCCACCGGCTCGCCATGCCGCGGGGACATGCCGAGCCGAGGGGACACGCATGCCGAGCCCCAAGGAGCGCAGCACCGGGCGAGCTGGGCACCGGGCACCATGCACCGGGCACCATGCACCGGGCACCGGGCAATGGCCGCAGGCTCGCAGGCACCCTGCAGCCACACCACGGAGCCCATCACCCGCCTCGGCCCTGCTCTCGCCTCACCCGGCAGTTGCGGGCACTTGGTGCGATGCCACCCCAGCCCGATGCCACCCCGGTGCGTTGCCACCCCAGCCGGGCAGCTCTGCACCGCCGCACCGGTGCTCAGCGCTGGGTGCACGGGGCTGGAGCCGGCTGTTCCCCGAGCAGCCGCCTGATGATGCGCATCGTCAAGGTTATAATTTAGCAAAACACTCAGCAGGGGCTTTGGAGGGAGCCGGCCCGCGCCGGCTAATTAGCCAGAGCCGCACGCACCGAGCCCGCGCCTGCCATAGCAATGAGGGTGCGTGCACCGGGTGTGCCGGCTCACACCGGCGTGGAGCACGCGTGCAAGGGCCGTCGCATCCCACCCGCATCCCGCAGGGCAGGGGTAGGATGCCGGGTGGGCAACCGCGTCTCCGCTAGCCAATTCCCGCTGCCGGGGTCGGAGCAGAGGGCACCGCTGTTTATCTGCGCTGGCCCAGGGCCAGGGCAGCAGCCGGCGCGGCGAGCGTGCGGGAGCGCGGGGCACGCGCTCGCCAGCGCGGGCACCGGTGGGTTTGCGCACCCAGGGCTACGGGCGGAGGCAGATGCTGCGTGCGCGCATCCCCGCTCTGTGTTGGGGTGTCTGTCCATCCCTGCCGGCGTCCGTCTGCTCGTGCCCCCGCGTGTGCCAGGGTGCCGGCAGCGGTTCGGCAGGGCTGCCCCCCCCAGCCTGCTGTAATCCTGACGGACAATAATCCTGCTGTGCCGGAGCTGGGATGGGCAGGAGCTGCCCTTGCGGCGGCAGCGCGATTCAGCTGCCGGCTCTGCCGGTGCTGCCTGCACTGGCTGCATACTAAGGGCCTTCGGTGCTGGCTCAGCCGTGCCCCGGGGTCCCTGCGCTGGGACCCTCCCTGGATCCCTGGGGATGGGGCTGGTGGCCCACGGTGGACCCACAGCGTGGGATCTGCCCCAGGGCACGTGGGCAGGGTGCGGGCAGGGTGCAGGCAGGGTGCAGGCAGGGCTCCCACCTGGGTTTTAAGCCTCCTGTCCTCTTGCCCCTCCGGTTTTAACCGGAGCCGGGTCCATCCCGGGACTCGCAGGCTGGCACTGGCCCAGCTGGCGGGAGGAGAGCGGAGCAGTGACTGGGAGGACTGGGATGGGAATGGGTTGGTGCAAAGGACACAGCGTTACCCCGCAGCGTGCTGCGTCCCTGGGGCAGCCAGGCAGCGAGGCTGGGGTGGGTGCCCACCCAGGGCAGCATCTTAAAGGGTGCCCGGGGCGGGTGCTGCGAGGGTTGGCAGCAGGGCTGGATGCCGGGGTTTCACCGCAGCCTTGGCAAGCGGTAGCCATGGGCATCTGTCCCCTCCAGGTGCACGTCAGGCTGGGAGGGTGCTGGGGGAGGACGGAGGGGTCCCAGCACCAAGGGCTGGAGCTGCCAGCGCGATGGCCGGGCACGGGGCCGATGAGAGTCCCCGGGGGGCTGCAGGGCAGGGGGGACCCCGTGTGCGGGAGCCCTGCGGTGCCTCTGTGCCCGCTCCCCGTGTTCACTGAGCCGCCCCAAGCTCCGTTGACCGTCAGGCTGCTAACGGGCTTCCCTGGCAAAGACCTCGTTTGCCACGTGAGAGCCCCAAGCCTGGCCAGCATCTGGCTTCAGTGGGCACGGGGCTGGTGTGTCCGGCTGCACCGTGGGCAACCTCCTGGGTCCCTGCTGGTCCCAGCCCGGGGACAGGGACGAGGACAGGCGGGTGCCAGCGGCTGGCAGGAGCGCGGCGCGGCCGGCCCGTGGCCAGAAGCAGGAGCAGCAGGAGGCGGATCGATGCGCTGAATTATTTAGCGAGGGAGCGTGAAGCAGCTGCGACGGCAACACCCTGCGTAGGGGCACGGGGCCGCGCTCGCACCCGGGCACGGGACCCCCCCACCCAGCCCAGACGGGGTGGCCAGGCACCCGCTGCCAGGCTGCAGGTTCGGTGCACCCACCCGGGGTCCTCTGCTACTCCGTTGGGTGCCAGCGGCACGGGGCACCCCACTCCCCCAGCACCTCTCCATGCCCTGCCGGCCGTGCCACGCTGTCCCCGGGTGGTGCCACCGGCACCGCCTGCTCCGTCCCCAGCCGCGCACCGCTGCAGCAGCACCCAGCCGGCACCACGGGGTTGGCACGGGCCCCACCGGCGCCCGGCGGCTGCGGCTGGCGGAGGGAGCACCCGTTTTCACCAGGACCCCCACTGGGCTGCCACATCTCAGGGAAGCGCTGAGCCACGGCCGCCCTCACCCCGCGCCCCCGGCCCCTCTCGCAAGCCTTTTATAAGCGATGCATTATTAAAACTACCCCGCGCCATCGCTCACGGCCGGCGTGACGGCGGGTGCCGCATCAAACCTGATGAATATTTCAGGCCCTGAAATCTCCCGCGCCTGCATGCTTTATCCTGAGCCCCGCCGCCGCCATCCCTGCAATTTATTAGCTCGTTTGCTTCCCCGTGCTTCTGTCCGGCACCAAGGGCGCGGCAGAGCAGGGTCACCGCGTGCACCGGCCACCGTGGCTCCAGCCCAGCATGGACGGGGACGGGCTGACGCCGAGAGACGGGTGGGCAATGCCGGCGCTGGTTGTCCATTCCCAGGGCAGAGCCAGAGCAGCCCCGCGCTGCCAAGCTCGGTGCCAGCCAGGGGTCCCCAGGATGGGTCCCCAGGATGGCTCCCGTGTCCCCTGGGACCCCTGCACCCAGCCCCATCCCTCGTTTGGCACCGAGGGCCTGCAGTTCCCCTGGCATCGTCACCTGCGGGGTCAGGGCAGGAGCACGGGGACAGCCCTGGGCAGGTCACAGCGTGGACCTGTCCCCGTCCCCCCCAGCCTGGCACCCCCCCGTGTCACCCCTTCCACCTCTGCCAGCGCTCCCGGTGCCGGCAGCCGCGGATGCTCATTGCGGTGGGAGCTACGTATGGTGGGAGCGGGATATTGATGCTGCCTGTCACCCCTCGATCAGATTAACGTCACTTAGGCACCGGTAACGGGCAGCTCAGAGATCTGCCGCCGGGGCTGGCAGGGGCTCCGGCACCACCGTCCTGTACCAGCGCAGCTGCTGGGACCGACCTGCCACCGCGGGCCAGGTCCCTGCCCAGGCCCACAGGTGCTTCGCCAGCTCCATCGCCCCTCGCGCCTCTCCTGGCACCCCCGGGGAGCCGCCCCGTGCTCAGACCCCCCCCGGGGCCACGGCACCACGTGCACAGCCGCCGGCGCGGTGACGCACCAGGGAGCCCCTGCGCACACCGACAGCCCTGGCACGCACGCTCCTGCGCACACCCTCGGGCTGCACGCAGAGCCCCCGCTGCGGGCAGCAACGGCAGAGCCAGCGCGGCCCAGGGCTGAGCCCCGGGGATGCTGCGAGGGCGAGGCTGGGGTGCGGGGTCCCTTGGGGGGGCTGGGCTGTGCTCGGGTGCTCCCATGGCTGCTGGCAGCAGCGGGGCTCAGGTGGGGTGTTTACGGCTCCTCATGGCGGAGCGCCGGGGCCGGCAGCTGCAGACCCAGCTCCGTGTCCTTGTCCCTTCCCCAGGGGAGCTGTGGCTGCGGCGCCGCAGCGGGGCCAGGTGCCAGCCCCCACTGCGCTCACTGTGCCCACGCCGGACGGCTCCATCCCGGCACGGCCCTCGCACCCATTGGCGCATCCTTGCCGTGGCCATGCCGGAGGGGCTGGACTGGGGCCAGCGGGGCCGGGGTTGCTACTGGTGGCTGATATTGGAGTGATCTTGAGGCTGGAAGGGAGGTTTGTGGTGCGGTGCGGTGCGGTGCGGTAGGAGTGGAGCGGAACGGAGCGGAGCCGGCTGAGTCACCCAGTGCCGGCTGCTGACTCAAGCGGTTCCTGCCAGGTAGCCCCCGCCGCCGGCGCGTGGGTTGCCGGGCCGCGGGATGTGGTGGAGGGGGCAGCTGGCACCCTGGCACCCTGGCACCCCAGCCCGGCACCCGCGGTGCCGCAGGGGTGCTCCAAGGTGAGAGCGGCACGCGCGTGGGTGCTGGTCTGTGCCTTGGTGACCTGTTTCTACCTGGGATCACCCGCCAGCGGCACAGCCACATGCCGGGGTGGCGTGGAGGGACCGCGGATGCCGGGCCGTGGGAACCACGAGGAGCTGGCTGCCTGCACCTCCTGCCTGGCACCTCTGGGTGCCCACACACCCAGGACTGGTGGGATTTGGCACGGCGGAATCCGCCGGAGCCAGATTTCCGGCAAGCAGGCGCCTGGCGCCCAGGGCAGGGACCCTGCAGCTTCCTCCCCGCCGGGCAGCGGGAGCAGCCCCAGCGCCGTGAGCCAGCCCGGGGCTGGCAGACGGAGAAGCCGGGAGCCACGCACGGCTTCATCCGGCAGCTCTGCGAGGAAACTGATTTCCTCCGACAGCCCGGCTCTGCGCCGCCGCCGCCACCCGGCGCAGCTGCCTGCTCCTGGCCGCGGCCCGGCTGCTGGCGGCCGGCTTTGCGTCGGCAATTAACCCTCCTCTGCGATCCCGCGCCATCAAGCGCCGCATCAATTAACTCAAGCTGCTGAGGTGCTAATTAACGAATCGCCCCCATGTCCATCTGCAGAGCGGGGCTCACCTCCAGCCCCTCCCAGTATGAGGCCGCTCTGGCTGAACCTATGGCTTGCCGGGGAGGTGGGCCGGTGGCCGGTGGCACTGCCACCCATCTCCACCTCCCCCGTGCCACATCCCCGCCCTGGCTCATGCTGCCATCACCCCAAGCCCCAGGAGGTCCCATGGGACGCTTCCAGGGCTGGAGGTCCCCCCTCTCCCTGGGCGTGGGGAGGTCGGCACCCCGCGCCCTCACCGGGGCGGCGCTCGCCCGGCGCTTGCCAAGATGTTGACGCGGCGCGACCATCCGTGAGGCCTTCATTCAAATTTAAAGACCAACACGGGGATAAAAAAGGAAAGGGGCAGCGAGGAGCAGGGCGGCTGCGAGCCCGTGGGCATGCGGCAAGCCTGCCCCAGGCCGGGCGCGCTCCCCGGCAGGACGGCGGCGTGCCCAAGCGCCGGCGCGGGGCTGCACGGGGCTGCCCGATTTGTACGGCTAAGCGCTGCCAGGAGGAGCTGGCAGGAGCCGGGGGCCACTTGGCTCCGTGCAGACATGCCAGCACCGCCGGCTACCTGCTCCCCAACCCGGGTGCCGGGTCCCTGTGGCTTCGGCCGCCCACTCTGCGTGCCATTAGCATGTTCTTGCCGTGTCCGGCTGGACACATGCCGGCACCTGGCTCCTCCCGGCAGGTCGGGAGCCCTGAGCTCAGCGTGTTCGGGGCCGTGTAGGTGTGGCTGGTGAATATTTCATGCCCGCATTCACCGAGCCCTTTCTTGGTTACACTCCTGCCTCCTCCCCGCGCTCTCGCCATGTTTATTTATTTAATGAATTATTTATCGGCTCCCCCTCTCGCTCGGCTGGGCACTGCTCCGCCGCTGCCCCCCCGCTCGCCCCCCCGGCTCCCAGCCCAGCGCGATGATTTATTGAATGCCGGCTCTGCTCTGCGGTTGCGACATGCTGTCACAGGAAGCCGCGGTTAAATATTAACCAGGGCGGGTGAAGCGGGTCCCCTGCCCTGCCGGGCACGCGCGGCCAGCGGGACCCCTGGGCCCACCCCGCTCCGGGCACGGTGGCCACCGTGGCCAGTGGCCGTGGCTGCCCGCTCCAGGTGGCGAGGAGGGGGCTTTGCTCTGGTCCCCCCTGCTTTGAAGCAGAACCTGCTGGATCGTGGTGCGACGGGCGGAGAGAGGGTGCGAGGGTGGAGGAGTCGGGGGGCATGGAATCGGGGGGGGACCGGCGCTGCTTCGTGCCCTGGTTCTCCTGGAGAGCGCGAGGCCTCTGGTGTCCTCCTGAGAGCGAAGCCACCGGGCTGGCGGTGACCCTGGTTGTCCCCACTGCAGATGCCATCTCCTGCTGTGGTCGGCAAAACCCAGCCAAGCCCCCTCCGCGTGCCGGCTGCCGCAGCCGGGCTCCATCGCCGAGCCCCGGGGGCGATGCCCGGTGGGTGCCCGTGCATGGGTGCACACCGTGATGCTCAGGGCACGTTCGGCCGCCCGCGTCCCTCCGTCCCCGCGGGAGCGCTCGGTGCATCCCGCCGCGGCCCCGCGCATCGGGGTGCCCCGGCACGGGGTCCCCCCCAGCGAGCGCGGCCGCGTGCGGGTGCCGGCGGCGGCGTGCGCGTTGCCATGAGCGGGGGGTTTCCATGTGGAGGTGTGTGTTGCCATGGGTTTGCCGAGCCAAGGCGTTTCCATGGCGGCAGCGCGGTGCTGCCGGGCCCTTCCAGAGGTGCGCAGCCCCCCGGGATGCCCCAGCACCGGGGTGCACAGGGAGGGAGCTGCCGCTGCCGCCGCCACCACCGCGCCCCGGCACCCGGGTGCCCTGGCGCCCTGCAGCCCCTCCACCCCCCAGCACCCCTCCGCCTCCTCCCCCCGGGCCAGCCAGAGCCCTTTTCCACATCTTGTGTTTTCTTCACTTCACTTCTCCGGATGAATATTTAATAGAGGCTTTTTTGGTCCTCCGGGCCCTTCCGCCGGCCCCCTCCCCCTTCCCGGCAAGGCTCTGGCGGGGGCTTGGCCCCCCGGTGCCACCGGTGCGGATGGGGGCTGTGGGGCTGTGGCACAGCCCTGCCACGGGCACCGCCGGCGCTGGGCCCCCCACGGCGCTGAGCGGGAGCGGGGTGGCCTCAGCAAGACCGTGGCCACCACTGTCCTCGTCCCCCTCCGTGGGCTGGGGCAGCACCCGCACATCCGGAGGGTGCTGGGGAGCCCGAAACAGGGCCCCGAGGGGGGAGCGGCTCCGCTCCCACCCTGAGCTCCCCCGGCAGCTTTGGGGAGCCGGGAGTCCCTTGGCATTGGGCAGCGGATGCCCTGAGCCCAGGGCTACGCCGTGTCACCTGCCCGGGCCTGGCAGCCGCCGTGCCGGGGCGGTGGGGACGCGGGGACGCGGGGTTCGGTCCCTCACCGCCCCGGCCACGCTCGCCACTCCGGCGAGATGGCTCCCGGCGGGAGCAGCCAGGGCTGGCTCAGCAAGCCCAGCCGCGGTTTCGATGTCCTCCCGGTTTCGTTTGCAAGCTCTTGGGGCTGCCAAATCTCCGGGTCATGTGTGAAGCCGGAGCAGGGGCCGTCGGGACGGTGCCAACGGCGTGCGCGTGCTCGGGCGCGCTCCCGCCTGGGAGCTCCCGGTGAGCTGCGTGTGCCTGTGCTGGCGCGAGCGTGCGCACACGCGTGTTGGGGCGTGGATCACCTGGCACACGGGATCACCGGGCGGTGCCGCGTGGCAGCTGCTAAGGGATCTTGCCGAGGACGGACGGCTGGGGCTGGCACCCAGCTCAATCCCTTCCCGCGTGGCCGGTGGGGGCCGGCACCCAGGGAGCACCCATGGCTGCCGCCGGCCCGCTGGGCACCTCTGCCGCCGGCCCCCGGGTGGGTGCTCGGCCACGTGCAGGCTCCCAGGGCAGGATGGGGCAGGCGGGAGAGCCTGGCACCGTGGCTCTGCTCCTCCGGCACCCGGGCTGCCCTGGCACGCTGGCCCCAGCCCGCCCGTGCCGGTGGCAAGTGGCTGGGTGCCCACCCTTCCGTGTCCCCAGGGTGGCCAAACCCCTCTGCGCACATGTGTGACCCCCATGGTGCCACCAGCAGCACCGCGAGGACCCTCTGGGGCCCCGAGCCGCCACCCACGGCTCTGCCAGCCACAGGGACCCATGGGGGCCGGTGCCCCGAGCCCCAGCGCTGCCACCCGGGGAGGCCCCAATGCCAGCGGGACCCGGGCCCAGTGCCCCCACCCATGGGGGTCCCAGTGTGACCCCAATGCCAGCGGGACCTGGCCTTAGTGCCCCCACCCGCGGGGGTCCCAGGGAGACCCCAATGCCAGTGGGGCCCTGTCCCAGTGCCCCCACCCATGGGGTCCCGGTGAGACCCCACGCCCAGTGGCACCCGATCCCGGTGGGACCCGGTCCCGGTGTCCCCACTCACGTGGGTCCCGGTGGGACCTGATCCCGGTGCCCCCACCCGCAGGGGTCCTGATGAGACCCCGAGCCCGGTGGGACCCGGTCCCGGTGCCCCCACCCGCGGGGGTCCCGGTGAGCCCCTGATCCCGGTGGCACCTGATCCCGGTGGGACCCGGTCCCGGTGCCCCCACCCTCAGCGCGGCCCTCGCTCCCCGCCGCCCGGTGCCGGTACCGGTGCAGGCGGACCCGGAGCGGCGGCGGGGGCGCGCGCGGGGGCGCGGCGGCGGCGGGCGCGCGCGGGGCGGAGCTGGGCGGCGGGGGCGCGGGGCGCGGGCGGCTCCGGCTCCGTTCTCCATTCATCGGGATCGCGGCGGGCTCCGCGGCGGCGGCAGGGATGGCTGCTCGGCTGCCCGCGCTCCTACCCCTGCTCCCGTTGCTGCTGCTGTTGCCGGGCCGGGGGCCACCGGGGGCCCTGGGCAACCGGCACGCCGTGCACTGGAACAGCTCCAACCTGCAGTGAGTGCGGGGCGGGCGGCGGAGGCCACCGGTACCGGGTACCGGGAGGCGGCGGGGGTGGCCCCGGGGCCGGGGCGGGGGGGGGAGCCGGCGGGAAGGACGCGGCGGGGACGCGGCGGGGATCGCGGCGAAGGATGCGCGCAGCGGCGGGGGGGGGGGGCGGCACCGGGCCGGGGGCGCGCGCGCGCCGGGACTGCGGGACCCCCCGGTACCGGTGTCCGCGCGGCGCCCCCGTGCGGGCGGGGCTGCGGGACCCCCCCCGGTACCGGTACCCTACCCCCCCCGGTACCGGTACCCTGCCCCTCCCGGCCCCGCGCGCCTCGCCCTGCCCGGCCCGGCCCGACCTGCGGCGGCGGCGGCGGCTCGGGGCCCCGGGGCCGCGCTGCCGGGCGGGGCGCGGGCACCGGCACCGGCGGGGTCGGGTTCGCCGCTGGAGCGGGGCTCGGTTGCTCCCGGTGCGGGTGGGTCGGTGGCACCGGGGATGGAGCCCCCCAACCCCTCCCCGCCGGCGCTGACCACCGGGGTGCTGCGGGAAGGGCACGGCCGGGCCCCCCCCCGCCCCCGGTGCGGCGGCCCCGCCGCCAGACGCCCCCCCCCCCCCCGCCTGTCTGGGTGCGGGAGCGGCACCGGCGGCGCGGCGGGGAGCGGCGGGGGGGGGGGCGATGGGTGCCCGCCGCCGCCCCCCTCCCCGCTCCGGTGGCAGCGGTGCCACCCCCGGGGCAGCAACCGAGGGCTCCCGGGGGTGTGCGGGGGCGATGGGGGGGCTGCGAGCGGAGGGGTGGAAGCTGCCGTCACGCCCACGGCCACCGGGAGCGGAGCCACCGGGAGCCCCGGGCGATCGGTGGCCACGGCCCCACGGCACCTCCCTGCCGCCCTGCGCCGGGGGCTGCGCCCAGCCCTCGCCCACCCGAGGGGCTGCGTGGGGTGCGTGGCTCCCGCACCCGGGGCTGGCGGTGGCCACGCCGGAGGGACGCGGGCACCCCGCGATACCGGGCCCCTCCCGGGTCGGGGGGCTGCGAGCCCGCGGCGGCTCCGTGGACCCCCTCCGCGGGGATCGGGGGGCTGCACCCACCGCGGTCGCCCGTCGTCTCCCCTTCCCTCACCGGTGCGAGCGCTCGGGTGTGGCGGGGACGTGCGCCCAGCCGGAGCATCCCCCCCGGGACCCCTCGGTGTCGGGGGTCCCCGGCCCCCCCCCGCCCTGCGCCCCTTTGTGCGGGGAGGGAGCGTCCCCCCGCAGCTCCTTCCCCTCCCATCGCGATTGTGTCGCCAGGCGGAAGCCCGGGCCCCATAAATTGTGCGTGTGTGCGACGTGCCGAGGCGCAGCACAATGGCGAGGCGCTCGCTTCGCCTCGCCGCGCTCGGGCATCCCCCTGCACCCCGCTCCTCCGCCCGCACCCCGCTCTCCCGCCGGCCTCGTCCCCACGCCATGACATTGCCGGGCCCTCGGCGGGTGGGACGCTCCCTCGCCCCGCCGTGACCGAGGGGCCGCTTCTCCCCACCCCATCGCCCGCAGCCGTGTGCCGTCACCCGGCGCTGCCCTGACACCTCCCGAGGGACGGGGCGGAGGGGGTGCCGGCGGCGCCCGCGCTGTGCCAAGCCGGGGGTGTCGCAGCCAGACACCCGCGCCCGCTGCGCACGCGGCTCTGGCACGGCTGCGAGCGTCCGGCTCAGGGCACGGGTGGCGCGGTGGGGGCGGCTGCGGCAGAGATGTGTCCCAGGGACTCCGGAGCGCTGATATTTATTGTTAGGCAGTGCGGCAGCTCGGCCGCAATTATAGCCGCGCGGCAAAGTGTCTGGATTAGATAAATTATGGGGGGAATTAGGCTCCCTGGGCCGCAGCCTGCAAATCCCAGCAACCCCGCTGCAATCCGAGCAATAAACAAGCCCTGCGCGGCCCCGCGGGGCTCTCCGGGGAGGGGGAGCGCCGGCAGGCTCGGCTGCGGGCCGCTCCTCGGGGGCTGCGCCAGGCACCCCAGAAATTTCTTGCGTCTCCCGCCGCGCCGCCCCGGGCGCCCCTGCGGCTCCCCTGGGCGGGAGGACGGGGCGAGGGGTGGCCCCGCGGAGCCCACCCGCAGCACCCGGGGTCCCGCCGGTGCCTTGGGGAGCAGGGGGCTGGTGGCAGCTTGTCCCCCTTGGGCACGTGGCCGGGGTCCTCCGGTCCCCTGGCCACCGCGGGGGACGGCTGGTGGTGCCGGGGGGCCAGGGAGGCTACCGAGGGGCAGGGCACCCCTCCTGCAGCGGGTTCGGGGGGCTGATGGCAAAGCCCGGGGGAGGCGCGAAGGCGGGATTGAGGCTCGGAGCAGCGCGGGTGCCCGTTCCTGCTCAGCCAGGCTGTTGGTCTGGCTGCGTGTCCGTCTGTCCCGATGTCTGTGCAGTGGCAGCCAGCGAGCCCCGGGGGCGCGGGACGATCCTTGTCCGCTCGCTGCCCTCCGCTCCCGAGTCCTGCCGGGAACAGGCGTGGTGCCACACGGCAAAGGTGTGAGGCGGCCGCGTCCCACCCAGCGCTGGCGTTCGGGGGGGCTGCGTCCCCGGGGTGCCCACGCTGTGGGGCTGGGGGATCCTAGGGGTGGCCCCCGCCGAGCCGGGCCCTGCCGTGCCGGTGTGTGTGGGGTGCCACCTCCCTGCTGGGTGTCCTGGATGCCGAGATGGGGACAGCGGTTTGTCCCCGTGCATGGGCACGGGCATTGCTACCTCCCCCCCCCGCCGCTGCTGCAGCCCCCAGGAGCCCCCCAGCGCGGGTCGGGGCGAGCCACGCTGCGCCCCTGGCTCCAGGGTGCTGGCGCCCGAGGCCTCGGGGTGCCCGGTGCCATGGGGGGGCAGAGCGGGGTGGCCGTGAGATGGGGGTACACGGGGTGCCGAGGCAGGCGGGTCGGAGCCCACCTGCGCGCGGGGAGCATCGCGTGCGGCCCCCCCGGCCGCCGGCGCTGCCGCCACGTTCGCCTCTTCAAGGCGGCTTTTATCTGCCTGACTTTGTGTTCCAGGCGGCGAGAGCTGGAGCTCTCGAGAGCCCTTGCGCGGAGCAGCCTCTCCCGGGGGAGCGACTCGCACGGGAGAGGAGCCGCGTCCCCGCTCTGCGCCCGCCGGCGGGGCCTGGGGGTCCCCGGCGTCCTGGGTCCTCCGCAGCGGCTGGGCGCTGACCCCGGGGCTGTGCCCGGCTGGATCCCTCCATCGCTCCCGCTGGCACCCGCGGGGCTGTCGCCTGCGCTGGAAGGGACCCCCGCACCCCGGCGGGTCCCGGGGGCACCCATCAGGAGGTGCTGCGGGGCACGGGGCGGTTGTGGCCGACGAGGGGCAGTTCCCCGCCGCGGCGTGTGCCCGGCTGCGGGGCTGGAGGTGGCGAAGGTGGCGACAAATTACCCAGCCCCACCGGCTGCGGCATCCCCGGGCGGGCTGGGGGGCTCCGCCGCCCCCCACCCCACGGCTGTGCCCCCCAGGCTGGTCCCTGTGGGGCGCAGAGCCCCCCCCCCCAGCCACCCGTGGGTGCTGGCGGGAGCTGCTGCCCGGGGGCAGAGGGTGCCGTGCCCCGTGAGTCACCGCGCCGGGCGGCACCGAGCCCCGGCGGCGCGGCCAGGGCCTGTGGTGTTCCCGTGGGAGAAGGGGCCGCGGCGTTGGGGTGCGGAGGCTGTCCCGGGGTGCAACAGGGCCGGGGCCACCCGCTCCTGCCCAGGCTGGTAATTGAGTCACTGGTTGCAGATTGATGGTTTAATTAAAACCCAATTAAGAAACCTCATTGATCTTGTTAGCAAAGCGGGAAGGTACGGGCTTTAGCGGGGATTAAAGGGATCGCGTGGCCGTCGATAGGGACGGGGGGGTGCGAGGGCACCTGGAGGGCGATGCTGGGGGTCCCGGGGTGCTCGGGGAGGGCCGTGCCCGTCACCCCGGCGTGGGCGTCGCCCCGTGGCATCACGGTCCCTTCGCCCACCGCCGCGTCCCTGGGGAGCAGCCCCCGTCTCCCCAGGAGCCCCGATTCCCCGAGCGGGGAGGTGGCCTCGGGGACGCCGTGTGCCGGCGATGCCTTTTGCGCCCGCACCTTGCGGCTGCGCCAGGCGCGGCGGGGGGAGAATGGAGGGGGGGGGGGCCGTGCCGTGGCGCCGTGCCACCCGTGCGCGTGGGCTGCGTCGCAGGCGCTGTCTGCCGAGCCAGCGCGCGTGTGCGCGGCCGTCTGGGCGCCGTGACTGTGCAGCGCTGCCTGCGTGGGGAAGGGCTGGCACGGGAGGGGGGGACACCGTCTCCCCGGCAGCTGAGCGATGGGCGCAGGCGGTCTGTCCGTCCGTCCGTCCGTCGGGGTGGATCGGCTGCGGCGATCGATGCGCCTTCGCATCGCGCTGTCGCGTGGGGTGACTGGAAGGGGACCGCGTAAATCAATGGCACTTTTTTGTTTCCCCGGCTGATCGATGGGCCCTGGACGTGCCGAAAGGGCGAAGCTGCCGGAGCCAAACAAAGGGCCCGGCTGGGCTGGGGCGGGGGGTCTGCCCTGGCCCCCCGTGCTGGGGGCACCGCGCCGTCACCCGCATCGGGGGACGCCCCACATCGCCCCGGTCCTCACCACTGGCACCACCACCGTGGGATGCTGAGCCCAGCTCCGGCCCCACCGCGCTCCAGGCCTTTCCCGCACCGTGGGACCTCCGCAGCACGGGGGTCCGGCCGGGGGTCTGGTCCCCCCCGTGCCGCTGCCGCCGGGGCCGGGGCGTGCTGCAGTGCACCAGGCGCTCCCTCGCAGCGCGTGAGTGAGCGTGCGGCGCTCAGCCCAGATTTATGGCAGCAGATGGGAACGGAGCGGCCGCCCAGCTCACCAGTGGCTGCGGCTTGCCAGGTAGCCGGGGTCCCGGCGGTGCGGGGCCGGTGGGCGCCGAGCCCAGCCTGCGCTCGGGACGGTTCTGCCAGGGGACATCCATCTGCCCAGCGCCGACAGGCTGCTGGAAGGTACCACTGCCTTGCAAAGCCCTGCTCTAAAAATGCAGTCGTGCAGAAGTGATGCTGCCCGTTCTGCTCCTGCGCTTAACCCTTCGGGCACTGCCGGAGCCCGCCGTGCCCTGCCGGCCGCACCACGGCTACGGAGCCCCGGAGGGCCGGGGGGTCCGTCCTGACCCAAGGTCGCCTGGCGCTGGGGCTTCCCGATGGCCGCGGGGTCTGGCAGGGACCGGGCAGCCCGTGCCCGCTCCGGGGTGGGTGTCAGTGAGAAAGGAGGCTCGGACCCTCGCTCTGGGTGTCTGTTCCCATCCTCCTGCCTGAAAACAGGGCCCGTGGGCTCCCTGCCGGCTCTGCCTGCCCTGTGCTGCCGGACGGTGCCGCAGGCAGAGCTCAGGGTGCTCCGGCGATGGCGCTGCCGGGGTTCGGGGGCATCCAGCTGTGCGGGGTGTTGCTCTGTGCCCGCGGGGCTGGCGGTCACGGTGCAGGAGCCGAGCGCGGTGGGGACGCAGCATCGTGGCCAAAGCTGCTGCCGGAGTCCCCCGGACATGGCCTGGGCCACGGTGGCCCCGTGGCTCTGCCCGTTTGGGCCTGGCTCCAGCCCATTCCCAGCTGGCAACGGTGCTCTGATACCTGCAAGCTCCCAGCACACGATGGCCAGCGACACCCGTGGGGCTCACCGCCACGGCGAGCAGGGCTGCCGGCCCCCGCCGCACCGTCTGGGGTCCCCTGTACCTCCCCATTGCGGTGCTGGTGCGTCCCAGTCCAGGGGAGACCTCGGCGCCGCATGGGGCAGCGCTCGTTAGTGAAGCTGTTTACCAGGAGCCACGCTTCCTAACGAGCCCCAGAGCGGGGTCCCGGGGGCAGGCGGTGCTCGGCGCTGGGCGCCGCAGGGGAACGGGGTGCTTACGGCTCCCCGGCACCCCAGGACAGGGTTTCCCCCGGCACGGCGGGAGATGGAGCCGGGTGTCGCTCCCGTTGGGCGCAGAGACCCGGGGCTGATGCTGGGGCACGGCCACGGCCTGGCCACAGCGAGCACCGGCTGCCGGCGCCCACCCCGGTGTGGGGCAGCCCGCTCGGAGCGCACCGGCGTCCCAGCCCCGCGTCCCGCACGGAGTTAATTGCAATTTTCTCCTCGGGGCCATTTCTTTAATAACAATTCTTCCCCCCCCCTTCCCACCACATCAAAGCGGGAAGATGAAAGGTCCCGGCGCCCTGCGGAGCAAGGGTGGCTGCCTCAGCACCTTGCTGGCGGAGGAGTTGCCCGGCGGCCGACGGGTGCCGGGCTGGGCTGGGGAATAGCGGCTGCACGGCGAGGGAGGCGCCGCGTGGGGCTGCGCTCCCTGCCCCACGGGTGACGAGGTCTGCCATCGGCCCACCGCGGCCCCCGCTGCCGGCGGCAGCCCCGGACGAGGAGGCGACGCTGCTTGGGGTCCCCCTTTGCTGGCAGACGCCGGGTCCCCCTTTGCTTCTCTCTCCAGCACCCGTTTCTGGGGTGCTGCGTGCCAGGGTGCCGCGGGCCCTGGCAGGGCGCCGGGGCTCCCCAAACAGCGCCGGGGGCGGTTGGGCAGGGTGGGGCGTCTGCACGCGCGGCCCTGCCCGCTGCCTGCCCGGCCCTGCCAGGGAGACCCGGGAAGCCGGCTCGGCTGCGGGCAGGGCCCCGGGGGGGATGGCGGGACCCCCCGTGGGGCGAGGGGACCCCGAGTGCTGGGTCAGCGGCTCAGGGACGCGGCTTTGCCGTGACAGGCGGGGAACGGGGCCCCGAGCCAGAGCCACGCACCGCGGGGGAGCCCGGCCACGCGTGCCAACGCGGTCGACGTCCCGGGGGAGCCTGGCGAGGGGACCCCCCAACGCAGAGCGGCGCAGGGGGACACCGCCGCTGCTGAGCCCGGTGGCGGAGCGAGGTCCGGTTGGGGTCTGGTGCTGCCGTGGCAGCTCGGTGCAGAGCCAGCGCCTCGCAGCGCCGGCTCGTAATTAATTGGCAGGAGCAGTGGGTCAGCGCGGCGGCGAGGATTACCGCGGCCGGGATTTCCATCGGGCGCGGATTAGGAGCCAGCGGAGCCTCTCCTGAGTGGATCTGAGGGGATTGCTGCTCCTAATCAATGTAAATGAGGCTCCCCCAGGGCCGCCCTTTACGGCATTAACGAACTAACGGGATTAGGCAGAGCAGGGTGAGAAATCCTCTCGCTGAGCTGCGGCGCGTGGCAGGGCCGGGGCCGTGGTGGGCAGCCGCGGTGGGTCGGCCGCAGGCTGCCGGAGCCGGGGAGCGCCGGGGCCCCGTGCCCTTCCTGCGTCCCGCAGGGGCCCCGGTGCCTTTGGGACCCTGGTGTCCGGGTCAGTCTGTCTGTCCCGCTGTATCTATCCCCTTGAGGCCGCCGGCACGTTCCCGGCAGGACCCAGCAGCGCCGTCTCGTGCACCCACGCTCTCGCCGGCGTCCCACCCGTGCACGTGGCTTGGCGCCCGTAGCATCCATCCCCGGCATCATCCCTCCTGCCGCAGGCCGGCCCGCGCCTCCCGGGACGGCGACGCCGCGCCGCGGGGCCCTGGGGCTGACGTTGCGCAGGGCTCCCGGTGCGCTGGGGGGCTTGAGCGGGGGGATAGCGCTGTCCCCCGGGATCCGTGCCCTGGACCCTGCCCCTTCTCCCACCTCCGGGTCCCTTTCGAGGAGGGGCCCACGTTTGGGAAGGCGCAGGGGGTCCCTGACCCCCTCGTCCTCGCTTTTTTCCCTTACAGCCTGCGGCGCGAGGGCTACACGGTGCAGGTGAACGTCAACGACTACTTGGACATCTACTGCCCGCACTACAACGCCTCGGTGCCCGAGCACCGCTTGGAGCAGTACGTGCTCTACATGGTGAACGCGGAGGGCTACCGCACCTGCAACACCAGCCAGGGCTTCAAGCGCTGGGAGTGCAACCGGCCCCACGCGCCCCACAGCCCCATCAAGTTCTCGGAGAAGTTCCAGCGCTACAGCGCCTTCTCGCTGGGCTACGAGTTCCGCGCGGGGCAGGAGTACTACTACATCTGTACGTGGGGGGCCGGGGAGGGAGCCCCCCGCTCCCGGCTGGGTCCCCTGTGTCCCACCCCAGCCGGTCCCCCTGCACCCCCCAAGTTGGGTGGCTGCAGCCCCCCCCGCAGGAGTGGGCACCCTGAGCTGGGGGATGGGGGGGGGTGGAAGGGGGGTGCGGGGGGGTCGTGGGGCAGGGGTGAGGTGGGGGCGGGGGGAAAGATGGGGGGGCGGGGGAGCAGGGTGGGATGCGGGGGCGGTGCTGGTGCAGGATTGGGGTGCAGGGGGAGCAGGGTGGGGATGCAGGGGGTGCTGGTGCAGGATCTGGGTTCACGGGGTGCTGGTGCAGGATTGGGGTGCAGGGGGAGCAGGGTGGGGATGCAGGGGGTGCTGGTGCAGGATCTGGGTTCACGGGGTGCTGGTGCAGGATTGGGGTGCAGGGGAGCAGGGTGGGGATGCAGGGGGTGCTGGTGCAGGATCTGGGTTCACGGGGTGCTGGTGCAGGATTGGGGTGCAGGGGAGCAGGGTGGGGATGCAGGGGGTGCTGATGCAGGATCTGGGTTCATGGGGTGCTGACGCAGGTGCAAAAATCAGGGTGCTGATGCAGGATTGGGGTGCTGAGGGTGCTGATGCAGGTGCAAAAATCAGGGTGCTGCTGCAGGATTGGGGTGCTGGTGCAGTAGAGGGGTGCAGGGGAGCAGGGTGGGGATGCAGGGGGTGCTGACGCAGGTGCAAAAATCAGGGTGCTGCTGCAGGATTGGGGTGCTGGTGCAGTAGAGGGGTGCAGGGGAGCAGGGTGGGGATGCAGGGGGTGCTGACGCAGGTGCAAAAATCAGGGTGCTGGTGCAGGATTGGGGTGCTGGTGCAGGAGAGGGGTGCAGGGGAGCAGGGTGGGATGCGGGGGCGGTGCTGGTGCAGGGTGGGGATGCAGGGGGTGCTGCTACAGGATTGGGGTGCTGGGGGGTGCTGATGCAGGTGCAAAAATCAGGGTGCTGCTGCAGGATTGGGGTGCAGGGGAGCAGGGTGGGATGCGGGGGCGGTGCTGGTGCAGGGTGGGGATGCAGGGGGTGCTGACGCAGGATCAGGGTTCATGGGGTGCTGACGCAGATGCAAAAATCAGGGTGCTGCTGCAGGGTGCTGCTGCGGGTGCAGCTTCAGGGTGCAGGATGAGGGTGCTGCTGCATCCCCCCACCCCGGAGCGCACCCCCAGGCCGGGCCAGACCCCAACACACCCAGACCCACCGAGCAGCCGCTCGCCGCGCCTCGGGGTGCCCGGGGCTGGGGTCACCCGCTCCGGAGCCACCCCAGCCCGCTCTTGCCTTGCAGCCACGCCGACGCACAACCACCGCCGGGCCTGCCTGAAGATGAAGGTCTTCGTGTGCTGCGCCTCCAGTAAGTAGCCCCCGTGCCCACCCCGGGGGCCGCGGGCGAGCGGGGGGCGGCAGGGCCTGCCGGCGGGTCCCCCATCCCTCCCGGGTGGGGTTCGGGGGGGCTGCGGCGTGAGGCGGCCAGGGAGCGTGACCCCGTCCCCGTCCCCTCTCTCCCTCTTGCAGCGTCGCACTCCGGGGAGAAGCTGGCGCCCACCCTGCCGCAGTTCACCCTGCGGCCCGAGGTGAAGATCGAGGACCTGGGTGAGTCGGGCAGAGCCCCCGGCCCCGCAGCGCCGCGTCCCCCCGCCGCCGCCGGCCGTGGGGTGGGGGTTCGGGGCCACCTCGGTGCCACCCTCACCCGCTCACTTTTCCCCGTAGAAAACTTCAACCCGGAGATGCCCAAGCTGGAGAAGAGCATCAGCGGCACCAGCCCCAAGCGGGAACACTTGCCCCTGGCCGTGGCCGCCGCGCTCTTCCTCATGACGCTGTTGGCCTCCTAGCTCCCGGCGCCGGTGGGGGCCCGGCCAGCGCGGCTCTGCCGAGTGAGGACCCCCCGACGCAAGAGCCGGCGGGGAACTGCCACGGGACCACCGGCCCCTCCGCACCGCCACCCCCCTTGCCCGGAGAGCCGCCCCGCGGGGCAGGGGGCCGCGGCACGCACCGATCCTGGCTGGCATCCGTCCCCCAGCCCCGCCGATGGCTGCGGCCACGTCTGCGAGGATGCGGCTCGGTGCCGCCGCGTGCGCCGCACCTTCCGCCGACGCCGAATCCTGCCCGCGGCCCACCCAGTGCCCCGTGGCTGGGGGCCGGTGCTGGACTGGGGAGCCCGGAGAGGGCAGGGACCCCCAGGGCCGGGCAGCCTGTACATACCTATATAGAGATCTATACATACTGTACAGAGAGCGACTATATAGATATATCTATACTGTACCATAGGCAGCGGCGCCGGCCCCGGGCTGGCTTGTACATAGTTGAACGTGTTGGATTTTCCTCGTCTTCCGTGAAGACCCGACCTATGCAAACGCACAGACACTTTTTGGGGAAAAAAAAAAAACAAAACAGAAAAAAAAACAAACTCGACCTTTTTTTCAAGTGCTTTGGCTGGTGATTTTCATATTCTGCTCTTAGTCTATTAAAAAAAAAAATAATAAAAGGATAAAAAAACCGACCCCTGTCACGGCGGCGTCCAGTGCTCCCAGTCAGCCATCGGCCAGCCCTGCCCTCCGGCACGGTGGGCTCCGGCCGGGGCAGAGGTGCCGACCTTCACCATGCCGCCGGCCCTGGGCACGACGGCTGCGGACCCCGGGGGAACGCGGGGTGCTCCCCCCCCACCTCCCACCGGCTCTGCTCCCCGTTGACCCCCAGGTGCGGAGCATCCGGCAGGCGGCCGGTGCTGCCGGCGGGACGGCGCGGTGCGGATGGCAGGCGGCACCCTCAGGTAAGGGCAGTGCGGGGCCGCGTCCCCAGGGGTGCTGGGGTGCGGTGGCTGGGAGCAGCCCCAGGAGGATTGGGTGCAGGAGAGCCTTCCTCGCCATCCTCGCCATCCTCACCGGCCGCACGGGGCGAGCGGCTGCGGGCGGGCACCCCGATGTGCCCGGGGAATCCCCACGTCACCCCCACCGGTGCGTCTGGCTCTGCCGGGCATGCTGGCTCCTGCCGGCATGGGGGGGATCTGGCACACGCCTGTCTGCGCGGCAGCTCCGGCAAGATGGGGGGACGCCCTCGCCTCCCCCCCCGCTGCCTCCGGCGAGGCGGGGGGATGCGTGGGGAGGGGGCTGCGCCCGGGGACCCGCTGCCGATGGGGTCGCATGGGGGGGTGTTGCTGGGGCTGTGGAGGAGGGGGGTGCACCCAGCCCCATGGCTGGCACCCCACAGCCCCGGTGGGTGCCGGGGAGCAGGCTTGAGGGCCCGGACCCTGCACCCCGCTGGGCTGGGGGGGCCCGGTGCCCCCAGGAGGGGGACAGCGTGGGACCAGGGGGGCTGTGGCCCCTCTCCTGGTGGGGACGGACCTGCTGCAGACGCAGCCTCGGATGGGGGGTCCCCGCGGCCATCGCAGCGGGGCGGCCACGCTCCCCCCACCCCAGCCGGCGCTGCTGGGCGGTGGCTCGGCGTCCCGCCGGCCCGGGCTTGTCCGGGTGCAGGTAGAGCTGGTGAACCTGTCAGACGGGTCCTCTGAGCGCTCCCGGCAAGCACCGGGCTCCCCGTCTTCCCCCCGCGCTCCCGCAGGCCTGGCCCGCTGCGGGCCCTGCCATGGACCCCCTGCCCCAGGGACTCGGGGTGCCAACCCCGGGCCGGAGCTGCGTGGCATGGCCAGGGTCCAGCCGGGGCGGCATCGCCCAGCGGTGCCGAGGGCCGTATCCTCCCGGTCGCTGGCTGACGGGAACCAGCCGCAGCCCCCGTCCCGGTGCATGGCTGTGCCGGCGGCACGTGGCAGGGTGGGCTGGGTGCAGCCCTGTTGGCCGATGCATTGCAGGGGGGAGCAGGGGACTGAGTCAGCCGCCCCGGCACAGCGTGGCACGGCGAGCTCCGCTTGCAAAATCCCTCCTGCTGCTTGCCTCCACCTTGGCACAGCTCCCCGGTGGGCGTGCGGCACCGCCGCCAGCTCGGTGGGAACCGGCCACCCAGCCCTGCTCCGCTCCGTGCCCTCGGGCAGGGCGCAGCGTGGCGCACCGGGGCAGCCTGGACCAGCTGGGAGACTCCTGGGGTGCTGGTATGGGGGAGCCCTGCTGCCCCAAGGCAGGGGGGAGCCCTTGGTGGGACCCCAGCGCTGGGGTTTGGGTGCTGCGAGGGCTTCCACAGCCCCAATGGCAGGGCCGGCTGTGGGCGAGGGGCGTGCGCCTGGACCGGCCGTGCGGCACGAGACTCGGCATCACCCCGCGGCAGCATCCGTCCTCCGCAGGCAGGGCTGGGTGCATCCCGCTCTCCGGCCAAACGCGTAAGGGCCTGGCGTGGCCAGCCAGCCTCGGGGACGCGGCTCTGCCCCTGCCACGCGCAGCCTGGCGTCGGGCCGTGCCTACCTGCCGGGCTGCACGCAGCCGGCGCGGAACGTCACCGTGGCCTTTGCTCCCGGCCGCGGACTGGACGGCTCCTCTTCCTTCTCCGGGCTCGCGGCCGGTGACGTCAGCCCAGGCAGGGGCCGGGGCGCACCTGGGTGTCCTGAGCTGAGAAACCATAAATAGTTTGTCACGAGCTCCGCGGCCTCTGGCCGGCTCCACCTGCCCCGTGCCGCTCTGCCGCGAGTGTTTATGGTGCAAAATGGCTTCACCTTTGTCCTGCAAACCGCAGCCGGCGCAGGAGGAGCCCTGCCTGCGCGGGCATCGACCCTGTCCCATGGTCGCCTGGGTCGGCCCCCAGCGCCGCACGCACCAGGCGGCGCGGCCGTGACCGTGTGCACGTGCGCACCACCCACCGCTGGCGTCCCCGGTGCCTCTGCGGGTGGGCGCCCACCCTGCGTGGGGCATTGCCCACCCTGATGGCCACCCCGTCCCTGCCGCGGCTCGTCCCCCACCATCGAGCCCCCCGGGGAGGTAACGAGGCACCCTCCGGCCCCGGCTTGTCCCTCGGGCTGTCCCCAGCAGGGGACATGTGCTTGTCCTTCCTCCCCCGGTCCAGCCCCCGATGCTGGCACCAGCCAGGTCCCCATGGCCTCGCTCCCAGCCCTGTCCCCGTGCGCTGGTGGCCCTGCCCCGGGGCTGGGGACCGCAGCGGAGGGGACAGGGGAGCCCATCCCAGGTTCCACATCCCAGTCCCATGGGACGGATCCAGCGCGGTGCTCCAGGGGGCTCGTTGCCCCCCGGGGCTTGCACCGGGCTTTGCCAGGGGCTGCACGCCCCATCGCTGCTCCCTGCCTCGGGTTCCCCAGGCACCCGGCACAGGCGCACCCCATCTCTGCCACAGTGCGGGCAATACCGGGGCGATGCCAGGACCCCGGGGAGGGAAGCGGCTGCGGCGCTGAGCGGCTCCCACCACCGTCCGGCTGCGCCCGTCCCCACGGCTCGCCCATGCCACGCTCCGGCTCTCCGATCCCGGCGGGCCGCGGCCCCAGGGGGGTTCCCGGGCGGTGCTCCCCTGTGCAAGCCACGGCAGCGCCAGCTTCCCGGGAGCAGGAGGCCTCGCACCGTCATTAAGGTGCAGGGGATGATGTCAGGCCTGGCCGCAAAGGAGGGAGGATGAAAGGGAAGAAGCAGGTCCCCCTCCCGCAGGAGCCGAGGGTGGGGAGAGAGGCTGGGACGTGGGGGGCGCGGGTGGGACGTGGGGTACCCCAACCCCGCAGCCTCGGCCCGGTGGGAGCTGCTGGAGCCAAGAGCCGCTCTCCGGTTACAGCCGCGGTGCCGGCGCCTGCCCGAGTCCCTCCGGCGTGCCAGGGGAGCGCTCCTCGCACGGCTGCAGCGGCGGGCATGCAACATTACCCACAATCAATGGATCATTATGTAATAAACAAGAGGAAAGTTGTTTTGCAAATGCGGCTGAGTTATCACTTCACAACACGGCGGCGAAGCATCTCTTCGCCGAGCTTAACAAGGATGGAGCAGTGTTTGGGGGCAGATGGGAGCAGATAGCGAACCGCCGCCGCGTTCCCCGCCAGGCAGCCGGCACCGCGCCCGCTGCGCCCGCAGCCCCCTGCGCTGGGGGGTGACGGGGGGGGAATTTCCCAATATCGAGCAAACAGCGGGGCGGGGGACGCGTGCGGGGTTCGAGCGGTGCTGGAGCAAAAGCCGTGGGAGAGCAGGGGCAGCCGGTACGGGCGGGGGGAGCGGGGGGGGTGCCCCTGCCACCCCCGGCCCCTCCGGGACCCCGGCACCGGCTTGCGGCTCGCAGGCCCCGCTCGCCCGGGGGCTCCTGATGCCCCCCAGCAGCTCGGGGGGTCCCGCGCTGAGGGCCGGGATGGGGACAGGCCCGCAGGGTCCCCCCCCAGCCGGACCCCACCGCCGCCCGTTGCCCCCCGGCCAGGAGGGGACGGTGACAGCTCGGTGACACCTCGGCCCCTTTGCCCCGAGCCCCGGGGGGGGTCACCCCACCTCCCGCGGGGAGCAGCCCCCCGTGGCTGCCCACGCAGGACCGGGGATGCCCCGGTGGCGGCGGGCGGGGGGGGGGGGGGCGGGCGGCCCTTGCCCGGTCCCGACGGTGCGGGGGGGGCCCCCCCCAGCTCTGCCCGGTGCCGTTGTTGTTGTTGTGTCTCGGCCCCGGTGCTCGGGGCGGGGCGGGGGGCGGGCGGGGCGGCGGCGGGGCCGTACTTAAGGCGGGGAGCGGGCGCGGTGCCCGCCCGGCGGAGCGCGCCCCGCGGAGCGCATGGAGCGGCGCTGGGGGCCGCTGGCCCTGCTGGGGCTGGGGCTGTGCTGGGCAGCGGCGGCCGAGCGCCACACCGTCTTCTGGAACAGCTCCAACCCCCGGTAAGTGCCCCGTCCCCCTCCTCCACCGGGACCGGGACCCGGTGGCCCCGAGGGCGCGGACGGTGCCGCTCGCTGCCGGGGCTGGGCGCTCCCCGGCGGCCTTTGTCCGGGGAGGGCGGCGGGGCCGGAGCCTCGCTGGGGCTGGGGAGGGGGATTCGAGGCCGGGGCCGGGAAAGGAGGAGGCGGGGAAGGGGAAGGGGGGGGTCGAGGCCGGGGTTTAACCCCGGCGGTCCCGGGGCTGAGCCCCGGCGGGGCGCAGGCGGGGAGCGGCGCGGCCGGTCCAGGTGCGGGCCGGGGTTGGGGGGGGGACGGGGGGGAACCGGGGGGGGCCTTTCCGTTCCCAGGGCCGAGCAGGAGCGAGGCCTCTTCCTTCCCCGCGGGGGTGGCGCGGCGCCAGCCCCGGCGCCGGGGCAGAGGGAAGCGTGTTGACAAACACGGGGCTGGCCCCGCTCCCACCGCCCGGGCAGGATGGGGGGGGGGCGGGGGGCTGACCGGGAGCGACCCCCCCCAACCCCCGGCTGTGCCCCGGCCCCGGGCCCCGGGACGGGCTGGGGCTGGGGGGGTGACCCCAGCCCAGGTATCAGCCCCCCCTGGTTGTAGGGGTGCCCCCCCCAGTAGGTACCAGTCTCCCCAGGCTGTAGGGGTGCCCCCCGGCTGTGACCCCCCTCGTTGTAGGGGTGCCCTCCCAAGGCACCAGCCCCCCTAGACTGTAGGGGTGCCCCTCTTGGCTTTAGGGGTGCCCCCCACTAGATACCAGCCCCCCAGGCTTTAGGGGTGCCCCCCCAGTAGGTACCAGTCTCTCTAGGCTGTAGGGCTGCCCCCCGGGCTGTGACCCCCCGGGTTATAGGGGTGCCCCCCAGTAGGTACCAGCCCCCCCAGTAGGTACCAGCTGCCCCAGACTTTAGGGCTGTCCCACTTGGCTTTAGGGGTCCCCCCCAGACCATGACCCCACCAGTTGTAGGGGTTCCCCACCAAGGCACTGGCCCCCCTTGGCTTTAGGGGTGCCCCCCTTGGCTTTAGGGGTGCCCCATGCCCTGGGCCATGCCCCCCCTTGGCTTTAGGGGTGCCCCCCACTAGGTACCAGCCCCCCTTGGCTTTAGGGGTGCCCCCCTTGGCTTTAGGGGTGCCCCCCACTCTGTACCAGTCTCCCCAGGCTTTAGGGGTGCCCCCCCAGTAGGTACCAGCCCCCCAGGCTGTAGGGGTGCCCCATGCCCCAGGCAATGCCCCCCCCCCCGTTGTAGGGGTGCCTCCCCAGGCACCAGGCTGTAGGGGTGCCCCCCCCCCAGGAGGGCTGGGTCCCGCGGGGTTTCGAGACCCAGGGCCGGCCCCGGTGGGTGGCCGTGCCTTCCCCGGGCCACCGCAGCCAGCGGGGTGAGGGGACCCCGCAGAGGCCGCCGGCCGCCGGCCAGGCCGTGTCCCCCCCCCGGGGGAGGTGTGGGGAGCAGCAGGCGCTGGAGCCGGGCCGGTTGCCCCACGGGCGACAGCCGCCGCCGCCGCCTGGCTCCGGGAGCTTTGGGACGGGCAGGGTGCGCGTCCCAGCGGGTCCCCTCCCTGCTCCCCGGCTGCGGGGCGGCCGCTCTGGGGGGGCTTTGCCTCCCGAAGCGCTGGGCTTCGCACGGGGAAGGGGGGACCAAAGGTTGCCTGGCTCCGAGGAGCTGCCATGGGCTGTGCTCCCTCGGCCACCTTATTTGGGATTTGGGGGTGCAGGGGGACCCCCCCAGGCCTCTCCCCGCCGGAGCTGAACCCCGCTTCCCT
Source organism: Theristicus caerulescens (assembly GCA_020745775.1). Classification (NCBI taxonomy): domain Eukaryota; kingdom Metazoa; phylum Chordata; class Aves; order Pelecaniformes; family Threskiornithidae; genus Theristicus; species Theristicus caerulescens. Next base: position 274,641 of record CM036581.1, read on the forward strand.
CCTACCGCAGGCTGCTGTGGAGCGACTACGCGGTGGAGGTGCGCCTGAACGACTACCTGGACATCATCTGCCCGCACTACGAGGAGGGGAGCGTGGACCCCCGCGCCATGGAGCGCTACACCCTCTACCTGGTGGAGGCCGAGGAATACCAGGCCTGCAAGCCCCGCTCCAAGGAGCAGATCCGTTGGGAGTGCGACAAGCCCAGCGCCCTGCACGGCCCCGAGAAGTTCTCGGAGAAGTTCCAGCGCTTCACCCCCTTCACGTTGGGGAAGGAGTTCAAGGAGGGGCACAGCTACTACTACATCTGTGAGTGCCCGGGGGTCCTGCCGTGGGGCTGGGGTCCCGCTGTGGGGCTGGGGTCCCTGCTGAGCTCCCCCCTGGTCCCACTGTGGGGCTGGGGTCCCTGCCAGGCTCCCCCCTGGTCCCCCCCTCAGTCCCACCGTGGGGCTGGGGTCCCTGCTGAGCTCCCCTCCGGTCCCGCCATGGGGCTGGGGTCCCTGCCAGGCTCCCCCCTGGTCCCCCCCCAGTCCTGCCATGGGGCTGGGGTCCCTGCCAGGCTCCCCTCCGGTCCCGCCGTGGCGCTGGGGTCCCACCATGGGGCTGGGGTCCCTGCCAGGCTCCCCCCTGGTCCCACTGTGGGGCTGGGGTCCCTGCCAGGCTCCCCCCGGTCCCCCCCTCAGTCCTGCCATGGGGCTGGGGTCCCTGCCGGGCTCCCCCCTGGTCCCCCCCTCAGTCCTGCCATGGGGATGGGGTCCCTGCTGAGCTCCCCCCCGATCCCACCATGGGGCTGGGGTCCCTGCCAGGCTCCCCCCTGGTCCCACCATGGGGCTGGGGTCCCTGCCGGGCTCCCCCCTGGTCCCCCCCCAGTCCCACCATGGGGCTGGGGTCCCTGCCAGGCTCCCCCCTGGTCCCACCATGGGGCTGGGGTCCCTGCCAGACTCCCCCCTCGTCCCTCCCCCAGTCCCACCGTGGGGCTGGGGTCCCTCCTGGGCTCCCCCCACCCCAACCTCCGTCCTCCCTTGCAGCCAAGCCCATTCACCACCACGGGGAAGCGTGCCTGAAGCTGAAGGTGACGGTGGCTGGCAAAGGCAGTGAGTATCCCCCCGCGTCCCCCCTGTGCCCCCGCCTTCCGCTCACGCCGTCGGTGCCCGACTCGGCCTTTCCTGAGCTGAGTCACGGCCGGGCCGTGGCCCCCTGCCAGCTCCGGGTGTGGGTGCCTGCGGCGCGGCCGGGAAGGTGCTGGCGGCCACCGGGGAGGGGGGGGGGGGACGCGGTTCCTGGTGAAATCTGGCTGCGGGGGGTCGGGAGCTGCCCTTCGCCCGCCTGACCCTGCCTTCGCTTCGCAGCTCAGGCGCCGCCAGTCCCTGCCTCTACCCAGAAAGGGAGGATCCAGGCAGGTAGGTTGGTAGCCACGGGCATGTGGACGGGTCCGGGTGGCCGTGGGGCTGGCGGGAGAGCCGGGCTGAGCCCGGCCGCTCTCCCGGGGGGGAAACGGGCGGGAGGGTGGGCACAGCCCCTGCGCGGGGGACGCGGTGCTGGCTTGGGGCACGGCACCTCCCTCCGGGGACGCTCAGGGCTCCTCTCTCCCCGCAGACGATGCGGCCGCGCACGTGCTGAGGAGCGTGGGGCAGAACTCGGCGATGAGGGGCAGCAGCCCCTTCACCTTCATCAGCCTCCTCACCTTCATCAGCCTCCTCCTGCCCCTCCTGGTGCTGCAGGGGCTGTGAGCCGCTCCCCCTGCCCGGACGGACCAAGGCTGGGGACGGAGCCGGGATGCTCGGGACCCCCGTCGTCATCACGCGCGCCCCGGCGCGGCCTCGTCCGGGCGAGGAAAGGATTTGTCAGTATTACAGGGCCGCAGGGCCCGAAGCCGAGCTGAGCAGCCGAAGCCCTCGGGCCACCGCGGCTCCCGGGATGCTCTGGGCAGCCGGGGACTTGAGCGCGAGCCCCGGGGCTTGGAGGGGCTGCGTGCCCCGGACTGGAGGGGAGCGGGGGGCTGGCACCCCCGCCCCAGGAGCTGAGCTCGCCCACGGACGGCCCTCGCTGCTGGGGGCTCGGACTGGGACGCGTCCCGCAGGCAGGGACGCGGTGCTGGCCCCTGTGGCCAGCCCGATGCCACCGGCTGGAGCCACGGTCCCTCGGCTCTGGGAGCCTGGAGATGCCTGGCGGAGCAGAGCTGTGGGAAACACCCCCTCCCCACCACCCTGTGCCCTTCCCCACCCTCCATCCCGCCGCCCTGTGCCCCTTCCCCATCTTCCATCCTGGCCCTTCCCCCCCCCATCCTCCATCCTGCTGCCCTGCGCCCTTCCCCATCCTCCATCCCACCCTTCATTCTGGCCCTTCCTCACCCTCCATCCCACCATCCCAGCCCTTCCCCACCTGCCATCCCGGCCCTTCCTCACCCTCCATCCCCCCACCCCGGCCCTTCCCCTCCCCTCTGCCCGGTGCCGGAGGGGCACCCCCGCAGCACCCGCCGCAGGGTGCCCACCCTCATTTGTACAGCTTTCTAACACAGGAGTTTTTATACGGTTTTGTCTTGAATAAATAACCAAGACCACGCTGAGCGGCTGGGGCTGGGGTGGGGGGTCCCCGCTGCGGGGGGCTGGGCTGGGCTGGCCTTGGAAGGGGGATGGGCCCAGGCGGGGCGTTGGGGCTGGTTAATTCATTAATTGGGTGGTGTTTGCACAGGGCTTGGGAGGGGAAAAGTGCCCCGGCTCTCGGGTGGCCTTATCTGGTGCCACAAAGCCCTTGTGGGGGGGGGGTCCCCCCTTTTCCCCCATTCCCTGCACTGGGATGAGCTTCCAGGGCTGAGGGGTGGCTGCAGCCCCTGGGGAGGGGAGGGGGCCTGGCTGGGGGTGGGGGGGTCCCTGGGGTGTTGGGATCACAGGGATGGGGGACCCCTGGGGTGTGAGACCCCCCCCCATCCCGGGGGTGCAGGGTCCTGGGGAGGTGGGATCACAAGGATGTGGGACCCCACAGGGATGTGGGATCTGGGGGTGAGGGACCCCAGGGGTGCAGGGTCCCGGGGAGGAGGGGGGGGTTCTAGGGACATGAGTCCTCTGGAATCGGGGGGCCCAGGGGTGCAGGGTCCTGGGAAGGGGGGTCCCAGGGAATCGGGACCCCAGGGGTGGGGGGTCCTGGGGAGGGGGGGGTCCCAGGGATGTGGGACCCCAGGGGTGCAGAGTCCGGGGGGGGGGTGTCCCGGGGATGGAGCCCCCAGGGGTGCGGGGTCCCGGGGATGGAGCCCCCAGGGGTCCCGGGGGGGGGGGGGTGTCCTGGGGATGGAGCCCCCAGGGGTGCGGGGTCCTGGGGGCGGGGGGGGGGGTGTCCCAGGGGTGGAGCCCCCAGGGGTGCAGGGTCCCGGGAAGGGGGGGGGCTCCCAGGGGTGGAGCCCCCAGGGGTGCAGGGTCCCGGGAAGGGGGGGGCTCCCAGGGGTGGAGCCCCCAGGGGTGCGGGGTCCCGGGAAGGGGGGGGCTCCCAGGGGTGGAGCCCCCAGGGGTGCGGGGTCCCGGGAAGGGGGGGGCTCCCAGGGACGGAGCCCCCAGGGGTCCCGGGGAGGAGGGGGGGCTCCCCGCACTGGGGTGCCCGGGGGTCCCCGCCCGCCGCGGGGGTGCCGGGGCGGCCGGGCCCGCTGCCGGTGCCCCCCCCCGGTCCCGCCCCGGTAGTGCGTCCCGCCCCGCCCCGCCGCGGGCAGCCCCGCCCCCCGCTGCCCGGTGCCGCTGCCCGGTGCCGGTGCCGCGGCCCGGCATGGCCCCGCCGCCGCTGCTGGCCGCCGCCTGCCTGGCCTGCACCCTCGCCATGTTCGGGACCGGGCTGTGAGCGGCTCCGGGCCGGCGCGGCACCGGCGGGGGCGGGGGGTGCAATGGGGGCCACGGGGGGAGGTTTGGGGGCCATGGGGGGGTTGGGGTGCAATGGGGGCCACGGGGGGAGGTTTGGGGGCCATGGGGGGTCTGGGGGTGCAATGGGGGCCACGGGGGGAGGTTTGGGGGCCATGGGGGGTCTGGGGGTGCAATGGGGGCCGTGGGGGGAGGTTTGGGGGCCATGGGGGGTCTGGGGGTGCAATGGGGGCCACGGGGGGAGGTTTGGGGGCCATGGGGGGGTTGGGGGTGCAATGGGGGCCACGGGGGGAGGTTTGGGGGCCATGGGGGGGTCTGGGGGTGCAATGGGGGCCACGGGGGGAGGTTTGGGGGCCATGGGGGGTCTGGGGGTGCAATGGGGGCGATGGGGGCATTTAGGGGTGCAATGGGGGCCGTGAGGAGGGTTTGGGGGTGCAATGGGGGCCGTGGGGTTGTTTGGGGGTGCAATGGGGGCCATGGGGGGGTCTGGGGGTGCAATGGGGGCCATAGGGAAGGTTTAAGGGGTGCAATGAGGGCTGTGGGGTAGGGGGACTGGGAGGTTTGGGGGTGCAATCGGGGTCAGGGCGGTTTAGGGGTGCAATGGGGGCCTGTGGGGGGTTTGGGGGTGCAATGGGGGCCATGGGAGGGTCTGGGGGTGCAATGGGGATGGCAGTACAATGGGGTCCATTGGGGGCCAGTGGGGGGGTTGGGTGGCCAAGGGGGAGCAAACTGGGTCCAGTTCAGGGGGGCAATGGGGGAGGAATTGAGGGGTGCAGTGTGGCAGGCACTGGGGGCGGTTTGGGGGGGCTGGGGGGGGGTGACAAGGCTGCAGGCAAAGGACGCCGGGGAAGGGGGGGCTGGGGGTGCGGGGGGCACTGAGGGCCCTGGGGGGGGGTGTGGGCACAAGCGGGGGGGGCTGGGAGTATTTCAGGGCGCAGATTTTGGGGGGTGCCTGCTGGCTGCAGGGGGTCCTGCCCCCCACCCAAGCACCCGCTCCCCGCCGCTCTCCCTAGCTCCGACCTGCGCCAGATGTTGGCAACCAAGAGCGTGGAGAACATCCAGTTCCTGCCCTTCCTCACCACCGACGTCAAGTACGGCGGGGCCGAGCCCTGGGGCAGGGGATGGGGGGGTCAGAAGCAGTTGGGGAGGGGGTTACATGGCGGTGGGGGAGGGCAGAAGCCCCCCCCAGGCCGTGGCAGCAAGCGCCGGTGCCGTTTGCCCCGCAGCAACCTGAGCTGGCTGGGCTACGGCTGCCTGAAGCAGGACTGGACGCTGATCGCCGTCAACACCGTCGGGGCGGCCCTGCAGACCCTCTACATCCTGGCGTACCTCTGCTACACCCCCGCGAAGGTGGGGGCCGGCCTGGGTCGATGGGGGAGACGGGGGGACCCTCGCCCTGACCGTCCCCCTCCTCTCCGTCCCAGCGCCCCGTGCTGCTGCGGAGCCTGCTGCTTCTGGCTGTGCTGGCCGCCGGCTACGGCTACTTCACCCTCCTGATTGCCGACCCGCGGACGCGCCTGGCGCGCCTGGGGCTCTTCTGCAGCGTCTTCACCATCAGCATGTACCTCTCGCCGCTGGCCGACCTGGTGTGTGGGGGGCCGCGGTGGCGGTGCCGGGGTTGCCCGGCCCGGGGCCGGCCTGACACGCCTTTCTGCAGGCCAAGATTGTCCGGACCAAGTCGACGCGCTGCCTGTCCTTCCCCCTGACCGTCGCCACCTTCCTGGCCTCCACCAGCTGGACGCTGTACGGCCTGCAGCTCCGCGACCCCTACATCACGGTGGGTTGGGGCGGCGGGCGGCTGAGGGATGCGCTCCTGTCCCGTCCTGTCCTATCCATCCCATCCCGTCCCTTCCCATCCCATCCCTTCCCATCCCATTCCATTTCCCATCCCATCCCTGTCCATTCCATCCCATCCCATTTCCCATCCCCTTCCATTCCATCCCACCCCACCCTGTCCCATCCCATCCTTTCCCATCCCCATCCCATCCCCATCCCCCTCCCATCCCATCCCATCCCCATCCCATCCCCATCCCATCCCCCTCCCATCCCATCCCATCCCAATCCCCATCCCCATCCCCATCCCCATCCCTTCCCCATCCCATCCCCATCCCATCCCATCCCGCCCCCCGCCCCGCGGTGTTCCCGCTGAACGGTTGGCACCGGGCCGGCCGCCGTCCGGCGTCGCGTGTGTCACACAGCAGAGCCCGTGCCTCGGCTCAGCAAGATGAGTATTGATTTTAATTAATTAGATGGTAGGCGGCCAATAAACCTCCCCCGGCAACGCGGGGCCGCTGCGGCGGCAGTGGGGGAGGGTAGCTCCGCTCTCCTCCCGCAGGTCCCGAACGTGCCGGGCATCGTCACCAGCGTCGTGCGGTTCTGGCTCTTCTGGCGGTACCCGCCGGGCCAGGACAAGCCCTACAGACCCCTGCCCGCCTGAGGGGGCCCCGTGGAAGGGCCCCCCGCGCTCGCGGACCCCTGAAGGATCCCCCCGCTCCCCCCCGTTGCCAGCGTGGCCCGGCCCCAGCCGCCGAGCCCCCGGTGACGCCGCAGCGCTGCTGTCCCCCTCGGCCAAGGGCCGCCCGCTCCCAGCAGGACCAGAGCCCCGGGAGGGCACCTCCTGCCTCCGCCGCCGCGGTTCGCCCGCGCCGGCGTCCCTCCGGCCCTTGGGTCTTTGGTGATGGTTGGTTTGGTCTCAGCGATGCCTTCGGGGCGCCGGGAGCCCCCCGAGTCCCCGGGCACCGCGCCTGGCCCTGGGGACCCCCGGACGGTCTTCCACGCCCACGGCTCTGTCCCAGCGCCGGGCCGGGGCTGCCGCGCAGCCCCGCATCTCTTTTGTATGATTTTAAGTGCCTTTTAATAAATCAGACTCTTCCCAGCGCCCGGTTGTTGTCCCCTCCCTCCCCGTGTCCTGGCTGCGGAGGCCAGGGTGGCACTTGTCCCCACAGCCGCGTTGTCCCCAGGATGCGGGGGGCTCATCCTGCCACCCCCTGGGCTCCGGCAAACCGGCTTCCAGCAGCACCCACATTCCGGCGGCGTGGAAGCACCAAGCCCCGGCAGCGGGCACAGGGCTGGGGCACCGAGGGCGGCAGCGCTGCCCCCGGGGAGGCCGCTGTGACCCCTCGAGCTGCGGCCTGGGGACACCGGTGACAGCAGGGAAAGCAAAAAAATCCATCCTGCAGCTTGGACACGGGGCTCGTTACCCCCCCGCCAGCAGAGCAGCAAACTGATAATCAATGAAAAATCCTCACTAAAACCACAACAATCGAGCGTGCGCAAATCAGGCGGCCGTTGGCATCGACCCAAACTCGATTAACAAATTAACAGTGATCCGGAATGAAGTTCTCAGGCAACCGCATCGGCAGAGGGCCGGCAGCGCGTTATTTGGCTGAGCAATTTACACAACAGAGGCTGGAGCCTTGTGAAAAGCGACCCCTCCCCAGGATGAGACCCCCCGCAGGGCGAGGAGCCCGGTCCCCGCAGCTCCGTCAGGCCTCCATCCCGGCTGACGCAGGCCGGATCAAGGAAGCGGTGACGAGGACTTTGGCAGAGCCCGCGCCGCGGCTCAGCCGCTCGTTTACACCTTGCAACGTGGCCTGGGACAAAAAAAAAAATCAATACGGAGGCGAGCGGCAGGAACGGGGCCGAGACGAGAGCGGTGCAGGAAACGAGCTCCCGCTGCGGCGCGCAACCCCAGCCGGCGCGGCTGCCGGGCTCGCCCGGCGTGCTCCGTCTTGCTGCCGCGGAGCCGGGGCTCCGCTCGCTCGCACCGGCTGCGCTTGCAGGTGGCTCTGCCCCGGGGGCTCGCCCCGAAGCCGCGCTCGCTCCCGCAGCAGCCCTGCTCCCCGCCCCAGCACCGCGGTGCAGCTCCCGGTGCCGGCGAAGGCGCTGCGGGAGGACGGGCCGCCTCGGGAAAGGGCAGCTTTCCCCGCTGACGCACCGGGCAGAGACTTGGCTGCCGAGCGGTGGCTCGGGCTAGCATGTGCCGCGAGCGGCTGGCGGGAGCGGCCGTGACGTGGCCCCACGCGCGAGGCCGGAGGCGAGCGGAGCGTCTCCCAGGGACGCGAGTGCCCGCAGCGGGCACGTGTCCGTGCAGGGAGGCTCTGCCGCCGTGCTGCTGCCTGCCGAGCTGCCGGAGGGCTGTGAGTAGCCCCTGGATGGCCATCAGTAGCCCACGGAGGGCTGCTGTCCTTGCCCCGCGCCAAGGCTGCGGTCCCTGCCCCAGAAAGGAGCCGCTTTGCCGAATCCGGGGTGGTGCCGCCCCACAAACAGCCGCGCGCAGGCGAGACCGCGGGAGCTGCCCACCCTGCTCTGAGCTGCCATTGTTGCTCAGGAAACGGCTAATTAGTCGCTCCTGCTAATTAGCCCGAGTCCTCCCTCATGATACCAACTGCTCCTTTTTGCAGAAGGATGCGCAGCCGATAATTAAAAACAAGAAAGTCCTTTGGCTGGTATGCGAAGAAGCTGGGGCGGCTGCCAGGAAGGCAGGCCCCGGCATGCGTCACCACCAGCCGCGCAGCTCTTCCAGCCGGGCCGGCAGCGCCGGGTCTCCGGCACCCCCGGACAGAGGGGCACCCCCGGATGGGGGCCAGCCAGGACCCCCCCCCCGCCCGCAGCGGGGACGCCTCCGCCGCAGGGCACCCGTTGCCCTTGCCGGAGAAGCCCGGCGCGGTGCTGCCAGCGAAGGTGGGGGCAGAGGAGCGGCAGCTGCAGCCGCGGCGGCGGCAGGAGCGGGGAGCAGCCCCCCCGGCGTGGGCTGAGCTGCCCCGGCAGGTCCGGGGGAGACCACAGGCTCTCGGCACTCTGCATTTTAAAGGCTGCGCCGCCTGCTCCACCCAGCCAGCCTCTCTCCTCCTTCCCCTGGAAAGCGGCCAGCGGGGCCGGGATGAGTCTTCTCTGGCTCCCAACCTGACGGCGTCAACCACATCTGAAGGGGCAGCCGGGACCGCGCTCTGCCCGCGGTGCTACCCAGCGCCGCGGGCCTGCGGGGCCAGGCCCCATCCTGCCCTCCCCACCTTGCATCCCTGCCTCCGGAGCCAAGCTCGGAGAGGGAGAGGCCGGGCTGGGACGGCCCCCGCGGGGTGGCGGGAGCACCGAGGGGGGACCTGGGCCTGCGTGGAGACCCCTCCTCTGCGCGGAGCTCCCCGAACCCCAGCTGGGGAGAGACGAGCGATTTCCCTCCCAGCGGCGCCCCGGGGTCCTCGGCTGCCCCCGAGCAGGGCAGCACCGGCCGGGGGAGCCGCGGCTGGCGGCCCCCGGTCCCCCCGTGCCGCCGGCAGCACCGCACACCTCAGGCCGCCGCCGTCCCTCAGCTTTATTGGGCTCAGAAGCGCAGGCCTCGTCGGCGCAGGTCCGCCCGCGCCGCGCTGATGTCCTCCTGCAGCTCGGCGGCCGCCTCCTCGCAGTCGTTAAAGGTAGCCAAGCGGTAGCCCACGGTGGCCAGGGAGTAGCAGCCGAAGGCCACCAGCAGGTAGACGGGCAGGGGGAGCAGGGCCTGCCGGTACGGGGCCGGCAGCCGCAGCCCCGGCGGCGCCAGCGCCAGCGCGGCCCAGGCCGAGCCCAGCAGGGCGAGTCCGCACAGCCACTGCCCCAGCTTGGTCATGGCGGCCTGCGGGGAGAGGAGCCGTGAGAACCGGACCGGACCGACCCGCGCCCCGCACCGGCCGCCCCAACCGGGCCGGGCCCGGCCCCCTCCGGGCCCTCCCGAGCAGGGCCCGGCCCTGAGCCCCTCCGGGCCTTCGCCAACGGGCGCCGGGCCCTGGCCCCGACCCCGGCCCGCCCCCGAAGAACCGGTGCCGCCCCCGGTGCCGGTACCGGCCCCCGCCCCCCACCTGGATCGGTCCCGGGCCCAGCGCCCGCTCTGCCCCCCCCGTCGCCGGGATGACGTCACGGCAGCGCGCCGCAGCGCGGAGGCCGCTGGGAGCTGTAGTGCGGAGCCGCCCTCGCCCCCTCCTGGGGCGCACGGCGCATGCGCGGCGGGAGGCTGCAGGGCGCCCCCTGCCGGCGGGGCGGAATCCCCGGGCCGCGCCCGGTGCCGCGGGCAGCGCCGGGCTCTGGCGGCCGCCGGGGCCGGGGCCGGGGCCGCAGGAAGCATCTGGTTTCCTCCGCGTCCGGCCGGCGTGGGAGCAGGCCTGGCCAGCCCTCCCACGGCTGACGGGGCCCGGGCCCTTCCCACCGGTACCCCCCGCCCCAGGGCAGCCCCGGTGGCTCCCCCCTGCCCGCGGCGGGGAGGGCACGGACGCGGCTTTGTTCCCCTGCCAAGCGCCGGCAGCCTCGGCCGTGCCAGCGCAGGGGCTCGCGGAGGCCGGGAACGGAGCTTCGCCCGCGGCGGCTCCCCCACCGGAGCCACGGGTGCCGGTGCCGCCCCCGCCAGCCGCGGGGACCCCCACAGCCCCCGCCGGCCCGGCCAAGCCCCTGCGGCACCGGAGCCTGCTCCGACCCGCCCGGCTCTGCTGGGATTTTCCTCTCTTGCACGTCCGGGCAGACGAGGTGCTGTCAGCACATTTTCCCTGTGAGGCGTCGGAGGCGTCAGCGGCTGCCTCCCGCCCCGGCCACGCTCTGCCGGGCCTCCGCCGGGACTGGCGAGGCGGAGAACCCACCCCAGGCTCCACCGCAGCCCGGCCGAGCGAGCAGGGCCGCTCTCAGCCGCGCCGCAACACCGTGGTGCGAGGAAACCGGGCCAAGAGCTGGCAGAGGAACCAAACCCGAGGCAGCTGCGGACAAAAAGCTACAAAGAAACGGCTTTATTGGGTGGCTGAGAGCCCCAGTCCGGCCCGGCGGGGACGGGGCTGCCCCGGGACATCAATTCCTCTTCCTGCCTTTGCCGACAGCCTTGGCGGGAGCAGCGACGGGCGCTGCGGACTGGTAGAGGGTGGAGGAGATCTTGTTGATGTAGTAGAGGCCGACCATGGAAAAGATGAGGCTGCGAGGAAAGAAGAGAAGAGGCTGCTGAGCTGCTGGCAGGCAGGAACACGCCAGGGCTGAACCAACACCTTCCCCTTTGATCCCGCCGCGCTGCGGTGCCTAACGCTGGCCACCCTGGGGGTCTGTGGCCAGCACTGGCCCTGCCTGGTGCCCCATTCCCCTCCCCATGGCAAGCACAAGCCACCAGGGTCCCTGGCAGCAACGGCAGCGGGACGACGGCTGTGCCAGGGCAGGCTCCGGACTCACCAGGTGGTCACGCAGACTCGGTGAATGAGGCCAGAGGCGAAGAGAGCCAGCAAGAGGCAGGTGAGGACTGCAGGGGAAAAACAGGAGAGAGAAAAAGATGCAGCCGTGCTGCCCCAACGTATCAATCTCAGAGGAGCAGGGGCCAGGGCCGGAGCCAGGACAAACCTACCCACTGCATGGGAAAAGCTCAGGGTGGGCCCTTCCTCCGGGACAGGGCTGGGACCCTTCAGTCCCACGGGCAGTGCACAGGGCAGGGCCACGCCACAGCCCCTGTGCAAACCCAGCCCTGCCGCGGGCCAGCGCGCTCGACACCGTCGGACGAGGCCGTGCTCCCTGTCCTCCCCGCCCCGCGCCCCTCCGCAGCACTTACTCTCGGGGAATATCTTGGCCTGGAAGCCTTTCCCGAAGACAAGGTTCTCCAAGTTGTTGAAGGCCTGGTTGGAGGGTTAAGGGACAGAACAGGGACGCCGCAGCCCCGGCCCCGCTCCCCGCGGCCCCAAAGGATACGGTGAGGGAGCAGACGAAGAGCGCGGAGCCCAGCAGCCCGCCCTGGATGGTCAGCCACTCGGTGGAGGCCAGCTGCCGGCTGTACATCTGCATCCCGGCGAAGAGCAGCAGCGACAGCAGCGAGGAGAGAGCCAGCGAAGTGCCCGTGCCTACAGCTGGGGAGGGGGCCTCACCTCAGCACGGTCACCGGGGCCACAGGGACGGCGGGGGCAAGGCCGCATCCCGGGCCTTGGCCTGGCCTGGCCTGCAGCGCCCAGGCCCCGGCCTGTCCCCGGGCCGGGCCCGGGCCTCCCCGCCGGGCCTAGGCCTCCCCGCAGGCCCCGACCCCCCCCGCAGCCCGCCCCCCAGGCCCGCCCGGTGCCCCCGCACCGTCCCCGTTACCCATGGTGGCCCCGGGCCGGTCCCGGTGCCGCCGCTCCGCGCAGGCGCACTGCGGCCGCGCCGGCCGGGACACGGCATCACCCGGGGCGAGCAGCGCGCATGCGCGGGCGCCCCCGCCCCTCCCGGCGGACTCGGGCGCCCCCTGGCGGCGGGGCGCGGCGCAGCCCCGGTACCGGTACCGGCTGCCCGCTGCCGCCGCCCCGCTCCGCCCTGAAGGGCGCTGCCGTCCTCACGGCCCGGCCGGGGGGCACCCGGGGGTGCGGCGGGAGCCTCCCGGTGCCGCCACCCCGCCGCCGCCGGGGCGGGTCCCGCCGAGCATGCGCGCCGCCGCCCCCCGCCCTCCCCCCCGGCTCCGCCGCTCCCTGCAACAGACCGGGGCCGCCGCTGCTGCTGCCGCCGCCGCCGCCGCGGGGACCGGCGCCGGGAGCGGGCGCGGAGCCATGGCCGAAGGCGAGGACCTGCAGACCTTCACCTCCATCATGGACGCGCTCGTCCGCATCAGCGTGAGCGGCGGCGGCGGCGGGGGGGGGGGGCACCGGGGGGCGGCCGGGCCGGGCTCTCCCGGGACCGGCGTTGCCATGGTAACGCGGCGGGGCCCGGTGGCGGAGGCGGGCGGGAGGGCGGGGGTGCCCTTGAGGCCCCCGGCGAGGCCTCGGATCCGCGCCCCGACCCCACCGGGCCTGGGGCGGCCGGGCGGCGAGCACCGGGGAAGGCCGACACCGGGTGTCCCCCGCCCCGCACCGTACCACCGCCGCCGGACCCCCCCGGGCCCGGAGCGCCGGGAGCACCGGGAGCTGCCTGCACACCCCTGGGTGGGGGGCCCGGTCCCCATCCTGGCCCCATCCTGGTGCCCAGCCCGGTCCTGGAGCTGGTCCTGGCTCTGGTCCCAGTGCCGGCCCCAGCCCCAGTCCCCATCCCAGCCCCAGCCCTGGTCCCCATCCTGGTGCTGGTCCTGGTCCTGGCCCTGGTGCTGGCCCCAGTGCCGATCCTGGCCCTGGTGCTGGTCCTGGTCCTGATCCTGGCCCTGATCCTGGGCCTGGTGCTGGTCCCAGGCCTGATCATGGACTTGATGCTGATCCTGGCCCTGGTCCCAGTGCTGGTCCCAATCCCGGCCCTGGTGCCAGCTCCAGCCCCAATCCCCAACCCAGTCGCAGCCCTGGTCCCCATCCTGGTGCTGGTCCCAGTGCTGGTCCTGGCCCTGGTGCTGGTCCCAGACCTGATCCTGGCCCTGGTGCTGGTCCCAGTGCTGGTCCTAATCCTGGCCCTGATGCTGGTCCTCATCCTGGCCCCAGTCCTCATCCCCATTCCAGCCCTGCTCCCAGTGCTGGTCCCAATCCCAGCCTTGGTGCCACCCCCAGCCCCAGTCCCTATCCCAGCCCCATCCTGGTGCTGGTCCCCATCCTGGTGCTGGTCCTGGCTCTGGTCCCATTACTGGTCCTGATCCTGGCCCTGGTGCTGGTCCCAAGCCTGATCCTGGCCCTGGTGCTGGTCCCAGTGCTGGTCCTAATCCTGGCCCTGATGCTGGTCTTCATCCTGGCCCCAGTCCTGGTCCCCATTGCAGCCCTGCTCCCAGTGCCGGTCCCTCCCGACCCTGGTGCCGCTCCCAGCCAATCCCCATCCCAGCCCCAGCCCTGGTCCCCATCCTGGTGCTGGTCCCAATACTGGTCCTGATCCTAGTCCTGGTGCTGGCCCCAGCCCCAGTTCCCAACCCAGTCCTAGCCCTGGTCCCCATCCTGGTGCTGGTCCTGGTCCTGGCCCCGGTCCTGGTCCCAGTGCCAGTCCTGATCTCAGCCCTGGTGCCGCCCCCAGTGCCAGTCCCCATCCCAGTCCCAGTTCTGGTCTCCATCCTGGTGCTGGTCCCAGTGCTGGTCCTCATCCTGGCCCTGATGCTGGTCCTCATCCTGGCCCCAGTCCTGGTCCCCATTCCAGCCCTGCTCCCAGTGCCAGTCCCAGTGCCAGCCCTGGTGCCGCCCCCAGCCCCAGTCCCCAACCCAGTCACAGCCCTGGTCTCCATCCTGGTGCTGGTCCTCGTCCTGGTCCTGGCCCTGGTGCTGGTCCCAGACCTGATCCTGGCCCTGGTGCTGGTCCCAGTGCTGGTCCTCGTCCTGGTCCCAGCCCTGGTGCTGGTCCCAGACCTGATCCTGGCCCTGGTGCTGGTCCCAGTGCTGGTCCCAGTGCTGGTCCTGATCTTGGCATTGATGCTGGTCCTCATCCTGGCCCCAGTCCTGGTCCCCATTCCAGCCCTGCTCCCAGTGCCAGTCCCTGGTGCCGCCCCCAGCCCCAATCCCCATCCCAGTCCCAGTTCTGGTCCCCAGTGCTGGCCCTGATCCTGGTCCTCGTGCTGGTCCCGGCCCTGATCTGGTCCCGATCCCGGCCCCGGTCCCATCCGCGGCGGTGACGCTCCCCGCTGTCTCCCCAGACCAGCATGAAGAACATGGAGCGGGAGCTGGTCTGCCCGGTGTGCAAGGAGATGTACAAGCAGCCGCTGGCCCTGCCCTGCGCGCACAACGTCTGCCACGTCTGCGCCAGCGAGGTGCTGCTGCAGCACGGCTACCTCTGCTGCGACCCCACCTCCGAGCCCTCCTCGCCCGCCGCCACCCCTGCCACCCGCAGCCCCCGCCTGGGACGCCGGGCCGTCCCCAAGCCCGACCGCCTCGACCGCCTCCTGAAGTCAGGTGGGACGGCCGGAGGGGACGGGACGGGGTCCCCCGTGGGAGGGCCGAGCGGCTCTGGGGCGCCGAGCCCCTCCTGACGCCCTCCCCGCCTCCCTCCCGCAGGCTTCGGCACCTACCCGGGGCGCAAACGCGGCACCGTGCACCCCCAGACCGTCAGCTTCCCCTGCCCGGCCTGCCAGCGGGACGTGGACCTGGGCGAGCGGGGTCTGGGCAGCCTCTTCCGCAACCTGACGCTGGAGCGGGTGGTGGAGCGCTACCGCCAGACCATCAACATCAGCGCCGCCATCATGTGCCAGTTCTGCAAGCCCCCGCAGCTGGAGGCCACCAAGGGCTGCACCGAGTGCAAGTCCAGCTTCTGCAACGAGTGCTTCAAGCTCTACCACCCCTGGGGCACCCAGAAAGCCCAGCACGAGCCCACGCCGCCCACCCTCACCTTCCGCCCCAAGGTACGGCCTCCCCGTCGGGGTCTTCCTTCCCCACGCGGGGTTTCGCGGGTGCCGGGGGGGAGCCCCTGGAGGGGGGACGGGCACGGAGCCCCGCTGAGCTCTCCCGTGCCCGCGCAGGGGCTGATGTGCCCGGAGCACAAGGAGGAGGTGACTCACTACTGCAAGACCTGCCAGCGGCTGGTGTGCCAGCTCTGCCGCGTGCGACGCACTCACACCAGCCACAAGATCACCCCGGTGCTCAGCGCCTACCAGGCCCTCAGGGTAAGCACCGCGGGGGCCGCGCTCGGAGCAGGGACGGGGCTCGGAGGAATTGGGGGCACCGGCGGAGCCCCGGCACAGATGGGGTGTGCGGGTCGGGGGGACGTGGGGGTTGCCGGCACCTCGCCTCACCTCTTTCCCTGCAGGAGAAGCTGACGAAGAGCCTCGCCTACATCCTGAGCAGCCAGGACACGGTGCAGACCCAGATTGCCGAGCTGGAGGAGACGGTGAAGCACACGGAGGTGAGGGCGGAAGGCGCCTGCGGGTCCCTGAGCTGTCCCTAGGCAGGGGGTGGCACTGCCAGGCGGGTCCCCTCTCCGCCCCGGGGCGTGCGGCACGCTGACCCTGCCGTCCTCGGCAGGTGAACGGCTCGCAGGCCAAGGAGGAGGTGTCGCAGCTGATCCAGGGGCTGTGTGCCATGCTGGAGGAGAAGCGGGCGACCCTGCTGCAGGCCATCGAGGAGTGCCAGCAGGAGCGGCTGGCCAGCCTGCACTGCCAGATCCAGGAGCACCAGGCCATGCTGGAGAATTCGGGCATGGTGGGCTACGCCCAGGAGGTGCTGAAGGAGACCGACCACCCCTGCTTCGTCCAGGCTGCCAAGCAGCTGCACAACAGGTACCGGGCCGCGGGAACCCTGGCGGGCACGGGGCTGACCCTCGGGTGCCCAAGGCAGCCGCCGCGGCCCACCCTGATGTCCCCGCTCTCCCGTGCCGCAGGATCCTCAGGGCCACCGACTCGCTGCAAAGCTTCCGTCCTGCGGCCACGGCCTCTTTCAGCCATTTCCAGCTGGACGTCAGCAGGGAGCTGAAGCTGCTCACCGACCTGGCCTTCATCCGAGGTAAAGGCAGCAGGACGCGGGCACCGGCTGTGCCCCGTGCGGAGGTACAGCCCCTGCGGGCAGAGCGGCTCCCTGCCCGCCCCGGAGCCGGAGCTCAGCCAGGGCCGCGGAGGGCCGCGCTCGGGCGGGAGCTCACCGATCTGCCGGTCCCCCCCGTCCCCGTCAGGGCCGCCCCACCCCGGCAGCCCCCAGAGCCATCCCTGCCCCTGCCCTGTGCCAGGGCGGCCGGGCGAGGGGGCAGGACAGGCAGGGCCGTGGTGCCAGGTAAGGGCAGCAGGAGCGCCGGAGGGTGAGTACGGAGCGGAGGCTGCCCCGCTGCAGGGCAGGAGCCGCCTGGCCCTGCCGGACCCGCTGCCAACACTTTTCAGACCTGCTTCTACCTCTCTTTGTTTATAGGCTGCGGCCGCTGCTGAGGCGTCACCGAAGTAACTGAGGCAAGTCACATCCCTGCCCCAGAGCCGGCCCCGCTCTCTCTGTCCCATCCCTCCATCCCCGCTCCCGCCCCGTCCCCGCTCCGCCGCCATCCTCCATCCCCGTCCTGCCCGCAGGCGGTGGCTCCGCGCCCCCTCCATCTGCTGCCGCTCCTCCCGCCCCCTCCTCGCCCCATCTCCGTCCCCTTCGTCACCCCATCTCCGTCCCCTTCTTCGCCCCATTTCCGTCCCCCTCCTCGCCCCATTTCTGTCCCCCTCCTCGCCCCATTTCTGTCCCCCTCCTCGCCCCATTTCTGTCCCCCTCCTCGCCCCATCTCCGTCCCCTTCGTCACCCCATCTCCATCCCCCTCCTCGCCCCATTTCTGTTCCCCTCCTCGCCCCATTTCCATCCCCTTCCTCGCCCCATCTCTGTCCCCCTCCTCGCCCCATTTCCATCCCCTTCCTTGCCCCATTTTCCCTTCCTCGCCCCATTTCCATCCCCTTCCTCGCCCCATCTCTGTCCCCCTCCTCGCCCCATTTCTGTCCCCCTCCTCGCCCCATCTCTGTCCCCTTCCTTGCCCCATTTCCATCCCCCTCCTCGCCCCATCTCTGTCCCCTTCCTCGCCCCATTTCCATCCCCCTCCTCGCCCCATTTCTGTCCCCTTCCTCACCCCATTTCAATCCCCTTCCTCGCCCTGTTTCCATCCCCTTCCTTGCCCCATCTCCGTCCCCTTCCTCACCCCATTTCTGTCCCCCTACTCGCCCCAATTCCAACCCCTTCCTCGCCCCATTTCCAACCCCCTCCTCACTCCATCTCCATCCCCTTCCTCGCCCCATTTTCCCCTCCTCACCCCATCCCCGTCCCCCTCCTCGCCCCACTTCCACCCGCCATCCCCTCATCTCTCCGCCCCCGCCTTCCCACCCTGCCTCCCCGCTCTCGCCGCGCTGCCGGCATCTTCACACCGCCCCGCCATCCCCATCTCCTCCCCTCCTCCTCTCCTGCTGCCTCCATCCTCTCTCTTTCTCTCTCTCTCTCTCTCCTCCCTCCCCGACTTGCACTCAGCCTGTCTGGTCCCTGGAGCCCCACAGCAGCGAGCTCCTCTGTCTCCCCGACTCTTGCTCTCCTCTGGTGCCTACACACGGTCTCCGCAGTCAGATTCCCCTAGACTCCTGCTGGTTGTGCGTCCGTGCGTCCGTCCGGAATGCCCCTTCCCTGCGTCTGGCCGCCTCCCCGCCTGCCGGGGGGGGGGATGCTGCCTGATGCCCGCCGGTGCCTCTCCCCGCAGCGCCCGAGGCCCCCGTCATCGACACGCAGCGCACCTACGCCTACGACCAGATCTTCCTGTGCTGGCGGCTGCCGCAGCACTCGCCGCCCGCCTGGCACTACACGGTGGAGTACCGCAAGACGGACACCAAGGCCAAGGGGCTGAAGCTGTGGCAGCGGCGGGAGGAGGTGCGCGGCACCAGCGCCCTCGTGGAGTACCTGGACACCGACAGCGTCTACGTGCTCCGGGTGAAAGGCTGCAACAAGGCGGGCTTCGGGGAGTACAGCGAGGACATCTACCTGCACACGCCGCCCGCCCCAGGTGAGGGGTGCCGGGGGCTCGGAGCACCGATCCGGAGCGCCCCGCCGGCTGCTCGCGCCGTCCTCCTCACCCCTTCTCCTCTTTTCCTCCCTCCAGTCCTCAACTTCTTCTTGGACAACCGCTGGGGCTTCAACCGGGACCGGCTGGCCATCAGCAAGGACCAGCGCGCCGTGCGCAGCGTCCCCGGCATCCCCATGCTCTTCGCCGCCGAGCGCTTGATGACCAGCTGCCACCTCTCCATCGACCTGGTCATCGGCGACGTGGCCATCACGCAGGGCAAGAGCTACTGGGCCTGCTGCGTGGATCCCAGCTCCTACCTGGTCAAGGTGGGCGTGGGGCTGGAGAGCAAGCTGCAGGAGTGGTTCCAGGTGCCGCAGGACGTGGTGAGCCCCAGGTGAGCGGGGGTTCAGTGGGTGCGGGGGTTCCTCCGCCTGTTCCCGCCTCCCCGCCGAGCGCCGGCTCTGGGGCGCGGAGGGGAGCCCCTGGCGTGTCCGCACCGGGACTCACCCGTCCCCCCGCCGCAGGTACGACCCCGACAGCGGCCACGACAGCGGGGCGGAGGACACGACGGTGGAGGCACCCCCGCCCTACGCCTTCCTCACCATCGGCATGGGCAAGATCTTGCTCTCGCACGGGTCGGCGCTCACCTCTCGCGACCCCAATGGCTGCACCGTGCCCTTGCCCCCGCGCATCGGCATCTGCCTGGACTACGAGCAGGGCAAGGTGAGCTTCTACGACGCCGTCTCCTTCCGCGAGCTCTGGGAGTGCGGCGTGGACTGCTCAGGGCCCGTCTGCCCTGCCTTCTGCTTCATCGGAGGGGGTGCCCTGCATCTCCAGGAGCTGGTGGCCAACAAGCAGGAGCGTAAAGTGACCATCGGGGGCTTTGCCAAGCTGGACTGAGCCGTGCCCGTGCTCCCCGCACGCGCGCCGGCTGTGACCCCCGATTGCCCAGCGAGCTCCGGGGCCTGGGGGGCACGCGAGCGGGCAGGGAGCAGAGCACAGCGAGGGCAGCCCCGGCCCCGCTGCCGGCTGGGAGCAGGCCAGGCGTTTGTTTTGTGGGATGGGGGGGGGACGGGGACAGCTCTGCCGTCCCCTCCTCTCCCCATCCGCCTGCCGCTTTCCCCAGCTCGGCTCGAGGCCGCGGGCAGGGCTGGGCAGAGGGTGCGCGCCGGGTGCTGGCAGAGGGTCAGCCCCAGAGACGGACCGGGGAGGGGGGCGCGAGCGGGACGCGGGGCTGCGCGGGGCGGGGGGCGGCAGGCGACGGCGGGGGTGACGGCGGGGGGGAGAGGCTGGGTGCTGGCTGGGGTGGGGGAGGCAGCTGGGCTTGGGGAGAGAGGGCGGGGGGAGGCTGGGCTGGAACGAGGTGTGAAGAGGTTTTTTAAATATGGCTCATTTTCAATGCGGCTCACTCGGCTGCAGCGCCGCAGTCGGGCACGGCCGCCGTGGCTGGGCATGGCCACCACCGGCTCCGTCCCGCGGGCTGCCGGGCTGTGGTCCCGCTCTCCCCTGGGGCCGCAGAGCGCCGCTGGCTGCTCTGCCCCATCCCCAGGGGAGCCATGTGCTCGGCCAGCCCTGCCCGCGCCCCTGCCCGCACGGGGCACCGGCCCACTTGCTGCCTGCACGTGCTCCGGCGGGACACGCTCGGGCCCCGTTACACCGCTCGGTGCCAAACCGCACGCAGCCAGGGCAGGCTGGAACCGCGGGGTCGCGATCCGACCCGGGGCCGCCATCCACCGCGGGGGCCCGTGCCGGCGGTCGTGTGCCGGGATCCGTCCGAGCTGCTGTAGTTTCTCCTGGGTTCTGTTACATTTGCTGTATTTTCATGGTTTCCTACAATAAACTGCAATGCCAGACGCCTTCAGAGCCACCCCGCGGCGGAGGGCAGCTGCCCCCGCAGGGAGCACCGGCACCGGGGGCTGGGGGGGTTCTGGCCGCTCCCCGGGGTGCGGCACCCATGGCCGAGGCTGCAGTGCTGGCCCTGGCAGCGAGGCCACGGGGCAGGGCTGTCCTTCGGGCCGTGGCCAGCAGGGGCCAATCCTGCCCAGGGCAGGGCCCGGGCAGTGCTGACGTGTCCGGTCCCTGCCCGCGCTCTGCCCGGCCACGTGGCCGCTGCCGCCCCGTCCCCGGTGTCGGGGTGCTCCTGGACCGGCCGCCAGCGGGGACCATCTCCCTGCTGGGCCTAGAGAAAACCCCCGATAGCGTTAGCGTGGGGGTCCCAAGGGGGATCCGGGCCAGCTCAGGGGGCTGCTGGGTGCTGGGGCATCCCCTCGGGGTGGGTACCGGGGGCTGGACCCCCCCCACCCGGGTACCCACGTCCCGTGGGGCCCCGAGGAGCGGCGTGGCAGGCGGAGGAGCCACGTGTGGGGCTGGGCCCCCCCCTGCGCTGGCTCCTGTCCCTGGGGAACACCAGTCCCTTCCCTTCAGAGCCGGTGGGGCCGCGGCGGCTGGGCTGGGTCCCTGCAAACAGGCGGCTCTTTGTAGGGCCCAGGCACCCGTTTCGATTCCTGCGGGCCCTGCCCAGGGCTGGGGGGGCGGATGCAGCCCTGCCCAGCCCCACGCAGACACCCCGCACCCCACGGGGCCCTGCCCCTGACGTGGCACCGTGCCACCGCCACCCTTCAGGGCTGGTTTTAGCTTTGCCCCTTCCTTCTGGCGCGCAAAGGCGGGATCCGGCACCGCATCCCCCCCCGCCATCACCCTGCCGTGCCAAGACCCCCAAAGCCCCCTCCCTGCGCCGAACCCCCCAGCTCCTGCCCCAATCGCCCCGGGCTGGAAACCCGCGGGGTTTGGCTATTGCTGTTGGCAGCTCTGGCTATCGGCAAGGCATGCGGCAAACCAAAAGCAGCAGGGACACCCCACCCCACCCAGCCTCGGGCCCTGTGTCCCCTCCTCTCGCCGGGCAGCCCCCCAACCCCTCACCCGCACCCCGGCACGGCCCAGGCACCTCCTGGGGTCTCCGGGCACCCGGTGCGGCCGCGTCCCCCACCCGCAGCCCACGTGCCACGGCCGAGGCGCCCACCAGCCACATGCCGCCGGGCCGGTTGCAGGGCTGGTAGCCGGCGAAGCAGCTGGCTCCGTGCCGGAGCTCACAAGGGATTTCTTTGGGGAAGATTTGTTTCCTTGTTTTTCTGTCTTTTCAGTGGATGCCAAAGCCCTCCCAGCCCCCAGCGCGGGCCCAGCCCAAACTGGGACTGCTGGGGGGCCGCCCCACTGCTCAGGGCATGGCCGTCCCGAAGGCTCGTGGCCCGGCACAGCCCGGCACATGGCCCCATGCCAGGCGGGCCAGGTCCCGCTTCGGTCCCCAGAGCTGGGGCCGCCCCGCTGCCCCCCCGGCGCATCCCACGGCCCTGCCGCGCTCCCCTTCCTCCCAGCAGCCCCCAAAGCCGTTTCGGAGCTCGCTCGGGGTTTGGAGGATCCCGAGCCCGGAGCAGGCAGGTGAGGGGAGCGGCACCGGCCGGGCTCGGACACGGCTGCGAGCGCGCCAGCGATGCACGTCCAGCCTTCGCAGCGCTCGCCGCGCAGCGTTACGGCCCCATCGGCACCTTTAAGTTCCGCTTGTGCAGCTGCGGGAAAACCGGTTGCATCAAATGCGATTATGTTTGTTCACGAGACAGAAACCGAGAGTGCGGGACAGGCGGGCGGGATGCGAGCAAGAGGGACGGCTTCTCGGCAGGACACGGTCACACCCGGGGGGACGCAGGGGACAGGGACGCCGCCCGCACCCGCCCGACTGTACGTACAATGACAGCAAGCGAGAAACAACCCCAGCGCGAACCCCGGGTCTGCCCGGCCCGAGAAATGAGAGCGGCCCCCCCCCCCCGAGCCGATGTCACCCCGGCGGGTGACGGCCACGCCAGGGATGTCCCACCATGGAGCAGAAGGGGGGTCACCCCCCCCGGGGTCACCCAGCCCCGTGGGACACCGGCGCCCGACTGCATCCATCTTTTTATTGTGAAATGCGATAAATATACCCCAGCCGCGGACCCTGCCACCCCGCTTCCCTGAGGAGCCCCGTGCCAACACCCCGTATATGTATTTATATAAAATAACAGCATAAAAAGAGCAATAGAACCCCCAGGGGCGAGCGAGCCCGGCCCCCACCCACGGCACAGAGCAAGGGGTGCAGAGCCGAGCGAGCGCGGGGGCCGGGGGTGCAGGGGTCCCTCCCTCCCGCCCCGAGTCTTTCTCCAGTTCTGTCATGTGCACGAATCCAGCCGCTCCAGAACCATCCGGCTCCCGCTGCCCACGGCGAGGGGCCCGGCAGCACCGGGGGACACGGCTGGGGCCGGTGCTGCTCCCCCGGGAGCGGGGGGCCGCGGCCACCCCATCGCCTCGGCGGCCGCCCTGCGTCCCAGCGCGTCCCTCAGAGGTTGTCGGAGCCGGAGGCAGGGTTGGTGTAGGTGAAGGTGCCGGACGCCGCGCCCTTGCTGCCGGCCACCTGGGGAGGGAGCGGTGGGGGGACGTCAGAGCCGGGCTGGCGAGGGGCCGGGCTGAGCCCCCTCCTCAGCCCCCACCCGGGGGCCGTTGGGGATCCCCCACCCTCACCATGGGCACCCCGGTGCTGGGCTTGACCAAAAAGTGCATCCCCCTCTGCACGGTGGGCAGCTGCCTACGGCCACCACGGGCACCCCGAGCACCCACAGGCACCCTGAGCCCCCACGGGTACCCCAAGCTCCCACGGGCACCCTGAGCCCCCACGGGCACCCTGAGCCCCCATGGGCACCCAAAGCCCCCATGGGCACCCTGAGCCCTCACGGGCACCCAAAGCCCCCATGGGCACCCAAAGCCCCCATGGGCACCCCGAGCACCCACGGGCACCCCGAGGTGGCCCAGGAGCTGGCATCGGAGCCGAAGCGGCCCCGGACATGTTCTTCTCCTCCTGCGCAATAACCCTGCCCGCCAAGAGCAAAGGTAAATATTTACCCAGGCCCCTGGTATTTGAACAGGGCGAGCTGCTCCCACGGAGCCCGGCAGCTGGATACGGCCCCCGACGGCAGCAGGGGCGCGCAGGGGAGCGCAGCGCAGCGGGGGGGCCGGGGCCGGCCCCCCCCAAACCCCCCATCACCTGGGGGAACCCTGCCCTTTGCGTGTGCGGGCAGCTCCCGCCGCTGCAGCTCCCGTTTCGGGGGTGCAGGACACGGGGTGCAGGACACGGGGATCAGCCCCCCGCCACCCCTCCACTGCCCCGGCCTCGGCCCCAACCCCATCCCCGTCCATGGCAGAAGGGTGCCCCGACTCCGGCAGATGCGAGGGTCCGGCTGGGACGCGGCCGAGCCCGCGAAGGGGCAGCGCGGGCAGGCAGCGAGCCCCCGCCCGCTGCCCAGGGCTGGGCAGGGGAAGCAGGCGCCCAAGGTCGCGGGGAGCTCCCCAGCGCCGGGCTGGGTCTGCCAGCACCGGCCGCGCACCCAGCGCCGCTGCTCCATCCAGGCATGAAAGTTACGGTCACCTCCAGCCGGGAGGGGACCGGCGTGGGGCGGGCTCGCAGGGCCACCGTCCCCTGCCCCACCAGCGCCGTTAGCCATTAACCCAGCGGGCAGGGGACCTGCCCAGCTACCCGGCGGCACCCAAGAGCGACGCCGGGCACGAGCAGCCGCGGGGACGGTGACACTCGGTTCTCACCTGGCTGTAGGGGTTGGGCTTGCTGTTGGGTGACATGTAGCGCCCGTGGCTCTGGTATGGGGAGTACTCGGCCATGGGGTGGTAGGAGTCCTTCGTGCTGAACAGGTCCAGCTTCCCTCGGCTTTTCCAGCTGCAGGTGGTCTGGGGGGGAGAGGGAGGGGGTCAGGGGCCTGACGGCACGGGGCCGGGGCCACACCAGCAGAAGGCAGGTGAGAACAGGGACGGGGACAGGGGACTCACCATCAGAAGGCAGTTGAGGATGCTCAGCAGCAGCAGGATACAGACCAGGACCAGCAGAGCAATGGCCCAGTCCGGGACCGCAGGCACCGGTGCCGGGGACGTCACCTCCACAGTGCCTGGAAGAGGACCAGAGCCGTGTCCGCGCCGCGGGGCAGAGCCGTGGGGCTGGCCGGGACAAACAGCCCCGAGAGACCCCCGGGACGGGGCGTGAGGGGATGAGCCCCCCTCTACGGGGTCCAGTTGGTCTTCCCAGTGCTGTCTGCCACCGGCACTGGGAAACTGCATCGGCTCTGCCGGCTGCAAGCCCTGAGCCTGTCCCACCGCCCCGGCCAGGGTGCGGCAGCGCTTGCGGAGCCCCCCCAAAGCCCCCCCACCCTCGCGTCCCCAGCCCGAAGCTCCCGCTCACTCTGGATGCTGGCCAGCTGCAGGTCCATGATGAAGCCGTTCTTATCCAGGCTCTTCCTCAGCTGCTGCTCAGCGGCATCGCCGGTGACGGTGTCGTTGCCGTGCCCAAACACGAGGGTGGACTGCACCTCCACCGAGCCTTGGCTGCCCGCGAGAGGAGGCGTTAGCGCCCGGATCGCCGTGCCCCGCGAGGGGCTCTGCACCGTGCAGCCGGGACCCGCCGGCCTCTGCAGCCGGAGCCGCTGGCGCGCTCACCTGAAACGGAGCTCGCTGCACCCCTTGTAGGTCTGCTGGCCCATGCAGCTCGCGCAGCCAAAGACGTATTCGAACTGGAAGAAAGCACGGGGGTGACGGCCACCTCCCCGGCAGCCACCCCCTCACGGGACCGGCCGGGGCTGCCGAAGCGGCTGGCGGAGGGGATGCTCGGGGCGCTTTCGCGGGGAGCCCCGAGGGGAGGCAGCTCCTTCCCAGCACAGACTGGGGCGTCTGTGCTTGCCCGGGGCAACCCGCGGGCAGGGCTGGGACTCACCATGGTCAAGACAGCGTGGCTCAGGCTCCTGTAGTCCTTCGACGTGGGGTCGCGCAGGCTCTCGTTGAAGCTCCTGTTGAGGATGCGGAAGGACAGCAGGACGCGGAGGAGCAGCTGGGCCGTGGCTTTGTTCTGGTTGGGACCACCAGTGCTGCCCAGCGCGGCCATGGGGGTCTGCCTGGGAGCCGTGTTGCCCTGAGCGGTGACAGAGGTTTTCCACGTGGGCATGACCTGAGCGCTGCTGTTCCCGCTGCTGTTCCCGCTGCCTTTGGTGCTGGAGACGGGGATCACCATCCCACCGCCGCCGGGGGAGGTGGGAACCGCCGAGCTGCTGGTGGTTGTGTTGGTGCCGAAGGGGGGGACCCAGTTGCTGCTGTTCGTGGTGGCGTTGGCGTGGGAGACGGGCGCTGCGGTGCTGTTGGCTGCGGCGTTGCCTGCGGAGCTGTTGCTGGACTGGACTTTTGTGGTGTTGCTTGCGGTGAGGAAGACCATGGTGTGGGAGGTCTGAGTCCCGTTGACGCTTGTGTTTTTGGAGATCGTGATGTTCGGAGCGGCGGTCACAGGGGTGGTGGTTGTCTTGGTGGTTGTCTTGGTGGTCGTCTCCGTGGTGGTTGTGTCGGTCGTGGTTGTCTCCATGGTGGTTGTGTCGGTCATGGTCGTCTCCACGGTCGTCTCCGTGGTGATTCTGCCAGGCATGGGTGTCTCCATGATGGTCCTGTTGGTGTCCATGGCACGCGTACCTAGAGGAAGCACCAGGAGTCGGTGGCTGAGACTGCAGCGCTGGTTTGGGAAGGTTTTACACAACACGGCTGCTCGGCTGGACGCCGAGAAGCACCGCGACCTCCAGGAGCCGACCACTGCCAGCTCCCGCTGCCCACGAGGCCAAGACCTTCAGGGACGTCCCACAACCAGGCCTTGCGCCGGGCACACGTGGCACCACCGAGGGTCCAGCTGGTGCCTCCTGGGCGGCTAGCACCAGCTCCGTGCCCAGCCCCGCAGATCCCCCTGCTCCTCAGGGGGGCTTGGTGACAGCCCCCCCCAGTAAAACCTCCTTCGCTGCAGGTCGCTGGGCTGGGAGGGTGGGGTGCCACCCCGGACCCGCATGGCCTGGCTGCCGGCCAGCACAGGCGGCTCCCAGGCGGTTTCCCAGTGGGTGCCGCAGGAGCTGGTGGCACTGGAGGAGAGCCCGGGGTCCGGACGGCTCACCGAGACACGCCTGCATACCAGCCTGCGAGCCCCGGGCGCAGCCTGCTCCGGCGGGCCCCGGCACAGCCCGGCTGCCCGGCCCTGGCCGATCCTTTCCGACATGGCTAAGAGGGGCCACAGCCACAGCGAGGTCCCCAGGTCCTGGCTTTGCCGGGGACAACCAGCCCTGGGGTGCTGCACTCCGGGGGCCAGACCAGGAGAGACGGCGATGTCCCTGCCGCCAGGGTGCCAAGGGCCACCAGCGCTGGTGTTCCCCGCTCCCCGCTCAGAAAGCAGCCCAGGGGACCCTGCTCCCATCCCCCTGCCCCGTTACCTCCCCGCTCGCCCGGGTCCCAGCCCGGCTCCCTCCGGCTCGGGGTCCCACCGGCCCCAGCCCCTCACCTGCGCCCAGCACCAGCAGCAGCAGAAGGGCAGTGAACGCCATGGGGCTCGTCCCGGGGGGTCCCAGCGGTGGCTGCTCTCCCGTTAGCCGGCGGCGCGCTTCGCGATCCGGGGATCAGGAACTGGCGGCTCGGCAGCGGCGGGAGCTTTATAGAGCACCTGGGGCAGGTGGCGAGGCCCCACCCCGCCGCTGGCCCCGGGGAGGAGGGGTCCCTCCACCCCACTTGACGCAGGGCACGGGGGTGCCGCCTCGCTGATGGGGCCCCCGCGGCATCCTCCCCCCCACGCCGTGGGGGGACGCAGCCTCAGGCGGGGGCACGGGGAAGGGGCAGCGGCTGGGTGGCCCCGAGCAGGGGTGGGGGGGAGCCACAGCTCCCAGGACCTGGTGGGGAGCACGGGGGGACGGAGCCCCCCAGCCCCTCGCTTGGGGGGAGCCTCGTCCTCTGGCTCAGCCCGGGGTTAATCATTACCGGCCAGCCACTGCCTCGCCCTACGCTCAAATAAACACCGGTGATCCCCCCCCGAAATGCTTACGCAGGTGGGGCCCAGGGCCCCATAAAATCCCAGTACCTCCCAGTAACCTCCCCACCAGGTCCCAGGGCCCCCCCCCGGCACGAGAGCCCCGGTGGGCACAAGACCCCCCTTCCCACTCAGGACGTGGCCCCTGGCCCAGGCTGATGGCCAGTGCCAAGCCGGATGCCGATGCTCTACCCCAGAGGTACCAGGTGCCACCGGTGCCAGGGCGCAGAGCCCCCGTCCTCCCCGGTGACACACACTCCTGGCACGGCCGGACCACGCCGGCCTCTCTGGTCCCTCCCTGCCCCTGCCCTGCGGGAGAGCCCCGATTCCCGGGCAGGGCCCTGGTCCCGGGGAGGGCTTGGCGGGGGCCCCCGAGGCCGGTGGCCCTGCCACGCCTGGGGGGTGCCGAGGCGTGGGTGCAAAGGGGGCAGAGAGGAGGGGACCCCCCGGCGGGGCAGTAACAGCAGGGCAGGGACGGGCGGCCTGGGCGTTGGCGCTGGTGCGATGGGACCCAGCTGCACCCTGTCCCCCGGTGGGGACCAGAGCCTTGGTGCCAGGCAAGGGGAAGGCAGGCAGGGGACGGGCAGGGGACGGGCAGGGGATGGGCAGGGGACGGGCAGGGGATGGGCAGGGGACGGGCAGGGGATGGGCAGCCAAGCTCTGGGGGAACACGACCTCCCCGAAACCCCTCCGCCGTGGGGAAGGGCAGCTCCCGCACGGCGATGCTGGCTCCCACCGCCCTCGCCCGGGTGGCCGCGCCCTCCCGCACCCACCGCGTCCCGCTCCCTGTGCCGCCCCGCGGCCCAGCACACGCCGCGCGGGGCGAAGGAAGGGACCGGCCACGCCGAGCCGCGTCCCCTCGGGGCACCCCAGCGCCCGCCCTCCCAAGCAGCGACCCCGGTCAGCAGCACCGGGCCCGGCAGCCGTGCGGGGGCCCCCGGTGCCCACGCGTGTCCGCGGGGCTGGGGGGGGCGCGGGGACCCGGGGGGCCCCGTTCCCGCCACGCCCGGCGGCGCTGCAACTGCGGCGCCCCCTAGCGGCGCGCCGCCGCGCCGCGCTCGGCCCGGCTCCGCCGAGCGGCACCGGCACCGGGACCGGGCCCGGGCCCCGCGGACGCCCCTCGCAGCCACGGGGGTGGCAGGAGCCCCACCCCGCCGTGCGCCCCCCGGAGAGCGGGCGGGACGGGAAGCGCTCGGTACCGATTTCACCTGCCCCGCACAGGTGCGCGCCGTGATGCCCCGCCACCCCCCGCCCCGCTCCCGCTGCGGCCCCGGGGCGGGAACGGGCAGCGGACAACGCTGGCACCGGCACCGGCGGGGCTGCCCCGCGCCCGCCGCGTTGCCCTTTTAAGAGGGGGGCCCGGGGCCGCCGCGCCCATTGTCGCCGCCGCCGCCGCGGGGCGGGGGTGGGGGGGGGGCCGGGCCGGTGCCGGTGCCGGCCCCGGGCGCTCCGGGGCGGGGCGGGAGGAGGGGGGGGGTGCACATTCCGCCGCGTTGCCGGGACAGCCGTCGCCATGGCGACCGGGCACTGCCGCCGGGGCTCGGCGCGCGCCGCGCAGTTCCCACGGAGCGGCCCGAGCGGCGGCGGCGGCGGCTCCGCTCCCTCCGGGGCGGCGGGAGGGACGGGATGCGGTGCAGTGTTGTGCTCTCGCCTACCAATATTGCACTCGTCCCGGCCTCCCGCCGCCACGGGCTCCGCCGGTGGGACCGGCCGAGCACCGGCCTCACCCCCGCGACGAGCACCGGGAGGACGGCGAGGGACGGAACCGGGAGCACCGGGGGGGGGGCTCGGGGCAGCGGGACCCCCCAGGAACCGGGCGCGCAGGCTAGAAAACACTCAAAACTTTATGGCCAGACTTTGGGGCAGGGACCGCAGCAGGCAGCGCGCGGGGCAGGCAGCGCCCGGGGCGGGGCGGGGGGGGGGGGCAGCCCCGCCACCCGCGGGGCCCCGCTCGCCCCGCTGCCGGCCGCACCCGCCGGTACCGGCAGTGCAAAGTCCGCGGGGGGCCGGGAGCGGGGCCCGGCCGGGAGGGGCTGCGGGGCCCGGGGCGCCCCTGGGTGCCGCTGGCGGGGGGGCCCGGCCCGGGCGCGGCCGCTCACTCGCGTCCCTCCAGCAGGAACCGGCGGAAGGGCTCGAAGTCGGCGGGGACGGTGTCTGCGGGGCGGGAGCGGCGGGGGGCGTCAGGAACAGGGGGGGGGGAGCGGGGGGGGCAAGCCCCGGTAAAGCGGGAGCCCCCCAGCCCCCCGAGCCCAGGACCGACGGACCGATCCCCGCAGCAGGGCCGAGGGAGGAGATGCTCTGCGGGCTCTCGGTCCCCGCCCCGGTGCGGCGGGGCCCCGGTGTCCCCGGGGGGGGGTGGGGGGGGCCCGGTGCTCACCGTTGCAGCGGTACTGCAGGTTGGACCAGATGATGTTCTCCTGGGAGAAGCAGAAGACCCCCAGCCGCCCCCCCGCGCATGGTGGTGTCGATGATCACCCCGGAGTCGGCCACCAGCTGCGGGCCCTCGTACAGCCGCACCCTGCGGGGGGAACGGCCCGGCCCGGCCCGGCCCGGCCGGTCAGCGGGGGACCGGGACCCCACCGGGGCCAGCGCCGGGCATCCCCACCCGGGGCTGGGGTGGGGACCGGGGATGGGGGGACCGGGGATGGGGGGACCGGGGCTGGGGGGCACGGGGCTGGGGCAGCCCGCCCCGGGGTGGGATGGAGGCACCGGGCCGGGGCATCCGCCGGGGCCGGACCCCCGGCCCGGGGCCCCCCGCCGGGGCCGGGATGGAGCCCCCCCGCGCCGCCCCCGGCCCGGCCCCGCCGCCTTTGTCGGGCGCTTTGCATGTGAAAGGCGCCGGCGGCCGGCGGGGTCGCCATGGCGACGGGACAATGGCCGCGGGGGCCCGGCGGGGCGGAGGGGCCCGGCCCGCGGAGCCCCCCCCCGCGGCGGCCGCCCCGACGGCATCCTTAAAGGGGAAACGCGCCCGCGGGCCACCGGGACAGGACCCCTCCCCAGGGCCGGCATCCCCTCGCCGGTGGGGTCCCACCGGGACAGGACCCCTTCCCACGGCTGGACCACACCGGGACTGGACCCCCTCCCAACGGCCAGCATCCTCCCCACCATGGTGGCCCCACCGAGGGTGGCCCCACCGAGGGGGACCCCAGTCCCAACGGCAGCATCCCCCACTGGTGTGGTCCCACCGGGGCTGGGCCCCACCCAATGGCCAGCATCCTCCCCCTCAGGGTGGCCCCATCCAAGGTGGCCCCATCCAAGGTGGCCCCCTCCCAACGGCCAGTATTCCCCACCAGTGTGGTCCCACCGGGGCTGGACCCCTCCCCACGGCCGACATCCCTTCACTGGTGTGGTCCCACCAGTGCTGGGACCCACTGGGGCTGGACCCCCTCCCACCGGCCAGCATCCTCCCCCTACGCCGTGGCCAGAGCAGCCCCCATCCCAGCAGCCTCCGTGGCCGCCCCGCGGCCGGCCCCCGCTCACCTGATGTAGCCCACCTGGGGCCTGTGCGCCAGCTGCCAGCGGTAGGACGTCTTGTCCCGCCAGCCCACGTTGCGTGGGTCCTTCCAGAGCAGGCGGACGTGGTCGGGCGTGTGGCCCGTGTGCCACAGCGCGTTGCGCAGGTGCTCCCCAGGGCCCGTCGAGGACTTCACTGCCTGCGGGCGCACGGGGCGTCAGGGGGGGACACGGCCGGGGGGGACCCGACGCAGCCCGCGGGGTGGCCAGCACCCACCTTGAGCTGCAGCCCTGGCTCTGCCACGGCGCGGAAGGGGGTGGCCTGCCAGTACGTCTGCTCCGTTTGCTTCCACATCACCACGTAGAAGCTGGCGCTGTCCTGGTAGCTGAAGATGAAGCCGGCGTAGTCGTCGTCGGTGACGGTGTTGACGTGGAAGGTGCCCTCGAAGTCCACCCCGTTGAAGGCCGTGTAGCCTACAGGCAGGCAAACGCTGCAAGGAGCCCTCTCCCCCGGCGCGGGACCCTGCACCCCGGCTCCCTCCGCCCACCCCTCACCCCCCTGCGGGGCAAAGACCCAGCCCTCGCCCCCCAGCGCAGGGGGGCAGGAGTAGGGGGGCTGCCCCACGGGGTCTGCGGGTGGGAGAAGATCCCTTACCAACCGCCAGGCCCGGGTCACTGTTCATGGTCTGCACGATCTCCATGCCCTGTGGGGGACAGCTGGGTGAGGGGCGGCCCCAGCAGCCCCGGGGACCTCCCGCTCCCCCCTCTGCTCCCACCCCGGCAGCGCAGTCCCCAGAAACACGGGGGGCAGCACCCACACCTGGTTGAGGACAACCCAGTTGGGATCGATCTGGGCGTCCCCCTCGGGGTCGAGGATGACGGTCTGGTAGGCGCGGAAGTCGGTCAGCGTCACCTCGGCGCTCTCGGGACACACGTCCAGCTGGTCCACCACCGTGTCGTTGTCGAAGTCCTCCTCGCACACGTCGCCCACGCCGTTCCCTGGGGACACGCATGCCGGTCAGGGCCGGGCTGAGCCCGGGCGGCTCTGCCTCCTCCCGCCCGCCCCGCGCTCACCGTCCGAGTCCTTCTGGTTGGGGTTGGGGATGAGGCGGCAGTTGTCTGGGCCAGGCGCCACGTAGTCAGGGATGCCATCGTTGTCGTCGTCGTTGTCACAGTCATCCCCCAGCCCGTCGTTGTCCGAGTCCAGCTGGGAGCTGTTGGGGATCTCGGCGCAGTTGTCCTTGGTGTCCTGATGCCCGTCCCCATCGCTGGGAGCAAGAACGGGGTCAGAGCAGCGCCACGAACCGGGGATCCGGCACCGCGTCCCGGCACCCTTGCCAACCCCGACAACCCCGTCATTCCCGATCCCGGAGCCCCGAGCCGGGAACCCAGCTCTGCCCCCAGGGATGGGACAGGATGGGACAGGGAGGTGACCCTGCAGCAGCACGGTCCCTACCTGTCCTCGTTGGTGTCACAGATGTCTCCTACCAGGTCGCTGTCCATATCTGTCTGGAGGAGACCGGAGCCCTAGTTCAGCGACACCCGGGGTCCGCAGGAGGACCCCCGGCCCCCGCCGGGCAGGGTCCCGCCCGCCCCGGGCCCCCTGCGCTGCCTGGCCCCGGCCATACCTGAGTGGGGTTGCTCATTTCAGGGCAACTGTCACAAGCGTCCCCGACGCCGTCCTCGTCCCGGTCCGTCTGCAGAGGGTTGGGCACCTTGGGGCAGTTATCCAGCATGTTGGGAATCCCTGCAAGGACAGCGCCGGGTGGATGCCCTCGCCCCCCCAGCCTGGCGTGACAGCGGCCCCGGCCCCAGTCCCGGCCCCGCGCGGGCAGGGCAGCCCCGAGAGCCGCTCACCGTCCCCATCGATGTCGTTATCGCAAGCGTCCCCCTCGCCGTTGCTGTCCGTGTCCCGCTGGTCGTTATTGGGCACGTTGGGGCAGTTGTCGCAGGCGTCCCCGAAGGAGTCGGTGTCCGAGTTCTGCTGGTCCTTGTTGGGGAAGAGCCGGCAGTTGTCCTGCGGGGAAGAGGGCAGGGATGGCCACAGTCCCACACGGGCCGGGGCGGGAGGACACCTCCTGGGACCACCCCAGAGCCTGCTGGTCCCCAGGAGAAGCATCCTGAGGGCATCAGCACCAAAGGGAGAAGCCCTTTGCCAAGCACGGCCCCCAGAGCCACCGGCACGGCCCGCCCGCCCAGCACAGCCACCTCCACGTTCTTGATGCCATCGCCGTCGGCGTCATCGTCGCACTGGTCCCCAATGCCATCGTTGTCGGCATCCTCCTGCCCCGAATTCGGCGTCAGGCGGCAGTTGTCCTGCGGGCACAGGCAGCGTTAACGACAGGGAGGAGACGGGGTCCGAAGCCCGGCCCTGCCACGGGCTCCCCGAGCGCCGGCACCCGGTGCCCGAGGACGCTGCCCTCCCTCTCCGGGACACGCACCTGCCTGCAGTGCTTGTTATTGTCGATGCAGGGCAGGGGCTCGTCCGGGTAGCCATCGAGGTCCGTGTCTTGCCCACACACGTTGCCGTTGCCAGCCCAGCCCACGTTGCACTGAAGAAAGAAGAAATCAGGGGCTGGGAAGCGGGGAAGGGCCCTGGCAGAACCAACGGCTGCCCGTGCCGATACCCCCTGCACCCCTCCGCTTCGCCGTCCTCCTGCCCCCGTCCCCCGCTCACCGCACAGGAAATTTCACCGTTCCTCTCGAACACGCAGAAGCCGTTGATGTCGCAGGGGTTGGAGGTGGGGGTGCTGCAGGACCTCTGCGGGACGCAGCCGGACGTTTGATTCCCCACGAAGCCTGACTTGCAGGGACCGCACTTGTAGGAGCCCTGGGAGAGAGAGCGCAGGGGCAGGATGAGGGGAGCAGAGCGGCCCCGGGCGCCGGGAGGGGAGCGGCGCAGCTCTGCTCACCACCGTGTTGGTGCAGATGGAGTTGGGGTCGCAGCCCCCGTTGTTCCCATCGTTGCATTCATCAATATCCGTGCAAACCTGCGAGCAGCGCGGGAGAAACCATCACAGGCCTTTCCCCGCCTGCATCCGCGCAGCTCAGCAGCCCTGAGCGCCCACGGGGACCCGGCCGAGTCCCGTGGCACCGCGCTCACCTGCTTGCTGGCCCTGGCGTAGTCAGCTCCCACGCCAGAGACGGTGTTGCCCCGATAACCGCGGGGACAGGGCTCGCAGCGGAAGCCGGGGGCCGTGTTGATGCACTTGGAGCCGGGGAAGCAGGGGTTGGCATAAGCGCACTGCGGCACGGGGAGAGAGAAAGGCTTCACCCTCGGGCAACGGCATCCTGCACGTCAGGGTGGCCACTGCCCCGGGCGTCCCGGCGTTCCCGGCTTGAGGATGCGTCCGGAGAGGGGAAGCAGCGTCGCCCGCTGACCCGCCCCAGGCACGTGCCCACCTCATCGATGTCGGCGCAGTGCGTGCCGTTGCCCTCCAGCCCTGGCGGGCAGGGCCCGCAGCGGTACCCGGGGTACTCGTACGTCTCCATGCAGTCCACGCCGCTGAAGCAGGGGTTGGGGTTGCAACGGGACCGGTGCTCGTGGAAGCCTGAGGAGAGGAGGGCCGGGCAGGGGGTGAGACGCGGCCCTTCGCCCCCTGCGGTGGGAGCAGAGCCTCGCCAGCACTCACCGCAGACCTGGCACTCCATGATGGTGTTGCGGATCAGAGACATCTCCTTCACCTGCGAGGCGGCAGAGCACGCGGCGTCACGGGGACGCAGCGGACTGGCTGGCACCCTGCTCTTGGGCAAACCCGGCCCGGGGAGAGCCGATACCGCCCCGCCGCCTCACCTGGTCCCTAATGTCTTCCCGCAGGTCGGTCAGGACCTGGTTGAAGAGGGTGAGCTGCGTGACCAGCGCCTTGGTCTGCTCGCCTGCCAGGAGCAGAAAGGACAAGGTCAGCCCAGGACAGACTGGGGACTGCTTTGCGCCCCGGCACTGAACCGGGAGGACAAGAGAGCCGCCGGCCCTTCCTCCTCCTCCTCCCTGGTCCACACAGGACCCCTTCCCACGTCGCACAGCCCGTGCCCTCTGATCCGCCCCATCCTGGGGCCCTGCGGCACTTGGGGCGCTGGGACAGGCTGCGGGGGGGGTTCTGCCGCCGCGGAGCCCCAAACGCCGCCGTCGCCCTCGCGCCAGGGAAAGGGGGAAGCAGAGCAGGGACTTACCCAGGATGGAGGCCAGCACACTTGTCACTGCAGGGAGAGAGACGAGGTATTACCCACTGCCGCCATCAAAGCCCCGCGGCGTCACCTTGCACGGTCGCTCCCGGTCAGCGCGTGCCCAGCGCAGGAGCTCCCACCCGCGCGGGGACGCCTGGACCGGGAGAGGCAGGAGCACCCCTCTGTGCGCCGCGCTGTCACCTCCCACCGCCGCGCGCCACAGCGCGTAGCACGCGTGGGTGACCCCGTAAGCCCTCCGCGCTGCCCCTGCTCGGCGCGAGGCGCGGACGTGCCGTTACCTGCGCTGTGAATGGACTCGTCTCCTTGGAAAGGGCACTCGCTCAGGGCCCCGACGCGGCTCATGGACCCTCCCAGGATCAGCTTCATCGACTCCACGAACCCCTGAGGCGCGAGGGAAGACGCAGTCAGCCACGGGAGGCTCTGCCTGTCCCCGAAGGCGCGGCGGGGGGCAGATCTCGCCCCCCCCGCGGGGTCCCCGCACTCACCTGCATCCTCTGGTAGGCCTTCTGCCCCGTGCGCACCTCGATGGACTCCACCTCCGCCAGCGGGATCTCCGACAGCTCGGGCAGCCCCACGCTGGAGTCCATCTGCTTGCAGTCGACGTAGAGCTCGACGCTCAGCATGTCCCCGCGCAGCCCGCTCAGGCGCACGATGATGGTGTGGCTCTGCCCGTCCGCCACGTGCGCGTGCTGCAGGTTGACCGAGTGCAGCTTGTTGTCTTCCCGCAGGTAGCGCACCAGGACTGCGGAGAGGCGGGAAGGGGCCGTCAGCTCTCCCCCTCCCAGCACCGGCAGCCCCCCAGGACCCGCGTCCGTCCCGCTGCTCTCCCCAGCGGGCCCCGCGGACGGCAGGACCACGGTCTCCGTTTCTCTCCGAGCACCCCGGCAAGAGCGGGGCCAGCACGACCCCGCGCAGCGGGCACCCACCTTTGTTGATTTTCCCCACCACAGAGACCTCCAGCCACCTCGTGTTGTCCTTCTTGGAGTAGAGGCCGAAGAGGGTCCCCCCCCTGCTTGGGTGGGAGGCGGAAGGTGGAGAGGAGGTAAACGTCGTTAACGGTCAGGAGCTCCATCCGGATCTTGTGCGTGATGCTGGCCATCTGCCGGGCCTCGCTCACCATCAGCAGGTCGATGACTGCGGGAGCCGAGCACCGGGGTCGCATCCTGACCGCCAGCCGCAGCTCCGGCCGCGGGAGCGCGGGGATGCCCGGTGCGGGGCACCGCGGCCCGGCCCGCCGCAAGCCCGGTCGGACCGAGGGGCCGGGGAGCGGGGTGGCCCTGGACCGCCGGGCCCCGGGGGGGCCGGGGAAGCCCCGAGGGCTCCGGGCCCCGCCCAGCCCCGGCCCCGCGCGGTGGCGCTCCAGGACCGGCAGCGCCGCGGCCGCCGGGAGGGACCCGCGGAGCCCCCGCCACCGGCGGGACCGGCGGCCCGGCGGGGTCCCCCGGCCCGGAGCCCGCCCGCTTCTCCCGCTCCGCAGCCGGGGCTTCCCCGCGGGGGCGACCGAGCATCCCGGGGCCGGGGCGGGCAGGGCTGGGCGAGGCGGCCCGGCCCCAGGGGATGGCGAGCGGAGCGGGGACGCCGCTCGCCCGGGGGCTGCGGGGGCAGCGCGGAGCCCCCCCCGGCCCCGGCGGACGGCGCGGAGCAGCGACCGCGGCCGCCCCGCCAAGGCGCAGCGGGACCGGGAGCCCCGGGAGGGACCGCCCGGCCCTCGGCACCGGCCCCGGGGGCTCCGGGGAAGCACGGAGAGCCCGGTCCCGCCGCCGCTCGGCTGCCCGCCCGCTCCGTGCAACCGCACCGGGCAGACCGGGAGCAGCCCCGGCCCCGGGGCGAGCCCCAGCCGCGCACCGCGGCCCCGGGAGCCCCCGCTGACCCGAGCCGGCACCGGGACCGGTGTCCAGGCGGGGCCGGCGGCTCCCTGCCCCGAGCTGCCCCCCGGGCAGAGCCGGTCCCGGGGGGGGGGGTACCGGCGGCCGCACCGCGCTCCGGGGATGAATGTCCCTCTGTCCCCCGCTGCCCCGGTGCCAGACCTCCCACGGCGAGCAGAGCCGCTGTCAGCCGCCCCGGGCCGGGGAGCGGAGCCGGGGAGCGGGACCGGGGAGCGGGACCGAGGAGCGGGACCGGGGGGGTCCAGCCGCCGCCCCCCGGCTGGCAGCGGGCCGGGCGCCCCGTCGGGGCCGCCGCCCCGGGGCCCGGCCCGGCAGCACCCTTACCTTGCAAACCGTGGCGAACGGCGCCGGCGGCGCCCAGCAGGAGCAGCGCCAGCAGCGCGGCCAGCGCCGGGCCCCCCGCGGCCGCCGGTGCCCCCATGCCGCCGGTACCGCCGGTGCGGAGCGGAGCGCGGCGGGGCGGGGTGGTGCGAACGGGGAGGGGCCGGCGCTGCCGGCGAGGAGGAAACAAAGAGCCGTCAATCACGGGAGCGCATCCCGGGGAGCCCCGGCGGGCGCTGGGGCCACGGCGGCCCGGCCGCGGCCCCGCCGGCGGAGCGGGAGCGGGGCGGGACGGGGCGCGGCGGGCCCGGGGCTGCGGGAGGCCTCCCCGCTCGGCCCGGCGCTGCCCGCCCCGGCACGGCTCCCGCTGACCAAAATTGAGTCTGGCAGGCGCCGGTTCACCGGGAGGTCAGGCAGTCTGGGGCCGCCTCCCTGCGAGCCGCCCCAGCAGCACCGGAGCATCCCAAGCCCCGGGAGAACCGGGGACCGCCGCCGAGCAGCCGAGGGTGCGGGAACGGCGTGGGGCACCCCCGGGCAAGCGGCCCCGGGGGCGGGCGGTGCTCCCCGGGCAGGCGGAGCCCCCGGGGCCGGGCGGGAGCGGAGCCAGCGCCTGGAGAGCGTAGATCAGCGCCGGGCCCCGGCCCAAGCCCCGCGGCAGCACCACGGGCCCGGCCCGGGGGCTCCATCCCCTCCGGCCCGGGCCGGGGGGGCCCCGCCGGGCCTTGGGGCGGCGGCGGCAGCGCCGTGCCCCCGGTGGGGGATGCTCGCCCGGGCGAGCCGCTCCCCGCTGAGCGCCGGCCAAGGCGGGCGGGCGCCCCGGCCGTGTTTACTCCTGTTTCCCCCGGCTCCATAACAACGGGCCCGGCCCCGGGTAACGGCGGGGGGGGTCCCTCCCTCCTCCGCTGCCAGCGGGCTCCCGGCCCCGGTTTCTTCCCGTGCGGGGGGGAGCGCGGGTCCCGGCCGCAGGGACGCGGCCAAGCCCCGGCCCCGGGGGCTCCGCTCCGCTCCGCCGGGCACGGAGCGGCCCCGGGCCGGTGCCGCGGTCGCCGCCGGTGGCGGAGCCGCCCCGCGGGGGGGGGGGGGGGGGGGGGGCGGAGCCGCGCCGTGTGGTTCCGGGGCGGGCGGGAAGATGGCGGCGCCCATGGAGCTGTTCTGCTGGGCCGGGGGCTGGGGGCTGCCCTCGGTGGACCCCGACTGCTTGGCCGTGCTGGTGAGCGGCGGGGCCGGGGCCGGTGGCGGGGCCGGGGCCGGGGGGGTCCCGCCCGGCCGAGCCCCCGCTCCTGCCGCCGCTCTCCTCCCTTGCAGACCTACGCGCGGTTCACGGGGGCGCCGCTGAAGGTTCACCGGGTCAGCAGCCCCTGGAGGAGCCCCTCCGGTAAGGGCCGCCCCCGCCCCCCCGGGGCTACCGGCACCGCCCGGCAGCCGGGACCCCCCAGCCCCCCGCCCCGGCACCGCCCGGTGCCCCCCTCACCCCTGCACCCCGCTGCATCCACCGTCACCCCATGGCCCCCGCTGCCCCATGGCCCCCTCCTGCCCCATTGCACCCCCTCACCCCACTGCACCCCCCGTCACCCCATGGCCCCCCCTGCCCCATAGCCCCCTCCTGGCCCCATCGCCCCCCCCCCCACCCCGCTGCACCCCCCCCCCACCCCATGGCCTCCTCCTGCCCCATTGCACCCCTCCCCTCGCCCCATTGCACCCCATTGCATGCCCCTCGCACCCCATCGCACCCCCCCCACCCCACTGCACCCTTCCCCTCACCCCGTGGCACCCCCTGCCCCATTGCACCCCCTCACCCTATTGCACCCCTCCACCCCATGGCACCCCTCCCCTCACCCCATTGCACCCCATTGCATGCCCCTCTCACCCCATTGCACCCCCCTGCCCCATTGCACCCCTCCCCCCGCCCCATTGCACCCCTTGCCCCATTGCACCTGCACCCTCCTGCCCCATTGTACTTCTCCACCCCATTGCACCCCCGCCCTATTGCACCCCACCCCTCCACCCTGTTGCACCCCCTGCCCCGTTGCATCCTTCCACCCCGTTGTACCCCCTGCCCCATTGCACCCCTTCCCTCACCCCATTGCACCCCCTGCCATATTGCACCCCTTCCCTCCGCCCCGTTGCAGCCCTCACTGTGTTGCACCCCCCTGCCCCATTGCCCCCCTTCCCTCCACCCCTTGCACCCCTCCACCCCGTTGCACCCCTCACCATGTTGCACCCCCCCCACCCCATTGCACCCCCTGCCCCATTGCCCCCCTTCCCTCCACCCCCCTGCAGCCCTCACCATGTTGCACCCCCTTCCTCGTTGCACTCCCTGCCCCATCGCACCCCTCCCCTCACCCCATCGCACCCCCCTGGTCCCAGCACGCTCCCCGTGTCCCATCACACGCAGCTCTCATCCTCTCCCCCCCGTCACCGTGCCCCCCTGCCCCACCCTGCGCGCCCCCCACCCTGCCCCACGCACCTCTGCCTCGCACCCCCTCACCCGAGCGTGGGTCCCCTCGCCCCGGCACAGCCCCCCGCGCCCCTTGCCCGCGGCAGGGCGGCACCCCGGGCGCCGCTGCCTGCAGCCGCCCCTCTCCCTGCCCTCAGGCCGCCTGCCTGCGCTGAAGACGCGGGACGAGGGCACCATCTCCAAAACGCAGCAGATCATAACTCACCTCAGGAAACAGGTAGCGGGGGGCGAGGGGCACCCCCCGACGCGGGCGGGGGGCTGGAGGGCGCCGGAGCCCCCCTGGGGAAGGAGGGGGCTCTGTCCCGCTCGCCCAAGAGGCACGGGCAGGATTTGCCGCTTCCCCGCCGGATCACGCCCGTTGCGTTTGCTCTGCAGAAGTACAACGCCGACTACGACCTCTCAGCCACGCAAGGGGCGGACACGCTGGCCTTCGTGTCCCTGCTGGAGGAGAAGCTGCTGCCGGTGCTGGTGAGTCTCTGCGGCCACGTCTCGGGGGGCACACGGGGACGGTGGTCTCGCCGAGGACTGGATCGGCTCCGTGGAGCGATGCCGGTGGGCTCAGGCGTGTGCCCGCCAGCCGGGAGAGCGTCGCAGGCAGCGAAATCCCGGGAGCGTGGAGCATCAGTAGCAGGGATCAGGGTGCTGCGTGGCAGCGGTGGGTTGTGCAGCCAGGGCTGGGGTCTGGCCTTGACCCCGACGCTCCCTCAGCCCCTCGCGGGCAGCCGGTCCCGTGCCAGACACGCGGTGCCTGCGTGAGCAGTGCCGGGCACGGGCTCCACGGCGAAAGGCTGCGCTGGCTCCAGCCCCGCCGTGGCCTGGGCACGGCTTGTTCCCCGCTGCAGATCCACACCTTCTGGGTGGACGCAAAGAACTACGTGGAGCACACGCGGAAGTGGTACGCGGAAACCATTCCCTTCCCCCTGAACTTCTTCCTGCCCAACTGCATGCACAAGCAGCACCTGGAGCGGCTGCAGCTTCTGTGGGGAGACGGCTACATGGAGGACGAGGAGAAGCTGGAGAAGGAGGTGAGGGGACGTGGGCTGGGCACGGCAGATCCTCGGCAGGTGCCCAGAGGGACCCACGCGAGGCCAAAGTCTTAACTGGGACCTGGGGTCCGCCCTGGCTGAGCACCCCTTTCCCGCTCCCCTTAGCGCCGTGGCGGTCGGCCGGGTGGGTGACAACCCTCTCTTCTCCTTCTCCAGCTCTACCGGGATGCTCGGGAATGCCTGACCCTCCTGTCCCAGCGCCTCGGATCCCAGAAATTCTTCTTCGGAGACTCGTAGGTGGCCGTAAGGGGGAAGGTGCTCTGGGGCCTGAGAGCCCCCTGCACCCAGGCAGGACCGAGACCCCGTGGTCCGCGGGGAAGCCGCAGCCCCTGCATGTCGCTTCGGGGCTTGGACAGGTTCGCAGGGGACAGCGCTGTCCCTGACAGCACGGAGCGATACGGGCGGCAGGAATTAAGGCTGCGGGAGCTGCCACCAACCCCGGCATCTCTGTCCCTGTCTCTTGTCGGAGCCAGCAATGCTGCTCCGGGATGGGATCGGGATGGGATCATCCTGCTCCCTCCCGTCCTCACCTCGGGGGCTGGAAGCAGAGAGCCCTCCCGAGGAGGGGGAGCCGCTTGCCACCCCCTGGGGCGCAGGGGGCCAACGCCTCCGGGTGGCTTTGGGTGGGGACGGCGGGAGGAGGCAGGAGGGACCGTGCCCCAGCCGCAGGTCTCTGTGCCCCAGGCCGGCCTCCCTCGACGCCTTCGTCTTCAGCCGCCTGGCGCCGCTCCTGAAGGCGAAGCTGCCCAACGGGAAACTGCAGCAGCACCTGAAGTCCCTGCAGAACCTCTGCAACTATTGCACCTCCATCCTCAGCCTCTACTTCCCCTGGGACGGAGGTGAGACGCGTCCCCCCGCCTCGCCCCGCGGGCTCAGGGTGCCCTGTCCCCCCTCCACCCCCCTGCTTTGCCCCCCCCAGGTGAGCCCCCAGCCAGCGCCCCGCGGGCTGCGGGCACCGACGGCGGCGAGGCCGAGGAGGACCCTCACAAGCGGCGCAACCAGCTGCTGTCGGTGCTGGTGGGGCTGGCGGCCATGCTGGGCTACGCCTTCCTGAGCGGCATCGTCTCCATCCAGCGCGGCGGCGCGGGGCCGGCTGGCCGCCAGCCCATCGCTCTGGAGGAGGAGGAAGAGGAGGAGGAGGAGTGAGGAAGAGCTGCGCGACTCTCCCTCCTCTGGTCCCTGGAAGTGACTGTTTTTATGCCGGGAGCCTGGCAGCGGCGCTCCCTGCGGGTGCTCCGCTCTGCGTCCCGCCGGGAATCGCAGCCCTCTCTGCAGGGAGCGCGCCTGCCACGCCAATAAACCTCCCTTTCTCCACCTGTGCCCTCTCGTCCTCCCAGCAAGCTCGGGGCCCTTCCCAGTTTCCCCAGTTGTGCAGGCTGGAGCGCTGCGGCAGGTACCGATGCGCTGCCCCGTTCCCTGTCCTGCTCTGCCCTGGTACCGCACCCTGCGTCCCTTCCGCGGCTCTGCCCCTCGTCCCCAGCCTCGGGGCTCTCCGGGGATGGGGTGCAGGGGAGACCCGTGGCGTTTTTAGGTTCCTAAAAGCCTCTGTGAGCGTCTCGGCCGCGTCCCCCGTCCTTTCTCCAGCAGCTGCGGGGCTGAGCCCTCCATCTGCGGCATCCCTGCCCTCCGGCTGCCAGGCAGAGCAGGCAGCAGGTCCTGGGGGGCCGGTGCGCCCAGCACCATGCTGCTGCCAGCCCAGCTCCCCCGAGAGCCTGGGCCGGTCCCTGGCCAGCTGCCTGCCGCAGCAGCGACCAGCGGCAAGGGAGGCCCGGGCTCCTCGGTGGGACGCGTCCCGGGCGCAGGAGGGCACGGGCGCTCCCCGCTGCTGGAGGGACACCCGGAGCCCAGCTCCCCGCAGCGGCGCGAGCGGCTGCGCCTGCAGCAGGAATCCCTCCAGCACTGACAGCTCTGTTTGCATTCCTCCGCACCCGCCAGCAGCGGGGAGTTCCTCGCGGCTGGCACTGCCAAAAGCGCGGCGAGCGGGGCTCCGCGAGCGGCGGCCGAGGGCGCATGGGCTGCAGAGCAGGGCCCGGGGCCGGGGGGGGCTGCCCAGGCACCGTGCGCCCCAGCCGCACCGCGGTGCTCCCTTGGGCCACCCGGCGTGGGGCTCGGCCCTGGGGCTGGCCGCGCTGCTGCGGTTTCCTCTGGCCGCTGCCAGTTTACGAGCGCGCAAATGGAAAAGCGGCGTCTGGCCAGGCTGGCCTGCGCGCCGGCTGCCGGCGGGCACACAGCCCTCGCTTGTTAGGCCGCCGGCTGCCGCTGCCACCGGCATCCTGACACCGCCGCTGCGGGCACCCGCGGGGACCGGCTGTGCCTGGAGTCCCCGGGCCGAGCTCCACGGACACGCGCCCTACGTCCACCCCCGACATGGGTGCGATGGCCCCCGCGTCGTGCCGGGAGCGGAGCCGCGGTGCTGTGCCGGGGCCGGCCGCGGAGCCTCCCCCACGCTGGCCCAGTTCGAGGGGCCCCACCAGGAGGGCGATGACTCAATGCAGCCCCCCCGTGCCCGCTCCCCCATCACGTCACTCGGGAAGTATGTACCCGACGCTCCCGGTTCCCATTAGCTTGGGGGGGAGCTGATGGCTGCTCCGGCAGGAGAAACCGCAGCACGCGGCCGGGAGGAGAAGCCGCGGCTGCTGACGTCTGGGCCCTGCGCTAAATCCCGGCTGCGGGTCCTGGCTGCTGCCGGCCCCGGGGTCCCTGCCAGCTTCTGGCCCCTGCCCTGCTTGGGGGATGCTGCAGCGGGCAGAGGGGAGGGAGATGCCGCCCCTGGGGGTGCCAGCTCCCCGCAGCACGGACCCGTCCCTGGGTGCCCCCAGGACCCTGGGCAGAGGGGGGTGGGACCCCCCTGCCCCAAACCTGCCCTCTCCTCTGGCTCCCGGCACGGCCCTGCCCGCTGAGCAGGCAGCAAGGGAGGGCGGGGGGCGCAGGCGAGGTTGTAAAAAATCTCTTTATTTTATGAAAACATCTAGAAAAGAGCAGGCGTTGCAGCCCTCAGATCAAACAGGTCCCCGGGGGGGGGTCACGGGGCTGTGCCGCAGCCCTGCGCAGGGGCCTGTCCTCAAGCCCTCCGCCAGCACCGCGCTCCCGGTGCCGGCAGCTCCCTCCTCTGCCAGCCGCGGCCGCGCTAGGCTGGCTGCTTCCACAGGAACGTCTGGATGGAGTCACTGGGAGCCGTGGCCTCAATGAAGCCAACCCGGGGGTCGGAGATCCCGAAGGACACGTCCACAGGGGAGCTGTGGGGATGCGAGAAGGGCTGCAGGTCAGAGGGGGGGCAGCCGGGCTTCGAGCCGTGGTGCGGAGCTGAGCCACTCACCGGTTCAGGACCACCAGGACGACGGCGCCGTCAGGACGCAGGAAAGCCGAGTGCTCTAGGTCACACCGGCGGCACTTCTTGGAGACAGCCAGCCCCACGCGCTGCGAGCCCTCGGGGATGAACTTGCTGCGGGGACAAGCAGGGCCTGAGCCTGCTGCCCGGGACGGCGGCTGGAGCCGGCAGCCCCTTGCCGGCCACCCCCAGCCCCGACCCACCTGAAGTGCCCCAGGTGGTAGAACATGGGCTGCTTGTAGAAGACGTCCTTGCTGCTGTCCACGATGATGGGGCTGTCCACGTAGTTCTTGCTCCAGTTGGGGCCCCCCTCCAGGTCCAGGGCCAGGTTCCAGTCGGTCCAGCCCGTCACGTAGTTGTTGAGGTTCTGCGGGGCAGGTGACGGCGCTGAGCCGCGGGCAGGTGTAGGGGGTGGCGGGCACATCAGCGGTCCCCGCCGAGCCCTACCGTCAGGATGCTGTGGCTGTACTTGCTCCCGCGGTCCCAGCTGCCCAGCACCACCCTGGGCTCCCAGAAGTAGGAGCCGGCGGAGGCCTCCGTGGAGAGAAGGAAATAATCCGGGAAGAGGTGGTGGGTGATGGAGAGCGTGAGGTCGATGGGCGCCAGGAAGTCCAGGTACCAGTGGATGCCGATGC
The DNA here is from genome assembly GCA_020745775.1 of Theristicus caerulescens. Taxonomy (NCBI): domain Eukaryota; kingdom Metazoa; phylum Chordata; class Aves; order Pelecaniformes; family Threskiornithidae; genus Theristicus; species Theristicus caerulescens. The sequence goes on from CM036581.1 coordinate 318,956, forward strand.
CGCTGATGTAGCTGGCAGCCACAGGGTCTTTGAGAACCTGGCAGGAGAAAGGAGTCACCAGTGCCCAGGGCTGGGAGAGCTGCTGTGGGGCTGGGAGAGCCGCTGTGGGGCCGGGAGAGCCGCCATGGGGCTGGGAGAGCCGCTATGGGGCCAGGAGAGCCGCCATGGGACCGGGAGAGCCACCATGGGGCTGGGAGAGCCACCATGGGGCCGGGAGAGCCACTATGGGGCCGGGAGAGCCACCATGGGGCTGGGAGAGCCACCATGGGGCTGGGAGAGCCACTATGGGGCCGGGAGAGCCACCATGGGGCTGGGAGAGCCGCCGTGGGGACTCACCACCTGGGCCCAGTAGGGCAGCATCACCCTCTGGTCGTCCAGGATGATGAGCCGGACGTCGCGGTGGGAGCTGTTGGCCAGCGCGGGGCCCAGGTCCCGTGCGATGAAGTCCCGCTGGTGCTCGGGGGAGAAGCCCAGGCACTGGAAGGGGTAGAAGACGATCTCGCCGGCCGTGGGCTCGTTCCCTGCCGTCACCGCCCAGAAGGTCAGGTTGTGCTTGGCGTATTCGTCCAGGAACCTGGGCGCGGGGGCAGATGGTGAATGGCCCCGTGGTGGCAGCGCTGGCCGCAGCCCCGGGCACGGCGACCCCAGCGCCCGCTGCGCTCCCGCAGCCCCTCACCGGATGAAGTACTTGGCCCAGGCCCGGTGGTACTTGTCCCCGGGGCTGCCCTTCAGCGTCCCCCTCCCCGTCATCGCGCCGTTCGTCTTCATCCAGGTCGGGGAGGTCCAGGGGCTGGCGTACAGTGACAGCGGCCGCTTGGCCACTGCCTGGGCTGCCCGGAGGATGGGGATCTGAGGAGAACCAGGATGGCGATGAGCTCTCTGTGTCTGCCCCAGCACCGGCATGGCAGGCGGCAGGATGAGTCCTCTCCCTCCCCATCCGGCGGAAGGTGCTCCCCTTCCCCGTCCCGTCCCATCCAGGCTGCAGCCCCGGCGCCTCGGGCTCGCCCTGCGGGACTCACCTTCATCCGCGTGTCCTCCTCCGTCAGGTTGAAGTGCTTCAGCTCGAAGTCGCCCTCCACGTCAGCATAGGTGTACAGGCGGACGGAGAAGTCGGTGCTGGCCATGGGGACGCGCACGAGGTTGTACTCAATGCCTGGGGACAGGGTGGGCGGTGACGGGGGGTATTCGGGGGGGTGCACCCCTCGGCGTGAGTCTCAGCAGCCAGACCCCGAACAGGGGAGGCCGGAGAGCACCCAGCAGCATCGCCCTGCCCCGGGCTCACCTTCCTCGGAGAAATAGGAGCGGAGCAGGTGGTTCTGGGCATCCTTGGACAGGGACTGGATGTTGATGGCAGCCGCGTCAGTCATGGAGCCACCAAAACCCTTCACCTTCTGGTACCGCTGCGCCGTGTCCAGGGTGAGATGGAAATCTGCAGGGGACAAACATCGTCGCAGCCGCTGCGCAGGGATGGACGCCGCTCCCCGGTGCGCAGGCAGGCGCCCGGCCGCAGCAGGTACCTGGAGTCTTGGCGTTGCGCTGGAAGCTCCCCGCGCTGCGCTCCAGCCGCTTGCCGGCCTTGCTGCTCTCGTACTTGACGTAGGTGCCCGGGGCCGGCAGGACCACGGGGTCCAGCGTGTCGCAGTACGCGGCGCTGCAGGCGCACACCAGCGAGCCGTGACCGAAGTCCCTGGCGTCGCAGGGACGGCCGCCTGCGGCAGGAGGAGAGACTGGGCAGGCGCCAAGGGCTGCGGCAGGAGCCCAGCTCGCCCCTTCGACCCACCACGGACACCGAACCCACGGCTTTGCCGCCCCAAACTGCTGACCTCGGCAGCCATCTGCTCGGGGACACGGCGCCAGCACTCACCTGCTGCCTGCAACGCTGCCTGCGCCAGCAGGAGCCAGCCCAGGACGCCGGCGCACCCAGGCCCCATGGCACCTCTGCTGCAGCGCGGCTCCGACGGACGCCGATGGCAAGCACCAGGGCTGGGAGCAGGGCAGCAGATGTCAGCAACCAGCTCCTCTCGCCCTCTCCCAGCCCCGCACGGGGACGGAGACCCAGGGCAGGGACAGCCCCAGCATCCCCCTGCCTGGGAGCCTTGGGGAGCACCAGGACCCCCCGCCAGGGCTGAGCCCCCACCGTCCTGCCCCCTCCCCGCAGCCCCAGCCCAGCGGTCACCTTCCCTCCCACCCCACCGGTGCCCACGGACGGCTCCGGCCGCATCCCGGCTGCGGGTGCAGCCCCCCGGGCGGGTGCCGCCCCGTGCCCACCGGCCTGGCATTCCCAGCCGCCCACGCCTGCTGTACCCGGCAGCTCGGTTCACTCCCATTGCCTCCCTCCCACTCCTTCTCTGTCCTTGCTCGTCCCATGGCTGTGCCACGCCACGCCGTGCCCCTCCACACGTCCCCCGAGCCACGGCCGGGAGCAAACAGCTCCACGCTCCCAAGCCCATGAGCGTGGCAGCCGGGCCTTGCCCAGCCAGAGCCATTTGGGGCTCGATCCACCCGCGTTTCCCTGCTCTCCGCGGGTGCTCCCACCCTGCCCCGTCCTTCCCGTGACGCTGGGCAAGGAGCTTCTCGACGAGGGCACGGGAGGAGCCACCTCCACGCCTCGGGACCCCGGTGCCAGGCTGCTGCCCCCCGGGCAGGGGCAGGCGAGGGTCGGACGGTGCCAGCTCGCTGCTCCCTGACGCTGCGTGGGATGGGGACGGGGGCCAGGCGGGCTCTCCCGCATGCATCTCTCCCGCAAGCATCGCCTCCCGCTCCCTGCCCAGGGCGATGCCCAGCGCCATGGACACGGCCTCAGCGCGGTCCTGCTCCCCGGGGCCATCCCCATCCCCGCCGGCTGATAAAGCGAGGTACTCACCTGCTGCCAGAAAACCCTCTCGCTGCGTCTGTGCCGGGCGCAGGGCAGCGGGGCGGCAGGACCTGCTTTTGGCTGCGCGTGGTAGGAGGCGACGGCGTCTGGCGGAGCAGGAAAGGTGAGTCTGGGAGAGGACGGCTCATGGGACTCTGTGCATGTGAAGAGGAGCCCGGGGATAATTTTGCAACCTCAGCTCCGATGAAAGCTTTCAACACTCACCGCAGCATTTGCAAAGCTCTCCCGAAACCTGGCCCAGTGGCCAGAGGGAAGCCAGGGGCGGGGGGGGAGCGGGATGCCCGCCAGCCCCCCAGGTGCCTCCCTCGCCGCGGACGGGACCCCCTGCAGCCCCCTCCGCCCAGCCCCAGCCCCGCGCTCCCCTTGCACAGCGCCCCACGAAAGCAGCCTTGTGTCCCCGGTTCACCCCCGGGCAGGGCCACCCGTGCCCACCCAGGGGTCCCCGCTGGGCTCCTGCGGCCGCTCGGCCTCGAGTCCCACCCGGCAGCGGCTCGGCTTTGCCGCGGGCCCAGGCGAGAGCTGTCTGCAGCCAGTGCCGCAGCCGCCAACCCGTGCCCCACTTGTGGCTGCACCAGCAACTTTCCCGGCGTGGGCAGAGGCGCTGCCGGGGCCGCGGGCGACGCCGCGAGCAGGCAGCCGCAGCAGGGACGGCTGCACCCCACTCCTCGCCGCCCGGCTGCGAAGGCGATGGGCGCAGCGGGGGGGCCGCAGGTGCTGCTCACCGGGGCCCCGCTCACCCCCGCCGTGGGGCCGTGCCCCCCACGCCCGAGCCCCACGCCCGCGGCCGGGATGGGTGGAGCAGGCTGCAGCAGTTTATCATCCGCAAAACAAGTCCGGGCTCCGCGCCTTCTAATTTGGAATCCTTCCTAATTGCAGGCACCTGCCCGTCAGGAGAAACAGGAGCGGGGCAGAGCCACGGGAGAGGCGGCATCGGCCCAGCCTGGCCCTGGTGTCCCCCTGATGCCACTCGTGGGTGGCCAAGGAGGCAGCCCCTCGCCCGGGGTCCGCTCCTCCCGCCGTGGCCGGAGCGATAACCCCCCAGCACAGGACGATGGGGGTGATTCCTCCAGCCTCACCCCGGCCATTGAACCCCTCGCTTTCCCCGTCAGCTTTTCGGCGCGGAGGGAAGGTACCAGCCCTGCGGCAGATGCGTTTCCAGATGGCCGGGGAGCGCGGAGCCCGCCCGGAGGGGCTGTGCCGAAGCATTTCCCTGCACGCGCGTCCCCGAGCGCCGCTGAACATCTGGGGGTGTGGGGCTCCGCACGCGCCCTCCCTGCACCGCAGAGCGTCGAGGGACCTTGAGAAGCGCAGGCAGCCCAGCTGCCCCGTGGGCCCGCGCTACCCAGCAACATCGGTAAAAGTGCAGGACGGGCAGATGTTCGCCGAACAGGGCCGAGACGGAGCCCGGTGCCACCTTCCTGCCGCACTCCAAGAAAACAGCTGTTAAATCTCTTTTTTTTTTTGCTTTTTCCCCAACATCAGCAACTCCGCAGCTCACACACGCGGGGAGTTTGCCAAGGAGCGCTCTGGCTTTCTCATTCCAGGACTTCAAAGATGCTGGTAACGTTCCCAAAGGCTGGAGCAAGCAAATACTGTAACTGGTATTTAAAGAGAGCAAACAGGATGGCCAGGTAATTGCGGGCTGTCAGCTCGATGTCGGCCACGGCCAGAATAGAGAGGAGTCTGTCCGGAGGCCACACCGGCGGAGGGTGGCTGGGTGCGGCCAGCGGCGTGAGCTCTGGAAGAGATGGCATCAGCCTGATTTGGCTGCGAGGTTCGGTGGACGGGGACACTGATATAATTTACTCGGCCTTTTCTACAGCGTCTGCCCCGGTGCAAGAGGACATTTTGATTTAAAACAAAACAAACCAAAATAAAAAGTAGGCTGGGGAAAACCAACGGCACATCTGAAATGAATCAAGAGCTGGCGAGCGGCTGAGGCTCCAGCTGCAGCGATAAACAAGGCAGCCACACGTGGGCCACGGGGACGGAGCCCTCCGGGGCACCCCTCGCCCTTCGCCGCCTCTTTGAGGAAAACCGAGCAATTTCCGAGAGCGTAGAGGAAACACTGACGGGGACGGCACATACCGGAGGGAGCACGTCACGGCTTTACTTGGCGCCCAAGACACACGCGAAGCTTTCAAGGGAGCCACGTGTGGAAGCGTGGTCCAGGAGACGGCGTAGCAGGAGCTTTCGGGGGCTGGGAGGGGGCCAGGGAGGGAGGGGGAGGCTGGGAAGCGCCAGCAGCAGCAGCCCGGGCGAGACCCCAGCGCTGGGAGCGCACGCAGCCCCTCGCGTGGGGGCAGGACCCCCGCTCCCTCCCGCACCCCCAGCGGCGGGTCACCACCCGCTTCCACCATTGAAGGGTGCTGGAAAGGGCGGGGGAAGAGCTGAGCCCCGGAGACCCCCCGCCACTCAGCGCCGTCCCCAGCACTGCCCTGGCCGTCACGGCCGGTGCCACAGGTAGGTCTGGATGGAGTTGGCCGGAGCCACCGTCTCGATGAAACCAACAGCGGGGTCCTGGATCCCGAAGGGCACGTCCCAGCCAAACCTGGGGGCGAGAGGGGCTGAGCAGGTCGGCACGGCCGGGGCCGAGCATCCCCCCGCGTCCCCCCGCCCCGCCGACCTGTTGAGGACCACCAGGACGAGGGCCCCGTCGGGGCGCAGGACGGCCACGTGCTCCAGCTGACACATGAGGCATCTGCGGCTGCTGTGCAGCCCCACGCGCCGGGAGCCCTCGGGGATGAACTTGCTGCAGGGAGAGGAGCAGGAGAGCGATCGTGCCCCTGGTCTCGGGCTGGCGGCAGCACCCAAGCCCCCCCGGCCCCGACCCACCTGAAGTGCCCCAGGTGGTAGAACATGGGCTGCTTGTAGAAGACGTCCTTGCTGCTGTCCACGATGATGGGGCTGTCCACGTAGTTCTTGACCCAGTTGGGGCCCCCCTCCAGGTCCAGGGCCAGGTTCCAGTCGGTCCAGCCGGCCACAAAGTGGTTCAGGACCTGGGCAGGTGGGGAAGGGGCTGAGCGGGGTGAGCGGGGCCCCCAGCCCCAGGCGGGCAGTGCCGGGGGGGCCCTACCGTCAGGATGCTGTGGCTGTAGCGGTCCCCTCGCTCCCAGCAGCCCAGGGACACGGAAAACCGGAGGGCGAGGAAGCCGCTGCAGGCCTCCGTGTAGAGGAGAAAATGGTCGGGGAAGAGCTTGTGGGTGGCCTCCAGGCTGCAGCTGGCCGGGACGATGCCGTCCAGGTACCAGTGAACCCCCACGCCGGTGACGTAGCGGGCGGCGGTGGCATTGCCCAGGACCTGGGGGGGCAGAGGAGACGCCTCACACCAGGGCCGCCAGCACCCTGAGCCCCGTGGGGATGGACACACGGACCCCACACGCCAGCAGGGTCTCCTAGGGCCTCCTGCCTCCCCTCTTGTCCCTTCCTTGCGGGCACCACGGGCTCCCACGCCTGCAGCCCCCCCCTTCAGCACCTGCACCCCAAGCAGCAAGCCACCAGCAGCACCCCGACTGTCACAGATGAGCGGTTACGTCGCTTAAAGAATTAACCGCTCGTCGGTGACACCGACGTGGGTCTGGCACCCCGCTGGGTAAGAGCAGTGGGGGCAATGGGGGCAGACGTGCCCTCGGTGGGCTCCTCGCCCCCCGCGTCCCCCCGCCGCTGCCCGGTCCCCGCTCCGTGTCCCCCCCGGGTGCTCTTGCACCACGGCCCTGCCGCGTCCTCCCCTGCAGCTCCAGCCTCGCTCGAGGCAGGGGCAGGAGCACGGTTTCTTTTCTTTCCTTTTAGCTTAAGGTAAAGCCCGCAAACAGCTCTTCAGCATTGCGAAGGGGAAGCCGAATCAGACGAAGCTCTGCCTGGAGAAGGTGCCAGCAGCGCCTCTGCGTGCCGCGCCGCGGGAATCCGGGACGCGGATGCCACCTCCTGTCCCTGCTTCAGCCAGGCACAGGCGGAGGCGGTTGCTACTGAATTAGCTGGCTCCGGTTGCCTCCCCGGCAGGCTCTGTCTAGGGCTGGGAGCGGCTGCTGGCTTAATTTTCAGCTAAAACCCAAGGCTTGGGTGGGACACGGAGCGGAGGGAGAGGAAGGAGCCGGGCAGGGCGGTGGGCTTTGCTCTTCACCACTTTGGCCCAGCGCGGGAGGTGGATGCGATGGTCGTCCAGGACGATGAGGCGGGTGCGATGGGGGCTGCGGGCCAGCGCGGGGCCCAGGTCACGGACGATGAAGTCCCGCTGCTGCGTGGCGGTGAAGACAACGGTGGGGAACTGGGGGGATGCCAGGAGCGCCGCGAGGGGCTCGTTCTGCGCCGTCACCGCCCAGAAGGTCACGTTGTGTTTGGCGTATTCGTCCAGGAACCTGGCACAGGGAAGGGGGGGGCAGCGTCAGCCACGCCTGCCCTGCCTCTGCCCGCCCCGGCCCCTGCGGCCATGGAGCATCCTGGCCCCGGGGGACGGTACTTGATGAAGTAGTTGGCCCAGGTCTTGTGGTACTTGTCCCCCGCCTGCCCCTTCAGCGTGCCCTTCCCGCGGACGTCCCCGTTACTCTTCATCCAGGCTGGGGAGGTCCAGGGGCTGGCGTACAGCGACAGCGGCCGCCTGCTCATGGCCGAGGCTCGGTGCAGGAGGGGGATCTGCAGGAGGGGGCAGAGGGACCGGCTCAGCTCCAGCTGCAGCCCCCCAAAACCACACGGCCCAGCACGGGAGGAAGAGGAGCGGTCAAGGGACCTCGGTGGGGAACGGCAGCCTGCGAGCACCACCCCATGGCATGGTGCCGCGGCTCCGCACCCTGCCAGTGCCAGCGGGATGTGCCAGGACGTGCCGCAGAGGAGGTGCCAGCTCCCGCGGGCTGTCCCCATGCACCCCGCCACCGTGCATGGGCGGCCTGGTCGCGGGGGTGCCGGCACGCGCAGGAGCTCCGGCGGGAGAGGGGTTGTCGGGGGTGCTGATGGCGGTGGCTTCAGCCTCCCACCTTCATCTTCACGTCCTCCTCCGCCAGCCTGAAGTGCTTCAGCTCGTAGTCGTGGGGGACATCGTCGTAGCTGTAGGGGCGCACGGAGAAGTCGCTGCAAGCCATGGGGAGCCGGACGAGGTTGTACTCAATCCCTGCGGAGCAGGAAAGGCATCAAGCAGCACCGGAGCAGGTGCCCAGGTGCTGGGTGTCCCTGCAGCAGGGACGGGCGCAGCCGCCTCCGGGAACCCCACGAGCCGCCCCACGCTGCCAGTGCCCCCATTGCTCACCGCTCTCAGAGAAGTAGGAGCGCAGCAGGTTGGGCCGGCCGCGACAGCCCCAGGATGTTCAGGGCGGCAGCATCGGAGAGGGACCCGCCGAAGCCCTTCACGTGCTGGTACAGTGCGGAGACGTTGAGCGTCAGCAGCAGCCCTGCGAGGGAGACCCCAGCTCAGCTCGCGGTGCCCGGGGGCCCTGTGCTGGCACCCGCTGCCTGCCCAGCTGTGGTGGGTACCTGGGGCACGCAGGCTGCGCTGGAAGCTCCCCTCGCTGCGCTCCAGCCGCTTGCCGGCCTTGCTGCTCTCGTACTTGACGTAGGTGCCCGGGGCCGGCAGGACCACGGGGTCCAGCGTGTCGCAGTACGTGGCGTTGCAGACGCACACCACGGCGTCGCGGCCAAAGTACTTGGGGCTGCAGGGCCGGGCGCCTGGGGGGGCAGGGTGGGGGCAGCTGCCGGCTTCGGGGCCGTGTCCCTGCCCGAGCTCTGCTGCCCGCCCCGGGGTGCTGCCTCTGCCCCCGCGCCCCGTCACCTCCCCGGGCGCCCCTGCGCTGATCCTGGGCTGACCCTGGGCTCCTGACCCTGTCCCTGGGCACCCCGGCGCCCAAGCCACGCTGTCCCATTGCCACCCCTGCCACGACCCCGCGCTCACCTGCAGCCCGGGGCACCGCCTGCAGCAGCAGCGGCAGCAGCCAGCCCAGGACGCCGACAGCCCCCATGGCCCCTCCGCGTCCCCCCGGCTCCGGCGCGTGCTGGGGAGCAGAGCCTGCAAGCAGGGGCACCCTCAGCCAAGGCAGGCGCAGGAGGGGGTGGAGGAGCAGGCTGTGGTCCCCGGCTGGATCAGCACCGTCTCCTCTGCCTGCGCTCGTCCTGCCGCTGCCAGGGAGCTCCTGCCGCACGCTCCGTCCTCCCCCCAGCAAAGACCCTCGCCTTGCAGGAAGGTGAGGTGCATCCATCGCTCCCAGGAGCCCGCAGTCCACCTGCCTCCACTCTGGCTGCTCCCCGACCTGCGCTGCCGCCAGCCCTCCTCCTCCTCCTCCTCCGGCAGCTCCAGCCTCCCCACCTCACCTTTACGGGGAGCCGCTTCGAGACCTCCCTCCGCAGCACACCCTCTCCCACCCCCACAGCTCCTCCTTGCTCTCCTCCCGGCCCGTACCTACCGCTGCTCTTGGACCCGGACCATCGTACGTCTCCTCGCCATGGGGCCAGAGGCGGGGAACAGCCTTCTGCTGCCGTGCAAGGGCATCAGCCACCGGAGAGGAGAGACGGGGACGTCGGGCTGGCAGCTCTGGCTATGCGAAAGGCCCCACCAGCACAGGGAGACGCAGCTCTGAGAACCCACTGCAATGCCCTGAAAGAAGAGCTGATTCCTTTCTTTTGTCAGGCAGGGTCTGGATGAACCCTCGGAAGCACAGCGAAGCCCGTGGGCAGGTTCACGGCCACCGTAGGCTCTAACAGCACCTCGGGTGCTTGACCCCTGCCCGTCACCCCAGTTCCCCCCAGGAGCTGCTGTGGCCACGCACCCAGCGTGGGGAGGGTCCAGGACCCCCAGGCGAGGATGGCAAACCTGGCTGCACGGCCCGGCGCAGCCACACAGGAGCCGGGGCCGCTGCCATGCCCTGCCCAGGCCTTTTGCATTGCTCGCCCCGTGGAAGGCAGCAGCAGTAGCAGCAAGCTGGCGAGTGCCCCCGCTCCCGCACAGGCAGGGTTGCGCTCCGGCCCCCAGCGATGGCAGCCAGGGCTGCGCCGTCGAGTCAGACCCGCGGAGGGGAACCCGCTGCCCCGACACCGGCCGTGCCAGGAGCAGAGCTCTGCTCCCATGGCCCTGGTGACAAACCGCTCTGGGAGCACTCCCTGCTCCTCCGAGCACAACCCTCCCAGCCCAAAGAGCCAGGGCTGAACCGCGCCAGCTCACCCAGGCACGCAGACACCGCCTGGTCCTGGTCACGTCGCCCAGGACGAGCCCGCTCCCGCGGACGCACACGCAGGCACCCACCACTGCGGGGATGCCCTCGGCAGGGCTGGTCCAGGGGGATGCAGAGCGGCCAGCTCCCAGCCGCTGCTCCACCTGCCCGAGAGCCTCGAACGCAGGGGCTCGGAGTTGCCCTCCACGGAGTCAAATGGCTCCATTAGCTCTCTGGCTGGAGCCAGGCTTCATGATTAATTTTCTCCTTTTCTGGCATATCAGATGCAGCTGTGGGGCAACTCAATTCCTCAAAGTTCCTCCTACCCTCCAGCGCTGCCCTGCCATGGTCCCGCACCTCCGCCTGCCGTGTGGGTCCGAGCCACGGGGTGCCCTGGCCAGCTGCCACCGGGGAAGGGGCAGATGGGGCTGGGCAGCCCCTGGTTACGACTCACGGGGCAAACAGGGAGCCGGGAAGGAAGCTCCTGGCCCCGTGGGTCTCCCACCCCCAGCTGTGACTAATGTGTCAGCCGGCTGCTACACCCAGGCTAATAAGCCCCAATTTTGGGGAGGGGTTGATGGGCCAGTCCCTGCCGCCCCATGGCGATCAGCTGCCCCCGGCCCGCTGCCGGCCACCCGGGATGCCCTGTACACCCCTTTCCCTCCCCATTTCGGGGTCTGGCTCTGCCTGCCCCCCGCCCGGCCACAGCCCCGCAGCCCCCACAGCTCCTGGGAGCAAAAACACTGCGGAGGCTGCTGCAGCTCGTCCCTATCAACACCGGCTGATAAGGGCTTCTTGCTGAGCAGGAAAAGTGAGACCCAGGGGAAGGGCAACGCCCCGGCACGGAGCGGGTGGCACGGGAGATGCTGGGCAGCCCCACCAAATCCTCTCAAAGCCGCTTCTTGCGGCTGCTCCCAGCGCCCAGGGGTTGCTCAGGGTGTTCCCAGAGCTGCCCCGCAGCAGGCGGAGGAGCCTGGGGGGTGAATTCTGTCCCGAAGCCAGGCCAGCGGGGATGGGGACGCTGGGAACACGGAGCTGGGGCTGAGCTGCTTTTACGGGGATCGCGACTCCGAAAACATTGGTGCCAAGGCGGGAGCTGGGTGCGCAGGGCCTGGATGCGGCATCGTGAGCATGGCGAGAGCCGGCCCTTACTGGTGGTCACTGGTTCCAGGCCAGCTGCTGGGGGGGGTCCCATCCTCCCAGCCCCAGCAGCCACCAGCGGCGTGCACCCCAAAACGAGCCAATGCTTTGCACAAGAATTAATGAGCCAAGCCCAGCGACGCTGGAGGATTCACCCCCTCTCCGTTTAACCCAGAGCTAGTCGGTCCTTCAGAGCCGAGCAGAGCACGGGGACGAGGGCACGGCTCGCGGGATGATTCACTATCCGGACATCGGCTTTTATTACCAGGGCTGGCAAAATGTTAAAGGCAGCCGGTAAGTAAGAACCTGGGACTGGAGAAGCAGGTGGAGGAGCGATCCTGCACCCGGGCGCAGGGGTGCTGGGAGCGGGGCTCGCTGTCGCTGTGATCCTGGAGAAATATTTCCCTCTTGTGGACATCAGCCGCCTCCGGGCAGAGCGGGACGCTCCGCAGAGCCAGCTCTCCCCAGGCCTCGTGCACCCCTCCGGCACTGCGGGGTCCCAGGGCTCCTGCCCCAGCGCAGCGTCCCAGTAGCACAAGGAGGTGCCAGCTCCCCTGGGTGACCCCGTCACACACTCACCCACTGCCCTGAGCGCTGCCGGAGCTGGGCTGTGCCCGGCCCACGCAGCGTCGCTGCTGTCAACCCTGGTGACATCCCGCCTGCTTCGACCCGCCTGACCCGGATCGGCCCAGCAGCCCCAGCCTGCAACCCTGACCTCCCTGCCTAAGCCTCCGCTCCGCACACCCCTCCGAGCTCCCTGCCTCCGTCCTGGGTGCGCCCGCGCTCAGCACGCACTCCTGGCCCCGTGCCCACTTGCTCAAGCTGCCCCGGCTCCGCGGTGGGTGCTGAGCCCTTGGTGCACCCCGAGCCTCCTCGTCGCAGCGGGGACCGCTCTGCCGCGTCCCCGCGGGGGACAGCGCGCCCCGCTGCAGCCCGGCTGGCATCCCCCTCCCTGCAGAGCCCCAGGAGAAGCTCGCAGATACCCTGACCCCCTCCAGAGCTGGCTCCTACCCTGAGCCCACCATGCCGCGATGCTCCTGGAGCTGGTTCTGCCTCCAGCCCCGACCTCGGGGAGCACCCCGCACCCCGGGCTGGGTGAGACGTGAGCCACGCACCCCCCCAGCCCAGCACCGGGCCGCGAGCGGCTCCAGCTTGGCAGGACAAGCACGGAAAGCTGAAGTTTGGTCGCAATCCCTGCCCAGAGCTTCCACCAAGGCGGGGGTCCAGGCACCCCCGCTCCTGCTCCAGGACCCAGAGCGTCTGCGTGCAGGATAAACCCTGAGCTGCCTGCCAGTTCCTAACCCTGCCTGCAAAGGCAGCGGGAGAGCACCCAGGCTCGGCTCAACCCCTGCCAGGCAGCACACGCTTCAAACTGGGAGCAGACTGGTGCCTGCAGCACCTCCCCAGTAGGGTAAGCCCGGCTGTGAGCTGGGTGGGCAGGGAGAGCGGCCGCCCCGCGAGGCTCCAGGTGCCCTGCGCTGCTCTTGGCACTCCCGTGGGCTCCGCGCCCGGGCGGCACCCAGCCACGATGCCCAGGAGCAGGGGAGGGACCTGGATGTTTCTCTTCCAGCCACAGCCACAGAGGCGGCATCAGCATTTAATGTCGGAGCAGCAGAAAAGAGCGTTCACAGCCTGTGGGATCTCCACCCTGAGGGGCACCGGTGGCCCCAGTGCCCCCGGCCCTCTTGCATGTGCACGGTGCTCCCCGGCCTGGCTCACTCCTCCAGCTCGCCCGAGCGCTCGGCTCCGTCGTGGTGCAGACAGCGGTGAGCCGCCTCCTCCGTGGTCCCAGCCCCGAGCCTGCGGGCAGCGTGGGGCTGCTCTCCTGGCCCGGTCGGTCCAGCCCCTGGCCAGCTATGGGCATCCCACCCCCATCACTGCCGCTGCCAGAGGTAGGTCTGGATGGAGCTGGCTGGAGCCACGGCTGCGATGAGGCCGACCGTATCAGCCAGCCCGAAGGTGATGTTCTGCAGGGACCTGGAGGGCGAGGAGCAGCGGGGTCAGACCTGCAGCAGCTCCCGAGCACCAGCGGTGCGCAAGGCCCAGCAGGACGAACCACACGCGCGGCGTCCTGCATCGCTCACCGGTTCAGAACCACCACCGCCACGGCGCCGTCGGGGCGCAGGAAAGCCGTGTACTCCAGGTCCATCTTCTTGGACTCTTTGGAGGCGACGAGCCCCACGCGCTGTGAGCCCTCAGGGATGAACTTACTGCATAGGCACGAGCAAGAAGCAACCCCAGGAAGTGAGTCAGACCCCAGAAGAGCTCCCCTCCCGACAAACCTGCCCTGCTCCCCTCCCAACAAGCTGCTACTGCAACCACGGAGCTGGAGCCCGGGCAGCTGGGAGCGCGGCGGGGGCCCCGACCCACCTGAAGTGCCCCAGGTGGTAGAACATGGGCTGCTTGTAGAAGATGCCTTCGCTGGTGTCCACGATGATGGGGCTGTCCACGTAGTTCTTGACCCAGTTGGGGCCCCCCTCCAGGTTCAGGGCCAGGTTCCAGTCGGTCCAGCCGGCCACAAAGTGGTTCAGGTTCTGCAATGGGACAGCCCAGACGTCTGCCCAAGGAACGGGGTGCCGACGGGAGAGGGAGCGTGCCGGCAGCCCTCTCTGGAGCCCGCCACGCAGGGCGACGCGGGGGCCTCACCGTCAGGATGCTGTGGCTGTACTGGTTCCCCCGCTCCCAGCAGCCCAGGATCACGTCCCTCTCCCAGAAACCGGACCCGGTGCACGCCTCTGTGCCCAGGATGAAGTAGTCGGGGAAGAGCTCATGAGTGGGCACCACCGTGTCCTGTATGGGACCGATGAAGTCCAGGTACCAGTGGATGCCGATGCCATGGACGTAGCGAGCTGCTTCTTCATCCTCCAGGACCTGGCAGGGAGAAAAGTTGGCCACCACCAGGTTCCGTGGGGCAGAGAGCCAGCGCCCCAGCCCTCGCGCTGCGGGACGGAGTGGCCGTGCCCTCCACAGGGACGTGCTGCGCCAGCGGGACCGGGGCTCTGCCGCCGGCTCGCTGTGCTGGCGGACCACACGCCGCACTCACCACTTTGGCCCAGTGCGGGAGGTGGAGCCGGTTGTCGTCCAGGATGATGAGCCGGACGTCGCGGTGGGAGCTGTTGGCCAGCGCGGGGCCCAGGTCCCGTGCGATGAAGTCCCGCTGCTGCTCGGCCGTGAAGCCCAGGCACTGGAAGGGGTAGTTGTTGATCAGCCCGGCCATGGGCTCGTTCTCCGCCGTCACCGCCCAGAAGGTCAGGTTGTGCTTGGCGTATTCGTCCAGGAACCTGGGCGCGGGGGAGAGGGGTGAGCCACGGGGTCCCCCCGATGCCACCGCTGAGGATCCCCTGGGTATCTCCCCCGTCCTCTTGCCCCAGGCGCTCCTTACCGTACAAAGTAGTTGGCCCAGGTCTTGTGGTACTTGTCCCCCGCCTGCCCCTTCAGCGTGCCCTTCCCCACGAAGGACTCGCTGGTCTTCATCCAGGCTGGGGAGGTCCAGGGGCTGGCGTACAGCGACAGCGGCCGCTTGGTCATGGCCAAGGCTTGGTGCAGGAGGGGGATCTGCAGGAGGGGGCAGAGGGACGACCTGAGCTGAGCCCCTGCGCCCTCCCCACGTCCCCCTCCGCTCCCTCCCACCGCTCGCCTTCAGCTTCGTGTCCTCGTCCCGCAGGCTGAAGTGGGTGAGCTCGTAGTCGAAGGGCACGTCGTCGTAGGTGTAGGCATAGAGGGAGAAGTCGCAGCTGGCCATAGGGAGCCGGACAAGGTTGTACTCCAGCCCTGCCAGGGAGAGCGGGGTGGGACGGGCAGAGGTGGGCAGGGGGACAGGAGGTCTCCGAGCCCTGCTGGTGCCGAGGCAGGGGCTCACAGGGTCCCCGTCGCCGTCCCTCCCCGACGTTCTCACCTTCCTCAGAGAAGTAGGAGCGCAGCAGGTGATCCCGGGCTGTTTCTGGCAGGGAAAGGATGTTGATGGCAGCCGCGTCGGTCATGGCCCCACCGAAACCCTTCACCTTCTGGTACCGCTGCGTCGTGTCCACGGTCAGGACGAGATCTGCAGGGAGGGAAGTCGGTGTGACGGCGGGTCGCAGGCAGGGTCCGGCCCGTCTCCGCCGGCCGCGGTGGGTACCTGGGGCGCGCAGGCTGCGCTGGAAGCTCCCCTCGCTGCGCTCCAGCCGCTTGCCGGCCTTGCTGCTCTCGTACTTGACGTAGGTGCCAGGGGCCGGCAGGACCACGGGGTCCAGCGTGTCGCAGTACGTGGCGTTGCAGACGCACACCACGGCGTCGCGGCCAAAGTACTTGGGGCTGCAGGGCCGGGCGCCTGGGGGGGCAGGGTGGGGGCAGCTGCCGGCTTCGGGGCCGTGTCCCTGCCCGAGCTCTGCTGCCCGCCCTGGGGTGCTGCCTCTGCCCCCGCGCCCCGTCACCTCCCCGGGCGCCCCGGCTCCGGTGCTGCCCCCGGTCCCCCCCTCCCCACCGCCGCCCCCGCTCACCTGCGGCCCGGGGCACGGCCAGCAGCAGCGGCAGTAGCCAGCCCAGGGCACCGGCGGCCCCCATGGCCCCTCCGCGGCCCCCGGGGCACAAGGCCTGCGAGCGGCGGCACCGTCGAAGCCTCCCGTCCCGGTGGCTCCCCGAGCCGGTCCCGGCCGCGCCGCCTGCCCCGGGCCCCCGGTCTCGGCCTTTAAGGGCGCCCGGGCTTCCCGGGCCGCCCACGCCCGGGGCGCCGGTGCAGGCGGGCCCCGGTTGGGCAAGACAGCGGGCACGGCCCTACCCCCGCGACGGTAACGGAGCCGCACGGGCACCGGGGGGGGCCCCGCACGGGCACGGGGGGGGGCGGGGGGGCCGCACGGGCACCGGGCCCGTCCCGCTCCGCCCGGGGCCAGCGCCGGGCCCGGCCGTCCCGGGCTGCGGAACCGGCACCGCGTCCCCGGAGCCGCCACCGGGGAGCCAAGCGTCCTGTGTCCCGCCCCGCCGCTCACGTGACCGCTCAGCTGATCCCCTCGCCCCCCCCCCTTCTCGCCACCGGCCCCCGGGCGAGCAGCAGCCAGCGGGCACCGGGCACCGGGCACCTTTATTCGGTCTCTAGCGAGGGGCAGCGCGGCTGCGAGCGCCGCGGGACCGGTCCCGCAACGCGTCCCCGGGCGCGGCCGGTGCGGGGACGGGAGAGGGGACGGGGCGGGGGACAGGCACAGCTGGCATGGGGACAGGCACGGCCGGCGCGGGGACGGGCATGGCCAGTGTGGGGGAGAGGTGTGGCCAGTGTGGGGGACGGGGCAGGGGACAGGCATGGCCGGTGCAGGGGACGGGGCAGGGGACAGGCATGGCTGTCCCAGGGTGCAGGCATGGCCAGCACAGGGGACAGGGCAGGGGACAGGCACGGCCAGTGTGGGGGACAGGCACAGCTGGCATAGGGGACAGGGCAGGGGACAGGCATGGCCAGCACAGGGGACAGGGCAGGGGACAGGGCAGGGGACAGGCATGGCTGGCACAGGGGACAGGCATGGCCATCCCGGGGGACAGGCACAGCTGGCACAGGGGACAGGGCAGGGGACAGGCACGGCCAGCGCGGGGAGGGGGACAGGACAGGGCAGGGGACAGGCACGGCCACCCCAGGGTAGAGGCACGGCTGGCACGGGGGCAGGCAGAGCCAGCACTGGGGACAGGGCAGGGGACAGGCACAGCCGTCTGGGCCCCCCAGCAGACGCCCCAGGGGACCAGCCCCTCGCCCCGGCCCCGCCTGGGGAGGGGGCCCAGGAGAGACCCCAGGGCAGCGGCGCAGGGCCCAGCCCCGCCGGGGCAGCAGCAATGTCCGAGCAATGTCCGAGGGCCCTGGCCCGCAGCGGGACCCCCCTCTCCGCAGCGGGGCGCCGGGAGGGTCCCCGCAGAGGCCGCGCGGTCAGAGGACGCTCTCCTTGCAGGTCCCGCTGAGGCTCCGCGGGCGGCTGCGCTCCAGCCGGCGGGCGGACAGGAGCCGGCGCAGGGACGAGGTGGAGCTCAGGTCCCCGCAGCTCTGCAGGTGGATGCCTTCGTGGGGCCGCTCCGCTCCCGGCCAGGCGCTCCAGGGAACCTGCAACCCCGCGGGGACAGGCTGCGGGCAGGCGGCCGGCGCCCCTGCCCGCGGCACCCCACGCTCGCCCGCCCTGCGGGACGGCCTGCGTGCCAGGGGCAGCCGGGCGAGCACGCGGGGCAGGGCGGCAGGGGTGGCAAGGGATGGCGGAGGCGTGCGTCCCGTGCGTACGCTGTCATTAAGGACGGGCTCATTCCCGTCAGGGCCTCCCGGGCTGCGCAAGGCCTCCAGCGCCCCGTAAGCCGAGGCCGGGACGTCCCAGCAACTGCCTCCGGGCTGCAGTGACTCAGGGGCAAAGCCAAAGGCGTTGCGACACGCGCCATTTTCCCGCTCGCAGTTACGGCGGGGGCCAAAGGGAAGGGGCTGCCGCACCAAGACGGGCTGGGCGAGGACAGTGCCGCGGGAGGGAGGCTCTGCCTGCAGCCCCTGCCTGCAGCCGGGGTGCTGACGCCATGGGGTGCATGGCAGGGGACCGGAGACCCCAGGAGGGCCAGCGTGAAGATGCTGGTGGGGACTGGAGGGTGGGAGAGGGTGTGGATGGGGCTCCCTCGGAATGGGGAGCGGCACCGCGGCTGCCGGAGCTCACCTGCTTGTGCCCCTGGGAGCTGTGCCCGGGCACCTCCACGCCGGCCACCGGGCTGCGCTTGGGTCTCTGCAGGAACCTGGCCACCAGCCCGCGGGTGCCCCGGCAGACCTTGAGGTCCCCCAGGGAGCGGGTCGTCGTCTTCGATAGCTGCTGCATCACCTTCTTGGAGGGCAGCAGCTTGCTCTTCCCCGCCGAGCCGGCCCGGAGCAGCGGGGGGGAGTCACAGTGCGAACGGCGGAGCAGGCAGGCCTCGGAGCACAGCCCTGCGGAGATGCCGCCGTCAGATGCCAGGATGCCGCTCCCGCTGGGACCTGTTCCCACGGGGGTCCTGTCTCCCCTCCCCAGAGAGTGGGAACGGTACCACCGCGGGTCTCCATCGTCCCAGCCCCAGTGGGGTGAGTCCGATCCCCAAAGGGCGGCAGAAGCACGCCCCCCACCCTCCCCACGTCTCTGTATACCCCTGCACGTCCCAGGGCTCTGACCTGTATCCGCAGAGGAGTTGGACATGGTGTCCTCCAGTGCTTTGGTATAAAGTACTTCCCTGAAATCTGCTGGGAGCAGAAAGCGCGTGCTCAGGCTTCGGCAGCACCCCGCACCGCTGTGCGGCCCCCCAGCACCAGCCCCGGCAGCACGACCCACCCAGCACCCCCCTTCTCCCAGCCCAGCAGCCCCCGCCTGCTCCCCCCATCCCCCTGGGACAACCGCCCGCCTCAGAGCAGCTCTAATCCCGCCAGGCCACGGAGGAACACAGCCAAAACCCGCGGCACCGATCGGACGCAGCCGCACGCACGTCCCCGTGCCGTTGCCACCTACCAGCATCGCCGGCCGTCAGGACGCCGGGGTCACTGTGCGACCTCACGAGCAGGCGCTGGCTCAGCCCCGGGGCTGGGGACGAGGGGCAGGAGGTCTCGCTGTTGCGTCGTGGGTGGCAGAGGCGCCCGGCGCCGGGCCCCGTGGGGCGGCCGCCCCCGCGCCCCTGCAGCGAGCTCTTCTCCTTGAGCCGCACCTCGGGGAAGCAGGGGCCGACGCAACGGGCCAGCCCCTCCAGGCGATTGCAGCTGTGGGTGACGGCTCCCCCCACCAAGATGCCGTCGTGGCTGGGCTCCGCCGTGGAGCAGGAGTAGGAGCGTTCCCCCCGCACCCGGGGCTGGGGCGTCTCCTCGAAGGGCCCCTGCAAGCCCAGCGTGGGGCTGCGCGCGTGGTGGCTGCACTGCACGCAGTCCACGCTCAGGCAATAGTCCGCGCGGCTGCGCTGGATGGAGCGGAAGAGGACGTAATCCACGGAGCGCATGGAGCCCTGCAGCTCCAGCAGGCACGAGTCCTCCGAGGGGCTGCTGTCCCCGGGGATGTCCATGATCTCGGACATGATCAGGGACCCGCTGTCCATGGACACTGCAAGGAGCGGAGCGGGCGCGGGTGAAGAGCTGCCGCGGTCCCGCCACGGCCCCTCTCCCGTCCTGCCGACGCTGCCAGGCGCCGATGCTGCCGACGGGGCACGCTCACCTTCTCCGCTGAGCACGATGGAGGGGACGCGGTCGCAGGTGCAGGCGTGCGAGCCGTCCGTCAGCTGCGAGTCAAACAGGGTGGCCTGCGGGACGGCGCGGTCAGGGCACAGGCAGAGCCCTGCCTGGCCCTCCCCTGCCCGCAGCCCCCCGTCCCCACCTGGCTGTCCCCCCGCAGCCCCATCACGGTCTCGTAGGACGGGGGGAAGTCGGTCGGGTAGAGGGGCACGGGGCTGTCCATGGAGCCGTTGTAGGTGATGCTGCGAAGGCAAGAGCAGAAAAAACCACGTTGGGTGGGACGAGCCCTGCTTGGGGGCAAACGGGCCCCCCGCTGCTGCAGCACGGTGGCCCCGCTCCCAGCCGGGTACCTCTGCGCGTCGGTCTCGGAGCTGCAGGTGTACTCGGGCGGGTAGTAGGGGGGTGGCGGCACCGGCGGCACGAACTCCTCGAAGTCCATCATGCTCTGCAGAAAGGTGTCGGGCGGGGACGTGCATTCCAGCGTCACGGAGCTCGAGCGCTGGGGGACCAGCTGCAGGGAGAGGAGGGAGAACTGGGACCCCCCTGGTCCCCAGGTCCTGCCCTGGCAGCCCGGGAGCGCTGCTCCCCAGCCCCGCCTGCTCCCGGGCCAGGGCTGGGACTCACCACATGGACGATGTCAAGGGAGAAGATCTGGATGCAGCACACAACAGCCGAGAGCGTGCAGATGATGGTGGAGAAGACGGTCAAGCCGCAGACGCTGAAGAGGAGATCCTGGGGAGGAGCGGGGTGAGGTGCGGACGCCCGCAGAGCACGGCGGGGTGCGCGGCCGCTCCCCGGGGAGCCCTTTCCCGCCCCGGTCCCCCCGGTCCCCCACCTTGAGTGCCACACGGATGCTCCGGCAGTCGGGGTTGGGGAACATGGTCAGCATCTCGCTCTGCTGGCTGCAGGAGGCGGGCAGAGGCTCCGAGCGGGCCTGGCAGCAGACACACGAGTCCCTCTCCTGGGGACAAGGAACACCGTGAGGGACCTCGGACGCCGTGCTCTCATCCCGAGAGCCACCGGTGCGTCCCACCACCAGACCCCTGCTCCGCAGCTCCCCGTGTCCCCAGAGCCCTGCAGCCGGGGACGAGCTGCGCTCAGCCGCCCGGGCACGCGGGGAAACTGCGGCAGCCCCCGGCCAGCCTCACCCTCTCACAGGCCTCCAGGGACTTCACCAGCTGCGCGTTCTGGCAGGACAGGATGGACCCGGCGAGGCTCAGCATGACACCGAGCACCGACAGCAACGTGAAGAAGGTGATCTGCAGCGGGGAGGAGAGGGGCTGCCGGGCGGGCAGGGCTGCGGAGCAGGAGCCGACGCCGACGCATGCGGCTGCACGTCTGGGGGCACGTGGGGCCGCTCGGTCCCCCCGCGCCGCCCTCCCCAGCCTGGTCCCCCCCTCTGCGGAGGGGTCCCCTCCCGACACCTACCACCAGCGTGAGCGGCCGCTTCCAGGAGACGATGCCGACGAGCCCAGACAGCGCCAGCTGCGGACGCACAAGCCCGGGGGTGAGGATGGGGAGGGGGCTCCGCCAGGCAGCGGGGCCCAGAGCAGCCCCTGCCCTCGGGCAGAGCCCCCCGCGGGCCCTGAGGCGGCCCAGGAGCAGCAGGGCCGGAGGGGCAGCCTCTGTGCCGCAAGCCTGGAGAAACTGCTGATTCAGGGCAGCGGGGACTGCGGGCAGCTCCATGCCAGGCAGCGAACCCGGGCCAGGATCTGTGCCACGGGGTCGCTGCGGGGGACCCCGGGCCTGCCAGGCTCCTGCCCTCGCCCCACGGACGCGGCAGGCAGAGCATCCCGCCGCTCAGCCCGGGAGCGGGGCAGGGCTGCCTGCTCCCCCGCCCTGCCGCCACTGCAGCAGCCCACGCACCCCTGCAGCTGCACAAAGCTGCTCGGGGTTTGTCCCGAAGCGTGGCACCTCAACGCGTCCCCCGGGGGCACCGCTCCGGGGGTCCCATCCCTCACACGGTCACCGCGGGGGGAACCCCCGGGATTCTCCCACAGTGCACCGCGGCGGCCACGGGTGGGGGAGCAGCGGGGCTACGCTCCCCTGGGACCGGTGGCAAATTCAGCATCCAGGGAGCCGTAGGGACCCGGCAGAGCAGGCCTGGGCCAGACCCCTCCGCGCGCTGCCCCGACCCCGGACTCACCGAGAAGCCGGCCCAAGACGGGCAGGAGCGCCGGATCTTGGCGGAGGGCGTGATGGTGGCCGCCACCAGGCTGAAGGTGACGATCAGGACGCCCAGGATGACTTGGATGAAGCCCAGCACCAGCAGGATCTGCAGCCAGGTCCGCTGGACGCGGAGGTGGGTGAGGCTGCGAGAGGTCCGGCCGGTCAGCGAGCGGCTGGAGTCGCTGGGGGAGGGCATGGCTGCCCCGGGCGGCGAGCGGGGCCGGCCGGCCCCGGAGCCCCGGCGGCACCGAGCCAGGACGGGGCCGGCCCGGGGGAAGCAGGAGCGGAGGCTCTGCGGGAACGGGCCGGGCTCCACCTTTCGCCTCTCGGAGGATGCTGGCGGCGGCTCCTCCCTGCCCGCCGGGACGGGGGCTCGGGGCAGCGCCCAGGACCCCCGGGAGCTCCGCGGGGCGTCCTAGGAGCGGAACCCGCTTCACCGGTACCTCGGCATCGCGGCCGGCGAGCCGGCCTACAGCTCCCGGCCGGAGGCGGAGCGCGGCCCCGGGGCTTCCTCCTCTCTCGCCGTCCCTGGAGCGCCGGGCCCCCGCCGGGGGTTCATGCCGCCCGGGCCGCCGGCCCCCGGGGCAGCGCCGGGAGGCGGGAGCCGCGGGCGGGGGCCCGGCCGCCGCCCAGGAGCATCCTCCGCGGGCGGCGGGCGCAGGGGCCGGGGCGGTCCCGCTGCCGCGGGCGGCCCCCCGGGGCGGGCCGGTACCGGCGGGCGGCTACCGGCGGGCTCGCCGCCCCGCGCCCCCCAGCCCCGGCCCCGGGCGGAGCGGCCGGCGGGGACGCCCGGCCGGTGGGACGCCGAGCATCGCCCCCCGCCGAGCCCCGGCGGCGGCCTCCGGGATCCCCGGCTCCGCCCGGGGGCCGGTGCGGCGGGGCCGCGGCAGGAGGCGGGCGGCGGAGCGGGCGCGGCCGAGGCGCAGGGCGGCTCCGGGGACGCTCCCGCCGCCGCCGCAGCCCGGTAGCGGCCCCGGGGCCGCCCCTGCGCGGCACGCCGGGAGCTGTAGTCCCGCCCGCCCCGCCGGGAGGCTGCGGCCCCGGCCCCCGGGCCCTGCCCCGGCCCCGCCGCTCCCTCCCGCTCCCGTCCCGAGGCACGGAGGCGGCGGAGGCACGGAGTGAAACTTCATTTATTCCTTAAATAAAACCCGGAGGCGGCTCGGCAACGCAGGAGGGGCCGCGGCCGGTGCACGGAGCACCGCCGGCATCGGCCCCGCAGGACCGGGCAGAGCCGCGGCCGCTGGCCCCCGCAGATGAAGGCACGAACCCTCTCGCCAGCCCAGGAGCAGCAGGGACAAACCCGGGAGCGTCGGAGAGGAGATGGGGCAAAGCAGAAGTTATGAGACCCCGTCCCGGTGATGCCGGGCCCGGGCATAGCAGAGGACACTGGCCCACGGGAGCGGGGG
This sequence comes from Theristicus caerulescens, assembly GCA_020745775.1. NCBI lineage: Eukaryota > Metazoa > Chordata > Aves > Pelecaniformes > Threskiornithidae > Theristicus > Theristicus caerulescens. The sequence goes on from CM036581.1 coordinate 341,831, forward strand.
ACACCAGGGGCTAGCGGGGACACGGGGCAGGCGCTGGGCTCAGCCCCCGAGAAGGGAGCGAAGGGGCACTGGCCCCAGGGCAGCAGAGAAAAAGCAGGGAGAAGCTGGTCACCCCCTTGCCGGAGGCGAGGAGGGAGTCACGGAGGGACCAGGAGCCCTCCTCGGTGCCCGGCGTGGCTTTAGGGCCCACCCTGTGCCAGCCCCGGAGGGCTGCGGCAGCACCGCCGCCTGCCCCGGCCCCGCTCTCCTTCTCCCTGCGCCTGGAGCGGGCTCAGGCCAGGAAAGGGGAGAGGGAGAGGATGGGGAAGGGAGCAGAGGGGGGCTGCTGCAAGCACAGCACCCTGGGGACAGAGCCAGCCTCAGCCCACAGGAGCGAGCCCCTGCGGGGAGACGGCGACCATTTTCTTGGCAGAGAATCGGGCCCTGTGTCAAAGGGAAGGCGGGCAAAAGCCTGCGGGGAAGAGCTGGCCCCTGCCTGCCCTGGGGCTGGGCACACGGGGAGCCCCCCTACACACCCCAGGGCACACGGGGAGCCCTTCGTGCCCTGGGGCACACAAGTGGCATCACCAGGTGGGGAAAGAGGAGAGCCCTGGGCAACACGGGGAGGGCGAGCGGCCGCTTCAGTCCCCGTCACGCGTCCGGAGGAGGCTCCTGGTGCTGGAAGGGAGGGCGATGACAGGCGCGGGCTTGGCCGCAGCACCTCCCATCCCGCTCCGTCCCCAGTCCGCTGAGGGAAGGGGGACCAGCACGAACCAGAACAGCCTCCATCCGAGAGGAAAGGGGTTAGAGCAGCAGACGGTTCAGGCACCAGCGATTCCAAGCTGGGATGAGGCAGCCTCTGACAGCTGATGCAGACACACGGGGATCCAGTGAAAGTGCAACTTGGATTTCCTCTTCCTTAGAAAGAGCCCACGTGCGATGAGAAGCCGGGGCCCCCGCCCGGCTAGGGCGCCCGGAAGGCGTTGGTGGCCGCACCCGCGGCAGCGTTGGCCGCCGCAGTGCGCACCGCCTGGTTGGAGAAGACCCCGGCGGCAAACTCCTCCTGCGCTTTCTGGAAGCTGGCGCCCGTCCGGCGGTACAGAGAGTGGATCTGACAGAGCGCAGCAGGCTCGGGGTCAGCGCGCCGGCCCCGTTCCGGGCCCCCGATGAACAGAGCTGGGCCCCCGCGCCTGCCAAAAGCCACCCTCGGCCCCCCGAAGGGGCGCGCTGGCCCCGAGGTTTGATCCAAACTCACCTTTTTCAGCATAATGATGCCCAGCACAGCCACTGCTGTGAAGAACAAGGACACCAGGATCATCATCACAGCCACGGCCGTGTTCGTCCGCAGCGCTATCAGGCTCAGTATCCAGCCGCTGCAAAACAAGAGGCGGTTGCCCACAGGTTCCCTCTTCCCCACCCACCTCCCCCCATTCTGGGGTACCCGGGGACAGCACAACGCGCACCTGAACCCCCAGTTTGGGATGCCAATCGCCTGCAGCACGTACATCACGTTCTGGGCAAAGAAGACGAAGAAGAAGACAAAGAAGTTGAACGAACTGTCGCTCCTGGGAGAAAGAGACAGGCGAGGTCAGGCCACAGAAAACAACTCTCAAACCTTCCTCGGAGCGGGGGACGCAAGGAGAACACGCAGGCCCCAGAGGTGCAGCCACTGGTTAAGGGACTTAAAGCAAGGAGAAGTCCGAGGAAGAGGCACAAGGCACCGCAGGGATCTCCAACAGCAAGGCCCAGGGGAAAGCACCGCCCTGCGCCCTCCTTAGAAGAGCCCCATCCAAAGCGAGATCTGCTCGTCAGCCAGCAGCTCAGTGCAGCACCGCCACATCCCAACGGCCACAAAAGGAGCTGGGACAGCATCGGTGCCGCGCTCGGGGCAAGGGCCTCTTCTACCGAGCAGCCCGGTCTCCCCAGCCTCAACACCGGCCTTGCAGCCATCCCACCCCGCTGCTTTGCTGGCCCGGGAGCTCAAGCAGATACACACCTGAAAGCTTTGTACATCGGCCTATACCAGCAGACAAAGGAGCAGGGCGTGTAGAGGAGAGCCCAGAGAATGGAGAGGCCGAACCCAGAACCGGACGAGGGCTCCACACAGAACCAGGCCAGCGAGGACAAGAAGTTCAGGAAGAGAGCAATGGCGCTGGCTGAGAGAGAGGACATCGGTCAGGCAAGGCCAGCAAGGCTCCCCCCTCCCCGCACCGAGGGCTCGGCCCCCCAGACCCGGGCATCACGGGTTGATCGCAGCTTCGCCGGGGCAGCAGCACTCGCTGGCACGCAGGACGCTTGTTCCTCTACCTCCTCGCAGGAGCTTTCTCCCCAGGACTCACCCATCCAGAGGTAATACATGGTAGTAACGGTCTTCTGGAAGTCGGCAGGGATCTCCACGGGGATGTCCTGGTAGAAGCAAGGCTTCACCGGGCAGAAGGACGGCAGCGGGGGCCAGTTGTTCAGCCGCGCTGCGGAGAGAAGGAGGCGAGGAGGAGCGAGCGGCCGTGCCCGCGCAGGGGGGCCGGGGGAATGCGGCCGCCGGCCCCCCATCGCCCCGCAGGCCACTCACTCGCGGTGCCGCCGAGGGCCGCGTTCTGCAGCTCCCGCTCCCGCCGGTCCAGCTCCTCCGCCTTCCGGTTCAGCTCCTCCTGCCGCTTCAACAGCTCAGCCGTGGCGGCTGCCGCCGAGGCCTGCGGGGGGGGAACGCAGCCCTGGGCCTCCTGCTGCCGCCTTCTCCCCCGGCCCGGCCCGGCCCGCGGCGGCTACCTGCCCCCCCCCCGCGGTACCTGCGTGCCGTAGGAGCCGTAGTTCCGGGGCTCCGTGGGGCTGGCTTTCCGCGGAGGCTGCGCGGCCGCCTGCGGCGGGGCCATACCGGGGGCTGGCAGGGGCGGCGGGGCCGCCGAGGGGGCCTGGTACGGCGGCTGCAGGAAGAGGAGCGGGGCGGTGAGGCGCCGCTGGCCGCGGGAGGGCCCCGGTCGCCGGGACGCGGCCCGCTCCCGCCCGCCCGCCTCACCGCGCTGCTCTCGAAGGGGTTGTAGGCGTCCAGCGCCGGGCGCTCGGGGCCGGGCCGGGGCTGCAGCAGCGCCGCGGGGTCCTGCGGGAGACACGGCCGGGGTCAGGCGGGGGCCGGGCTGGCGCCGCCGCGCCTCCCCCGGGCGGGACGCACCTGGAAGGGGTTCTCGGGGAGCACCGCGGGGCCGCCGCGCTGGGCCATGGCCGGGCCGGGACCGGGACCGGGGCCGCCGCCGCCGCCTCCGCCGCCTCAGCCGCCGTCGCCCCGCCCCGCCCGCCGCCGATTGGCCGCCTCCCCGCCCCGCCCGCCGCCGATTGGCCGCCGCCCCGCCCTGCCGCCGCCGATTGGTCGCCGGCAGTGACGTCATCGGCACCGCCCGCCGTTCCGGGGAGCCCCACTGCAGGGGGGCTCTGCGCAGGCGCGGGGCGGGGCCGGGTGGAGGCGAGCACGTGATGCAGCCACGTGGCCTAGAGTCACGTGCCGGTGCATTGCTCCTCTCCCCCCCCCCCCGCAGGGCCCGCCGGGAGCGCGTCACCATGGCAACGCCGGGCCGGGCCTGGGCCTCTCCGCCGCCTGGGCCCCACCGCGGCCCCCCCGGTGCCCGCCCCGGGGCCGGGCCCCCACGTTCCCCCGGGTCCCCCGTGCTCTGCCGGGTCCCCTGTGCCCGCCCCGGTCCCGGGTTCCCCGCCCAGGGCCGGCTCCGTTCAGCCAGCCCCACCACGACAGCAGGCCCCTCCTGCGGGTCCCCCCCGAGGCCTCACGTCCAGAGCCCTCGGCCGGGCTCCCGCCTCTCCCGCGGCGCTGTTCGCCTCCGGCCTGCGCGGAACCGCCCCAGGCTTCACCCTCGGGGAGGGCAGCGGGGCCGCCGAGCCCACAGCAGCCTGCAAGTCAAACCGTCGGGGAAGAATTCACGGCACGAGCAGCACCTTGGGGAATTTAACTTTTGTGTCTCCTGGACCGGTTGTTTTTAGGGATCCCTGATGCCATCACCTGCACCGACACCCCCTCCTGGACAGGGATCCCCCACCATCCCGCACGACGCAGGACGTCTCCCCGTACCTGCCCCTGGTTCCCGTCCCAGCTCTCGGTGCTTCGCAGCGGCTGCACCTCTCCGCTAAAAACATTCTTTAGCCTCTGAACACAGACATAAAGTTACGCACAAATCCCTGAGCTCCCGCTTCAACCCAGACGGCTGGCACCAGCTCTCCGCTGGGAAGGTAAAAGCTGTGAATTCAGGTTTTGGACACTGGTGTGGGTTGGTTTTTTTTTTTTAAGTCTGAGACAGACCGCAGGTATTATTTGGTCATTAATTCTCCTCCAGACTCAGCCAGGGGCTGGCAGGACCTGCTCTTCCCCCGCACGCCCCACCTGGCTGCGGCACCACAGGGCTTCCAGCCCAAGCTCTAAGTTAGGATCGCAAGCTGGCGAAGATGCTTCAATGTCACCCCTCCCGAGACTCCCCCGCGCTAACTGCGGGTGAAGCCGGACTTTTCCTTTATCCCTCTGCGCGACGACGGCCTGCCAGAGCCAGGACGCGGCCTGCCACAGCCAGATGGTGCCACAGCAGAGCGATGAGCTCCTGCAGAACGGGAGCGTGGCTGCTCCGTTACCGACACCGCCCCGGCGAGACTCTCCCAAACGCCCTGGCAAAGCATCTACGCCGAGCTGCCACCGGGTCTGAAGCATCCCCAAGGAAAGCCCAAGCCAAGGCACAGCCTCGCTGCAGAGCCAAAAAGGCGCAGAGATGCTGGGGCAGGCGTTTGGCAGGCGAATGCAGGCACCTGGCCACCCCTGTTCTAACAGCCATCACCACCAGCCTGAGCTCCACCCTCTCTGGGGAGCCAGAGGTTGCTCCAGGAAAGCGAACGCGTATCTTGACGCACCCCCGCCCTCCTCTTTCCATACCCCCCTCGGCACCCAGCACAGGAAGGCACCAGCCTGCGTTTTGCTGCCCCCCCCCACCAGAATCTGCTCAGGTCCAGCCCTCAGAGGGCCAAAAGCAGCTCCTACCCAGTGCAAGCTCGGGAGTGGTGCAGGTGGACAGAGCTGGCCTCGTTACTGGAGTTTCCTGGACCACGAAGCACCTTTCACAACAGGATGCGCCCTCCTTCCCTCCGCAGGGCGCAGCACGCAGCGCGACCGGCCAGCGGAAGAGCCCTCTCGGGGCTGCCGATCCAAACCCAAACCAGGAGGTTTATTCACTTCATATTTATTTTTCACAAAGACTGTACAAAATTCTTATAAAATCCTGGTGTGGGGATGGGCTATGACATTGATCCAAAAAATAATTCCCATGCAGTCCCACCAGTTTCATAACTTACAAGGACACAGATAAGCTACGGAGAGCTGCGAGTCCTGGAGTATTTACACCGAGGAGGGCAGGAGAGAACAGGAGACAAAGCGACACGGAACAGAGGTATGTACAATATGGACATACAGGCCCCCTCGCCTCACGGTAACGGCAGCAGCAATGGCAGGAGGCTGGGCCTGTGGTGCTCAGAAGCCGATATAGAATATGGGCTATTTACAGTATCTCACATATTAACAGCTTTACAAACGTGTCCAGGGAGTTCTCCTCATGTATATAAAAAAAAAAAAGCACCAAGTGTCTGAATAGAAATCACACGGGCCTCCACGGGGGCTAGAATCTGAGGGCAGGCTGGCACCTGTGGCGTCACCGGCTGATGTCTCTGCTAGAGTCCCACATTTTTGTGCTCGGCTCCATCTCCAACATGTCAAAGAAGGGGTGCTTGAGGGCTTCGGCCAGGGTGATGCGCTTGGACGGCTCGTACTCCAGCATGCTCTCGATGAGGTCGAAAAGGCGGTGATGGTCCTCAGCCTCAGAGGTCAGGTATCGCTGGGGAGACGGAGGGGAGAGGTTGGGGCCAAGGACGCTGCGCCCTGTCCCGTCGCAGCACGCTCCCTGCGCTGAAGGGCTAAGCTGGGGGAAGACTGCTTTGGTCAGACCCTCGCTCATCCTAGACCTGAACTCTGGGCCGCTTTACCAAGCGCGGAACTGCCGAGTTCCCCCTCCCGCCCCCGCCATCTTTCCCAGGCACTTCCTGAGGTCTCCGTGCCCTCCTCCTCCTCCTCCACTTCAGATTAAGCTCAGGTTGACGCGATCTTCCCAGTTTATGTCTGGGACAGCCAAGGCTCCTTCGGGAAGACACTGGTCTGACCCTTTCGGTGGCCCAGCCTTGCCCACAGGAAGAATCTTCACAACTGGGGCAGGCACTATAAGACTCTGCAATGAGAAAAGGATAAAGCGACCGGATTCTCCTGCCCACCCCGCCTTACCCGCAGCGGCTTGCAGTTTTCCCTAACATAGCGGCCGGCGGAGGTGTTCTCGTCCCAGTCCAGGCGGCCATGGTAGAAATATTTCTGTTTCCTGTCAGAGCAAGAGGTGGGAACAGGTTACACCCAGGCACAAAACGTCCTGCAGCGACAGCAACGCGCCAGCCCTGGCAGCACACGCTACTCGGGACGCTGCGGCAGCACGGCCAACTGGCTCAGCAGGCAGCTCCGAAGCCCGATCCCTCAGAGAGAACGGCTATACATGAAGCGGGAGGGAGCCGGCAAGCCCGCGGCACCCAGCTGGCCTCGCTCACCTCGTCTTCCGGATCATCCGCGAAGGAATTGGCCCCAAGATCCTCTCCATCATGGCGAGGTGCTCCCGGTTGTCATGTGTCTGAGAGAGAGAGAAATGTAAAGGGAAGGCATGGAACAGATTCCAGTCGTTCTACCTCCAGCCCTGGGTGTCCCCAGTTCAGAACCCCTTGCTGGGCAACGCCTCGGTCGTCTCTACAAGACTGCGGTGATGGAGGGAACCCCATCAGTCCCAGAGGCTCCTGGCTGTACTGGGAAACAGCCAGCGTCCTCTTTCAGCAGTTGTGAGGTAGCCATACAGCGTACAGTTCTCACCTGAAACAGGGTGAAACCCACATAATACTCAAAGATGATGCAGCCAATGCTCCACACATCACAGGGCTGGCTCCAGCCAAGCTCTAAAAAACAACGTTTTTTAAATAAAAGATCCAGTTACGGCCTAAGATTCCAAATCCCTCTCCCATTTAAAAACAAACAACTGGAAAAAACAATTCCCATTCCAGCCAGGCTCCTGATGTGCTGGTGGCAATACACTACCCAGCTGGCAGCAGTGCCAAACCACCAACTTGTAAGTTGTTGACCCTCCCAGAAAATAGAGAGTAGAGCACGTTAAATAAAGCATTTCTCATCTCCTGGGGTAAACCCAGGGCAGCTACTGAACGATGCGGAGGCAAAACGCTCCTCAATCCAGCAGGCAGCACCCAGTGCCCTCGAGGCGAACGCCCGCCTCCGCGGAAAGACCAAGCGGTACCTACCCAGTATGACTTCTGGGGCCCGGTAATGCCGGGTGGAGACAATCGTGCTGTGATGCTCGTGATCAAACGTGGCACTGCCGAAGTCCACCACTCTGATGGCTGTGCTCTTCACGCTCCGCTCGTCCCGCTTCTTCGCGAGGGAGAAGGGTTTCAGTTACTCGGGAGTTTCGAGATGCAGGCTTAGCCCCTTCCTTACGCAGCCGAGGCTTTGCCACGGGAGGGGAAGGCTTCGGAGGCTACGTTAGCGCTGGCAGAGCCCTCAAACAAACTCTCACCATCCCGCAGGTAAGCCTGCGGTCCCTGTGGCTTACTTATAGACTACACAGGCCGTTCACGCAGGATATAGGCCCTGAACAAGCGCGTGAACGTTGTTGGTCAACCCTGGGGCCACGTTCCGACTCCTCCCACTCGCTGATAAGGTCAGGGATAAACCCGAGAGCAGACCTTGAACACAAGGCAGCGCCCTTACCTTTTCCAGGTTATAGGAGAGTTCGTAGTCAGAGTTCACGAAGAGGATGTTCTCCGGCTTGAGGTCAGTGTGAGTGAGTTTATTGTCATGCAGAACTGAGGAGGCAAACAAGAGTCGGGGTGATGGAACAGAAGCAAAGCGAGGCTCGAACATCATTAATTCAGTTTGCTCATACTGGCACCAGTTTAGCCCACGTTCAGAACTGGGTGCGAACAGCCAGGCTAGTCCAGGCCAAGATGCTTCAGTAGAAGCACAAAGATTTACGGTATCGATCACCAGAATGCGTGTGCGGATGCTGAAGCGCCCTGAGCCAGCCCACACGCACCAGAAAACATTGCAAAGGAAAAGAAAAAGGGTTCATTCCAAGCACGCGTTCACCGCTGGAGGGGCAGGAAGGCGCAGTCTCAGAACTGGCGCAGCGGCACCGCAGCGAAAACTCGCTGCTTTGGGCCACCAGTTGCAGAACTGGCAGGGACGCTGGGAGCTTCACAGCTCTGCAGGTCGGGCGAGGCTCAGCGGAGAGAAGAGCAGCGAACACTTACATTTCACGGCCTGGCACACCTGGTAGGCCATGTGCCGTACTTGGTGGATGGGGTAAGGCAGATAGTTGTTGTCCTTCAGGAAATCAAAGGTGCTGAGCCCCAGCAGTTCGAAGGAGATGCACATGTGGCCGTGGTAGTCAAACCAGTCAAACATCCTGACACAAAGACTGAGAGAAAAATCCTGATTCGGGACAGATCTGCACGCACCACGCAGCCGTAATCCCTGCGCCAGGCTCCTCCTTTCCTTCTTCAGTCCGTATCCCAGAGCAAGCCAACACGCCTCCGAAAACGAGCTACCGATGACTTCGGTCACACAACATCAAGCACCTCTCCCATCCCGTCCCTGCGACTGAGCTAAGGCAACGCTCGCCCTTCCATTTTACCGCCAAGAGCGCACTCACTTCGTGTTCTCGGGATCCTTCTCGTTGATTTTCTCCAGCACGTTAATTTCCAGTCGAGCAGCCTCTTTGTATTTCTCTACATTTTTAATGATTTTGAGAGCAACACGTGCACCACCCCTGGGGAGAAACAGGAAGAAAGCGCAAGATCAGCCCTGAGCTGGGTCAGCGAGGCTGTGCCCTGCAAAAAGGGCTCTCTGATCCAGCCTGACCCTGCGAGTTGTGCGGCACAGCCTTCCACACCCTTGCTCAAGCCAGAAGGCGGCCGTTATTAAGGGGCGTCTGCCCAAGCAGCGCCTCTTCCCTCCCTACAAACAGCCCCGAGGCTCCCCCCGACCCCTCTCCAACACGGGGGCGACCCGAGAGGGCGAGCGCCCAGACCAGCGGAGGAATGCTGGAAACCGAGCGACTCCTTTGCACCCCCAGGCTCCCACGTTAAGCAGGAGAGGCTCCGTCGCCAGCTGCGGTCTCTCTTTTCCCCCCCCTCACCACCACGTCCCTCCCTGTCCCGGAGCAGACGTACCTCCGGTGATCGATGCACTGCACCACTCTGCCGAACGTGCCTTCCCCTAAGGTGCTAATAATCTCATCTGGGAGGGAGAGAAAGAGAGGAAAGCAGATGAGAGAGTGAGCGGGACCTGGATGCAGCGCATACACAAGGCAGAGGAGAATGCATTGCAACACCTAACCTGCACACAGCTTGAGAGACCGGAGCAGCGGAAGGCTGACACCGGCTGCACAAGGCAACTTGCCCTAGTTCCCTGGCACTTCAGTAACAATACAAAATATAAACGTAGCTTTAACAAAAGGGGAAGGAAAAGGAGAGGGTTTCTCTTTAATAAACAATGAAAATAAAATGAAACAGAAAGATAAGACAGATCTGCGACTGCGATGGGAGCTTAACTAGAGAGCTAAATTATGTTACGATTTGGCTGTACATCTTTCTTGTAGCCAGTCGCCGACGCGATAGATCAGATGCCCCTCGTCGTCGTCCTCCACACTCTTGGCCCTTCTGCTGCTCTGTCGACTCCGCTGCTGGCCCAGGCAGACAGGGAATTCATCATTCACCAATCAGATTTTCAAACCAGCGCAGCAGCCAGCGTCACGCATTGGTTGGTTTGGAAATTCACATGGTTGTTTGAGGAGGGGTTGCAGGAGGAGATTCCCAGCCAATTCATACGGCACAGAGGAATATATAACGATAGGGATATTGCAAGGGAACATGTCAAGATACAACACACTAGCTCAGAAAAGAAAAAAAACAGTTTGCTTTTCGTTGTAGCAAAAAAAAAAAAAAAAAAGAAAAAAAAAGAAAAAAAAGAACCTACAAACAGCCCCACCCGAACCAGTGTGAGAGCAGAGACGGTCAGAACAAGGGCTAGCGGAGGGGCAGTGGAAGGGGCCAGCTGCTCTCGCTCCTAGGGGGGCTCGGAGAGGAACGGCACTGGCCTTCGGGTCCTGGATAATGCCAAGAGAGCACGCCGAAGCACAACTCTGCGGCCGGGCGCTCAGCGGCCGCGGGAAGAGGCTCGCTTGGGCCCCACGGCGGCCGCTGAGGAAAGGCAGCAGAAGGCAGGCGCTGGGAAGTCCTGCACAAGCAAAGGGCCAGGCTGCCCCACACAGGCACGCCCCATCCCGTTCCAACAACCACCCACATAGCTTCCCCCAGCCCCCACACTCAGAAAAAGATGAATTCAGGGATTTCAGAAGCAACTCTCGGTACAACGATCCATCCAAAACCAGAGAGAATTTACGAGTGACTGCCTGGGGGAAGATGTGACACTTCTTCCTAGGCCCTCCCCCAAAGAAGCTGATCCTGGAAGGACTAACTTCCAGGAGAGAAGCAGAGGCCCAACAGGGAACAGGGACAGCCTGGGATGAGGCAGATAAGAGGTTTATGCCAGAAGAGAAAATTCCTGCCTTCAGTTCTTCAGCTAAGTATCCCCACACCTGGGAGCCGCGGGCCGGCAGACTTGGGACCCGACTCCAGCCCGCAATCCCATCCCTGGACACACAGCCAGAACAGACCAGACAACACTGAGAGCTCCACACACAGAGCAGAGAACGCGTCTGGGGTCTAACAGAAGTGGAAGGTGAACGGCAGAACAGACAAGAAGAGAAAGCCAGGGACACTGCTGGGAAGAGCCTGCGATGGTTGCTGCCTCCACCTGAATTGACCGGTCCACAAGCTCTGCTCCTTCGCAAAGCCCCTGGCGCGACACCCCACGTCAGCTGGGCCCACCCAGGCTCCTGCTCTGACGCAGGACCTAACCCTCAGAGACGGGGGGGGCTTCCTGCCACAGGACACAGGCCCCACGCAGGGACCGCGGGGACCGAGCCGCCTGTCGCAGGCAGAGCGAGCTCTCTGGGACCAGGATCAGCTGAACGTTTTGTTTGCTGTACAAATCTCGCACAAAAGCCTGCTTGGCCGGGGTTCCTGACAGCTCCTAATGAGCATCTACCGAACAAAAGCAGCGCTCTGCAGGGATAAAGGAGCTGAGGACTGCAGCACCGCCCCGGGGGACACGCCAGCCTCGCGAGGCACGCCTGTCCTCCTCCCACCTCTGAGCGGGCCACGCTAAGAGAGGGTCCGAGCCGCCTGCGCCCAGCTGGCACAGGGCAGCCGCTGCCGAGGCGCATCAGGATGGTGGACAAGAACCGCTGCCTGCACCAAAGGCTTTCTACGCATTTCTCAAGCTGAGTCCGAGAGAGCGTTAGAAAGTGAGTTTTCTACTTACCCAGCTCGCCACCTGGGAGAGAAAGGTTACAGGGGAGGCCCAGCACAGCAGGATACTCACCGATGAGGAGCGACTAAAGGACCGGCTGCGGCGCCGCCTCCGCCTGTGCTTACGCCGGCTGCTTTTGCAGCTCCGGTAGCTGCCCTCGCGGTCCCGGGAGCGTCGGTACTCGTAGGAATGACGGTACTCGGGTTCATAGTAGGCTTCTCCTCGCTCGCGGCTGTAATCGTTCCGCCGGTAGCTGTCACAGTAACGCCGGTCGTAGGCCCTCCTGTCTGCTGAGTGGTCGTCGTAGCTGGGGAGGGGAAGCAAACCGAGGGGATTCAGTTACGAACACCGCCCGGGAAGTTACAGCTCCCGGCACAGGAGAAAACAGGGCCCAGGCCACCCAGGAGCCGGGCTGACCACAGCTGCCTCCGGCCGAGCTGGAGAAACGCTGCAGGGTTCAGGGGCACGCCCCGTCTTTGCAGCCTCACCTCCTGGATCGGACGTGGTAACTGTCTTCCCGACGGTGCCGACGGTCACGCTCGCTGCTGCTCGATCGCGACCGTGTCCGCCGTCTCTTGTGTTTGCGACTTCTGTAGCGCTCGTGATAGCTGCCTCGGCTGCTGCGCTCCGACGAGCGGTACCTTCTAGAGTGAGGCATCTACAGGGAGAAGAGACGGCAATGACTTTGTGAGGCAGCTGCCAGGGAGAGGAACCAGTGCAGATCGTCTGTGGCCAAGGAGCTGCTAAGGCAAGGAAGGGGGAGGCAATCGGCAGCGTGTCTGAGCGCGCAGGGGGGATTTGAGAGGGAGCGGACAAACTTCTGAGAGACCCCAGAACCCCGTACGAGAGGGGATGCGACCGCCCGCACGGGCTGTGCTCGCTGCGGTTCTGTTTCCCAGGTTACTTTCCCCTCTTCACGCCCATCTCTGCTGGCCACAGCTCCAGGAGCAGCATTTGCACCTTCGGGGCTTCCACCTTCTCCCTTTAAGCTAACCTGCTCCCCAGGAAGGCGAGAAGCACCCCCAAGGAGAACTGAAGGAAGGGGAAATGAAGCTCAGGATATCACTGGCACTTGGCTCAAAGTCCTCGCACGCCACTACTGGAGACACCTAAGGGGGCAGCTCCTGGAGAGGTCTCTGGTTTACGGCCCAGCAAGCGACATCTACGCTTCCCGCTGCAAGCGGGGAGGGCCCTACAGCATCCGGGGAGCAAACCCACCCTTTCCACGTTAACGAAGCCTCGCAGACCCTACCTCAGAGGGCAGGAGCACTCCCCTCCACCCCTCCGGTGGGACGGGAGAGCCAAGAGCGAAGGAGGAACCCCTCCATAAGATGGCAGCCCGGGGCCCAGCCCTGAAGCGCTAATTTCATGGGATCCCGCTCCCATCGCCAGACCTCACTCCGCAACTCTCCGACATTCCCCACACGTATTTCGGTCCCGAAGCGTCAAGCGCCTCAGTCTGCCCCGTCTCCGCTGGCGAAGAGCTGGAGCTGCTTTTATCCACAGACCCCACACCAGCGATTTTCTCCCCCCCCCAAGGTACGCTCGCACCCCCGGCCGCCTTCCCGCGCCCACCCCCACGTTACAGGCACTACCGAGAGGCACAACCGCCCCCGGTGCTGCCGTGACCGGTGGGGGGGCACGGGCTCGTTACACCCGAGCGAGCCTCACCCTCCGGAGCAGGGCCGGGCTCGGCGGGGCCGCTCACGGTGCCCCCCGCCCCGGCGGCCCCGCAGCCGGCTCCCCCTGCGCCCCGGGCGGGCACCGCCTCCGGTCTTTAATTAAAAGCGGCGTGCGAAGGCGAGGCCGGCGGCCCGCCAGGGCCGGGCACGCTCGTTACGAGCACCGGGGCGTTTCGCAGCAGCTCTGGAACCGGTTTGGGGACGATGATGGCGGCCGCGCTCCCTGCCCTGCTCCGCGGCCGCCGGGCGGGGCCGCGCCGAGCGCCAAAAGCGGAAGCACCGGGGCCCGGCCGCCGAGCGAGGGGTTGGGCCCGGACACCGGGAGAAGCGGCGGGAAGGGGCGGCGGGGGGGGGGGAACCTCCCGCCCCCGGTGCCCCAGGGCCCGGCCGCGGCCTCCTCGGCCCATCCGGCCCCGGCACCGCCCCCCCGGGAACGCCGCGGCCCCGCGAGGAGCCGCCGGCCCGGGGCTGCCCCGCAGGGACCTGGGCCGCCCCCGCCAGCCACGGAGGCCGCGGCCTGGCCTGGCCTGGCCTACCCCCGCCCCGCCGCGCCCCGCCGCACCGTCCTCGCAGCCAGCCCGGTGCGCTTGTCCCACAGGAAATCCGTGATGGCGGCCGTGGGCCCCCGGGAATCCCGGGCCCCGCTCCAGCTGCTCCGGCTCCGCCGCTCGCTGCCGCCGCGCCCCGCCGCGCCGCCGATCCGGGTCCCCGCCAGGCCGCGCGCAGCTCGCCGCGGCGCCGCGCACGCACGCACGCCGTGCGTCACGACGGCGCTCGCAGCGGCGGCGGGGCGGGGCCCGGGGGCGGGGCCGAGGGGCGGGGCGCGGCGGCGGCCGTCGCCCCCGGAGCCCCGCCCACCGGCCCCGCCCCGCCCGCCGCGGGGTCCCGCGCCGCCGCCGCCGCCGCCGCCGCCGCCGCCCGGGCCTCGCTGCTCGCCGCGCCGCCGCTCCGGTGCCGCCGGCGCCTCCCCGCTGGCGGCGGGGCCCGGCCGCCGCGCCCGCGCCAGGGCGTGCGCAACAGGCGGGCGGCGGCGGAGCCGCGGGCGGCGGCGAGGGAGAGCGGCCGGTGACCGAGCGGCCGGGGGCGGCGAGCGAGCGCCCGCCCGGGGCCGGGCATGTGCGGCGGGGCGGCGGGCAGGGCGCCCGGGCAAGGGCGTTTGAAGGAAACGTGAGGCGCGGCGGCGGCGGCGGAGGCATGGACGCGGCGCCGGGCCGGAGCCCCGAGCCGCGGGAGAAGCCGCCGGTGCTGGACGGGGAGGCGGCGGGGGCACCCGCGGGGGCGGCGGGCGCGGCCCCGGCCTCGCCGGCGGCGACGGAGCAGATCGTGGCGGAGGGCGAGGCGGCGGCGGCGGCGGGCACGTTCGTGCAGCGGCAGCTCGGGGCCATGCTGCAGCCCGCCGTGAACAAGTTCTCGCTGCGCATGTTCGGCAGCCACCGGGCCGTGGAGATCGAGCGGCAGCGGGTGAAATCGGCCGGCGCCTGGATCATCCACCCCTACAGCGACTTCAGGTGGGACCCGGGACCCCGCCGCCGCCGCCCCGGCCCCGGCGCCGCCGCCCCGGCCCGGCCCCGCCGCTGTCCGCGGTGCTGAGCGCGGCCCCGCCGCCGGCCACCGGCGGGGCAACAAGTGAGGGGCGCCGGGGCTCCGCAGCCGCAACCGGGCGAGCCGCCGCGGGGCCGGCCCTTACCGGTACCCCCGGGCCGCGCTGCCCCAGCCCCTTCCCCACCCGGCCCCACCGGGAGCACGGGCAACTTTCTTCTGCCTCAGCCCCCGAGCCCCGCACCCCCGGGCCCTCGGGGCTCCCGCGGGGCCGGGGGCAGCCCAGCCCGGCCTGGGACCTCGGCCACCCGTCGGGGGCCCCTCGCAGAGCTTCCCCCCCGTTCCGCGGCCGGTGAGGCGCCGCGGGGGTCCCGGGCCCCGGGAGCCTTGCCCAGCACCGGCTGCGTCGCCACAGCCCGGGGCAGCTGCTGGAGGAGGGCAGGGCACCCAGCGAGGAGCCGGGCCTGGCTCAGGGTGTCACCGGGATCACAGGGAGAGCTCAGGGACGGATGATGTGGGAGGAACTGGGTGTCACGGGGATGTTGAGTCATATAGGGTGGGCTCTCTCTACGGGGGATGAAGCTGCCAGGCAGTCATCTCCCGCAGCAAGCCGTGACACGGCCGATGTCCCCGGCCTGGCGGGGCACCCTGGAGCGGGGCCGGCACCCGCCGCGGCTCCCCGGCACCTGTAGCCAGCTCCCCTCACCACTGGGCCCCGACCTCCCGCGCCTCCCAGCTCCCCCGCGCCGCTCCAGCGTGACACCGCGGGCCGCGAGCCCTTAGAGCCCTTTTCCCGGGGCAGCCCCCCCCAAAGTTTGCCAGCCTGGGCTTGGCAGGGGCGGCTCGCGCAGCCGGCGCCCTGCGCTGAAGGTGACACGAAGCGAGCTGGCAGGTGGACAGCCGGCGGGATTACGCCGGTGTTTATCACATTATGGGGATACACAAAGGCCACTGAGATCAGGGCCCCGCACGTTCGGCCTGTAACGGAGTAAAGGACGGGGCCTGCCCTAAAGAGCTTAAGCCTAAACCTGGAGCGAGAGCTGCCGGCGGGCTCAGGCGGCGGCGGGAGGCCGGCGGCGGGGGTGCAGGAGGCGATTCCTTGGCCAGGTCAGGCCCCTTCTGCCTTGGCTGGCATCTCCTTGCCCTGCCCCGGCAAACCTTGGCCATGGGCAAGGAGGTGTTAATTTGCGCGAGGCTCCTCGCTCCAGGCTCCGGTGCTCTCTTGCCGAAGGAGCCTCACGTGGTGCTGCGACTTCTCCTCCCTCCTCCTCCCAAAGCCCGGTGCCTCTGCCCCACCGAGGACGCAGGGCACGAAACACCCGCAGCTTCTCGGCAAAAGCCGGGTTGGATCCACGAGTTGCCCTGAGGTCACCTTTGGAGATTCGGGTCCATACCCACAGCCAGGGCCGGGGCTACCGGGGGCAGCCGAAGGTGGGAGCTGGACTTTTCCAGGCACCCATAAAGACTCGGAGTGTGGAGCCTGGGAGTCCACCAGGCCGCTGCCGGAGCCGTCGCAGGCCGCCTGAAGAAAGGCGTTACCTGCGTTTGTGTGAAGACTGAAAACATCCCAGCCGCATTTGCATGTGAACAGGGACGCTGAATTTCATGGCATAACCGAACGCTAACCGACTGCTGCCTGGTGCCTCTTGGCTTTTCTTCCGAAGCCTCTAAGCTTGTCCGCTCTCAGAAAAAGGAGGTGGATTAAGGTCTCCTGCAGGCCCTGGGCTGTGGAGCTCCCGCCCAGTGCTCGCGAGCAGCCCCAAGGCGTGTTCCTCCCACCTTCCCGTGGCCGTGGCACTCCTCTGTCCTTGCTCGGATGCAGCCTGGCTCGCCCGTGCTACGATCCCGACCGCCTCCCTGGCCCCCGACTCCCTCGGCCGCCCCGGGAGCTCGGCGCTCCGTTTGCATAACCAGCAAAGCTTATTCTAAATCCTGCTAAGCCTGGGTGGTGGCAGGGAGCTGGCGGGTGACAGGGAGCTCCGGGGAGCAAAGCCCACCTCCTCCCCGAGTTTCCACAGGGCAGATGTCAAAGTTTTGGGGCGGGGGCATACGTGCACAAGCACTGCCGTGCCACGAGGAGCGACAGCCAAGCTTCCTCGAGCACAGCCCTCCGATCCCCCCCGCACGGGGCGATGTTTGCTCCCCCAGACCCTTGGCCCTGCTCTGCCTCGAGAGCCGGTGCAGAATTGCTCCTCTCCGCACACGTATGCTTGTGTGTCCCAGCCAAGCAGAAGGGTCTTAGTCATGCGTGTGGGCAGGCACGTGTGCCTGCGCCCTGAGCGCCGGTCGCTCCGCGTTGTCTTGGACTCTAACTTTGATCCCGGGTTTGGTTTCTGACTGCCTGTGTCCTGCCTCTCCCCGCTTCTCCCTGCCCCGCTCCGTCCCCCACGCTCCCTCCCTGCAGGTTTTACTGGGACCTCATCATGCTGCTCCTGATGGTGGGGAATTTGATCATCCTGCCAGTGGGCATCACCTTCTTCAAGGATGAGAACACCCCGCCCTGGATCGTTTTCAACGTGCTTTCGGACACTTTCTTCTTGGCTGACCTGGTGCTGAACTTCCGGACAGGCATCGTGGTGGAGGACAACACGGAGATCATCCTTGACCCTCACACCATCAAAATGAAGTACTTGAAGAGCTGGTTCCTGGTTGACTTCATCTCCTCCATCCCGGTTGACTACATCTTCCTCATCGTTGACCTGGAGACCCAGGTGGATTCTGATGTCTACAAGACAGCCCGGGCCCTGCGCATCGTCCGCTTCACCAAGATCCTCAGCCTGCTGCGCCTGCTGCGCCTCTCACGCCTCATCCGCTACATCCACCAGTGGGAGGAGGTGAGAACCCCTTGGGGCTCCAAGGGCCCTGGTCAGGGTCTGGGGCCAGGTCGGGGATCCCTGGCTGTGGGGGACGGCTGGCAGGGGCTGCTCTGGGAAAAGAGTTTCTCTGTAGCTTCACTCCTGCCTCTTCCCCAGATCTTCCACATGACGTACGACCTGGCCAGTGCTGTGGTGAGGATCTTCAACCTCATCGGCATGATGCTGCTGCTGTGTCACTGGGACGGCTGCCTCCAGTTCCTGGTGCCCATGCTGCAAGACTTCCCCGAGGATTGCTGGGTCTCCATCAACCACATGGTGGTGAGTGCCCCGGGCAGGGGCGATACCGGCCGCGCGTCTGCCTCGGGGGGCGAGGAAAGGATTTGGTTCACATCTTGTGCTCTGAGGCTGGAGCTGCCTGGATCCACGTGCTGCCGAGCAGCGCCTCCCTGGTCATAGCCCTGCAACGGCAGTGAGATGGGATACAGGGAATCTCCGCGTCACCTTCCCATCTCAGCCCACCTTGGCTGCTGCTGGAGTCGGAGCAGCCGGGGGAATCCCTCGTGCCCTGCCAGGAGGGAACAGGGCAGTGGGGCTCCTGCCTCTTCCCCCGAGCAGGGGCTGGTGCGGGCTCAGGGCTTTGCACAGTCCCCTGTGCCTCCTCCCGGAGCAGAGCTCTGCCCTTCGGGCTTGGACACGTCAGAAACCTTTTCCTCCCTGAGGCTTTGGACTCCCTGGCTCTGGGGAGGGGGGACCGGAGGGTTCAGCCCAGCAGGTCCCTCCAGCAGCCCCCCCAGCACTGCTGTTCCCTCGTCTGCAGAACGACTCCTGGGGGAAGCAGTACTCGCACGCCCTGTTCAAGGCCATGAGCCACATGCTCTGCATCGGCTACGGCCAGCAGGCGCCCGAGGGCATGACCGACGTCTGGCTCACGATGCTGAGCATGATCGTGGGGGCCACCTGCTACGCCATGTTCATCGGCCACGCCACCGCCCTCATCCAGTCACTGGACTCGTCCCGGCGCCAGTACCAGGAGAAGGTCAGCGGGGTGGGGTAGTGAGTGCCTGGGTACTGGGGGAGGACGCCCTGGCGTGAGTGGGTCCAGTTCCAAAAGCTGCTCAGCACGGGCTGCCCTGCCCGGCAGGTTCCTGCCCTGATCTCTGCCCTTGCCACTCACCCGGGGGGTGCGGGAACGGGGTCTGGCTGCCCGTGTGGCCAGAGACGCCCCGTTCGTGATGCTGGGGTTCCCCCTAGCACAGTGAGGCCACCACCCTCACCTCTGCCCTGGGGCCCTCTGCTCCCTGAGCGCACGGGGGTCCCGTCCTCTGCCCCAGAGGTGGCCTTTGGGACAGGGCCCTGGAGCAGGGTTGGCTGGATCCCAGCTCCGGCAGCAGCTCCTTCTCACCATCAAAGAGAGGGAAAGCGTTGGCCAGCAGCGCCGCCGGCCTCTGGCGCGGTGCAGCTTGTGTCAGCGCAGCCCCGTGTGGCTCTGCCTTGTCCCCACAGTACAAGCAAGTGGAGCAGTACATGTCATTCCACAAGCTGCCCGGGGACACGCGCCAGCGGATCCACGAGTACTACGAGCACCGCTACCAGGGCAAGATGTTCGACGAGGAGAACATCCTGGGGGAGCTCAGTGAGCCGCTCAAAGAGGTACGGGTGGGCACCCCGGTGCTGGTGACCTGGGGAGGGGGGCTGGTGCTTGCTGGGGTCAGGCTCGGCGATGTCGCCGCTGACCTGCTGCTCCTCACCCCGCAGGAGATCATCAACTTCAACTGCCGCAACCTGGTGGCCAACATGCCCCTCTTTGCCAATGCGGACCCCAACTTTGTGACAGCCATGTTGACCAAGCTGCGCTTTGAGGTCTTCCAGCCCGGGGACTTCATCATCCGCGAGGGCACCGTGGGCAAAAAGATGTACTTCATCCAGCACGGGGTGGTCAGCATCCTCACCAAGGGCAACAAGGAGACGAAGCTGTCCGATGGCTCCTACTTTGGGGGTGAGGCTGGGCTGGGGGAGCTGGAGAGCAGAGGGAAGCGAGAGCTGCTGGGGGGCAGGGGCCGGGGCATCCCTGATGTTTCTGCCTGCTGCACCCTCTGCCCATCCCCTTTGCCCAGTGCCAAAGGCTTGGCACCCACCTCGCACCGGGCTCTGGGGCCCCGAAGTCCACCACTCTTGTTCTTAGGGGGTACCTTGTCCAGCAGATTGAATCGGGGGGAGCGGCAGTCAGAGCCCTGAATTCTGGCTGCCTGGGGCAGAGGGGGCATCCACCCGCCCCGCCTCTGGCCGGAGAGGAGGGTGGCTTGGCACAGAGCACCTGAGCCAGTTGATAGGCTACGAGCACGGGTTTGGGAGAGAAGCAGGCCAGGCGACCACAGCAGCCGTGCCCAGGGATGTCTCCATGGCCCGGGGAGGGAGGAAAAGGCTGTGCCTGGCCGAGGGCACGGCCGTGGCTGTCCCATCTCCCGAGTCTGTCTCTCCTCCTGAGTCGCGCTCTGTTTCCGTGCAGGGTGTGGGAGTACGGGGCAGTCCTGTCCCCGCCTCCGGCTGCCGTTATCTGGGGAGGCTGTTGGGAAGGGGACGGATGGCTGTGTCATCCTGACACCCAAACCTGTCTCCCTGCAGAAATCTGCCTGCTGACGCGGGGCAGGCGGACTGCCAGCGTGCGAGCTGACACCTACTGCCGCCTCTACTCCTTGTCGGTGGATAATTTCAACGAGGTGCTGGAGGAGTATCCCATGATGCGCAGGGCCTTTGAGACGGTGGCCATGGACCGGCTGGACCGCATAGGTGAGGAACAGCCCCTGGGCCCAGCATGGCCGCCTCCGCGCCTGCTCCCCGGGGCCACGGCACCCCAGCCCCATGGGTGACGGCATCATGGACCCCGTGGGTGATGGCATCACAGACCCCGTGGATCACGGCACCCCAGCCCCATGGGTCCCCAGCAATGAGGATGAGAAGGAGCACAGGGAAGGAGCCTGCCTCCAGGATCCCTCTCTCCTCCCAGGCAAGATACAGGCAACGCCATAGGACAGGCTCCCAGGGAGGCTGTCACCCCCCCCCCCCATATTTGCACTGTCTGGCGTTGGCCGGCTGCTCGTCCTCGCCGCCCCCTCACCTGCGGAGGACAAGCAGGACCACAGACCCCAGCCTGGAGCCTTTGGAGCCAGGACTCCCCTGTTTGGTCCCTGCTTCTCCCTCTCCCCCAGCCCAGACCCTGCCCAGGGTCTTCCTTCCCTTCAGCACACCGGTGAGGTTTCACTGTCCCTTCCCCACTGCCCCCCCTGCCCTCCGCACTGTCCCTGAGAGCCAGCGCTCCCAGGGTCGGTGACACTGCCGCCTCCAACCCAGGGAAGAAGAACTCCATCTTGCTCCGCAAGCGAGCCGAGCACAGCACGGGGCCCATGAACAACGAGATGATCCAGCAGATCATGAAGCACGACCAGGACATGGCCCACAACATCCAGGACCTGCAGCAGATGGCGATGGGCCGGGAGCTGAGCGGCAAGCCGGTGATCTGGGAGCCGCTGGTGCACGCGCCCCTGCAGACAGCCGCCGCCACCACCAACGTGGCCATTGCCTTGACTCACCAGCACAGCCTGCAGGCTCACATCTTCCTGCCGCCCTCCTCCATCTCCAGCCCGCTCTCACCTGAGGCCACCCTGCTCACCAAGCAGGTGCGCAGGTCCCAGCCCAGCCTGGGAGGCTCCCGGCCCTCCTCCGTGAGCTCCCCGTCGGGGGCGCAGTCCCACCTCCAGACGCCCGCCGCCGGTTCGCCTTCCTCCCCCATGGTCCAGTCCCAGGCGCCCCTGGAGAGCGGGGGCCAGAGACCAAGCCACGGGGCGCAGCCCCTGCCGCGCGCGGCGCAGAAGGGGGAGCTGCCGGCGGCCAAGCAGCCCCCAGCCGGCTCCCAGCCCCAGCTCTCCAAGTCCCGGGGCGCCTCGGTCTCCACCTCGTTGCTGCAGCAGGCGGCGGGGGCTCCGTCCCCCAGCTCGGAGCAGGCGCTGCCGGCGGGGAGAACGCTCCACTACAGCCTGTCCCGAGCCACCGGCTCCCACATCTCTCTTCTGATGCAGCCCCAGCAGCTGGTGAAGCACAGGAGCATCCAGGGCCTGCCTGTGGGGCGGCTCACCCAGGACGTCCGGCTCCTCTCCGCCTCCCAGCCCTCCCTTCCCAATAAAGTGGCCCAGCAAGCCGACGGGAGCTCCTTGCAGCAGGGCAGGAAATCCGCGGGGAACCTGGCCCGCAGATCCTCTCCCTCGGTAGCCGGACTCCTCGCCAAGCCATGTCCGGGGATCCCAGGCCAGCCGGCACACCCGCAGCAGATGCCTTCAGGATCGCTGGCTCAACCCAGCCGCTCCGTGGCGGGAGCATCCACCCCGCAGTCCCCGGTCTCCGCGTCCAGGCAGGCAGCAGGTCCCTCCCGCAAGGGCTCCGTGGCCTTCAGCCCCGAGGTGGAAACGGGGAAGCCCAAACTCCCGTCCAACATGTGAGCCCCCGGCGGCACCCGTGCACAGGCAGGAGGGACCCGGGCACCCCGGCGGCACCCGTGGCAGGAGAGCGGAGGCGGCAGGAGAGGCAGAGCGCCTGGCGAAGGCCCCCAGCCCCGGCTGCGTCGGAGGGAAGATGAGGTGAGCGGCAGCGCCTGGGGATGTGGACTGGCTGCTCCGGGCACGGGGACACAGCAGGGACGGGTGTGGGGCACCCCCAGAGCTGGCCCGGCTGGATGAGGAGGGGGCTCTGCTGACTGCCCCAAGGCGGGGACCCTGCCTGGGCTCTCCCCTCCTTGCTCCATCGCCATCCCTCCTGAGTCCTGCCCTCCTGGAGGCAGCAGGACGGGTCAGAGCCCTCGTCCAAACCCCGGCCTCCCTGGGGAGCCCGGCTCCCCGCAACCGCTCCTTGGGGGCCGGGCCCCGCCACACTCTGCCCTCGCGCCCCACGGCCTCTCTTCGGGGCCAGGCCGGCGCTGGCGGCTCCTCCAGGCTCATCCTCTCGCAGCAGCAGCCACCACATGCCCACCTTGATCCCCGGAAAGCTCTGCCCAGCGCCTTCGCTTTTTGGGCGAGGAGGGAGAGGCAGCCCCCCGGGGCCCACGGCCGAGGGCAGAGCGAGGGGGCTGGAGCCCATGGCGGGGTGCCCCCGGGCAGGCGGAGCGCGGGTACCCAGGGCCAGCGGGGGCCAGATCCCCGCTCCCTGAGGCCCTGGCAGGTCCCTTGGGGCACGGTGCCAGGACCCGGGGGTCCCGGGCAGGGTCCCCTGGTGTGATGAGTGCCAAGCGCTGGAGCCGGGGGCAGGTGGGTCTCCCACGGAGCAGCGCCCGGGTGCCTCTCCCCGGCTTGGGGGAGCATCTTGCCTCAGAGGTGCCGGGTCCCCATGGGGCTGGGATGTGCTGCTGGGCAGGGCTCTGCCCTCACACCCGGGTGCTGCGGCCTGGACCCTCGCCACGCTCCGGCGAGGGGACGGCCCGGGGGGACCCGGCTGCCCGCGGCTCCTGGGAGGCTGCTCAGCCCGGGCTCTGCTCCCCGCCTGCCCTGCGCTGCGGTCCCGATTCCAGACTGCCCGGAGACGCCGGTCACCAGCGCTGCAGCGAGCGAAAGGGTGTCGCGAAGAGATGCCAACCCCGGGCAGCGCCTGGGTGACGTGCAGGGCCGGGGGGCTGCCTCCCCTTGCCCTCCTGGGTCTCCGTGCGGGAGGGCAGGGGCCCGGGGTCCCCGTGGCCAGCCCCCATCGCCCCTCCAGAGCCAGTAGTCAGCAATGTGTGTTCGAGTCGTGGCTCTGCTGAGAAGCTGAGCTCTGCTTACAGTGTCGCTTTGGGCCAACCGTGTTAACAGTCCTGGTTAGAGTAGTGTCCCCTCCCGCCGCCGCCGCCGCGCTGCGCAAGCTGCTTCCCACTACTGGAGTCAGGAACCATGGCTTGTAGTCGTGCTCTGGGGCTTGGCTGCCGCCGAGCAGGGCCCGCCGGACCCCCGGTGCAGCGGGCGAGGGTCTCGTTCCATGCGGTACTTCTCAAAGTGAGGTCTTCAGTTCTCCCCCCTTGTGTTTTGGGATGTCGGGACCAGTGCGGACCGCAGCGCTGCGCGGGGAGCCCAGCCTTGCGGGGCACAGCAGCCTGGCAGGAATCCCGCCAGCGTGTCCGTCGGAGGGGATGTCCAGCACTGCCTTTTTTTCACGGACTTCGACTCCCCTTCCCCGCCCACCCCCGCATCCCGCTCCATCCCCATGGTCGGTGTCTCCCCGGCAGCCCCTCGGGAAGGGGTCTGCAGCCGGGCCGCATAGTCAGACATTCCCGGGCTGTGTTTACACTGCGTGACGTAGATGTTTTAGCGGTCATCCTAGGTGTCCCCCGCAGAGCACGCGGGCCGGCCCGGACGACACCGAGCACGGCTCCACTTCTGCCGGCTGCGCCGCTGGTGCACCCTCCCCACGCCGCAGCCCCGTGCCAGGAGCCAGAGCCACCCTGCGCTCCCGTCACCGCCGCGGCGGATCCCTGCCGTGAGCCGCGTCAGCTCGCGGCCCCGGCGCCCCGTCCCGGCGGGGAGGCGAGAGGGGCGGCTGGAGGGGCCGGGGGTGCGGGCCGTGCGCACGCGTGTCTCCGCGGCGTGCGTGGGCGCAAGTCTAGCCACCAAAGACCATGATCCTTCACTCTTGCACTCACGGCAGTCGATGTACAGAGCTTGTAGTTTTCATATCGCAGAGAATTTAAAAGCGTTTTTTTATTTTTGGTCGTTGTACATAATGGATTTAAATAATAAAGAGAGATTCTGAGCTGGTCTGGGGGAGCCTCCTTCGGCGCTGCCCGCCGGCACCCCCAGCGCCCTGCCCGCGGGGACGGGGAGCGGGGGACGCCGCTGTCCCCCTCCTACTTAGAAGCCGGATCCGACCCTGGCCCTCCCCGCAGCTGGGGCACCCTTGGGTGCCCGGCGAGGGGCCTCTCCCCGGCCCCGCAGCCCCAGGGAGCGCAGCGGGAGCCCAAAGGCGACAGCTCCCCTCCCGCCCGCCCCCGTCCCTTTAGGCCCCGGGGAGATTAATGTTTAATCTTTGCTTATTTTCCCCTTCCATCTCCCTTCTGTTTATTAACCCGGGGGGGAGGAGGAGGTTTGGTACCGCCTGATTACAGAGCAGACTCCAGGCATTAACTAGATTAAATGAAGGTCACGCAGCGCGAGACGGGCTGGGGTGCCCGAGCCCCGGCAGCCGGGGCGTTTGCGGTGCGCAGCGCAGCCGGCACGGGTCTGGGGGCACAGCTTTGCTCCGCCTGCCCCCCTCCTCGGCGGCTCCTGCCTCCGCGCCCCGCCGCAGCACCCTCGGCACGGCGCAGGCACGGGCGGGCACCCCGCGGTGCCCTGCCGCTCTCCCCACCGCAGCCCCGCTGCGGGGCTGCGTCACCGGGACCAGGACGCTGCTGGCGGCCCCACCATCAGCAAGAATTAGGCTCTGTGACACACGATGAGATCAGAGCTGATTAGTGGTTTCTTTCTAATTTGATTATTTCAGATTACACTGAAGCCAGCCTGATTAAGGCTGCGCGTAGGCTAACGGTCCCCTGCCCCAGCACCCTGCTGCAGGGCCGGGCTGCCAGCACCAGGGCCTGGCTCTGCCCGGCCGGCGAGCCGCTCCGCAGAGCGCACCGAGGCTGCCGGAAGCGAAAAGGAGCGTTTTGGTGAAAATACAATTCCAGCACGTCCCATGCCTGCCCACCATTTACCCAGGGCAGCTGCTCAGGCAGCCGATGCCGCTGGGGCTGGGGAGGGGGCAAAGGGACCCGCTGGCTCCCTGGAGCCCTGCGGGGTTGCCACCAGCCCGGCCACGGCCCCCGGCTGCGGAGCGGGGGGGCTCGGCCCCAAGCCCCTGCCTTCCCGGCTGCGGCCATGGCAGGTGGGGGTTTAGCCGGCCGACAAGGCCGGGGTTGATTAAACCGGGGTCAGCTGAGAGGATTAGGGCGGGTAAGTGGGACGTCGCCAACCAGCAAGGGGGGCCCGGGAGGGAGCTGCAGGGCCGGCAGCGGCCCTGGGGGCACCGTGCGGGAAGGGCGGCAAGTCCTCGGCCCAGCTGGGAGCCAACCCCCGCTCCAGCCCGGTACCGGGGTTCACAGAATCACAGAATCGTTAAGGTTGGAAAGGACCTCTGAGATCATCGAGTCCAACCGCTAACCCAACGGCCTGGTCCACCTCTGAACCATGTCCCTAAGCACCACATCCACACGTTGTTTGAACACTTCCAGGGGCTGTGATTGCACCCCTGCCCTGGGCAGCCTGTGCCAGGCCCTGACAGCCCTTTGGGGAAGGAGTTTTCCCCAATCCCCAACCTAACCCTGCCCTGGCGCAGCTTGAGGCCGTTCCCTCTCGTCCCATCACTTGTTCCTGGGGAGAAGAGCCCGACCCCCCCGGCTCCAGCCTCCTTTCAGGCAGTTGCAGAGAGCGATGAGGGCTCCCCTCAGCCTCCTCTTCTCCAGGCTGAGCACCCCCAGCTCCCCCAGCCGCCCCTCCCCACCCTTGTGCTCCAGCCCCTTCCCCAGCCTCGCTGCCCTGCTCTGCCCACGCTCCAGCCCCTCCATCTCCTTCTGGGGGTGAGGGGCCCAGCGCTGAGCACAGGATTCGAGGGGCGGCCTCACCAGTGCCCAGCACAGGGGGACGATCCCTGCCCTGCTCCTGCTGGCCACACCATTCCTGACACAAGCCAGGATGCCACTGGCCCTCTTGGCCACCTGGGCACACTGCTGGCTCATGTTCAGCCGCTGTCGCCCACCACCCCAGGTCCTTTCCCGCCGGGCAGCTCCCAGCCGCTCCTCCCCACGCCTGCAGCGGTGCCTGGGGTTGTTGTGCCCCAGGGGCAGGACCCGGCCCTGAGCCTTGTTGCCCCTCACACAGTGGCCTGTGCCCATCGACCCGGCCTGGCCAGGTCCCTCTGCAGAGCCTCCCTGCCCTCCAGCAGATCAACGCTCCCACCAAACTGGGTGTCATCTGCAAACTGACTGAGGGTGCCCTCGATCTCCTCATCCAGATCATCGATAAAGATATTGAGCAGAACCAGCCTCAGTACTGAGCCCTGGGGACACCACTGGTGTCCAGTTGCCAACTGGATTTGACTCCATTCACAACTCTCTGGGCTCGGCCATGAGCCAGTTTTTGACCCAGCGGAGAGCGCACTTATCCAAGCCGTGAGCGGCCAGTGCCTCTAGGAGAATGCTGTGGGCAACGGTGCCAAACACCTTGCTAAAGCCCAGGCAGCCAACACCCACAGCCTTCCCCTCGTCCACTAAGGGCCACCCTGTCACAGGAGATCAGGTTGGTCAAGCAGTGCTGGTCAACGTCTTCACCAGTGACACAGACAGCGGGATCGAGCGCACCCTCAGCAGCTTTGCAGGTGACACCCAGCTGAGCGGCGCGGGTGACGCCTGAGGGACGGGATGGCATCCAGAGGGACCCGGGGAGGTGGGACCGTCTGAGCCTCACGGGGTTCAGCAAGGCCAAGTGCGGGGTCCTGCACCTGGGTGGGGGCAACCCCCGGTACCAGCACAGGCTGGGGGATGGAGGGATGGGGAGCAGCCCTGAGGAGAGGGGCTTGGGGGTGCTGATAGACGAAAAGGTGGCCAGGAGCCGGCAATGTGCTCTGGCAGCCCAGAAAGCCACCGTCTCCTGGGCCGCATCCCCCGCAGCATGGCCACGGGGCGAGGGAGGGGATTCTGCCCCTCTGCTCCGCTCGGGGGAGACCCCCCCGGAGCCCTGCATCCAGCTCGGGGGTCCTCAGCACGGGAAGGACAGGGAGCTGTTGGAGCGGGGCCAGAGGAGGCCCCAGCAATGGTCCGGGGGTGGAACAGCTCTGCTGGGAGGGCAGGCTGAGAGCTGGGGGTGCTCAGCCTGGGGGAGAGGAGGCTGCAGGGAGCCCTCAGTGCGGCCTCGCAGGGCTTAAAGGGGGCTTTAAAGCTGGGGACGGGCTTTTTAGCAGCGACAGGACAAGGGGTGATGGTTTTAAACTGAAAGAGGGTGGATTCGGACTGGATAGAAGGAAGAAATTTGTCCCGCTGAGGGTGGTGAGGCACCGGCAGGGGCTGCCCAGAGCGGTGGGGGATCCCCATCCCTGGAAGCATCCAAGGCCAGGCTGGACGGGGCTGTGAGCAGCCTGGTCTGGGTGCAGCTGTCCCTGCCCCTGGCAGGGGACGGACTGGGTGGCCTTCAAAGGTCCCCTCCAGCCCAAAGCATCCCGTGATTCTGCGACCTCCCCTTCATGACCCCGTGCTGGCTGGGCCCGATCCCTGGCTGTCCCGCCCGTGCCCCGTGATGGCGCTCAGGATCTGCTCCGTGACCCTGCCCGGCCCCGAGGGCGGCCTGACTGGCCGCCAGTTCCCGGGATCCCCCCCGACCGCCCCCGGATCCCCCTCACCGCCCCCGGACCCCCTCACCGCCCCCGGATCCCCTCACCGCCCCCGGACCCCCTCACCGCCCCCGGACCCCCTCACCGCCCCCGGATCCCCTCACCGCCCCCGGACCCCCTCACCGCCCCCGGACCCCCTCACCGGCCCCGGATCCTCCTTCCAGCCCTTCCCGTAGATGGGCGGCACACGTTCCCGCCTGCACGCAAAGGTGTGCGGTGCTCCCCGCCCTGCACCGCACCCCCGGCACCGCCCCCCCCCCCGCACCGGCACCCCCGACACCCGCACCCCGCACCTCCGGCACCCCCGCACCCCCCCATCCCGGGCACCGGCACCCCCCGCACCCCGCTCCCCGCCCCGCGCTGCTCCGCGCCCCCGCGCCCGGCCCGCGCACTCGCTCCATTCTCCCCCCCCCCCAATCAGCCGCCTCGGTCCCGCCCTCCCCGCGCTCCTATTGGCTCATCCTCCTTGGGCTCATCCTCACACGATGGAGCGGGCCAATGAGCGCGGGCGCCGGCCCCGGCCGCCCCTGGCTCCGCCCCCCGCGCGGGGCACGCCGGGGGCTGTAGTCGGGCGGCGGGGAGGCGCCGGCCGCCCCCCGCGGGTCCGGACTACGCGTCCCGGCGAGCCCCGCGGCCGGGCCGGGCCGGGCCGGGCGGGGCCGGGCGCCCCAAGAGGCCGCCGGCGGCGGGGCCGGGCCGCGCTCTCGGTCACCATGAGCGGCAGCGGGGCCAAGGCGGCGGCGGCCGAGCGGGAGGAGTTCGTGAGCTTCTTCCCGCAGATCGTCCGCGACCTGACGGAGGGCGGCCTCGGGCACCCGGAGGTGGGCGACGCCGTGGCCCGGCTGAAGGAGGTGAGGAGGCCGCGGGGGGCCGGCGGGGCGGCGGGGCCGGGGCTCCCCCGCTGCCCGCTCCTCTCTGCCCGCAGGTGCTGGAGTACAACGCGCCGGGAGGGAAGTGCAACCGCGGGCTGACGGTGCTGGCCGCCTTCCGGGAGCTGGCGAGCCCCGGGCAGCGGGACCCGGAGAGCCTCCGCTGCGCCCTGGCCGTGGGCTGGTGCATCGAGCTGGTGAGGGCCGGGCCGGGGGGCGGCCGGGGGCCCCGCGGGGACCCCCCGCCCCCCCTAACGCAGCCTCTCGCAGTTCCAAGCTTTTTTCCTGGTGGCTGACGACATCATGGACGCCTCCCTCACCCGCCGGGGGCAGCTCTGCTGGTACAAGAAGGTGAGAGGGGTCGGGGGGGGACCCCGGCCGCGGGGGGTCCTGTGGGGCCAAGGGGTTTCGTGACCCCTCCCTGCCCCCCTGGCGCAGGAGGGGGTCGGTCTGGATGCCATCAACGACGCCTTCCTCCTCGAGTCCTCCGTCTACCGGCTGCTGAAGAAGTACTGCGGGGAGCGTCCCTACTACCTGCACCTGCTGGAGCTTTTCCTGCAGGTGAGCCTGGCCCCGCCATCCCCCTCCTGCGGATTCACCTCGGGTCTGGGCCGTTTCTGGGCTCAGCCTGTCCCTCAGCTCCTGGGCGTCCCGCCAGCCGCGCACCCGTCCTTCACGCTCGGAGGGGAGCCGAAACGGGGCTGGGGGTTGGGGTTCTCACCGTGCTGCGGGGACTTCCCTGGGGCGCTGCGGGAATGAGGGCGGTGAGGCACCGGCAGGGGCTGCCCAGAGCGGTGGTGGAGGCCCCATCCCTGGAAACGTCCAAGGCCAGGCTGGACGGGGCTCCGAGCAACCTGATCTGGGCGAAGCTGTCCCTGCCAGTTGCGGGGGGTTGGACTGGGTGGCCTTGAAAGGTCTGTGATTCTATGAGTAAAGCCTTGCTTTCCTCCGCAGACTGCCTACCAGACTGAGCTCGGGCAGATGCTGGACCTCATCACCGCTCCTGTTTCCCAGGTGGATTTGAATCGCTTCAGCGAGCAGAGGTAACGAGACGGAAGGGGACCGAGGCGCCAGCCCAGCTGTGGCGGGCGGCTCTGCTCGCAGTCCCGTCCAGGCTGCGTAAGGGATCCGGCTGGCTTGCTGAAACGCTGCCGTCGCCTGCCAGGCTCTGGGGAGCAAATCTTGCTCGCGCGGTCGGAGCTCGGGAGCTGGTTTGGAGGGAGATGCTGCTTTTCTCCTGCTGGCGCTGATCTGCGGAGCCCGGGCGGGAGGGGAAGGCCTGGGCTTTGCCGCTGAGCGTGGCTCCTCTGCCGCAGGTACAAGGCAATCGTTAAGTACAAGACGGCGTTCTACTCCTTCTACCTGCCCGTGGCCGCGGCCATGTACATGGTGAGTTTTGTGGAAACGGCCTCGGGAGGGGCCTCGCCCTCGGTGTGAGGCTGCCGAGGAGGGCAGGGGGGTGGGAGAAGTAAGGGTGGAAGGCAGGCACTGGAAGGCTTTATTCCTTTATCCCCCCCTTAGGCTGGTATCGACAGTAAGGAGGAGCACGACAACGCCAAAGCCATCTTGCTGGAGATGGGCGAATTCTTTCAGATCCAGGTAGGAGGTGGCTCCCTGCCCCTCGGAGCTTGCGCGGCGCTGGCTGCGGTGCTCAGGCGCTTCCGTCTCCGCGCAGGACGATTACCTGGACTGCTTTGGGGACCCGGAGCTGACGGGGAAGGTGGGCACCGATATCCAGGACAACAAGTGCAGCTGGCTGGTGGTGGAGTCTCTGCGTCGGGTGACGCCAGAGCAGAGGCAGATCCTGGAGGTAACGCCACCGGGCTGGCGGAACCCCCTGCGAGGTGCTCCCTCCCCGAGGACGCGGGGCGGAGGGAGCGTAGTGCCATACCGCGCACCTGAAAAGCCACCTGCCGCCCTGCGTGGCCGCGCCGTGCTGGCTGGGAGAAGGGTGGGGTGTTGTGAGCGGTGCGAGATGGCAGCAGGGAGAGCAAGAGGTGACTCCTGCCGCGCTTGGAACGCGCAGCGGCTGTCGGCTGCACCTCGGCCTGACCCGTCCTGGTCTCTTCTCAGGAGAACTATGGCTGCAAGGAGCCCGAGAAGGTGGCAAAGGTGAAGGAGCTCTACGAGGCTCTGGGCATGAGGGCTGCTTTTCAGGAGTACGAGGAGAGCAGCTATCGGCGCCTGCAGGAACTGATCCGAAAGCACGCCACCCGCCTCCCCGGGGAGATCTTCCTTGGCCTAGCTCGGAAGATTTACAAGCGGCAGAAGTGACGGCGGGCCTGGCCGTGGACTGCTTCGTCTTGCCGGAGGCGGCCTGGTGGCCTTCGCCCCCCCGGGCCGGAGCTGCCCGGAGCTGGGCCCTGCCCCGGGTGGGGGCCGTTTGGGGGGGGTGGGGACCCCTGCCAGCCTTTGTCTCAATAAACATAAGTTATTGCGGGTGCCTCGCTGCCTGGTGTCGGCTGGGGACGGGGCCGGGGCGGGGATGCGGCACCGCCGCTGCTCTCCGGCTGCGGGGGCTCCTGGGGGGGGGGGGAACCGGGGCTCCGCCCCCGCCGGCTCCCGGGCGGGGCCGGGGCGGCGCCGGGCTCCTCCCTCCCTCCCGCCGCATTCGCCGCCGCAGCGCGACGAGGTGAGCGGGGCTGGGGGGACCGGGGGGCTCCGGGGGGCCGCAGCGGGGAGGGGAAGGGGCGGCTGCACCCCCCGCAGCCCCGGGGCCGGGGCAGAGCCGCCTGCCCGGGGCTGAGCTGCCCGGCCCCCGCCGGGGGGTGCCCGGGGCCGGGCGCAGGCTGCAGCCGGGGTTGCGGCGGTCCCCGAGGGTCTCCCCCTGCCCGGCCGTGCCCCCTCCCCTGGCCAGGAGCTCCCCGGCTGGGGTTTCCAAGGGCGTTTTCTCCTTGACGGCATCTCCGAGGTGCTCCCGGCCGCCGAGAGCCGGCGGAGGGCTTCAGCCCTGCTGCTGCGGACGCCCGGAGCTTCCTCGGGCCGTGCTCCGGGGATCAGCAACCGGCCGCGGCCCGGCCCGGCCCGGGGGCAGCCCCCCTCCGCTGGGCGCATTCCCGTCTCCGAGCCCCCAGCCCCTCACCCCGCTCCCCTGCAGCCGCCCCTTCCCTGCTCGGTGGCTGCCGCAAGGTCACCGCCCTCCCTCTCGCCCTGTTCGTTCCTCTCCAGGTTTGTGCCCACCGCGTTCTCCCCCGCCGACGGAAAGGGCGTTTGATGTTTGCAGGGAGCTGGATGGTCTGAAGAGAGGAGCTGGGGGGCTCTGCGAGGAGCCCCGGCACTACCGGTGAGGCAGCATCATGCTGGCTCCGAAGAAAGGCCTGCTCTGCAACCTCAACCACATCCACCTGCAGCACATCTCCCTGGGGCTGCACCTCTCCCGGCACCCGGAGCTCCAGGAGACCTCTGCCTCCATGGCTGGAGGAGACCAGACCGGCTGCAGCGACTGCCCGGAGAACTGTGAGCAAGTGGATGCCAATTCCAACAATCCCTCCTTGAAATGCCGGTGCTGTGAGTCCCACACTCCGCAGCCGGTGACGCTGGGTCTCCAGAACCAGGCAGCTCAAGAGGATTTCCCCTGCCTGCATGCTGGGGAGGAGGTGGCTTCCCCTTGTGATCCCCCTTGTGATCTGGCTTCCTCCTCCTCCTCCTCCTCCTCTGTCAGTAGCTGCTCCGATTTCAGCTTGGACGACTCCCCGGTCTCCGTCTACTGCAAGGGGTTCTCCAGAGAAGAGTCCCAATCCCCTGAAAATCAGCCCAACGTCATTCCCATCGAAGATGCCGCGGATGGCCAGTCGTCGGCTGACCGGAGCGGGACGTGTGATGGAAGAGACGCCAACCTCAACCCGCCGGTGCTCCAGAGATCGGGCGCCCCGGCCGGAGAGAGCCCGGACAGCCTCTGCAGCAGCGC
Source organism: Theristicus caerulescens (assembly GCA_020745775.1). NCBI lineage: Eukaryota > Metazoa > Chordata > Aves > Pelecaniformes > Threskiornithidae > Theristicus > Theristicus caerulescens. The sequence continues at coordinate 374,500 of CM036581.1, forward strand.
CTCGCTGGACTCCCAGTGCGACGAGCCCTCTCCCAGCGCGGCGGCGCAGGAGACCACCAGCATCTGCGCCAACCTAGACCCTAACTGCAACTCCCTCCCCAACCCCGATGCCGCCGTGCCTCGGGCGCCGCCTGCGCCAGGATGGTGGGATCCCGGTCTGAGCGGCGCTCCCGAGCCGCGGCCCCGGGCTGGCAGCGTCCCCCCGCCCGTGCCCCCCCGGCCCCGGAGACGACTGCAGGTTCTCAGCGCGCACAGAGCAGAGCAGCCGCTCCTGCCTGCGGAGCCGGAGCCCGGCTCGGGTGACCTCTGCAAAGACGCGGGCAAGAAGACCATCACCTCCTTCCATGAGCTTGCCCAGAAGAGGAAGAGGAACGCCGCTGGGCCTGCTCTTGCCCAGGCCAGGCCCGACCGGAGCGACTGGCTGATCGTATTCTCGCCCGACACGGAGCTGCCGCCCCCCAGCGAGCTCCTCTCCAGCGCCGTGGGCCCGGAGCCAGCCCGGCCCCAGCTCCAGCACGACTGGGCGGCGAAACCGCCCAGCTCCAGGCAGAGAGAGGTGACCACGTTCAAGGAGCTGCGGTACCGCAGTGCCTCCAACAAGCCCAAGGGCCAGCCGGCCGGCGAGCGGGCAGAGCCGCTGGCACCTCAGCACCCATCTGCACCCCTTGGGATGGCCGTAGGCAGCGACGGCTCGGGCTGGATGCCACCCGCGCCTCTGGCCGGACACTTGCTGGCGCCTACGGAAAGCCACCAGCCGAAGAGGAGGAGATCCCGACCGGGCCTGCAGCCCATCGCCGAGGCGCAGCCGGGGGACGCAGAGGAAGCGGGGCTGCCGGCGCGAAGCTGCCGCCCGGGAGAGAAGGGGCCGGGCTCCGGCTGTGATAAAGACGCCCTGGTTCGGAGACTCGGGGGAGCTGGCGGGGACCCCTGGGTGCCAGCGACGGTGGAGAGAGGGGACGAGAGCGGCAAGGAGGGTAAGAGCTGGGGTCCCCGCGTGGGGGCTGGGTGCCACCTTTGGGGACCGAGCGGGGCACGGGGAGCTGCAGGCCCCGGGGCGGCGGCCGCCTCCGGGGCGGCGCCCGTCCTGTGGCAGCTGCGGGCCGAGCTGGCCCGGGCGAGTGGCTTCCGTGCCCCCTGTGCCGGGCAGGGCCGCGGGGTCCCGGTCCGCGCCTCCGGCCGCGCTCGGCTGGGCCTCACGGCCCGGGGGGGCCGGGGCTGCGACCCCCAGGGCCGCCTGGGGCCGGGCCCCGCCGAGGCGGCACCGCCCCCCCCCCCCCCGCCCTGCCCGCGGGCTCCCTCCGGGCCCGTCCTCCGCGGGGCCAGGCCCTGGGCGGCGGGGCCCAGCCGGGGCCCGGCCCGCCCCGCTCCGCCCGCCGCCCTCCGGCTCCATGGGCGAGCGCGACCCGGCGGCCCCCGGCCCCGGCGCCGCCCGCGGTGAGTGGGGCCGGGCGGCGGAGCGGGCCCCGGGCGGCGACCGCGGCCTGGGCCTCCCGCGGCGGCAGCGCTCGGGCCCGGGCCCCGCTTCTCCCCCCCCCCCGGGCCCCGCTTCTCCCCCGGGCCCCGCCCCGCTTCTCCTCCCCCCCCCCCCGGCCCCGCTTCTCCCCCCGCCCCGCTTCTCCTCCCCCCCCCCCGCCCCGCTTCTCCTCCCCCCCCCCCCGGCCCCGCTTCTCCCCCCCCCCCCCCGGCCCCGCTTCTCCCCCCGCCCCGCTTCTCCTCCCCCCCCCCCCCCGGCCCCGCTTCTCCCCCCGCCCCGCTTCTCCTCCCCCCCCCCGGCCCCGCTTCTCCTCCCCCCCCGCCCCCGGCCCCGCTTCTCCCCCCGCCCCGCCCCGCTTCTCCCCCCCCGGCCCCGCTCCCCCGGCCCCCCTGACCCCGCCGCCCCCTCTCTCCAGCCAGGCCCTCGCCGCCCGCCGCTGGAGCCGCCGCGGGCGCAGCCCGGCCCGGCGGGGGGAGCACGGAGGGAACCCGCCGCCCCCGGGGAGAGCAGAAGAAAGGTAACGGCCCCGCGGTGCCGGCCCCGCCGCCGCGCTCGGGGCTGAGGGGCCGCTAGGCCGGGGCCGTTCCCGCTCCGGAGCCTCGGCCGGGTCCGTCCCGTCCCCGCCGAGCGGGGCTGCGGGAGGCGGCGGCGGTGGGGACCCCGGGGGCGGGGAGGTGCGGGCAGGGGCAGGCAGGGACGGGCAGGGGCAGGCAGGGACGGGCAGGGCTGCCCGCCCGCCCGCCTCTCGGCAGAGGGTGCTGTGGAGCCGGGGAACGGGGATGGGGCAGCCCCGGCATCTTTGCGGGTCCCCGGCCCCTTGGAAACCGCGGGTCCTGCATCCCTGCGCCCGCGAGGTTCCCATGGCAGCAGCCTGGGATGCTCCGTTATCCTGGGCCTTCCTGGCGCCTGCCCGCTCCTCCCCGGCTCCTCCAGGCCTTGGTGGCCGGGGCTGCTGCTGGCCGCGGCGCTGGCCGGTGCGATGCCAGCCAGCCGCACGCTGCCGATGGGCTGAGTGCCGCAGTGGGGATCGGGTGCCGTGTTGACATCTTCCTTCCCGTTGTCCGACAGCCCTGCTGGTCGCCGTCAGCACCGCCGTGGATAAGATTATCGCCCACTTCAGCGCCGCGCGGAACCTGGTGCAGAAGGTGAGGGGCCGGGCTGAGGCTGGGGTGGGCAGGAGTGAGGGCAAGGCCGTGCAGGAGGGGCTTTGGGAGCTCCGGGGGCAGGATCCCACCATCCCTCCCTGCAGGTGCAGGGTTCGGTGCTGCCGTTCCCCTCCCTCTCCTCTCTTTGTGCCTCCCTGCTTCAGGCCCAGCTGGGAGACAGCCGGCTCAACCCAGACGTGGGTTACCTGCTGCTGCACACCCTCTGCCCCGCGCTCTATGCCTTGGTGGAGGACGGGCTGAAGCCGTTCCAGAAGGATGTTATCACAGGCCAGAGGAAAAATTCTCCCTGGAGCGTGGTGGAAGCCTCCGTGAAGACAGGTCGGTGTGAGGAATGTGCTCCTGGAGATGCTGCGATCAGCGTCTCACGGTGCCTGGAGTCCTTTTCCAGCCCGGGCCGGGGGAGGCTGTGCCCCCAGAGCAGTGACTGTGTCGTGTATTCCACAGGCCCCAGCGCCCGCCCTCTCCACTCCCTGTGCTGGCACGTGGCCGGGCTGGCCCCTCTCAGCAGCACCAGACAGAAGTTTCATGCCTTTATCCTTGGCCTTCTGAAGTGAGTGCTGGCCCTCGATGGCCCGGGCTGGCCTTGCCGCGATGGCAGGGCGGAGCAGAGCCCCAGGAGCTCTAACCTGCCTTCCCTTTGTCTTGTTTAGTATTAAGCAGCTGGAGCTGTGGATCTCTCACCTGCAGAAGAGCCCAGGTAAGGACACGGTGCCCAGAAGCTCCCCACCCAAGTCCTCTCCTACTTGCCAGCCTGGTAATCCCATACCCGTTCCACCCACGATGCTGGGCTGGGGTTTCCGTAGGGGACAAGGGCATCGTTTTCCGTGGCTGTCGTACTGGATGCGGGCAGTCGGGCAGACAATTTGTCATTTGGACCTGCTAGGACGGGGCAGCCGGCCCTGGGAGGGATGTGTGGGCACGGGCAGGGCATTCGGCAGCTGCCCAGCACCGTCCGTATCTCCTAGGTGTAATCTCCGTGCTGTATTCACCCACGGCCTTCTTTGCGCTGAGTCAAGGCCCTCTTCCCCACCTCGCTGAGGAGCTGCTGCTGCTCATCCAGCCCCTCTCAGTGCTGACTTTCCACCTCGACCTGCTCTTTGAACACCACCACCTCTCCGTGGACGTGAGACCCCTGTCCCGTCGGCTGGAGTCACCCCAGTCTCCTGCCCACCGCGCCGCTCGGGCTCGGGGGGCTGCGCAGCCTCCTCTGGAGGGGCCCAGCGGTGCTGCGGGGGCAAGCCTGGAAGAGGAGCTCCCCCCCGACGCCCTGGGGAGGGCAGCCGGTGCAGAGGGCAGCACGAGGTCCCAGTCCCAGGCAGCTGGGCGCGGGCTGGTCCCCGGCCCCCAGGTGGGGGCTGCCCTGCAGCAGACCTTCCAGCACGTGCTGCGGTGGGGCGACCAGCTCAGTCGCACTTTCCTGGGAGCTGACGGCTCCCCGGAGGCCCACGGGCCCGAGGCAGGCCCTCGGGACGCCGGGGCTGGCCACGGTGGCTGGTGGGGCCAGCTGAGCCAGGCCTCCAGGATTTATGCTGCTCCTAGCAAGGAAAAGTTCCCCTTCATCTGGTGGACAAAGCTGCGGACGGCTGCGGGGGATTCCAGCCCCGGCCAGGCTGCACGACCCCACGTATCCGTGAATGAGCCAAGAGGCACGGAGCTGCAGCTCCTTCAGACCAAAGCTGTCCCCGAACTCTCCGCTCCAGAGCCCAGCAGCAGTGCTGACACCTCTGGGACCCCTTCTCCTGAAGACCTCATCCTGCCTGCTGCAGCTGGAGCAGCCGCCGCGCCAGGTGATCCCGCTGCTGGAGAGAAACTCCCGGCTGCTTCCCCAGAGCCTGATGCGAATAGGAACCGGGCAGCCCCTTCCCACCCAGGGGCTGGCGCTCCTGGTCCTGACAAGGGCAGCTGGCTGGGCCGCCTCTTTGGAGCCACCAGCCCCTCTGCCAGGAGCTTCCCTCCCAGTCCTGACGCCGTCTCAGCTAGGTGCAGGTAAGCCCCAGCTCGGGCAGGCAGGGCGGGGGACGCGGCACGGGCTGAGGAAGGGGTTTTTCTCCCAGGCAGCGTACGGAGAGCAGCCCACGGCGCTCGCGGGCCTCGCGGGGCGTCTTGCGCTGCCCGTTGTCCAGGTCGTGCTCCGGGGCTGTCGGGCTGTGCCGGGGGATCGGCACGTGCCCCAAGTGCTGCTGCCATCACGTTGCCTCAGTCCTCGAGAGCAGCAGGAGCTCACTTGGTGGTGACAGAGCCCTCGGCAGCTCCCAGATCGCCAGAGCAGGATGTTTTCTGAGCAGGATGGGTGGGAAAAGGCTTCCCAGACGAGCTCGTGGCTTCCTTTGCTTTGCAGCAGGAGACCCTCTAGCTGGCTGTCCCCCAGCGCCCGAGTCCTGGCCGTGGTGGTGAAGGGGCTGGCGGCCGAGAAGACCCGTGATGAAGAACAGCCAGAGAGGAGCACGTCTGACGTGCCCCAGCCCCACAGGTGACGCAGGGCACCCTGGTGTTTGGGGCTGGAAAGCTGATGGTGGATTTTTGGGGGGTGGAAGCGGGGGCCTGGACATCCCACAGCCTTTCCAGGGAAGGGCTTGCACCACTCCTTGTTGCTACCTTGCGCCTTGACTGCTCCCCTGGGGATTCCCCTCCTCTCCTGCTGAGCGTTGGGTGAACCTGTCTGTCTGTCTGCCTCGCTGTGATCAGTTGTTTTTCCCAGACCTTTTTTTTGGGGGGCTTTTGAGCATTTTCTTGTGTGCTTTCTGGAGTCTTGTCAGGGCAACTGTGTGGCAGCTCTGCCCAAATTGTGGCGGGTCAGAAAGGCTGTAGTGCTCCGTCTGCTTGCGCAGCGTCTGGCCAAGCGAGCACGGAGGGCGAGCGGCCGTCCCGCAGCACACTCGGCCACCTGCCTCCCCCCCAGCCCTCGCCGGCCCTGACCTAGAGCTCTGCTCCACGTCTGCGCGAGCGCTGCGAGCGCTCTGCTGCTGCTCCGAGGGGCTGCTTGGCAGGACGGCTTTTGTGGTGTGGCTTCTCGATCGAGTCCATCGTCAGATGGCGTCTGCCCGGGGAGGGGGGTGGCATTGGCTGCACACGAGCGTCAAAACCTGTGGGAGCTTCTCTCCGTGGTAGCCGGGGTCGCTGGGGAGACGGACCCCTGATGGCGGTTGTCGTGCAGGGCAGTTCGGGCGCTGTGCGACCACGCGGGCACCGCCGAGGGGCACCTGAGCTTCCAGAAAGGGGACATCCTCCAGCTGCTCTCCACCGTGGATGAAGACTGGATCCGCTGCTGCCATGGAAACAGCACTGGCCTAGTTCCCGTCGGCTACACATCCCTCATTTTGTGAGGAGGCGGAGGAGACCTGAGGAAGCAGCTGCGCTTGCTGAAGCAGAGCCACCTCGGGGAAGGGCTGTCTCCTGCGCATCTTCACCACCTTTGGGGCGTCCCCACCTTCAGGGCTGGCAGTTCTGCAGGGGACCCTGTCCTGGCGCCCGTCGCCGCTGCTCGTTCGCAAGACGTCACCGTCTGCCGTGGGTGCCTCCCGCGAGCCGCTGCTGTGCGCGTCCCCGCAGATCTGGCGCTTCGCTGTGGCCCCCGTTTGGGACCTGCTCGTGTTCCCTCAGTGCTGCCCACGCCTGTGCCGGGAGAGGGAAGGACCCTGTCCCTGCGCAGTCCTCTGTGTCGTCTCTGTGCCGTCGTGTCCCGCCACCGCCGCCACTTCCACGTGCCCTGCTTTGCCCCGTGGCCGGCGCTGGTGGCCCGGGCCACCAACGCGCAGTCCCAGCACTCTGTAAATAAGTGTAACCACAGGAATGTGTGTATTCCAGGGGGAAAAAGCTGGAAATAAAGATTGTGACTCACGTGTCCGTGTGTGTGAGTGGATCCTGGCGGGGGGCTGGAGACGGCCGCGTGGCCCGTCCCTGCGCGGCGCTGGGGCTTCGCTTGGTAAATGCTCTTGCAGGCAAAGCCAGCGTGGGCCGCGCTGGTGCTCAGCGTACCGACGGCAGGGCTCGGCCACAGCCCCGCACGGCATCGCGCCCTGGCAGAAGGCGCCGTCCCCTCCACGGCGCAGGAAGAGGCGGCTGCAGGCACCCAGAGCCAGCGCGAACCCTGGAGAAGCGCGCGTCGCTCCGGCCGGTGACAGCCCCGCGAGATGGCCGCTGCACAGCAGTGGTAAAGGTAGATGTTGGTTGATTTAGTTATTAAATTAAACTAAGCTTTTTACTGAGTCACAGGATTTCAGGAGGGGCTGGATGGCTTTTATTTTTTTTCCAATTTTTCTCATTGCTTGTGATTTCAGATCACTACTTCCATTTTGCACTGGGCTCCCCAGTAGGAGAGAGGTGGCCATGCTGGCGAGCGTCCAGCAAGGGGCCACAAGGCGATGGCAGCTTGCCTTAGGGGCGACTTCTGGGCTCTCGCGTCGGGCCCAGGAGCCACGTTGCAGCCTCCCAACGTCCACTGTTCCAGCGGCAAAGCCTCTGTGCTCTGCTTCGAGGATAAAGCCGCTCTCTTTTCCTTCTGTCCTCATTTTCGTTTCCCTCCCTGGAATTTTTACGCTCAGACAAGGGACACCAGCTCTTAATTGGAATGTTATTTGCCTTGCCCTAAGTAGGTTTGATTGAATTCCACAGCTGCCTCCGGACTTTAAAATGGGGTCAAGCCAGCAGGAGAGGGATCCAGGTGCTTTTTCAACTCTCTTTTAAATAAAAAAGAGCACTACAGTCCTTGGCGTGGTCTCTGGTTCAAAGGGAAGACAAGCGAACGGGTCAAGCACGGCATTTCGATGACCACAGAGAGTCAGGCCAGGAATGGAAACAGAAAACTCAAGTTACGGTAAAGGAGGGTCCTGAGTAAGTTATTTCATTCGTTTCATTCGTTTCATTCGTCTGACGCGACGCTGGCCCAGCACCAGAGATTGGCAGAGCCCAATCTGCCGTCTGCGGGCACGGGAGGCCCCGTCTCCAGGCACCGGGGCTTCGCGCTCGGGGAACGGGCACCGAATTCGTCGCTGTTACGGTTCACACGCGACCACGGTTACGCAGCCTCTGCCTACCGACCGGCGAGCGTCCGTCTCCGTAGGCACGCTGCCGTCGTCCCTCCTGCCACGGTCGCACCAGAAGAACCGTCGGCGTCAAATTGTATCCTCGCGAAGCGCCGCCGGGCAGCTGGATGCTCGGAAGAGCTGGGGCAAGGAGCCCCGTAGCAGAGGCTGGAAGAAAGTCGGGACACGACAGGAGCGGGCGAGACAGAGGCGAGAAACGAGAAACCAGAGCCAGGCCAAAGAAAACCCCACAAGGCATCGATAGGAAAAGATTTTCCATTTAATACTAGACTCTCTCAGGATTGAGATGCAGGCTTTTTATGCAATTACATCCAATGTTAAAATTGGTAATACATAATTTACAAAGATTAACATCAAAACAATGATCTATTTAGATATGCTTTGTAAAAAGGAAATATATTAGCAGCATTTATTTTCAGCAATCACACAGCCTACACCCATGCAGACTAAGAGTTCATATCTATTTGCAATAATGTAGTGCTTCCTGGTCTTAAAACAGCGATCCTGGTGACACACCGGTCTTCTCGTTATTATAAAATAACCGAAAAATAAAAAAAGTCATTAATTTCTACACCAGTAAGAAAAACAAGTCTTTGCACTTACCTAACATTTGATTGTCTAAAAAACATTTTGTTTAGTCTTTCAACAAAAGAAAGATAAAATGACAGAGCTAGTGTCTCGCTTCTGTACGCACTTTATTTTTTAAAAACTTTTTAGTGTTTAACACCATTTGAGACAATGATTTCTGTTTTAAACTAAATGAGACAACTCAAGATTTTGGACATGCGATATTCCTACTACACGCACGAGTATTTTATACTCAGGGTTCCTGGTACTGTACAGTGCTTCTCTACAGTAAGAAAATATTCCAAACTATTTTCTTATTTTTTTTTTTAATAAAATATTTTTTCTCAAAGGGTTTTTTTCCTTTCTTTTTTTTGTTTTTTTTTCTTTTTAAATCAACACATAAAAGTTAATGGAATGAGTCATGTTCCACTAAGAGTAAAATAATTATAATAATAACAAGAATGTACATTAGGACAAGCTTGGTCCATTAAAAAGGAACATGTAACTACTGTATTGCTTTACATCCACGCAGCAGATATATACAACTTGGCACATTAAAAACTGGTTTTCTTATAAGAACATCTAAAACAGGACTGTATATGCATATGTACGTCTGAAGGACAAAAAGCAAAGCCATTTCAAAGGGGCAGCGTTCCCCCACCGCCCCCGCCCTTCGCCCCCGCCCGGCCCCGGCACAGCGAGTCCCGCAGCAGCGCTGCTTCCCGGTGCGGCACGGCAATCGCAAGTTCGCGCAGCGAGAGCTCGGTGCCTCGGCTGTCGCTTTCGGGAATACTGCTTCTCGTCGGGGCAGAGGGAGAGGGCGGTGCGAGATACGCTGTCTCTTAATTTAAGAGACGGACATTTTAAGCTGTACAACCAGAACACAAGAATAGTGTTAGCAGTTGATATATTCTACAGTTCACAACAAATACTCGCTCTGAATACTGCTTGACGGTTCATGTAGTGAAGGTTTCCTTTTTTTTTTTTCCTTTTTCTTTTCCTTTTAACAGATTTTAATTTGCACAACACACTAGACACACAAGAACCACAGCTTATCAAAAAAACCAACAGCAATGGTGTTGTCAGGATTTGACTTGCTTTATAAAATTTCTCTGCAGAAAAAAGTGAAAAAAATCACACCCCGCCCCCTCCCCCCTCTACGACGCAGAACAAGTGCCTCAACCAGCCAACTCCTGCTGTGCTCCGAGGTGACTTTGGAAGTTTCTCCTTGTCCCAGACCAAAGGTACACGTGTGCACCGGCCGTTCCACGGTGAACCTTTCGCACGTTTGGGTACGCTTCTCTCTTCTTGGAACTTGTGCAAATCAGAGGCCACAACTTTAGGGCAGCCTTTCGTTTTAAGCCACGGGGCCTTCACCCTCCCATCTGGATTTCATTCACTGGCACGGGCCGTGGTGGTGCCAACAGTATCTCGTACAATCACAGGTTAATTGGTGAACGTGGGGAATATTCTCATCAGAGTCAGTCCTTATCCTTCTTACCTCCCCGCTGTTTTTTTTTTTTTTTGTGGTTTTTTATTTTTATTTTTCCTCTGAGTGGGAATATCAAGCAAAAATAAATTAAATTTGACCATCCTGGACAATAACCACGAGGTTTTTCTCAGTACCTAACATCAATACAAGGCACGCCCAACAACACACACACCATAAGAGCACTGCAGAGCAGGGCAGGGCAACCTGCCAACCCAGACATCTAAGTGCTAACTGTTTGTATATTTGTCAGTTTTCTGCTGCCCTCTTTTCCTTGGCTGGTGCAGAGGAAGTTGGGCTCCCGCCCTCAGTCCTCAGCAGACCTTGTAGCAGACTCCAGACCACAGCTTCCAGGCTTCCTCGGGTGGCATCACTTCCTGAAGCTGCTCTCCGGGATGGTGAGAGTGCGTCGCCTCAGCTTCCTTCCTGATCCTTCCTCCAGCAAGTAAGTGACATCGATAGCTGCAAGAGACCACAGGCCTTTGGTCAAGAAGGTGCCACGAGTAACAGTTGTCCTATTTCCCTACTCACGGTTCTGCCAAGGATGTTTCCATCCATAGCGGTGTTCAAAACTCACTGGACAAGGTGCTGAGCAACCCGATTTCAGTTTGAAGTTAGCCCTGCGTTGAGTCACGTTTGGACCAGAGGACCCACGAAGACCCTTCCCACCCAAACTATTCTACGAGTCCATCGTTATTTTTGCATTAAGTCCCAGAACACAAAGAGACCGGACAGAGCTCATCCTAGGCTTTAAATTAAAAACAGAGGCGTACTTAACCAGTGCTACCGCTGCACCCTCAGCCTACAGCTCAGACGATACCTACAGAAATTACTTAGAACCCAGTGGAAAGCTCATTAAAGGTGCATTAAAGACTTTCCACATTCTCTGCAGTCTTTCTTTGCATGTCTGTTAAGTTTCTCAGTTGTAAACATGGAATGATGGGGGGGAATTTGTCTTCAGGAAGTTTTTGTGGTTACTAAACGTATTATACCAAACACTGTGTCAGTCGTTAAGAAATTTCATTTGGAATTAGTGGAAACTGCTACTGTTGCAAAAGAAAACATTACTGCAAAGAAAACTAATTATATTAATGAGGTCCGCTAGCAATATATTCAGACAAAAGCATTTATTTTATCAACGCGGCCTGCAGCAAACTAAACCCAAACCTGTAGAAGAAATGCTACTGTGTAACCACAGCATAAAATCTCACCATTTTTCCCTGGGATTTTCTCTAAGAGGTTTAGCAGGATTTGATTAAGTCTTTCTCTCTGCATATGCCGCCTTTCCTCTGGAGTGCACAGCTGCCTTGTGTCGGAATTGCTTTCTTCCACCTTTTTAGCAGTTTCACAGGTCTCGCCAGAGACTGCCTCTTTTTCTGGCTCCTCGAGGCTAGGCATCTCACTTGAAGTTTGATCTTGGTTTCCTAATACATCCTCAATAAGTGGAAGAGAATCCTCTTCTTGGTTTAAGTCTTTAATCTGTGGTTTTGAGCGATCCGTTTTCCAGGACGATCTAGCAGGAAAAGAAGGGTTTAAATACCACAGTTTTTCCGACACTCACCTGAAAAGCCAATTCCTAGAGACAAGGACTTCTCAGGAGGTAGGGGGCTTTCTGGAATCTCAGTCCATGTATCATGGACTCAATACATGCATTCAAACCCACCGGTTACGATCTGCGGGAGGCTACGCTCCTATGACCTTGTTTGCATAACGTCAAATGCAGTCTTTTAAAAACAAATTGATTTTTTATTTCGATTTGTAAAGGTTCTTATCTTCCAAAATAGTTGAGCTCAGCACTTACTGATGTTTTCCTGCAACAGTCAGGGCTCTTGATGGGTATTTTGAAAGTCTCTAACAGAACTGAGAGCGTGCATCGGCCCTGGCTCTCATTAGAATGCAAACACGGGCGGTCTGCTCAGGGATCCGATCTCCCTTTGCGCAGGGAGGCTGCGTGCTCTTGTCCTGGGCTCTGCCATCTCCCACATTCAGCTGCTTCTGCTAACTGTCAAAATGGCTTCTGTACTCTTCCTTACATACATTATTAAGGAACACTAAGACTGCTCCTATATTCTATTCCTCCTCGCTTGTTGCCGTTTATCTCTTTGAAAGTTTAGAGGATTGCTTTAAATAATTTATTATTTCCATAGCACCCAGGGGAAATGGGTAGGAAAAAGAGTGGACACTTGACAAACAAACAGGATTATCTCATCTCTTCCCAACGAACAATCTGGTGGGTAAGACTCACCTGCCTCCGTTTCTCTTGTAGTTGTCCGGTACATAATGAGGCTATAACAACAATAAAGATTATGGTTAATGCCAAGTAAAATTCACAGTGGAAGAAAGTGCTGGTCTATCTAATGCTCTGAAGTACCAACACAGGACTCGCCTATCGGACACTTTGGACATGCCAGCGCATGGCTGGCATACCTCATACATCAGATCAATCCAAAGGAGAAGGCATAATCATGTAATAAGGATAAATTAGAGCCAGATTTATTACCTGATTCTTCATATCTTCGAAATAAATTTCAAGCCATAGACCATCATGACAAAAATCACCTTTGCTTTCTGCACAGCAGAAGTTTGGAACCGCCTCTAAACTTACTACAAAAATCCCTCTGCTTCCAGGAAGAAAAGATTTGCAAAAGATTTGCCAGATCTGATACCTCTGCACTCAAAGTAGTGCTGCGTAGGCGGACGTGCACACAGAAGAGTTGCTACGTCCGTGGAGTAGGGGAAATGGAAATGAACAGATATTCCGATGGAGGATGTTAAGGGAAGCTGTACTTCACGATTCTGCCGCCTATCTGTCTGCTGTTTTTTTGATAAAACATCCATTTTCAGTGATAGTTAAATATAAAGTAAGCAGTATGTCATTTGATAGAGCAGGGAAATGGAAGTAGGAAAATACTGCTTTTCTGTATTGGGAATCACTATTCAAAGGTACTGCTGACAACCATTTTTTAAGCAAGTTTATTAAACCACGGAGTAACCTGACGCGGACAGGCTAACAAACTCCCATTGCACTATATGTTGTGTGATTCTCTGAAACGTAGAGAATTATTTTACAGTTGCAGAATTGCAACCAAAAAGTGAATTTTAAGATTTCCTTCACTCAGGAGTGGCTTAAATGAAATTAGCACCTAGATTTCAGTCAGAAACCACAATCTCCAAACTTATACATCCAACTTATACAACCATTCGTTCAACATCTGTTTGCCTTTGAAATGCATATTGTCTGTCTACAGTCAGTTTTTCTTTCCAAGCTTTCTTTCTAGCCAACTTTTCATCCAGACTGTATGCTTGCGTGTCGGCTTCCTTCGGTTTACCAAGCTTCGTTCATAAACAGAGAGCCAGGGGCTTTCCAAAAATAGGTCCAGTCTTCTAGTAAAACTTAAGGAAGCTCAGAGAAGAAACACTTACTGAAAAGTCTCTTTTGGGCGTGAGTTTCTTGGGGAAGTGGTCAAAGGCATAGGGCTTGGTGCAGACAGGATAACGATTGCGGTGGATCTTGTAGAAGAGATGAGCTGATTTATCAAGGCGGTAATCACAAATATATACATCCTGCTCCTTCACGCCTTTTGGCCTCCCTGCAGTTTGAAAACAAAGAGCACAGAAAAAACCGTTAATCGGATTCAAGAGGAGACAGACGGTATACCAGAACAAGAACAAGCCATCGGTAGTGTCAGGGAAGCAGGGGGCTGTCAGAGCCGTTCAGTGGGATGGCAGGCATTCTTAGTCGTTCTCCTCGATTCAGAATCATAATAGTGGACACATTCCTAGTTCAATTTAAGAGGAAAACCTGTATACTCTAACCAAATAGTACCCAAACTTTTACAAAAACTATGATCAACTGCCATCACTTTCTCTTCCTTGCCCACCACAATCCCGCCCTGCTGCTGTCTCTTCAGTGCTGGCCCTCTTAAAACAGAAATCACCGTCCCAGTGCTAACGCAATAGTGCTTCCTCAGCTCCGATGCCCTGTGAACATTGGCTACTGCCTTTTTCCAGCAGTAACTATTTTAGCATACTTCCCAAATTATTAGAAAGGTGTATTATATTTAATTTCTCATCCCATTATGTTTCCTTACCTTTGCAGTAGGTGTACAGGTCAAGAACGCAGCACGTTCCCACCACAGCCTCTAAGGGGATAATTTCATACAGTGGCACCCGGAAGAGCTCATTGTGATAAAACTTTCGAGAAGGGGAATGATGTGTTTCATGTGGACGGAAATAATGATGACCAAATGCAAACCGCTCCTCTCTGTTTGAAGGTGTAAAGGTAAGAGAAAGAGAGAAACAGAAGGAGGAAAAAAAAAAAAGACTATTTCTATAAGCCCATGATAAAAAAAAAGACTATTTGTATAAGCCCATGATACAACTTTACTTAATGCCCTCCACTTAATTTTGAATTATCTATCGATAATTTTGAATTATCTATCGATCCTAAGGGTCTTTTCCAACCTTAACGATTCTACGATTCTATGACCTTGCACTTTTGCAATGACGGTGATGAGAAGTGAAGTCGCAGGAATATTACACGTTCACCTTTATCCCCTTCAGTAAGTGGAAATACTTCTAGCGTGATTTTTATGAACACAGCAGACTTACTGTGCTGCTATCTATGGGGCATATGATTTAATCACGTTACAGTGGCTTAGCAAGTTGGTGATCGTTAGCTGGGCCAGTTCAGCGGCCGGTGCGTATTCTCAGCCTATTCCAACAGCGAGGGAAGTGCGTCAACTTGTATCTCATCCCTTGCTTAAACCTCCAACCTTACACGCTTTTACTTTGCAGTTGAGGAGCGCAAGCAGAGACGAGTGGGAAATCACCAAGCCTTTGTAACTGAACCATGTTCAGTCCTGCGTTTTTAAGCTATGCCAAGACTTCCACAAAATCACTGGGTTTTGACAGGTAGGTATACGGAACATCTAAAATTCAAAAGATGCCTTGAACATACTTCTCATTTTTCCAGAGTTTTTCAATGCGGAAAATATCGAGTTTCTCCCTGTTGATGTGGGACAGCAGCCGATACGACTGCCGGACAGGGTGTCCATCTGGAGTTCTACGGCTGTCTCTCATCAGGTAAACACAATCACCTGGCAACAGGCACAAAATACACACCTGTAAAGAACTTTTCATGAGTCCAGCACACCAAAAATAGAGGAGTAAATGGTTTCATTAAAACTAACACGACAGAGCTACCTAATGTTGAATTGTAGAGAGTGATGCAAAACCAATGCAGAACCCATGAAAGGAGGAAAGGTTACCTTGAGCGTTTTCACAAAAGCTTTAGAGCAAGAACTAAACAAAACTTGAATTGTATGCCCAGACTGAAAACAGTAACAGTAATGAATCAAGATAAATTATGACAGACCGCAGGATATGTAAAAAATAAATTTTGATTAGGACAACGTGAAGAAATTAGCGATAGCTGCAATGCTTAAAGAATAAATCTTTAAGATTTAAGAGAGAAGATACTTAGAGAGATTATTATTAAGAAAATAAATCATTGACTGAGAAGCCCCAAGCCTCTTTTCCCGCAGAACTCAAATACGATGGCATAGCTCAGGAAAGGTAAACCGAGCTCAAAAAGGGCTGAACAAAAAAACACTCCTGGCACCTAAAAAAGTCTTTCCCAAGTGCAACCCCTGAACAGGTCCCTA
Source organism: Theristicus caerulescens (assembly GCA_020745775.1). Classification (NCBI taxonomy): domain Eukaryota; kingdom Metazoa; phylum Chordata; class Aves; order Pelecaniformes; family Threskiornithidae; genus Theristicus; species Theristicus caerulescens. The sequence continues at coordinate 389,904 of CM036581.1, forward strand.
AACCTCTATTTATTCATTTCGTCCCATGAGCGAATTAACTCTTTAATTTCTCTGCTCTGATCTGTGAAATGGGTTCGCCCCCCAGACTTGACTGCCATTCTCACCGCTACACCGCACCTTTCTTTGTGACCCTGGCTATCATTTGAGAGGGTGAAAACACACTGCTCCACTGAAAAAGCCTTGCTCCTTTAGGGAAAAAGCTCTCATCAGTAATGTTCGCAAAGAACCTGAAGAGTCTCAGAGGGAGAACATTTGGGAAACTCAAAGTATTCCTGAAAATATCGTTGGATTTAGTACATAGTACTTAAAAATCAACTCCGTCTTTTCTGTTATTTATCTTGCAATAAACGAAAACCTGGGAGGTCCCAAGTCATAAAAACTTAAGAAAAACTACCCTGGGTAAGATCAAAGGTCATATAGCGTAACGTTCTAGCTAGAAAAGGGGGCAGCAGCAGATGCTTAGGAAGAAAAAGCCTAGGAATAAGGCACGCATAGGAAAAGCCTTCCCATGGTATCCCCTCCAGGCTGCCTCTAGTCTCCGTTTTACGGACTTTTACAGCTAAAGGCTATAGCTGGACCACTCTGCATAAACAGGCAGGGATTAATCCTTCCTCCAAGAAGTTGTCTGATCTTTTTGGAACCATTTTTCCTCCTGACCTCTCCAACTGCCCATTGCAATGCTTTCCATAGTTCAGTTATGTTTTTGTGAAAAAAATATTTCCTGCTGTTTAAATACGTTGCCTGCTGACTTCAGTGTTTGTTCCTGAATTTCTACGCTGTTGCACTGCCCTATGCCACTCGTGATTTCACAGACCGTGATCTTATCCCCTCCAAATCATCTGCGTAGACTCTGCTCACAGCAAAGATGTCTCACACCTGATTATCCTTGCCATTGCGCTTGTTTTTACAAGCGGCAAGATACTCTCTTTGAGATGGGATGACAAGAATAGCACATAGCATGCAGGAGAGACACACTGTAAGATTACAGAACAGCACAATTACATTTTCTATTTTGTTCATCATAATTTCTAACATTCAGTTTGCCTTTTTGACTCACGCTGAGCATTCCTCTTATGTTTCCATTAAATTGCAATGACTCCTGGATTTTTTTCCCCAAGTACGTACCTATTTTTGTGTCTGTGCAGTTATGTCTATTTTCCTTCCATGTATGTTACTGTTATTTAATTAATTAGGAGGTTCAGTCTCTGTTACTTCCACAGCTTAGTAAAAAGATGCTAGGGAACCACTAAGTGCAGTGTGGCCCCAGGTGCACGACACCTCAGTTTTGTTCCCCCTTAGCTTATAGCCAAATTTAGCATTCAAGTGAAGGATGTGTAATTATATTTTCATAAATACAATCTGATTTATCAATCTCGTATAAGTTTAAAAGATGCTCCTAAGGACTCCTCATACGTGAAAACTGCTTTAAGGTTTTATGTTGCCACCTGTCGCTGTACAGCGGAGTACAATACACCGCACTATGAAAAAGATCCTCTGATTTAAAGCAGAGGCGAGATGAGCCACAGGGGCACTGACATCTGCCTACAGCCACGAAGCCAGCTTTAACCCTCCTGGATACCAGGATCGCTAATAAACACAGAGAAGCTGTAGCTGTAGGAAAGAGAGGTACAGATTTATTCTAGCTTGATTATGGAAATGGAATAAATAATTATTTCAAATTATTGAAAATGGACTGAAGACAGAATGACAGAGGCTTGCACGTAAGACAGCAGAGTGCAGGCTCTTCAAGGCCTCGGCAGTCTTTGCTGGTGATTAGCCTGTACTCACCCGCAGTATTAGCTCTTCTTACCCTCTGAACTAAAGCTGGGATAATAACATCTGCATTTTCCTAAGTCAAGGATTACTTTTAAGGAACCCACCTCTACAGTTTTTTTTTAAAAGACTCGTAGAGAAAAAAAAGTAAGGTACATGCTGAGAGCAGCTGCTGGCTGCGAGCAGAACGTGAAGAAAACCACTTATTTTTGGCTGTTATTTTAAATTAGCTACTTTCAACTCTTCCCTACCTCTTCAGTGAGAATAAAGCAACTCAAGTACTACCTAGTACTTATTGTACCTGACTAAAAAAGGAGTATTCAGAAAGAAACGTACACGGATACTCTCTTGCCCTAAGGATCAGGAAGCTTGATTTCAATTCAAGTTACCCAGACGTTATGAACTACTGAAATAGCTTCCCCTCTGTCTCGAAAAGGGAGTTCATAGTTCTGTGTTTTCAAGGAAGAAATGTTGCTGGTGCATCAGAGAGGACGACATACGACGCTTTCTGGCTACGTGGGTTTTCCAAGATCCATTCTGACTTCTGTTTATCGACTCGCGTCTGAGGTAGAGCTCCTCGTTCGCTCGGCAGGATGTGATGGACCAATTATCAGATCTGTTTGCATGATCTCCTGGGTTTATGTGTTAGGTCATTTTTGCAGAGGAAGCATGCCTGCGGTATATAACTCCACAACCTCAAGTAGAATTGTCAAGAAATTAAAAACCAAGTCCTCTAACCAGAGACTGAAGGACCCTCACCCACTCAGAGGGATTTGTTCACAGTGAAGTGTGCGCACTCACGCAGTTGGAAGCTTTTCAGCCTTGTTCCTCAAAAACATGAGTTCTCAAGCTTGGAACTGGACGACAAACTAATTCAACGTACAGACACGACTCCCCAGCAGCGAGGGTGGACCAGCTTACCAAGGAAGGCAATGGTCTCAAAAGCACTTTCAGTCTTTATCGCCAGATCAGCCTCTTTCTAATGCGCAACACATAGGAAAAATGTAATAGTCTACGCACATAGTGACTGTAGGGCTGAAGGTCACTATGGTCTCCTTTGCCTTGGGATCTGTAAATTACATGGCGTTTTAGAAACCAGAGGGAGTAAAAAACTGTTTCTTCTACCGTCTCCAAGATGCCTTACGTGCCTGTGCGCCACAGCGCAACAGTTCTTCTACAGGCAGGTGTCGTGCCTCCGAACTTTTGGTGGAGAACTTGAGACCAGCACTGAATCCAGAGATTTCCCCTTTTTCTACTGTAGCTGTGCATTCCTGTCCAGCACCCTCTGGGTGTACGCCTTGCTTAATCTGTTCCTGTAACTGCAGAGGCATTTGGTGCCTAACAGCGGCAGTTGGGTCGCCTTTGTCTTCTGCCAATGGTACGTGGAGTTTAGCCACGTAAGGACTAACGCTTCTCTAATTAAAGTCACCAAGATCAGATTAGAGGTACGCGAGTGAAATATAATGTGTCGTGACAAGAATTACCTTCATGCTATGCATGACTGGAACATGCCACTAAACCCAGCTAAAACATAATCCATTTTAACAGAAAACATAAAAGCAAGTACCGATACAACCCTAGAAAGCGAGTTACTCTCCAGCAAGGAACCCAGCAAAAACAAGACATGAGAAAACCAAACGGCTGAACTCTAGACAGGACAGACAATGCAGAGCAACAATGAAAAAGGAAGACTGAACGCAAATTCTAGAATCCTGCAGAGGGGATAAAGAATACACTGTTCTTTGACCTTTTTTTTTAAATTCTCCACTTTCCTGAAGACTCTCCCATTCCCCTCTAGCAAACATACCAACTGGTTTTACTCATTCAAGAGCAGTTCTCTTAATAATTATATAGGCTTCTTTCTAACCTTGTATGTATCTGTAGGATGAAATAAAAACAAATAATAATCAGTGAAGTGACTTATGTGGCTGTGTAGCTGCCTCTGAAAGACTCAGGGCTTTGAAGCAATGTCCAGAAAGATACACCTCAGGGAACAAGCAATACGTTGGATGTTTTAATGACCATTCTACACTAACATACTGAAGGCCTAATAGCCGCCTTTGCCTGTACTTCTAAATGTTAACTACCAGAAGTTGGCTCAGCACCTTCCTTCTCTGGCCAGGAGGAGAGCCCTATCTGTGCTAAAGGTAATTAATGTTTCTTCATCAACCAGCCTGTGAGAACTCTTACTATGTGTCACTCCCATAACGGCAAAGAGCGCAGCTTTCTACTTGTAAAAAGAGAAAAGCGTTTCAAACAGGGTGATGCCAGAAATCTCTGCACTCTGATCTGATGGAAATCACAGCAGCCACCAGAGTTAGCACATACCTTGGCGCAGCAGCAGATCATCCCGTAATAAGCATATATAATAAACACAGCCAGGCTGGGCATAATGGGGACGAGGAATCATGGGAACCTCCTGGATGAAAAAAGAAAAAAGGAAGGAAATTCTGAGATGCCCACCGTAATCAGTGCAAAAATGGGGCTGATATCCTTTTGGAAATACGTAGAAGTGGAGAGAGAAGAATTGACACTTAACGTGATTAAACCTACACCAAGGAAGCTACGCTATAAAGTGAGAATCCCACACTGGTCTTGGCAATCTCAATAAATATAAATGCAAGAGCTGCTTTAGTTTATAACTGCAGTAATGAAGAGGAGACTTCTTTTTTTACCCTGTTCACAGATCGAGGTTCACACTGCTCACACAAGTAGTGTTCAACATCAGAATTCACACCCATACAGTCACAGTGCTGCCAGACCTAGAAAATCAGATACAACCCAATTAGAAATTCCTGTGACAGATTTTATTTACAGATTGCATTTTCTCAAAAATATTAAGGAAAGCAAGAAAACAAGCTCCCCAAAGGAAATTCAAGATTTCCTCTGAACTATTTCACACTATGTCAGAAGACAGACAAGATCCCCACGCAACTGTGTGCGTAAAAGCCCAAAATTGTTGAAATTAATTCTGCTCGCCTAAAGACAGGAGTTGCTGGCAGTTTCAGAGAAGTGCTAGCTCCTCTATATAGAAATGCAAGTTGCATTTCCTCTGTGAAAAGAGAATCTCTCAATTCTTTTGGAGAGGAAATAAAGGTCTGAAGAGGTAATTAATGCTACTGGCTACATGGAAACTGCTGGTAAAAGTTCCCCTGCTTATGGAGAATAGAAAAAGAGCACCAGGCTCCATTTTGTGTTCCCCCTGCCTCACCATGCACTTTTCACACTGGATCATGAGTCCTTCATCTTTGTAAAGGCCACAAATGCAACGGATCACATCCTCGTCCTTCTCATGCCCATTTTCTTTTTCACAGACCGATGTCTCGCTGCTGTCAGCTTCGCTTGCTGTTTCTCCCACAATTTCATCAATTTGGGCAGATGCCTCATGGCGAGCATTATAATATGCTTTCCGTAGCCGGCACACATCACGCCCAGTCGGAGATTTTCTGCCATAATATTTCTGAATAAAAACAAAACAAAGAAACACTTTTCTTTTCCCCAGGTTCCATGCTTTTGGTGCATTCCTCCTGTCTGCACGCACCCTTAAAGGTGTCTTCACTAAAGCTGCACCCACCAATGTGGTATACATCTGTCTGTCTACTTCCTTACTTTGAGCGGCAGGTCCACGTATCTTACATAGGACACTGAAGAACAAGGTACCTCTTCCAAAAGGTACTGAAATTTCTTTAGGTCAGCTGTTCATGCATGTTCCTGACCTTCTATTTGTCAACCAAAAAGCACTAAGAGTGAGCTGAAGCACGTGAATTGAATCAATGTCTGCTCATCAGAAAGGGATCGTCACAAATTCTCTTTCTCTAAAATATTTTTCTTCTTTTATTACTCTAAGTCAGCAAGAGCATTAGACTAGGGCATATCCCCACGGTCTATGCAATAGCTCTAAGGCCAGAGAGAGCCTCACCTCTGCATTCCGGAAGACTTTCAGCATGTCCCCATCAAAAGCTTCCACAGTTTTATAATAGCCAGTCAAGATCTGTTTCTCAATTGTGGCAAGGTCCAACGGGTCAGAAATCTTCTCGTAATAGTCTGCATTTCTAAAATGGCAACGTACGCACGATGTCATTTTCACTAGCATTTCAAAGCTGTGCAAATCCATCATAGAAAACTAGGGGCTGCTCTGAGAAGCAAGTACTTACTTTTTCTTTGGGGGTAGGTTCAGGAGGGGAGCTGCAAGAGCCTGCCTGGAGGAATCTGTAACAGAACGCACAGTTTAGCAACGTTTACTTGAGTAAACCTTAAAAAACCAAGTACCTAACAACATTCAATCTAGGTTAAAAAAAGGCTCTTCTACTGTCTGAGGCACAGGGAATTGAAATGCTTTTGCATTTCCAGAAGTTGGGTGCTGTAAGCGGACTACATGTATCAAAAGGGAGGATAGCTTCCCTGCAATTCTGTCAATGGTACCGTTTTGCCGAACTACTGAAAAATCAATTTAAAAGGATAGCAACATCTGCAGATTCTGGTGGCAGAGGAAGGGGTTGAGGATAAAGCAAAGTGGTTACTGGTAGCAGGAGAAAGGAAAAAAAAAAAAAACAAAAAAGGAAGGTTATTTAACATCCTGAAATAAACTAATTTTTTTCTAGTATTGTCTATTCAGAGTCCATTGATCCAGAGGCTGAAAAAGTCTCCATGGAGATTTTTTTTAGGAGTGCCACCTTCACCTTTATAGGATATGATGCTATCACATATTTCCTTGAAGATTTGCGCTAGGCGGGCAGCACGAGCCACTTCAATATTCTCTTCAGCTGCAGCCAAGCGTCGTGTTCTCACAGAGCGGGAGGTCTGAAGGGCTGAAAACTGGGTCATGAAGACATCTGAAAGAGGGTAAAAAAGAATAATTATCTCTAAACAAAAAATTAGTTAAAAGATCAAATTACAGCATCTTTTCTGATCCAGCAACTCCACCACCAATTATTAAAATTAACATGTTTGCTAAGCTACTGTAACAGTAAAAGGCTTCAGTTTCATATTCCCAAGTCGGCTCTCGCTGCTTATAGCTCATCTACATGGTTAAGCTGGTTATCAAAGCGTTTTACGTTGCTGGAGCAAATACAGCATGTCGTTGAATTCACCCAAAAGACTCATCGCTCACGTACCTGACGGCGGGGACCAAATCCTGCGTGGCTGTGAAGATTATGGGCCTACAACTACAGTGCTATTTTTGGAGCAGGATTAATACATTTTCTCTGATTGTCATATTTTGCCCCATTCCCATAACTGACTGCACGCCAAAAAGCTTTGTTCTCTAAAGGCCTGAAATCCATCGAATTATGAGGATAAATGACAATTTTTGAAGCTGGCGCAACTGTTTCTGGTCTAGGGATACAGAAAGCAGAAAACAGCCCTTCTCTGTAAGGGTCCAATCATGGAAAATGTTAAATATCCTCCTCTGACCAGGACTTGAGAGGCATCAGAGCTGCTGGAGGAACACAAACGAATCCAGCAACCAGGCAAATGGTTTATATAGTACAATCTTCTCATTCTTAAGAAAATAGCATTAAGTGTTTCAGAGGAAATTGCAGAATCCTATAATGCAAAAAATACAGTGAAAGAGTTTGTGTCTTACCCTGCTATGTAAAGATAGGGGCATATATACACAAACACATATATAGGTGTTGTTATCTGTATAGCATTCCCTGTACGCATTACAAAAGGTATATGGATCTTGTAGTAACTCTACGTTTGATTTACACACAGAGCTTACTTAAACCCTTAACGGGCATGCCATATAGGTTCTCAAAGTAGCAACCTGAGGAACCTCAGGTGTTGGCCTCACCAGATTTAATGTTGCCATCATCCCGACAGATTCCATTCCAGCGGCTGTACAGCGAGGTGGTGTGGATGTTGTCACTGACGTGCTTCACCTCCTCTTGTTTTTGTCGAATCTTTTCCCAGTTTCGTACCAAAAATACATGGTGTTTTAGCACAAAATTCCTACAGAAATTGGAAAAACATTCAAGAATCACCTTCTTACTGTAAAATTAATTCCTCAATGTGGGGAAAACGACAGATATTCAGAGGTACGCTTCTGGTGTCAGTGGAGAGGAATTCCAGCCTAGCTGGTTAAAGGATAATTAAGAACTGCTTACTCAGACATTTCATGATGTCTTATCTTATAGAAAAAAAGAACTTCAGCATTTGCACAACACTCCACTTCTGAGTAGTGGACCTGATGATCTTAAGGGTCTTTTCCAACCTTAACAATTCTATGATTCTGAGGAAAAACCCACTGAAATAATTCCTTACCTTTCTCTGTTAGACATGGGCTTCATCTGAAGCTGTGGTGTCAGTCTTGTTGGTGCGTTCACACTTTCACTGGGCTCCTCTGGCATGTGGCCCCTCTGGAAAACAGATCATTCTGATAGACAGGAAAAACTGTGCCAAGAACTTAGCAAAGCAGTAAAAGTAGTTCCTGAGACAGAACCCGGCGTATTTCTCTGAAGTTTAATATATACAAATACACAGTTTTTCGGTCTGATGGCACAAACCGATTTCCTATTAACCCTTACCCATGAAAAAAGCTGTCTTTACTACTTACTCTCTTCTTTAGTTTGTGCTTTGACTTCCTTTTCTCTTTCGACCGCCCAGGCCTTCTGTGGGTGCTCACAGGCTGATTGCTTTTGCTTGAAAGTCCATTCATTCGCTGACTTTTACCCCCAATGATTCCTCTGCATTTGTCAAAACCACATTTGCAGAGTTGCTTTGGAAAACAAAAAAAAGAGAAATTATTTTAAATAAACCCCAAAACATTTGGATTATCTCTCAATATTATAAAGAACCTGTTGTGTCAATACAACAGAATAGGTTTTGTTAATCGACCTTCAACTTTACAGAACTGTTTGTCCTTGGTGAGTTTTTTCAAGGTCTTGCACTGGGATCCTTACCTGTTTTTCAACATTAAATGAATGAAAATTGTAGTCGTAAGTCAATTCAGTACCAGCAGGCATGTCTTTAAGCGCGTACAATCCAATCCGGTAAACCCCATTAACAGACCTGCAGGGAAAATACAGTAAAATATTCCCAATAATTAAACAGAAAATTGTCTTTGTCCACATAGTGGAAGTGTTAGAGACAGGAAACAACACTTCTGCCGTGCCCTGGATTATGCCTGTTCTTCGTTTGTACTGTTCTCTTGTTTATCTCTTACTTTGAAAGCCAAAAAGTGAATGCCGTATTTACGACGAGTAGGAAGTTGTGCTTCAAAAAGAGAAGCTACAAACTATATTGACTATCGCGGCAGATCTACTTATCAGCCGCCAAGATTCAGGCCCTCACCCTAAATCAGAAGCTTACACTGAACATCGTACCTCATTTCACAACATGCACTAAAAGTAATTGCCCTTCCAATTCTTTTACTTACTTTTTGTGTTGCGTTTTAAAATTTAAAACTTGATTACTATTGCTTAAATCCACTAGAATTATCTGAGAATCACAAGCTACTCTGCGGCACTGCCACCACAGCTGATTCCTATTACGACCATCTGCTATTTCACTGTAAGGGATTCATTAGAAATTTCTCAGAAGTACTTCCTACTAGTCTGGCACTGGATTTCTTCTGATAACATAGCACTGATATGACAGAGGGTGTGCTGCAATCAGACTACTTCCCTGTTTGCCTGCTTTAAAAAAATATTTGAATTGCTAGAAGGAAAGAATATATACACATAGAATATTTTACGGCATTACCTAGGCTTCAAAATCTGTAGCAGGTTAACAGGATGACAAACAACAATATTGGATTTGCCTTGCCAGAAAACTTGGATCCTGTCTCCAAAACGTCCAAAGCTTGAAAACTTTACACCACTTCTCTCGTGCAATGCAAGCATGATAGTAAATATTATTTACACTGTGCAGCTTGATTCCCCTCCCTATTTTTAGATCAGATTCTCTTAGATGATCTGGTTATCTATATCTTAGTCACTGCTATACCAGTCTGCCAGTAAACAGAATATATTTTTCTTACCATTTCTGCATCTCACAGTTAGGATTACAGCTGTGGTTGATAAAACGAGCCTCATTGCCCATACGATAACTATCTATCACCATTCCACTGTCTAAATTCAGGCAGTAATGATCACTGTGATTATGGTACTGTTCAATCATCCGGTTCCTAGGAAGCAACACAGGAAAGTTATTTGTGATTCTGTTTGTCGCTGCAAAGCAAACAGGGAGTAACATAGTAATAGCGCATTCAAGAATTCTGAGAGAGGGTTTTGAAGAAAAAGCAATTATAATCTTTTGTATTTTATAGAACCGTACACCTAGAGACGGAGGAAAACCATTATTATACCTATTTTTATAAGTCAAGGCCATTGACAGAGCTTGGATTAGAATTTAGAAATTTGCTCTTCTGGAATGCTCCCTTTTGGGTTCTGCAGATTATTTGTATACATTTCATGTTGATAACCTGTGTATGGAAGAGAAAATGCAAGTATACATTCTTTGGTGTGTATATGTATGCATGTGTACAACAATCAGCCTCTCCCTTTCATTAGCTGGGACTGGACACAATTTCGGGAATTACATCCATGGATTACAGCTACCTCTTTTTAGCAAGAGAGCAAGAGTCACGAGAGCCAGTTGTGTTAGCAGTTATCTCTGTATGAGAAGATTGCACTTGTCTTCCGACGGAGCTCTAAGAGTAGCAAGTACTTCCCTCCAATCTCAATTATCCTATGATGCTATGTAGTTAACAAGACCACAGTTTTTCTTTCATTGGTTGTTAATGCTCCCACTTGTCCTTTTTCCTTCACACCTATCTGCAAAAGCTCATTTCCCTTCCTGCCCCATTCTGCCCCTCGGTTCCATCCTGCACAGCACTTGTAACGATACCAAATTCACATTCACCCCTGGTGTTCAGCATGTACAGAGCAGGTGTGGCAGATGACGCATTCCAAACACTGATCATTCCTCTCTGTTTGATTGAGAAAAACTTGGTTGATCAAAAAACCTGAATTCTAAGCCTTCCTTCTGGTGGCCGATGACCAGAAAAGCATTTTTTTTTTCCCCTTACTCTCCCCTTCGTTTCTGTCTAAGGATTTCCCAGCAATGACAATAGATGCTAAAGTCATTTATTGAGCCTTCCATGCTAAAGCAGCAAATAAATATTTCTACCTGAATTCTTGCTCACTAACAACTTCTCCCAGATATTCAATGATAAACTGTCCTGCTTTCAGGGGTTCTTTGGTACGAATACCCCATCCTTTCTCCTCAGCCCGGAACCTTTCCAGGCACTGCACCCATTCATGCCTCTGTATCCGCTGATTACAACACTGTTCACCACAAGGGCAGGTGTTTGGTGAACACTCCGCAAAGATCATCCTAAAACAAAAAAACAGAGACGTTAAAGGGAGGTGAATAGCATACTTTTAGATATATCATACTGGGGGGGGGGGGAGAAAAAAAATTCCTCTGTTAAACAGAAGTTATTAAACAACTAAAATGCTTCTTGTTTTCAAGGTATAATTCATGCAAAGATTCACAGCCTGGCTCTCACTGCTACTCAAAGAGCAAAATGGAGCTTTTTATGGGATCTTCCTCTGAAGAAAGAGGTGGAAAAGCACATGTGCAACAGAAAGTTACTCTCTATGCTCTGCAACCACACTTTTATTACTGGGGTTGCATCCAGCACGACGCTTTTCTTAAGATATTATTAGATGATGTGAAATAATACATTTATTGAAATTATCGTCTCGTAGTCAGTTAACCTATTCCTAACCTGTTAAGACAGTCCTCCACACAGCCCTTTCCGTTGTCATCATCTGGTTTCTTACAATTGCAGGTAGTGGCCTCATAGCCAGAAAGAGGCTTGACATCCACATACACATCTGGAGAAAAAAAACAAAACAAAAAAACAAACCCAAACAGGGAAAAGAATTCTTTCCAGGTGAAAAAATAGAACTGTTTATCTACAATATTTTCATTCCAATTACATAAAGCAAAAAAAGAAGGTGGAATTGTCTTTGGTAGGATGAAGAGCACGACAGAAAGGAAGAGAGTCATGTGAAAATTCCACAGTTAACACATTTTAGTAATAAGATTTTACTTACTAGAACGGATTTTTTTATAAAGTGGGACATCTGGCTTTTTATACAACTAAAAGGAAGAGAAAGAAAATGTCAATACATTGCAATAATGGATCTGTTATTCAAAAGAATCAGGAAAATTATGATCTGTACATAAGTAACAGTCTTGTAATCATTACTAGAAAATACGTCTGCATTCTCTTCTTTAGGCTCAGACTACGTTAGCAAATAGGTGAAAAAAAGTACCTGTATAAGTAGAACTTAGGCTTAATGAGCAGTTTTTCTAACATATTGTTTATTCTTCCCATAGTATCTGAACAGAGCAATATGGGTAGCAGATACCATGAGGACAGACTATTCTGAACAATGCTGTTCTTTTCAATACTGAAAAGAAGAATAATTATTTACATCTACTTTGGAGAAAGCATCTTTGGTGGAATTACCATGTGCTGACACTTAAAAAAGTGAAAAATTAATGTGCTTATCAAAACTGTGACTACAGGTAGGAGCCAAGAGAAATGCAGATTCATCTTCTAATTAGAGAAACTTCCTCTGCAGATGGAGATGACTGGAGGGAAAAGGGACGCTTAGATCACATTTCATAACTTCATATTCCATCCTTTCAAACAAGCTTTAAGGAATAATTTCCAATTTTTACATATTTCACAGACATCTACTGCATTCATAGCCTTCCCTCAGTAACAGATACGGCAGATAGGCACTGTACAAACTATACAACCACTGTACGAACAAAACTACCCTGTAAGGGGTTTCAATATTCTAGGTAGGTACGGAAAATGTCAAGGAAATAGATCACACGCATGTATTATTTATGCAATATTGAATAGATAAGATAGGCAGATGTAAGCAATCTTCAATACATGGCAAGAAACTGTCCTCGGCTGAAACGTCAGCAACCATCATTACTTTAAGATTAGGTTTTGGTGGTATTACAAAGAGTAGTTGGAGCCACAACCACCTGGGAATTTCTCTTGCTCGTTTACACGCTGAAGTTACATGTCTGAGAGCGCCTTCTCGCAGCAGAGCTGGGGACAGATTTACCCTCCAGCCCTAAATCCTGTGTTAAATCACTCGGTGGAAACTTCTCAGGGAAAAAAATATTCCTATTTTTAGGTTTGCACATATTTAAAGCTCTTTAAAAAGAATGCGACTGTTAAACAGTTTCTCTTCTTTCCTCAGTATGAAAATGTCAGCTTGCAAGTGAAAAATAAATTCCACTCTGCTGGGATTGATCCAAGAAAAATAAGGCCTGAAATTTCTCAGTGCTGTTGGCAGTACATCTGAATTCTCCTGAGGCATGTCTAAAACAAGATCATTGCAGAAAGCAGGCACACTACCAAAATAAAAGTCTGCGGCAAAATTCACGACTTTTTTCAGCAGAAACCCATAGGATTTCTATTTTGCAAGAGATGGAATAATGGAAATTATTCACATTAAATACATATGGAAATCCTTTTTTTCCTCATACAGTGGCAGCAACAAGAATATTCATCGATATATCAATATACAGGATACATAAACACAGCTTTCATGTAAGAATCCTGCTATTTTCTTTCTAAGACTTCTGATCATAATCTTGGCAACCAGTAACTTTTTATCTTGTACCTGATTGTGTTTCCACTGCCAGAGGATGTCGTAAGGCAGCTGGAAGTCAATTCTCTTTTGTCTGAGATACTTTCCTGCAACAAAAAGGTTTGTAAGTCACACACACTCATATTCACATATCCCCAAGAGGAAACAGGGCTGCTCCTAGGCACACCGCCAAATTCTGATAGGGCCTCTCGACGGCTGAAAGTCAAAAAGGCAGAAAAGCAGAATCCTCCCAGAACATTTTGTTTGGTAGCGGCAAGCCCAGGGAAGAGCCCTCCACGACGCTATCTTCTGCATTCTACTCTGTTGTCGCAGTCAGGTTTAAACCTCCATCGACAGGGAGGAAAGCTGCTGTCTAAGATACGGGACGCCTGGCGAGGTAGGTGGCGGGGGGAGCTGCCTGCTGCTCGGATGATGGAACCTTACGGGCGCTACTGAACTCCGACAGTCACAGTTAAAACTCTTAAAAGCCGCGCCAGGAACCCTGCAGGTGTTCAGCTGCGAGGGGTCACCGAGCGCGAGCTGCCGAAGCGACAACAGCAAATAACTGACAAAACGGAACGCGGCTCTGCGCCTTACAGCAAACACCAGTTACTTCTGCGCAGAAATCTCAAAGCTGACGCTTTCTCCTGAGCTTTTCTGCGTACACATAAATACGATGATTTAGCACAGAGAACAAATATGCATTAAAAAAATTTGCATGCACAATTCATGCAAGATGGTAAGCCACAACATGGTACTCAAAGAAACCGAATTAGTTTTGAAAATAGCATCCAAGCCTGTTCCTACGACCTTTACCAGAAGAGACTTAAGAATGAATTCAGACTTGGCAAACACATTGCTAAATGCTTCGGAAAGACTTCAAGATGATCTGTATTTTCAGCAATAACTGAAACTCATTTTAGACAGGAGTTACTACTTTCATTGTAGATTTTGTCTCTCTGCTAAAATTTACTGTCACCCCTGACCTCTTCCCAAAAGAAGGGAACCCACCCATTACACACTTCGGTAACATAAGACCTGAGGTCCGACACAATTGCCCAGTTAGCTCTAGCCAGGATTAAAATGTCCTCTTATCATTGTGTTGGAACACTGCGTCGCACCACTGCAGCGAGCGGAGTGACTAAGGCTGAGGTGTCACTCCCATGCCTTATTTTCCCAGCTTTCCTAAAGGGTAACGAGTGCCTTTACGTTCCTCCCGCAACAGTCTGTGGTTTCACGTAAATTCACACGCATACCCTCACCACTGCAAAACAGAAATTGTAATGTTTTCCTTACAATTTACTCCTAAATTACTTTTCATTTTCAATGCTTTATTCATCCACAGCAGGTTCCAGGAAAGAGATAAATCTGCTGGGAATTTGCTTTCACTGCTATGACCTCAGCGGGCGAAACAAAAGGCTCTTTCAGGTGCCCTGGCAGCGTGCCTGGAGCGCACGGAAGGTCCCTCCAGCCCTCAAGTGGGCACCGCTGCAGTCATCTGGCAGAGTCCTAAGCCTCCTAATTGTGCTCTGCAGTTCAACCCCTCTCCCGCTACCCGATACAGAGTCATCGAAGCGGCTTTATCTTCAGTGCAGGAGCTCGTTTGTGTCTGCTAACACAAACAAACGTGGGGTCGGGGCCTCCTGAGCAGAAAAGAGAACGGGATTGTGGCACTGCAGCCTGAACCTGAGCATCCCGACAGATGGTTTGGTCATGCAACAGAGTTATATGACCCAATTCAAAAAGGAATTGAGGAAGATGTTTTTCAGAATTTAAATTAACACCTTCAGTTCTGAAACCTGATTTGCAGTTACTGATTCACACAGATCTGTCAAACTCTTCACCTGCTATTACCTCTCTGTCAAAGTTGTGTATGGAGCAAAGAAATTCAGTTAAAGACGACAAACGAATTAAATGTTTGCATTTGATGGGACAAATATCCCTACTGAATGAACAATGCGGAATTTCCCCAACTCTCTTTGCATGACAGTACTTGAAGTAAGAAATCACGGCATTTTAAAGTTGAAACAATTACCCGAAAAATAAATCAATCTTGGGTTGTCCTGGGAAATGACATGAGCTGCAAAAACGTTAGTCTGGGAGTTCATGGCCATCCCCTCCAGGCCGTCCAGTCCACGGGACCGGACTGGTGAGCAGCATCCTGGAACTCCATGAGCTCTACATGCTCGTGCTAGCCTTAGGTTATGGCCGCTTTCTGCAGAGGCAAAGAGAAGCCCTAAACCTCATTTCTGTTCTACCTGAGACCTCAAACCAGGGATGAAATAAAAACTTAGATACTAGCCAAGTTCTTCATTTTTCCTCACTTTTATCCATGCTTAAAGACAGGCATCATTAAGTGCATGGGGACATGGAGAAGTTATTATTGCATGCTTAGTTTTTGAGATTTAACAAATGGTCATAATTGTCTCTGGCCATTCAACTGTAATGTTAGTTTGAAAAGGAGACTACTGCACTGCATTTAAGCAGAAGTATTATGGCAGTTAAAGCAGGTTTTAAACTAGACTGGTATTATGATAAACAAAAAATGAGAAGAAAGTTCATGTAGCAAAAAAAGAGCCTCTCGAGTAAAACTTTTGCCCTGAAGAACACAGACAGATGAGGATGACCTTTGGCAAAGTTCATATCTGAAAGACATGAGTAACCTGGCAAGGTGACAAAAGAAAGAAAGAAAAAAGGGAGAGAGGCAGAGAGATTGTGAAGTCCAAACAGACTACTTCCATGTCACCTACGGGCGATACTTGTTTCCCAACAACTAAAACACACATGAAGTACCCACCAACGTGAATAGGGGCTGGAAACAATCCATGCTCATGCTCTCCAGGAGTGTACTCAAGCTTTTCTTTCTTTAATTGTATGAGGCGGCTCTTCGGGCTGTGGACGACAGCGACAGGAAAAAAAAAAAAAAAAATCAGAATGAGGAACACCTGTCATTTGCAAAAAACACATTTTGTTTTAATTAAGGCACAAATGTCTACAACATCACGCAAGAGAATAATAATAGAAATGGCCAAAACAATTGATTTCCAGGTTGCTTGCCAAATACACTTATCACCTCCATTTCAAAACTCCTGATTTGATTTTTCTCCCTAACTACTATTGAGGCAACACCTAATGGGACACCATCAACTTTAAATTCCTAGTATGTGATATATAAGTAATAACTAAGATTATGAAAATAAAAGATCAACAAATCGTATCTGATGTTGCTTGCTTAGGTATTTGACGTTGTACACGTATGGTGCCTGCTTTCCTAATTTGCTAAGAGCAAACGTTCACGTGCCACTCCTTCAGAAGGCTGTTCAGCAAGAAAAGCAGGAGAACAGAAACCAGAGTTAAAGAAGCAACGAGAAAAAATAGGAATATGAAATAAGAACGGGTGTATGGGTCAGGCAGGTGTCAAACCACCTAGCTCAGTAACCTGTCTTTGATAAACATTTCCTTTTGGCTACTGGCAAAGCATGGAAAGAAAAAACTGATGTGGTTATATTTAGTACTGCAGCCCTGCAACATTCAGAGGAGACTTCTAAATGTTAAATATACCAAAGATTAAAATTATATTGAAGCCTATTAAAGATTTTACTAAAGTTTTTTAAGGGGTTTATTAATAACCGGACATACACCTGAAAGCTGACTCAATAAAAAATGTGATATTGTTTAACTAGTGAATGGAAAATGCAAGTTAAAAACAAATTTTGAGATACAGATATCAACAACTGAAAAGAATTACTGCAGAACAGAAACAGAACTGATGGATTGCAATAACTTGTGGTGCACATACTCTTCTAACACGTCCTGGATTTCTGGTACTTCACAAGTATAACAAGTTCCTAAATTTTAGTGAAGTAAAAGCTAAGGCATACTGCTGAAACGAGGGCTCTGTTGAGCTAAATGCTGTACATACTCTTCATCAAACAACTCTCCTTTTAATAGAGTCGTATGGCAAGGCCTAGTTCTTAGGATACACTTGGATTTAAGTTTGTACAGGTGGACACACAGCTATCCCAATCAAAAAGCAGCAACATTCTCTCAAACAATAAAAGTTATGGCTTTTAAATAAGATCACCCTGTTTACTGATGGCAGGAATTAATTTCATTTGCTTTGGCAAACAGACAGCTCCTTTGCCCACCAGGCAAAAATGATATCCCAGAGAGGATTACAAAACCAAAAAGCACTCCCCCCCCCAAAAAAAACCCAAAAGAAACCCCCAAGCTCCAACTCATGTCTTCTGTCCTTTCGAGTTGTGCTGCACTGAATCGCTAAGACTTGCAAAGAAAGGCCATGAAGTAACTACTTACAAGACCTGGAAAGCAAGTTCTTATCAAGAGGAAAAGGAAAGGTATTTTGAAAAGGCCAAGTGTGAACCTCCATTTCCAAGAGGCAAGCAAATCCTTAAACCGGAGGCAGAGAAAAAAGGAAAAACATTCAATAGAAAGGTGACTTAATTCAAGCCAAATGTGCACCCTTTTACACCCACATATTCAGCGTAAAGGAAGCCAACGGACGAATAAATTATGGTAAATAAACTGCAAGGAGGAAACCGGTGTGGAAAGGAAATGCAGAAGGCAATTATCGAAAAACACAGAATATAACATGAGTTTCTTCAGGCACTGCAGACACACCCATCTTAGACCTTGTCACAAAGACAACTGGGGAAAGCACCTACTCTGTTTTCCTTTCAAACACAGCGATGAAGTGTTGTTAGAGGCACGTAAAAAATTGTTATGACAAAACAGTAAGCTGAACAACGGCCGTCCATACTTTAGGGACTTCAGAGGGAAAGGCTGAGATGTCAAAATAAGGCATAATAATTCATGAAAAAGGGAATATACTAAAATAATCAAGTATAAACAATACACGCGGTTTTATAAACATAAATACCATGCAAAAAAAAAGCCTCATGAATTAAAAAAGGCCTCTCTACACGATCAAGAAAAGGTCTGTATTAACAGGCCCACATACTCCCACTAGGAAGATAATGAGCTATTTTAGGCAGGCAATAAAGGTTCTGGTTTCGTGTTTAGCTACTATCTTTACGAGCAGACCTCTCCCTTTCCCTTTGCTGAGGCACGCCGATAGCCTCACAGCAGCTTAAATTTGGTGGCAGGGCCCGAGTGCCACCAACACGCCTTTATCGCCCCGAGCAGCCTCCCGGGGGGCTTCCAGCCGCACCCTCTGCCCACGGCCCCCCAGGCCCATTCACGCTCAGCCCTGGACGTTCGGTCCCTGCCTGGAGTTGCCTTGTGGGTGCCCCCACCTCCAGCTCAGCCACAGGAGCCGTGGATCTGGTGGCTGAGCCATGCACTGGCTTTCCAGCCTGGCCCTGGACCTGCCTGGCAACCCTGGCCTGTGTCTGACCCCGGTTACCATCGCTAGACCTGATCCTGACCTGCAGATCGACCTGCCCACGTAACCTTGGCCCGCCTCGTCGCCACGGACTGGTCCGGCAATCCCGACTCTTGGCTGGCGCCGGGGACCACTGCCCGCTCCGTCCGGCTCGCCTCACTCGGGGCTGTGGGATCGACAACAGGCTTCCTTTGCTACTGCTCAGATCGCGTTCTGTTGGTGTCATTTTTTAACTAAGCTGGCATACTTACTAGCTAGATACACCTCGCTACAGATGGCGCAGTCGCGGGAATTCCCAGGACTAAACCGACTGTCCTTGCGGTCTCCTCGGATCAGCCGACTGCGCTGCTATCAAGGACAAATACCTGCTCATTTTCATAGCGTGCTCTTTAAGATGTTTCCCTCAATAAGCAGATATAATGATTGTTGCAGTTGAAAACCAAAAGATCTCTCCGGAAAGCCAGGATCACGCCCTCCCCTTTTCAAGCAAGCCAGTTAGAACAGGGCGAGACCTCGGCAATAATCACAGAGAAATGATACCTTCTAGCGTTTCAGGTTAGCGTACTTCCAACAGTAACCCGGAGGAGTACATTTCTGATCGCTTGACAGACCGAAACATAAGCCTGGCTCCGTAAGAAATGCTTCCCCTCTCTATAATCCACTGCCTAAAGTTGTTTGGTTCAGTTTCTGTGGGGACAAATTTACAACACCCATTTTATAAACGCTCCGCTTACCAACAACGGACTAACCTCGCCTCCCTCTGCAAGCTCCCAATAACAGAGCGATGGAGAAGTGATTTTTTTTTGGTGAAGATGAGAACATTTTGTGCCATTCTGCAAAGGCTGAATGTCAGGCTTAGTCTCAGAAGGTCAGTCTAAAGTCTCAGGCAAATTAAGAACGGAATGAAGACCAGAACCACAGCCTTTGTTCCCGTACCTCCATTTCTCTCCATCCCTCTCCTTCCTTTCTCTCCGAGATGGTGCTCCATTTCTGTTCCCCCTCTCCAGCCTCTGGGGTCTTCTCCCTACACTCTTACCACGTTGGCTAGGATTAGCTCTCTGTGGAATGCACAATTACATTTTTGAGGCGTGGAGCCCAATTTTCTCTCTGAGACCACAGTTTGACAAACATTTTAAGTCAGTATAAGCTGGCTTTGATGCTCCCCAGCTTCTGCCGGCGTAACTGTTGGTATGACTGCAAGGTTAACTGCACCAGGGAGCTGAGATTTCACCTGAATCGCTATCCCAGCCTGGTTCGGTTGCCCTGGTCATCGTGATGGGACAAAGGAAGGGACAGCACAGGGATAGGAACAAACCACAGAGGTGAGGAGAAAGTAAAACTGCTTCTTTTAGCGCAATCTTAGCTTATGCTAACTTAAAGCATTTGCTGAACTGCAATCTTTAATTCAGCTGGCTGATTTTTCAATAGGTTTGCTTCTAAAATGTTCAATTACCTACTCTGAGTCACCCTGCAGCGCCACAAACTCTAACATCAGCAAAACGGAGGCACCGTAGGAGCAACGTGCCTATCGCGTGGAAACACCGCGTCCCAGAAGAGCAACAGGCCTGCGCTAAACGACACTGTCCGCGCGACCACAGCCTTGGACCAGCTGTGGATACCCAACGACGGGCGACCACAGCCTTGGACCAGCTGTGGATACCCAACGACGGGCGAGATGCAATTCAGTGCTGATCGCAGCAAATTCTATAGATTACACTTTTCCAATGAGGACTCGTATTTGTTATTACTGATACAAATCATATGTTAAAATAGTCTATTTCCCTAAACAATATACAACATTTTGATTAATTAATTAATAATTTCTTTGGTGAACTAGACTTTGCGCTCCTCTAGGAAAGCCACTGCTGGGTAAAGAGATAATGACTCCTGTACAAAATCTTCCTTTGCTCTCAAAGCCGCGGTCTTGTGCAGCCACACACTGAACTTCTCTTCAGCAAGAGATCGGTGTAATTCTTCCAGCGGAGCTGAGGATTCTGGAAAACTTGTGGAGGTTAACGTCAGATCAGCTAAAGCTGTCTATAAAATTACATCTGGAAATTGAGGTAGAACTGAGACTGGCTCCAGAAACCATTCCTTTTATTCTTAGTTTATCTGCAAGGAGTCAAAGGCTGAGCTTTCTTCACTGTGTTTTAATAAAGTTTCTAGATCAAGGTGAGCTGGAGTGAAATCCTGCGGAGGCAAATTGCACAATTCAAGTGGCTGCAGAGAAATAATGCAGACTTTTTCTCTTTTAGCAGTAGACTAAAACTGGCCATGACATGACAAACATTTTCTGTGCTGCTGTTTAGCAATGGGATGCGACTGATCTAGAGAGAGGCTGTAAATTGTACCAGTAAACCTCAGTAAAGCTTTCCCTACCTCCTATGTTTTAATCATGTGTAGGAAGTATTTAAGAAAGATCCAATAGAGTCGGAAAATGTTTTTTAAGGCAGTGTCTGCAACTGAACACCGCAAACAGAAAAACGGTGAGCACAACACCCCTTAGCAGAGAATGCAGAGGCTGTTTTAATGGCGACGGTGCTAACACTTAACTGTACCATCACTAGAGGGTGCCCTGCGATTACAGAGCTGCATTTGTGTTCTCAACTAAGATCATGTTTTCATACTCATACAGCAGGAATATAAATAACAGGATAACAACATGAACTTCTGCTCTCCTCTTGCACTGACATATGTCTGACTGTGCAGTAGAACTGGAACAGCAAGTTACATCAGCAGAAAATATAATTATAAAAAAGTGACTTGTTCTGCTGATTTAGTTTGCTGAACCAATTTAGTAAAGAAGAGACCCAGGGCCAGCATGAAGGAACGGTGGGATCAGCCCTTCGAGCTGCACCTTTCCGTAAGACAAGGCACCTAAATCGAGGCGGCCACAGTTCTGTCCTTCCCAGCTACGCGTTTCCATGCCTTGTTTCAGTATCGGTGTCCAAACAACCATGCGGAGAGGTAGTTCAGACTGCGTAGGCAGCATTTGCTTCCTTGGTAAGGTAAAGTTCCCTCAGTGTTCTTAAGCGGCTCATCACAACCATCAGTCTCAGTGCAAGGGAAGAACGCAGCACGTGGAGCAACAGGCAATGGGGAAGACCAGGTCAGACCTCTTTAAGCTTCCAGGAACTGCAACACAAACTGCGATGGGAGAGGGAGGGTTGTGAGCAGAGCTCAGCGTTGTCATGGCCTTCTCCAGGGCGGTGAACGCGATTCCATCATCATCCACAATGCCTACAAACCTTGACTTTCTGTCTTCATACAATTTTTCAAATGACGTGTTTGCTTACTGTCTATGAAATAAAGGCCCACCCTTGGCTGACTAGGTCTGACAATGGAACTGACATTTTATAATAAAGAGAAGATTCTCTCAGGTTCCCCTCCTAAGGCAACAGATGTAATTTTTATGATAGAATATTTGAATGTTGCATGACTGTGTATATCACTGAGAGAACATCCACATGCTGAAAGTTTTAGCACATCTGCTTTCAAACTATTAGCAATATAAGCAGCCTCACTTTGATCAGACCTATATCTTTCTTCCTTAGAGTCTTGGTCCTGTCATCAATGCCTTCATTCTACTATGGAAAGAGAAGACACCAGGAGCAGCTGATACACTATACTAGCAGTCTCCCAGTGGTCTCTGTAACATTTTTAAGCGGTCTACAACATAATGAGAAGGTGCCCAGTTTTCTCTCTTTTTAATCTGTCAGATCATAAGAGAAGTGCAAGTTCTTGACTTCAACACATTTGTTCAAATGGCTGTAGAAAACTGCGTAACTACAAATGGAAGCAGAAGCGGGCTGCTTACCAGAAACAGGAGATGTCCACTTTCCAATGCACACTAGGTTTTGAGCCAACCAGTGAAAAAAATAAAATAACGCTGGATTTTTACTCCAAACATCTCACAGAAAGTGAAGGAGATGAACCTCACTTAACTGCGAAATGAACAGGGTGCGTATCTGAAATTCTTTCACACAAGAGATGACCAATCGTCATCATTCAGTCAATAAAAATAGAAAACTCAGGGCCCCTTTTATGTGGACACTGTCCTCAGTACCTGAACACCTCAAGCTCTCCCAGCGCTTTTACTGCCGTGATCGTTAAGACTGTCGAACGAAGCTCTCTTACCTTCTTCAAGGTCGATACTCAGAAACACTTTCAGACTGGTGGAGGCTGCTTTCTGACTGGGGTTACATTTTAAGTCTTCACTGGGTCAGACTGATAATTATCATGCATGTAATTTTTCACAGGCTTGAATTAAGCTGATGGTTTTATTTCAGCTACTCATTAGTAGCAGCTCTGTATGGCTCTAGTTGAAAGGAGATAGCTTCCACTGGAATATCAGACAGCAGCTTTTCGCTGGTATTACTTACTCTGTTGTTTTGTACACATCAGAGTAGAGCCCTGCCTTCTGGTACTTCTTCTTTGGAGGTCGAGGCGCTTTTTTCTCACGCTGGGCTAGAGAAGGCAAAGGCTGTTCAGTGTTCTCCGACTCATGCGGTTTCCCAAGGGCATCGTGTGGGCTGGGAGGTTCAGCTACTGTCTCAGAAAAACTGGAAGGAAAAATAAAGATTAAAGATTCTCTTACCATATTTCTTACCATAAAGATTATCTCGCCATATTTCATTATTCCTCTCCATAATCTGGTCAGCAGAAAAGAAAATGTCCATGTTTCTGAACTATTACAGGTCTCAGCTATTTAAAAAAATGCAATTCAATGATCACAATCAAGTGGCGGTTAAGCATAATCGTAAGAAATGTACGATCTTTTTATATTAATGTTATTATTAATTATTACAAAAAGAATGTTGTTTGTACTGCTAATGTTGATCATTGGAGCCTCAGCTGAGTAATTCAGAAGGTGGCTCATGCTATCTGCTTTTGTACTCTAAAAATACTTTGTGGCAAACCTTGTCTTAGTCTTCAGGAGCCATACAATGCACCCTGTGAACATGCGGTCCCAGCAACATTCTGTGAATCTAAATGCCTATATTACAGTATTCCTTTCTGAAACACAAACGGATGGTTATTTTTCAGAACTATTCTGAAAACACATGAAGGAAGACTTCTGGAGGAGTCTGATCTGTTTGCACTGATGACTTTGGGGATAAGCATGTGAAGATTAGACCAGTCAGATTTCTGGTATGGCCCTTCACTAGCCAGTGACTGCACAGGTCACACCTTAACTCCTCCTTGCTGCTTTGGTTTTACTCTTTATTTGCTGTATATCAACTGATCTCACCTGACATTCCGTGCTGCTTCTAAGTATTTGTTTGTAATGCATATGAGTCACACTCTAAGATTCCCACGGCGCATGGAGCTCTTACGGTTCCTGATTCCGCGCATGATGAAGGAACAATCTTTGCTATGATATCTCATCAGTAAACCTGTTACCAACTCATTAAAAATATTCTTCACCAGGACAATCATAAAACTTGCTTCACTTGAGAGACAAGCACGACACCAGCAGTTTTAGATTACCTGAGATTCCGTCCCATTTTGGGGTGTCTTCAGTAACTTAGGAAGACCCTGCGCATGCTTAAAACTGACATGTTGGTTCCCTCTAAACTGAACTCCTTGATAAAAACCAATGTAACAAGCAGAGCTCATTAGAGTAGGACTCCTTCATGGCTTGAAATGTTACAAAATCAACAATGACTATACCGAGGGTACGAAATTGTAAGGGAATTACCTCTTATTGCTCTCCTGTTCATCTTCTGGTAAAGGCTTTTGTCGCTTCCTGGCCTGTTCCTCCGCAAGCCACCTCTTTCTCTTCCAGCCTTTTCGATGATCTGTATTCAAGTTCACACTTTGCACTACAGCTTCAATCACATCTGTGATGGTATCGGGTCCAAGGTGTAAGGGACTGCTGCTTTCTTCTCTTTTATCTAACTCCTGACTGACCAGTCGAGCCGCCTGGAAAGCTTGCATTGAAACGACAGCCTGCATCGGGTATTTGCGGGGCCTACCCGGCCTGCGCTTCACAAAATTATTCCCTGTCCGTGACTGCCTTTGCAGCTTTTTGGCCTTCAGAATTTTATTGACGTGGTCAAGATTTTTTTTTGTTGCCAAGATCTTGTTATAATTGCACATTTTCCTAGCTTGTCGCTGCATGGCTTCAACCACACTTCTCTTGAGATGATGCGGGGAATAGGTGTTCGGTAGTCTGTCCGACAGAAGCGAGATACTATCGCTGCAGGAGCTGCTGGGAATTGCTGGAGCTATGAGGCTGTCCTGTTTCCCCAGACCTCTCTCCCTGTTGTGGTTTCGAGCAGGACTAGCTGACGGTGGAACAGATACATTCGCAATGACTGCTTCTAAGGTTTTGTCCAAAGTAGCCTGGCCTTCGTGTTGTGCCATGCGCTGCAGCAAGCTATCCACCGAATCATCGACAGCCGTAGCCAGCCTTGCTCCCCGCGAGGGTACTCCGATCACTGCAAGACAAACACACACACATACGCTGAAACAGACCCGAGATGTAATCAAATGAGGCTGGAATTAAATACGATAGTTGGATAGGCTGACAGCCTTTTATATCCCATAATCGCCCGGAACGTTCAACGACAAGACGCCAATTTCTGTAACACAAGTTCTAATGGGAAAGGGACCTCGCGACGCAAGTAAGCAGAAAGTCTACATTTTATATCATCAGTTTTAACACACAATTATTTTCTCTTTATTCACACGCAGTCCCCCACTTCTAATAGCAAAGAGCAACGAGGGCATTCCCTATGCAGGTACAGTCCGGAACTCTTCTCAAGTTTCTTTCTATTCAACACTAAAAGTAAGAAACCCTCTGTGCACAGAAAAATTAAATACTGATTAAAAAAATGAGCAGCATCTGAAATGTTTTTAAACTAATTTTTCGTAGTTTGGAAGTACTGAAACAACTTTTTCACTGCTCTTGCAGTTTCTTTATCAAAAAGACAAACATAATGATGACAGAACTGATTGCAATAAAGAACAGGCTTGCATAAAGGTAAATCAAAATATCTGGACAAAGAGAAAGGCTGATTTACACAGGAAGTGAAGTTAGACCTCACTTTTTAAACAAAATTGTTATATGCTTTAGAGCTGGAGACTGGTATTTGAAAAAGAGAATTTCCAGGTCAACCATATAGATTATGCTGTATTAAAAAGGGATTTGTTCCAAACTAAGAGCTTCCCAAAGCTGCCCTGCTGGTTCTTAGTGATAACATTTAATCAGAAGAAACCCTGTTCTTTCCAGAATAAAATGGATGTTGTCTTCTCATAAATATATCACAATTGCACATTAGCATTTACAAAATGTTACTGTAACTGCGGCCAATTATTTAGATTAGATCTACTTGAACTAGTGGGTCCTGGGCTGTAGACTGAAGAGCACATACTAGGGTAAAGGTAACTGCGAAAGGGAAGACAACAAACTGTTTTTATAAAAGGGTTTCTGTCATTTGACAGGAGGGAGATCGTGCACTAGCTGACAAAGATACAGCACAAACAGTTTAAAATAAATATTTTCTAGTCCTAGTGCTCAGTAGTCCAAGCGTGGTACTCTGGAGAGATGTATTCCTCATTAAGATTCCAAAGTCATGCATTTGCAAGTGCAAATGAAAACGTGCTTCAGAGAGTGCACAATTTAAAGGAGGAAGAATCAGCATAACAAGTTCTCAAAATCCTCCTATGAACAACGTTCTTCCTACAGGGAACAGAGCAAGACACTTGTCAGGTCACTGCCGAAAGCCTAACTGTAATCACCTGGAAAACCCAGCAACCTGAACAACTCCGAAAGAACTGGAAGGATTTACACTTTCAGCTTTCAATTTTAGATGAAATAATAAAGATAAATTATTCTTTGGTTTTTTTATGGTCTTTAAATACACATCGGGATGGAGCTGAGGGTTCCTCACAGAAACACCATCTGTTTAGCAGTGAGCCCTGTAAACAGCTGCACCATCCAATGATAACCAAACCATACGACACAACACATTGGGACACAAAGTCTAATGGATGTCCTTGAACCGGGGTTTCTGTTGGGAAACTGATCCAAAGGGATGGGAGAACCGAAGGCGATGATCCCCAAAACAGCTGCAGGCCTGGTCAGGCACACTTGCAGCCCTTGGTAACAAAGCAGCTCTCTGACAAATGCGCTGAAATCCCACATGCGTTCCACATCTACGGAAAATATAACAAAGACTGGTCTTTTCAGCTGCATCATCAGTTCAATGACTTTGAAGTTGATAAACTTGTGATTCATTTCATTCGTATGCTCTCCTGCACAAAATATGCCTGAACTTTTAACACCTTCCTATACACAGGCCGACACTGATTGCGGTTGCCCCTTTAAAATGAGTAAGTAGAAGAAAGTTAACAAGACAGAGAGGAAAAAGAGAGAACACTTCTTCACTGCAGATGACTTTCTTTAGCATATGCGGAATAAAGCATCTGTTGCAAATATCTGTTTAAAGGGAGGAGGAAATAGCGCTTTTGGCACATTCTTCCTACACGGACATCGTAACTAGTTCTGTAAGTACCAATCCTAAGGATGTTTACTACAGATCTGCAATCAACTTTGGTGCCTAAGAACGTTTGAATTCTGCTAACGGGAGTTCTTTCTACAACTGGGCTTCTTACAAAATCGGTCAATGTAAACAGATGTTTTTGTGTCCAGTCGTAGGTAAGCTCACATCACATTTTCCTCGGAGGGACTGCAAACAGGGTGTGTTTTTACTACATGGCTATCAACTCGCTGGTAATACACAGGAAACGAACATTTTCGGATCTTCCCTCTGACAATTTGGTCAATGGATTCGGCAGTTCTGTAGGTGCGGAAATGTGACAGCCAGCCACACGCACGCATTCACACACCGTGTGACTGCACAAGCCTGACCTCCTTACAAAGGCAAGCTCAAACCGCATCAGGAGTACCTCTCCCTTCCTCGAGAAGTGAGCAAAGATGGACTTCCTCAAGCAGTGACCTGCACGGCACGTCACCCCGTGGCTGAGAAAGCCCGCATATCAATATCCTGTGGCATACATTTGCTCAACTTCACGATGATTTTGTGCATCTGAGACTTGGTCCTCATTTGACAGAACTGACGAGAATGCTACCAGAGTTCTCACGGCTTTCCGTACTTCCATCTCTCTCCCACTATCATTTTTGACCTGCCTAGGGTGATTCACAGCTGTATCATTAGTGACGACTGGGATGAGCTGCTTGTCATCCTCCATCACCTTAGCAGGATTCTCACCTGCTACGAAGAAAACACAACGGCGCACCCCGTCTTGATCCTAACAGTTATCTACCCGAGGGCAGAAAACCGTCTGCCTTCAGAACAGTACAGAAGTCAAGCTCTTCCCCATGGAGGAATGAATCTATTCATCTAATTCACTGATTAACTGTAGTGTCACAGGCCTTGCTAGCATTAAAACACTGAGCTTCACGAAGACTAATTTAACCTGGTGAGGAACCAAATTCCATTATGCCATAGCTATGCTGCTGCTTCTAGAAGCGCCAGCTCAAGTTCCCCATTCTATAACCCAATTTCCAGCACTCGTATCCTAAAATGTAAGTGGAAAAACTCACTATCTCCATGAACATATTGCTGCTGTTAAAGTTCCCACAGCTTTGCTGTCTCAGCTGTCTGTAGTAGCATAGGTCTTAGTATAGCAGCGGTCCTGAAAACAAGGCCACCAAACACTACTTGCCTGGAGAAGATGTGCTCTCAGATGTTGATCTCTTTCTGGAAGGGCTGCAATTTGTGCTCTCTGACTGCCTCTGGGAAGGTTTGTCCTGCGCTGGCAAAGTGCCTGAAAAGCAGATCAGGGAAGAGAAAAGCACACAAAAAAAAATCATTTCAGTCTGGCAGTACCAATACGACACACTGTAGATGTTAAATATTCAAACTAAGATTACTCTTTCTTAGCTTTAGGAATGCTTGCTTGCTGTGATGCACGTAGATGGAGAAGGACAGAAACGGACCATCAAGAAGGAGTTTCTCACAGGCTAACGGCATAGGCAGGACAGTAATCAAGCCGTGAGAAAAAGCCACTTAATATCACCAGAGTATTAGCTTTCATGTAAAAAAAGAAAACAACCCCCCCATACTCCTACTTTCAAACGATTCCTTGATTTTCACAGAACAGCTGAGTTTGGACAGGACCTCTGCAGACAACCTAGCCCAACCACTCTGCTCAAACCAGGCTCAACCATGGCAGGTTGCTCAGGGCCACCATGTTCAGCTGGGTTTTCAACATCTCCAATGACGGAGACTCCACAACCCACAGCCCAATCACCCTTACAGTAAGACGCTTTTTTCTTCTGTACGAACAGAATTTCCTGTACTTCAGCGTGTGCCCGTTGCCTCCTGTCCTGTCACTGGGCTCCACTGAGAACAGTGCGGCTCCTTCTTCTTTACTCCCTCCCATCAGGCACATCTACACGTCGGTAAGATCTTCCTTGCACATTCTCTTCTCCAGGCTGAGCGATCCCAGCTCTCCCAGTCTCTCTCTGTAAGACAGATGCTCCAATCCCTTCGTCATTGTGGCTTTTCACTGGACTCGCTGCAGTACGTCCATGTCTGTCTTGTACTGGGGAGCCCAGAACTGGACACGGCACTCCAGATGTGGTCTCACCAGGGCTGAGTAGAGAGGAATAATCATCACCCTCGACCTGCTGGCAATGCTCTTCCTAATGCACCCCAAGACACTAAGACTCTTCCCAGCCCACTCCGCCAGCCAGGGACGGTCCCTCGGAGCAGCGGCACAATATCTGCTCTATCCACCACTCCTCCCGGCTGCATCATCTGCGAACTGGCTGAGGGCACACTGTGTCCCATCACCAGGTCATCAGTGAAGAGGTGAAGAGGTTACTGGACCCCGTATTGACCCCTGGGGTACACGGCAAGAGACCGGCCTCCAGCTGGGCTTCGTGGTGCTGATCGCGACCCTCTGCGCCTGGCAGGTCAGCCGATTTTCAATCCACCTCACTTTGCAAAAGCGCTTCTCTTTCACTCCTCAGGCAGAACTGCTTCACGTAAGACACTATAACCTGCAGACAGCTGAAAAGCTAGGAAAAAAATTCCTAAGTACTTCTTTAGCTTTGTCTCTTGCTATGTTAACTTTTCCTTTTTAAGATCCTGTCACCAAAAAAAAAAAATATTTCTGCTTCAGTCAGCCATGTCAAATATGTAAAAACCCCAGGGTCTGAACAAATGAGAGAGATGATTATCTACACACAAACAAGTATAATGCATTATTGGATTTTAGGCACCTGCAAAACATGTTTCACTATATGTTCTGAATGCACAGGGCGTGGTATTACAAAAAAATCATTAGATATTGGCTTATCATGGCAAGATGTCACCAGGCAGCGGCAATCGCAATTACCATTACTTAAGTTAAAAACAATTTTTAAAAAGCTACAGAAATCTCACGACTATTGAAAGGTTAAGGGGCAAAACTGGTAACGGCATCTTTGCTGATAACATGAGGAAAGACCTATTCCTCTTTTCTTTTTTACATACACATATTTTCTTACTGTAACTTGTTTTATTTCCCTAAAACATAAACTTTTAGAGAATCCCAATTACTCTTGAAAGCAAAGGTTGTGGGATTTGTCAACATTTCATAGAAAAAGCTGCATATTGCAATTATGAAAATGCTGAGATATTAAAAATTCAGACATTAGTATAAAAACGTCGGTAGGCAAAAATGCATGTGGCAGTGTGCAATGAGAATATGCACATCACGAAAATCTCTAGAAGGTAAAATCTAGAATGTATACTTAAAAATACTTTCATTCTTTCCCTTCAAAATATGGTTCGTGATAAATCACCTTAGTGTCGCGTGTTCAGTTCTGAGCTCTTTCCTTACTAACAGACTGCAAAGAAATGAGAGCGTGGGCCACTGAAGTTATGCTCTAAATGAAGGCCACAAATCAGCACCCATGCAAATGACCGTTTGCTGCAATGCGTGAACAGAGGTCCTAAGGGGTAAGGCAATGGGAGAATCCGGGAATGCACCAAGCTGATTTACCAGAAATCTTTAGGAAAATCTCCTTTGAGACCCTGTCTTGCCTCAAAGCTTGGATTTTTTTTTTTACTATGGGTGTTATGAGCTCATGGTGTAATATCTAAGTCACGTTCGATTGACAGAGGAAATAAACAGCATCACTCTTCCCAATATTCTAACTTCTTGACACGGCAGAGGAATGATTTTCTTTTTCGTTAATTCTTCTCAACACGGGCACAATCATAAGGCTGCTGGACATTGTCCCAAGTTGCAAATTATATTCCTGGTGAAGATTTTCTGACTTTCCTGCATGGCATCCTGATGTAGAGATGGTGCCGGTGGGCTCTTAAAGAGGGCTTCTGTACTGCCTGTTCCTGTGACACGCAGGTAAAACGGAGGCTGCAGCGGAGCTGTGCAGGGGGACTGCACGCGGTTGCTTAAAATTAGAAAGAGCAGTCAGCTCTTCTTTTATTCCATAATGAATTTTTCTACTAAGAAACTACAAGATGCATTGGTTTCACAAAGCGTAGATTAACACAAATACCCTGGCACCTCAGAGGAAAAAAAAAAAAAAGAGTTACACAGCAGGAATTGTTCTAAGCAGGAATAGGCTAGAATAGCAAAAAAAAAAAGGCGAGGGGAACGTGGAGGACTGCTTGGATGGCAAAGCTGTTTGCAGCTGTGCTCGCTGACAGACGATGTCCATACCCTAGGGTCTGTCACGGCTTTAGCGCTCGTTTCCCTCGCGGGGGCGGCAGCTGCCCCCGGAGGCTCCCCGCCGGCGCTCCCGGACGTTCCCCGCCGGCGCTCCCGGAGGCTCCCCGCCGGCGCTCCCGGACGTTCCCCGCCGGCGCTCCCGGAGGGCCCTTCGCGGCGCGGCACGGATCCCCCCGGCCCCGGCGCCGCCTCCCGCCGCGGCTCCGCGGCGCGGCCGCCAGGGGGCGCCGCTGCTCGCTGCCGGAGGGCAGGGCCCGGGCCGCGGGGGCCGCCACGACGCGCCGGAGCCGCCCAGAGCAGGCGCAGAGGGGCAGGGGCATCGCCCCGGGGCACGGCTGCCTGCCGCAAACCTGCCCTTCCATTTATAGGTGGAAGGGAGGCGGCAGAGACTCCTCAACTGCGCTGATCCCCACCGAATGGCTGAGGGCTTTCCTGCCCTTCCCTTCCAGGCATGGTGAGCAGCACGCCGGGACCAGCTGATGATAAGCTATCGGTTTGAAATAACTCCTGGCGTGAAGCGGCAGAAGCTTGCTAAAGACCGCTGTGAACTTCAGATGAACAGGTAACAGTGTCCTACAAAAATCTTAAAACGTTAGAGCCTCATGACACTCTGTCTGTATTAAACAACAAGCCTACAGCGCGTAACTTCTATCTAAACTTCATCTTCTGTGAAATACAGACCTTCGCTAGAGTCCTGTTCACCAAAACACGCACATTTCTAATATTACTGGATGCAGGCAATCTCTAAAAATATCTAGCATCGGCTAATATCATAGAAAGGATCTGTCAGTTAATTCAGCCGGGCAAGGTTTACATTCAAAAGTCGATGGAAAGGAAGCCTATTTTCCGTATTTCTTGAAATAAAATACCGTGAATATCCCCTCCGGATCACACCGAACAATTTCAGAAGGCATTCCCCGATGCTGGTCTCTGACTACTCGTCTTAACTGCTCCGATTCGGGGTTCTCTCCACCGCGCACCTAAATCACATCTGGTTTAATAAATAAACAATCTTTGATGCACCAGAGTTTTCTTCTCCATCTGTGCTATTTCCTGAAGTGCACAAAAACGTCGAAGTCTTTCATGCTAATAGTCTCAGAATCACAATTCAGGAAAGAAACAAAACACAACAAACACAACACGCAACTTGACACTGATCTTCCAAAAAAAGAAGCAAGCCAGCCTTTTTACTTCGCTGGGGCTTCTTACTGGACGCAGTTTTAAGTTTCCTGACACATCGCACGCACACGACGCGGGGCATTAGGAGCCCCTGTGAATGAGCTGCGAGCCAGCCTCGCGGTACGCCCGGCTGGTTTCCATCGCAGGGAATGCGCTTACCGAGAGCGATACACGGCACGGAACCAGCCAAACGTGCCCTAAGAGGGAGAGTGATTCAGAGCCTTCGGAGCAGGTTTCAGCTTAAAACACCTCTGCTTTTTCCCTTAATTAGGTTCTTCCTCATAAAAACCCAAGTCAGATCATTCACCGTAATGGAAATCCTCAGGAAATTCCCAGAACTGCACGAGCCACCACAACCAATTCTTCACTCCTCGGAGCCAAGTTTAACCCTTTTGGTGACCTAGCACTTGGAATTTTTCTTTCCATCGCTGCAGGAGAAGCAATCTCACGGCTTTATTGCTTTCTCCTGACTCCCCCCTGCCCCGAGTAGTTTTAGTAACGTGAAATAGTATGAAGTAATATGAACTTGTAAAAGACTCCACTCCCAACTGCTCTTAAAATAAAGCATCAAAACATAAAACTCCAAATACCAAAATAAAGCAAAGAGAAAAAACCCTTCCATACATACGTAGTCGGAGCAGGGAGGTGGCAGGAGGCATCAGAACGGGAGCATCACGAGAAAAGGAGGGCGATGAGAGTGAGGTGTTATTCATTACCGGGAGCTGGCTGTTTGCTGGGCTCGTGGCCTGTGAAATATCAGCCACAGGTGGTTTGGGGCAAATGATTTCAAGGGAGAGTGCAGGCAAGTGTTGGAGGGGGGGAGGAGAAGCTATCAGACCTCCTTCACACATCAGAGGTAAGGGGACAAGCCGCCCTTTCGCCTTGTGCCGGTTATCTGTGTTACGTGCTCTCACTAACCATGGCAATTGAGACAGAAGGGGATAAAATGTGAAAATGATTCCCACAAACATCAGCAGTAATCAGGTACAGCATGAAGTGACACTTAAGCCAGTAGGGAAAGTGATGTATAATACAGTTTCTCCAAGTCCTAAATTTCACATTAGATTTCTTTTTTTCTTAGTATCATGCAAATGAAAAAGCTCGCAGCTTCAGAGAGGTCTTTTCCTTAAGCAGCAACCCTCTGACAGCATCATCGCGATTTTCTGCGTACGCAGTCTCAGCTAGTTCTGCTTCAGTTTTGCTGGAGGCTACGTAAGAGGAGTTTCCCAGCTATGAATAAAGCAGTCATTACGAGGTTTGGTCTTAGGCATTCCCAGCATCACTTAGCAACTGTTCCGAGGTACTGCTAGAGGCCTCAAATCAGGGCTCCAAAGCTCTGCTGTAGTAGAGATTATCAAAATAACTAAAATGGAGTTACAAAAGAAAAAGGAAACATTTTCTGAAACGGAAATGTTATTCGCAGTAGTACCAACAGCGAGTCTAAATCAAATCAACCAAACTTCAAAACAAACAGAAACATGGCTCTTAAAGTATTAAAAATCATGAGAAATTTTAACTCGATTCTCCAGAAAGTTGAAAGTGTAAGGAAAAAGACCTTTTTATGAGGAAGCATCCTTAGCATAACTTTATATACTGCTATAACAAAGCAAGAAAAATCTGGGGGGCGGAGGTACTTACACAACCCCATAAGCAGCTCTGGAGGAGCCACTGCGTCGGTCTGTACCAAACGCTGCAGGGAACGGCGCTTTAACAGAACAGAGACACCCAAGAGCGAAGGGAAGAGCGGTACTGAAACTCAACACCGAAAGATTCCTACAAAGCCAAAGCTATACTTGCCCTCCTTCTCTAGCGCGCGTTGGGTACAAAATAAAACGGCAAGACTCACAGGAAAGTACGCGCGATTAGAGCTCCCTTACCTGACAGCGGCTGCAGCGCCTTTTCGATAGAAGGCAACGGTTCCTTTCTGAGAGGGCGATTTAGCGAGTTGTCTTGTGCACTGAAGAGTCCGGGGCTGTCAGTTAATTTTTTACGTCCGTTGGTGCTGGTAGAGTTTGTGACTCTGCAGCTGCCTATTGCACTTGTGAAAAGGTTTGTGTGTTCATCGTTGCTGGCCGGCTCAGAGCTCGGAGTAAACCCCCCCAGGGACAGACCCGGGGAATTTTCTGAACAGTCTATCTGTAGCGGTGTCTGCAGCCCCAGTGCCAACGAATTGGACTCCGAAGGCTCCCTCCTGACCCACTGTTCATCTCTGCTCAGCAAACCCTTTGAAGGTGAGAGGTGTGGACAAGACATGTGACATCTGTGTTTCTCTTTATGTTTGTACCTCTCGCCAACAGCCTCCTTCCCGAATCTGTAGCGCTTCAAGGACTCCAGAACTGTTCTAGAAGAGCTATTAGCCGTTATAGTGTCCATGGAAACCTGCGGCTGTTCAGAGGAACGATGTTCTCTGTGTTTATGGCGATGTCTATGCTTATGTTCGAGCATCCAGCCATAAGCCATTTCAGGCGGAACACTGGGGTACGTGCTCATGGACAAGAGCGGAGTCCTACTGGTCGTGAGGAAAGCCTCCTGGCGTAAAAGTTTATGCTTCTTCTTGTGGTATTTGGTGGGATTGAGAAGCAAATGGCCTGTATGCATGTAGGAAGGTGGTGGCAGGGGGGTGGTAAAAGAAGGAGAAGGTGGAGGAGGATAAAGAGTTGGAGGGTACCGTCCATAATAACCTAAGCCTATGGGAGCAGCTGCAAGGGGAGACGGAGAATAAGGCATGCCGTAAGAGGGATAGAACCCGGTACTGGAGAGAGGAAAGCTGAGACTATGCATAAAGGGCATTTCTGCCATAGCCTCCCGCATTTTCGGAGGCCTGCCTCTCTTCTTCTTTAAATCGGGTTTTCTAATGTAGTGCAAAGGATCTAAAGGAAAAGTAGGATGGGTATAGAAACTATTGAAATTTATCCTAAAAATGGTAGGCAGTAAATCTCGGGGTATAAAATGGTGACTTCTGTGGGTTATTCTAATTTCACTTAATCG
This sequence comes from Theristicus caerulescens, assembly GCA_020745775.1. Lineage (NCBI taxonomy): Eukaryota > Metazoa > Chordata > Aves > Pelecaniformes > Threskiornithidae > Theristicus > Theristicus caerulescens. The sequence goes on from CM036581.1 coordinate 425,562, forward strand.
ACTTATTAATTCTTCTAACTCGGCGAGGAAATCCGGGTCCTGCCTACCTCGAAGCTGAGGATACTTCTTTTTCCTTTTTCGCTTCTGTCTCTTCATTTTGTCGTAACTAAGGTAATCGTGGCTGCGGCGCTTACATTTGTGTTTATGCTTTTCTTTCAGATTACTTAGAACGGTGGAAGTTTCGGGTGGAATAAGGGAAACGTGATCAAACGAATGCCTTTTCTTCTTCTGCCCACAAAACTTCTCCGCTCGATCTGAAGTACTGTTATTATCCGTTCCTATTCCGCTGTCGCTGGGAATCGTCTCATCGCTGTGAGACTCGCTTACTGGGGAAGGAGTGGCTTCTTTCAGCGATGTCAGCTCGCTCAGGTGAGAAGGAGAGTTTGGCAGCAACGTAGGTGGAGATAATCTCCTCCTTCCCTTCGCAGCTTTCTTCATCGCAAGCGTCTGAACAACACTTCCTTGCCTGGAGTGTATGTGTAAATACGGCACTGAGCTGGGCTCAATAAACCCCGCATCGCTGCTGACGGGGCTCTGTCCCCCGCTCACTGCGGACGACTGGGAGCAAACCGGAGACGGAAGAATCTCGGAATTATTGGCCGTTGAAGGCAGCAAATGGGGAAGTACTTGTCCTAGTGACGTCCCAGGAGCTTGCTGAGCAGACTTCTCAAGAACTGTCAAACTGGCAGAACTGCTAGTTAAAATACCATTCAGGACAGCTTTAGGTTTCCTTCCTCTCCTTTTTCCTATATAAATTGTTCCTTTCTTGCTGACGTTTATTTGCTGGCCTAATTTTGAACCAAATGTGGCAGCAAGAGTTGACACTGTATTGTGGAGTTTAGATTGCACTTTCCCTTTGTTATTTGGTTCCACTGTACTAGACAGAATCTGATTCAAAAGTTTCTTTCGCTTCAGAGTTTTCATTTTATTTATTTTTCGAATAATTGTTTTCATTAACTGTCCATTATTTCTCTTGGCAACTTTTCTGTCTGAGTCTACTTCCAAATCAGTCATGCTACAAATATTGGGGTTTTGGACTTCTTCTGGCCCTCGGAGCTGGTCCTTTCTCTCAAAAAAGTCCCCACTTCGATGTTGATCGTTTTCAGACTCTATCTTGCTCGAGTTATCTGTTCCCACAAAAGGTGCCACAGAAAGAATAGGTGGCTTCATTTTGATCGATGACCTGATCTGTCTCTTAGGCCTCCCTCTCTTTTTAGGAAAAGGTTGTCCTGATAAGCTCTGTTTTAGGGAGGGAATTTCCACTTCGGGCTGCAAAATGGGAGGTTCTTGCTCTTCTTTTGACTGCACTGAGAAGACTTTTGATGCTGGGATCTTTAGAGTTCTTTTGGGGGGACCTTCGAGCTCCGGCATCTCCTTGGACTTAGGTCTTCCTCTCTTGGGTTTATACATGTCAGGTAAGAAGTCATCTGACATACACAAGCTAGAGGGTTGTTTGTGAGTACTGTAGAACTTTTGAGCTTGCTTGTCAGTCTCAGCTAACAGGGCAAGAGACTGCCCAGTAGCTTCATTCAGTTTTGGCAACTGATGTTTGACAAATTCATGCTCCACAAATGAAGACGATCCTATGTTTTTCAAGAATTTGGCCTGCTCCAAATTACCGCTTGATAGTGCACTGTACGAAATGTTTTTAAAAAGCTCTGACCTTTCTAGTTCTAGACCCTTCGGAGGTCGACACGTGTTCCTTGACACCACTTTAGTCCACCGTGGTTTCCTTCCTTTTCTTTTCTTTAAAGGTTTCGATTGCTGAGTAGTGCTCAGATTTTTTGCCCCTTGGCAGGATTTATCCGATGCAGCTATTGCACCAATCTTTAGGAACTGCTTGCTACTAAACAAGCTTGTAAAACTAACTACTGAGGGGGTGACAGTAGCATGAATGCTTGTTTCAGCTGCCAAAATAGGCTTTTTCCCTGTAGAAGGACTAGTTCTTGAGGTTTCTACATAAGTAGCTTTTGAATCATTTAAATCTTTATCGGCACCTTTAAAATCAGTGCTCAGAGTATGGTTCAACGTTCTGTTTATGTTCAGAAGTGTACTGTCAGAAGAAAACTGAGTTTTGCCAATCTGATCTGAAATACCTTCTAGGAGATCTGCTGTGGAACTTAAATGCAATGAGTTCGATGCTAACTGTGAAGATGCTGTTGAGAGGCTCCTGTTTAAGGTGGTAACAGACACTGTGGGTGAAGGCGATGGGAGGTTTCCCTCTCCTACTGCACTAAACGGGGACTTTGCTGTCGATACGTCTGAAGCACCTCCTGTTCTGAAGTCTGGTGAAGTGCAATATACTGGAGGCTGTTTTTCATGCTTAGATGTTTCATAAATCCCTTTTTCACTGGTTGAGTAACCATCCTGTGGAACGCAGATTCCTTCATTAAACATCTCTTTGCCTACATCAGCAATTTCTTTCCGAATTGAAAATTTTTCCAAGATACTTTCTTTATTCTGTCTCATAACATGCTTCTCAAATGTTTTGCTAGTAGTATTTTCCTTCAGTAAATCTGTAGTCTCATGGCTTTCAAGGCTACCGAGGTTTGAATTGCAAGGAAGCTTAAAGGGCTCCGAGGCAGGCATAAGAGAGTCTGCTTTCAGAGTTCCAGAGTCCTTGTTAACCAAACCAACCGGGCTGCTGATTCCTGTTGGCTTCTTTCCAGAGTCCTTGCTAACCAGTCCCACCGGACTGCTAATTCCTGGCATCTTCCTCCCAGAGTCCTTGTTAACCGGTCCCATCGGGCTGCCAATCCCTGGTGTCTTCCTTCCAGAGTCTTTGTTAGTCAGAACTGTCGTACTGCCGGTCCCTGGCATCTTTCTCCCAGAATCCTTGTTAACCAGTCCCGTAGGACTATTTACTCCCAACAACTTCTTCCCAGCATCCTTGTTAATCAATCCCGCTGGGGTGCCAATCCCTACTGGCTTCTTGACAGACTCCTTATTAGTCAATCCAGTTGGAGTGCCGATACCTGGAAGTTTCCTCCCAACATCTTTGCTGATTAATCCAACTGCAGAGCTGGTCACTGGCTGTTTCTTTCCAGAGTTATTGTTAACTAACCCAGTCGGAGTGCTGATGCCTGGTGGCCTCTTTCCAGAGTCCTTGTTAACCAATCCAATTAATGGGCCAATCCCTTGTGGCTTCTTCCCAGAGTCCTTGTTAACCAATATGGCTGCACTACCAATCCCTAATGGCTTCTTCCCTGAGTCCTTGTTAACCAATCCAACAGCAATACCAGATCCCGGCAACTTCTTTACTAAATCTTTATTAACTAACCCACTTGCAGTTATGGTTCCTGGTAGCTTCTTCCCAGAGTCTTTAACCAAACCAGATGCAATTCCATTTCCAGGCTTCTTCTGCTTTGTTTTGGAAGACTTTGAAGGAGGACAAGTTGCAATAAGCTGAGCCAATTTTTCTGTTACAGTTGTTGCTCCGTTAATTTGCGTTCTATCCTTTAAGTCAGAATTATGGCTACTGATAAGAGTCGGAGGAGATGACTTTATATAATCTGTCATTTCAGAGTGCAAGGGGGTAACTTTCTTAGATAAAGGATTTGTTTCTACTTGTATACCTTCTTCCACATGTAATTCAACTGTTGCAACTTCTCCAGCTTTCTTGTACGACTTGGAAGGGTCCTAGAAGTTAATAAAAAAATAATCTTTAGGAACAGAGCACAAAGACTCTCTCTGAGTAACACAGTATCTTTTCATGTTGAGATGATTAATACCTGCTTTTGATAACAGGGTAACTAGATAAACACACACTTCATGATCCTATTAATTTTAAAGCAAATATATTTCAGTGGACATGGTAAGGCTTTTCTGATGTTAAGGAAACCCAAACTCATTCCCAGTCCTCAAATGCAAACCATTTAATCTGTCCCCCAACTACAAATAGTCTCCAAAAATACTGTTAATGTTTATTAAAAAAACCACATTAACAATAATGTACTGGGCTAACTATTTATAGTGTGATAGCACCTGAAGAGCTCGCATGCTACTGAGAAGCAGCTGAGCACTGCAAGGGCAGGCATTGTGCAAACCTGTCCACGCACGGCTCTGCCGGTGTTTCTGTCTTCTCTCGTGATACCCCCAACCGCCCCAGTAACGTTTTCCTCACGGCAGACTGCTGATAGTACTAAAAGAAGTCAAATTATTCTGCTGTTTGTATGGGGCGGGGACACACCCACCCACCACGCATGGAGTAAATGAAACCTGCAAAGTTACCTTCTGTTCTGACCTAACCAAATTGGAAATTTATTCTGTAAAGGTTAAAAAAACCCCCAACATTGCAATACCCATTACCTCAATAAATCCTATTAGGAACATCTGAATAAATTAATCTTTTATTTTGGAAGGACATTCTTCGTTACATGCCGTGCCCAATACATCTCTGAAATGCATGGGATACATTCTCTCCAAGCAGGGGCTAAGAATGGAAGACTGATCCCTAATGAGATAATTACATATATACACAATTTGAAAACCTGCTGGGATCTACTATCTCAAACAGCAAATAAAGAGTGAAAGGCATCGATGCCACACCTATTCATCCCTCTGCAATAAAAATGAGTAAGACAATTGCATGGTACTTACTGTACTTGATTACAGCCAGCATTAGATTGCTCACGTTCATGGCTGGCCAATATCTAATCATGCTGAGGAAAGATACAGCCTGGATTCCTTTGAAATCATCTGATACACGGCAAACTTTGGTGCTGATCATGAACGAAGTATTTGTTCGGTAAGCTACACCAGCATGACTTAAACAGGAGACTGCAAGCTGGATTCAGTCTGACAGTCTCCTAGAGATGGGAAGCAGTTGCTCGGGTAATTGCTGCCTGACCTGTCAGAGCCTCTGCAGTGCGTGAACAGGCACTCCAAATCCTAGGCTGCTGCCTTTCTGCCGGGACGGAGCAAGAGGCGTGTTTCCTTCTGCCCACATACAGGCCTGGCACTTACGTGGAAACTACTGAGTCAGCACGACACGCGACGCGACTCCGAACACGGAATCCAACCACTTCAGCCGACGCACTTGGACTTACCTGGGTAGCATGAGTGCGCTAGAGAGCTTAACTAAATAGTGTCAGAGTGGTCTTTCTGATCAGCCTGAATGAGTGCCTTCAGAGAGTTACAGCCTCGCTTCTACGGTCTTAAATTTTGAAAAGAACTTTGGAACTAAATTTTAATCTTTTGTTCAGTGGACTTAGGACACATTTGAAAACTTCATGTGAATACTGAGCGGGGAATTCACCTCTTCCTTCCTGCGTTTGTTAAGCCGCCTGTGTACACACTCCCTTCCTTCTTTCTTCTCTCTCTCCTGGATAGTCTGCTACCCTACCAGACAGCTTCTGTTGTGTTCTTATACTCCACCATTTCTGGGTATCGAATGCCTCGTCAGGCTACACCTTTTCCTATCCTCAAAGAGCTTGGAAGTTTTATTAGATATTTAAACAAAACAAATAAATAAGAAACCCCTTCCAAAGGGAAGCTTTGATCTAAATAAGATGCCAGGATTTGGAAAACATGACTTTAGCATCAGACAAAGATTCTTTGAAAGCTGAAGGCGTTCGCCCTGGAAAGTTTCTTTCTCATCTCGGGTGAGTGAATTTTCCAAGCACACTGAAAATGATTTCAAGGAACATGAAAAACAAAACAAGAAACTTCTGTTGAGCTGATAGACAAGAAGTCAAAAAAAGTTGGCAATTTTTTCAGCATTTTTAAACCCAAAAATTTTATACGGGAAATTATTTTCTTTTTCTTCCATAAAACCACTTAATAACCGGTATGATTAACAGAAACAGTGTATTTTTGGGGGGGGGGGTGTGGTGGTGTGGTTTTTTTCAAGGAAAAAACTTCATCTGATAACAGTTAATAGAGACGTCTTGATCAAAATATCTAACCTTCCTCAGAGAAGGTTGCACTAATCTGGCTGCTGCAGTAGCTGCAAAAACATTAAAAAAAAAAAGCAACCCAAGAAGCAGAGAGTCAGAGTTCCTTCTTGCAGTTCTGTATTATTAAAAAAATTCAAATTTTCTGCTAAAGTGAATGTTATGTAAAAGTCTGTTACGTCTGTCAAAGTATTGCTATCACTAAGGAGTATCATACGGGAAGAATAAGACTATTATAAACAGATGATAAAAATTAAACTTAAGTAGCGAACAGCCATGAACTTCAGGAATAACAAGGACATTTTCTGTATGGAAGACAACGACAGAAGAAAAGAATTTGAATACGCTGCTCACATACTGAGGAAACCAAGTGTATCTCTCAGCTCAAGCCAGCAGCAGTACAACTCCACCAGCACCAGTCGCAGCGTAAGTGGTCGTACACACCAGCTGTAAGTATTTTTAAGGAAATTATCTAAAAGCCAGTGAAAACAGAGCACCCCTTATGTCTCAGACTAGCCTTGATCACTGCCTGTTTCTTTACTAGGTCCACACTAAAATCCTCGATGTACCAGAAGCTGAATTTCACTAGCCGTTACGATCACTGCCCTACCAGCCCAAATGTGCTTCCAGAAAGTAACCAAGATTTCTCAAGAACAGCGATATATCACTGATCAAAGTTCTCCTTTTGGGGGAGGGTGGCCACGAGCATCGGTTGGGGTCGGATGTCTCCAAACCTGCTGCAGTAGTAGCACAAAACCCCCCAGTCGTATCCGTTACTGGTTTTAAAGCTGTGGTGTAAAAGAGGCTGCGGTCTATGGAGAATAGTTTGGCACTTAGCCCAGCTTTTCTGTGGCAGCTGCAATCTCATGTAAATTATGCTGGAGCGTCACATTTCAGGAACTTCCCCCCAACTTAGCCACCCTCATACTCACAAAACACACAGCCGGGAGGCGGGGAGCAGCCATGATAGGTCCTACTGCACTGGAGACAAAAAAGGTGCCACGCTTTCCTGAAGTAACTTGTATTGCGCAAAGAATCACACCACTGGATGGGAAGGAGAGCGTTGAAGTCCGAAACATGCTACAGAGTGCTTTCAGTGAGTACAGCACTGCAAAGCTGCAACAGCCGGCGCGGCCACGCTCACGCGCAGCTCTACAAACGCCTACCCCGTCTCTCGTTGGCATTTTGCTCCTGGTGCTGGAAGCTGGCCTTAGGGGCAGCGCATTCAGCGTTTCACTTTTGTGGTTCCATGGAGTAGAGAGCCCTACTTCACTGACTTCAACAAATGCACAGTTTTATAGCAGAGAGCATGTAAAGTCAGATTTTAATGCAGATAGTTTTGTGAGGACTACTAACAAATCACTCACAAAAACCCCCTAACATCTCGTAGGTGTTTCACCCATCTAACTCGCCTAGTTTGTCTGCAAACAAGCACGTACTTCAAGTGTCTCCACCGCTACCTTTATGTTGCAACGCAAGTTGACCGTGCCACGTAAAAGTCTACAACGGTCTCTCTTGGATTACGCGCATTTTCAGTCGAGAGTTCCAGACCTGTTCTACGTTACTCTGGCTTTCAGATGGGAGGCTTACTCTAGGTGCAAAGCCGTTAAAAAGGTCTAGGTTACATTACTTTAAAAATCATTTTGTGCTTTAAAAACTAAAACATTTATTCCTGTGCAATCTTTAGCTACAGCTGTCTGGCTTAAAACTCTATCCAACAAAAGAATTGCCCAAAGCAATTACACAAACCACGTAAGTTTTATGAAAACTGGTATTATCGTTAATGTTGCGCTGAGCTGAATTTAAAATTTTAAATCTCTTATGTACGGTTTCTAGACTTGCATCATTAATTTGAAGAATAAAAAGTCCAGGTTATTTTGATATAAACTATTAACAGGTTATAATCGATCATTCCAGAATCGTCACAGGCACCAACAGCAAAAAATTGGCTTTACTTCTAAAAAAGGCATTCATTGTTACACTACAGCATGGTTTCAGGGTTTATTATTACTAGATTATTATTTACTGTTATTATCATTGGTACTTATTCGCAAAAAGCCTAAGAGTAGATAATCTTTCACAAGAACAAGGATATCTCCTACCAAGTCTGGTGTAAAATTCACACTTCTCACACTAGAACCAAATTAGGAAACACAAGATAGTCTCAGCTTCCAAAAGCCGAAAGAGTTAGAAGAAAACAGATGGTTAATGAGAATTTTGTTTGTTAATTCTCTTGAGAACTACCAACAAGCAATAAGGGTTTTTAGATGTACACACACACACACTTTCTGTTGTACTGTTGTACTTCTGGCCAACGCACAGGCCATAATTCAAATAAGCGTTCTGAAGATTCACAGAAACTGCTTGTGTGGTTGTGGCATCGATATATTCCCCACAAATTCCCCAAATAATGAGGGAAAGTGTGTTTGCTGTTTATTTTTCACCACCAAGACTTTTTAGTCTTTTCTAAAAGCAAGTTTTAGCTAACTACTGGGAAAAAACCAAATTTGTCTAAGTAGTCAAAGACAAAAACTTATGTCCCAGATCCTGCAGAAAATATTCTTAAGCTACTCAAAAAGAAAACAAAACGCTTCTTTAGCTTTGCTACTTCTTTGCTTGAAAATTTTCAGTTAGTGGCTGTGATTTCATCAGCAAACTTTCCTGTAGAGCTTTCCTCATAACCAAGGGCAATAGAAAGAACTACAGAACACTGCGCTCAGCAGTTTTACAAAGAAGCAAGGAGATGGAGCAAAAGCGCGTGTTCCGACTTGCTTCACTGTTCTACCGTGACTATTTTAGAATTACAACAGGCTGTTCTGATCACTTCTTGCCTTCCTAGTTTCTAAAACTTCAGCAATGCGACTTTGCTATGTCACTGGCTACATTTACCTTGCACGCGTAGGGAAACCATTCATACACCTCCTGTGCCCAAACTAACAGAAGCAAAATCTGCATTTGTGCCTAAGGCTCAGGTTTTCAGGCTTAGCAAAGGTACGCTAGCCATATAGCAATGTCCATCTGTCACAGGACACTCTTCTGAAAGAAAGAAACACAAGTTTCACGTTCAGTGTCAAAAAGCAAATTGAATACTGTTTTGCTATTATAGTGACTTCTAATTTTGTTTCTCTTCCCACCTGGGAATCCTAGCCATGTCTAGGTCTCTCTTTTCTGTTCTACGATTCTCTCTTCAGAAGACTATCAGCTTTTTTGTCCACACATTTCTGGAGGACAGACTGTAAACATACAATTTACTCACTTCACCTAACCCACTCATCTTTCAGGATGGAGACACCACCAGAACTGGAGACACTGCCCGAGTTTTAAGAGTCCTTTCAGCAGTAAGCTTGAGAAAGACGCATAGCTGCAATAGTAGGAAAATACTTCGCACTCCCATCTATTTCAATTTTCACACTGATATTCCCAGGAGAAGATCTCCACTACTTCTCTTTGTGTCTTAGTGGTTAACGGAGTATACTGCAAGTCCTAAATTTCCATTCAAATGCTTTATTCCTCCTTTAAAAGTAGAGAGAGTTCAGTTTCACAGCTCAAAGTATTGCCACGCCTTGCTCCAAATTGGTCATATATTCTCTTTTTTCCCCCCTCCTCTCCATCGAAAGGAAAGATTAAGGGATCGCTTTCATTTTCTGAAGTGTAAATCTGCAGTGCTAAAACTTGCTTTATTTCACTGCAGTGAGAAAAAAGAATCCCTCGGGTATCAAATTCAGAACACACAATGGTTTTAAACTGTGTTTACCATTTGTTTCTAGGAAGACAATTTTTAATCACACTTGCCAGAAGTCAGTCGGATGCTGTAACCCGTCATTTCTAACAATCCGAAGTGCCAGAACGGCAGCAGGGAACATACAGAGTTAAACAACTTGAAAACCATTTCAGCACAATTTGAGAGCGAGCGAGCAGAGTATCTAAAGTGAATCATCATTAGTCAGGGATTTGAAACTATTTTAAGTAATGCGAATTTAATGCAACAGAACTGCGCTTCTCTACACTATGTGTTTAGGTTGTTCACCAGCCAAGGAGCAGGAGTAACTCCCCTTAGAATAGCTGGAATTACAACGTGATATGGTATCAATGATATCATATATAATAGCCATAATATTTAATAATATCGGTAATATTTGTTCCCTAATATCGGTAATATTTGTTCCCCAACTTTCTAATTTCCATTGGAAGTATGATGGATGTCTTGAAGAAAAACCTAGTATATAAACAAAGATGTCAAGGATGAAGAATCCATGCTGTCACCATCCAAGTTTAAATATTAATTATTCTCCCTGGTAAAAATTCCCAGGGCACGATCTCTTGATGCAATGGGAAAGTTTCCATCCTTAATGGCTCTCTTTGCCAGTAAGAGATTTTCAGTTGCAAGCACCTCCTCAGTTCGGACATCAAGAGAGATCAATGACTGGATATTCCAGATTGGCCCAATACTCAACTCATCGCAATATAGTCTTGTTAAAAAAAGAAGAGAAAAAAAAGAAGAAAAAAAGAAAGTCATGAGTACAATGACAATTGTGATCTACTCTTGCAAATTTTTTCAGGATGAAGTTAAGAGAAATCATTAGAAACAATAAGCTTGTTCTGAAATGGAAGAATATAAAATAAAGGCCACAGCCAAAGTTTTAAGTTACTTAATGTACAACTTGCGAATTTCGTGTTTGATAGGCTGATGAAAAACGCTTTTCTGTTTGTAATGGAGGAAAAAAAACCCAATGCAGTTGCATGGTAGAGTCTGGAAAAAGTAATTTTAGTCATTACCCGCAACAAACAGCACACTTTTTCTTTCAGGGCGTATTTTATGATTTCTCTTTGAAGATCCTCTTCCTCAAGGAAAACTTAAGTCTGGGTATGCCAGGGGAAAGGAGAAGGTTCGGGTATGTCAGACAGACATCGTCTCAGTACAAGATAAAGGGATTTTTCTTCCCTTTGGGGAGGTTCTACCTTACGAGATACGCCAGGACAGATTTATGCAGGTAGCCTTGTGAATAGGACACAGGCTAGAGAAATGAAAAACCTTCAGCCTTGGGAACCTTTGAAGCCCCAGGACCCGACAACCCATCCGAAGGAAGGGCTCTGACTTCCAGGGCCTTGTGTTCTCTTGCTGAATGGCCTGGCGTTGCAAAGTTGAACAAGGCTCCATAAGGAACGCGCAAGGAAACTGGGAGAGACAAATGTGCGCTCATAAGGAAACACAGCTAGGTGCAAGAAAAACGGGAGTGCAGGGGAAAACTTCAGCTTTCAATCAGTAGGCAGGTACTAAAAGGAGACAGATTACGGAGGGTATATTCTAACATTCTATTAGCTAGCAAAACCTTTATGTATATTGGAAAGAAGAGCATACTGTAACAAAACACTTCTAAAATTCAGCATCTATGCAATTACATTTATAATTCTTGCCATTTATCTTATTTTCCCTATCTTATTGCTGCTCTTACTTGTTACATCATGCAGATCATAAAAACAAGACATCCTCAAGGCAGGGCTATCTACTTACATTTGGAAAATACCTGGCACATCTCTCAAGCCACTGCATTTATGTGCAGTTTATCATCGGGCTGTTTTCTAACATATCTGGAAAAGTATTTTTTACTTTTCAGACACTGCTTGATACGTTCATCGCAGAGCGTCAGTGAAGACGCGCAGCAAAAACAATGGTTCTAACAGGTAAGAAAAAATATAAATCCAAAGACTAGAGACAAGCACAGCAAATACACAGCCCCATTTAAATAGAGACAAGACCTCCCACTTTCTTCTACACAAGAGACTAAAAACTACGGTATTACTTTCCAGAAATTTACCTATGATATTCACTTCAAATTAACATGGGAATTATCTTTCACTACGGTTAAAAAAAACAGCGTTGGCAAGCTGTGAAAGAGCAAAAGCATTTTTTCCTGTCGATGGAAATGAAATCAAACCCTTTCTAACTTCAGAATCTTCGATATTGGAGGTTACATGGAAAAACAGTTAGAAGAACATGATCCTGCAGAGATGCCAGAAACTTCTCAATGCAGTTTAAATTTACCATGACTTGCAAAACATTCCATAAACACACCACTCACTTGTTTTGAAGGACAGTGCTCGTTCTTCTCATCTGTCATCTTCCCACTCTTCGGTGCCCTTCTCGGTTGCTTGATGCTGGTTTTTATAGCAGGCCGGCACACATAGTTCTCAAGGTTCTTGGGAGGCTTTTTCGTTCGCTTTGCTTGAAGACCAATCTTCAGTTTCAAGTTTCCCTCAGAAAAGTTTGTTTCTTTCACTGAAAACTGTTGCTGTGCATCAGTCAGAGCCTCATTCTTCCCATTCTCAGTACTGTTCCCCTCCCGATTCTTCTTCTTACTGTCGTCGTCTTCCTTGGTGCAACTTTCTAGCTCTACTTCTCCTTTTCCCACCAACGTGCCAATGTTTACTACAGAGGGGCTTTTCCCAGAAAACCCTTCAGAATCAGAACCCAAGCCTAACATAGCAGTATTCCGAGGGTCCATCACAGGCGGAATATATGCCTTCGGGTAATTTTAGGGAAGATTTACAGAGATGTGTTCCACAGAAGATCTGTTCTACTACTGTCAGCCAGCATCTTTTACTCTGAAGAAGAAAAAGAAAGACAGAGGTAAACTTCAATTTTCTAGCAGAGATGAAATGAATATTACAAACAATTAGAAAGCAAACAATCTCATCTCAGACAAGCACAATTACACAGCTGACGTTTCAAAACACCAACCCTTCCTGTAACCTACTATGAAAATACAATTTATCTGTAAACCACTTTTAGACGATAGGTGAAAATCAAAAGTATGCGACTATTATTATATAATTTCCAGTTCATCCACAGGACACTTTAAATGATGGCTAAGGCTTTTAATATTGATCATCAAAATAACTTTTCTTATTTAAAAGCAGAGCCCGGCTACTCCTAGTACTGCCACTCTTAGTCTGGACCCACTGAAACAGTTGCATCTAAGCAATGATGCAGCTAAGGAAACCTATCATAAAGCATCCAAAACCCAGAGACAATCAGATTTTAATCATCTGAGCCACTAGGAAAGTTGAGCTTAACCCAAGTATGCATTGGTTTCCAAACAGGCCACAAAATCCGCTTTTTAGCTGAGGACTTTCCACAATTCAGGAAGAAGGATGGGAGAACAGAAGGAAAAAAAACCCAAACCATCAAACAACCCCACCAAATACATTCACACACTAATTTGTACTTCCTGGAGCACGGGACCAGAAAAGTCCACGCTTCTACAATCAGAGACACTGTTACATTTTAGAGGGAACTTTGTCATCTTAACTGCCTTAAGAACTAAAGCAAAAGTTGATTCGAATCAACTTGCTAATGCAAGGTTTCCAATCCCTGGCTGGCAGACAGCTTGCGCAGTGTCCGGCACGGCCTCCCGTGCTCGCACAGGGCCCACCACAGAGCCATAAGCTGCCGTTTCCCCCACTGCCAAAGAACAAATAAAATCGGTGTACCCCATTCTATTTTTACCTATGGAAACAAAAATCATCACAGAAAGAATCTGCAGAAGATACGAATATGGTGTATTGGTAACTACCACGGAGGACAAATCGCACGTTACGGAGGAGAAGCTAAACATACGCATTTCAATATGGTCAGATACTTAGAGTATGATGTAAGAGAAAGGACACAAGTAATGTTTACAGAAGTGGGGACCTGAAAATCAGCAACCCTCAGAAAGACTCTGTGCATAGAGTGAACTGGGACTCCTGGTGAAACGGGACAGCCCCAAGGACGTACACAATCCTTGTAGCGTCCTGAGAAAGTATCGGGTCTTTTTGACACTGCTCTGGCAACACATCGTCCATACGCTCATCTACCCCCTGGCTATGGCACAGCGAACCACTCCAGATCAAACCCTACCGGGCCTTAACAGCGGCTCGGGAGAGAAGTTCACCTTGCTCAAGTTCCAGGAGCCAACACAGAACAACGCAGGTGGCGACATATTTGTTTTAGGGGCATTCTAAGCAGAAAGTGTTTCAATATCTTAATCATTTAAATATCTTAATCATATTTTGAAAATGAAGTATGGCAGAAGCAGGTCTGAAAAAAAATCAATGTCCTGAAAAGAGCATCGCAGGAACTAACCCAGCATGATTTTCTGTTCTTATCTTCTACACAATTATTAAGGCTAAATTGTAAGGAATGCTGCGGAAAGATTTCAATGATTTCAGTGACTTCAAAATGAGTTTCAATGGTTTCAAAAAGGTTTCACTGAGCTCAGCAATTCTCTATGACATTTGGCCTCCGGGCAGGTCAGCACATGCATACTCGAGCCCATCAGCACGTGGCGGGTCCCAAAGCCATATGCCTCTTGTCCGGACAGTAATTAGAAAACCAGCAGCGAGGAGGTGGTATTCTGAGGTGGCTCAGTAAACACAAGCGCGGTATAGAAAGGGGGAAGGATAAGGAATGTGAAAGGCGATACTGGGAGAGCGCTAAGGCAACTGGAGTGGACACAGGTTGGAAGCCAGATGCCAGGATTAGAGGGGACAGAAGAAATGCTGCTGAGAACACAAAATGCAAATCATTAGAGAGCTAGGCTTCACCGGCTACCTCCTCAGAGAAAACAAACTTACTTTCACACGTTCCGTGCACATTATTAAAAGGGATTTCTATCTGCAGCTAGGACTTCTCAACTAAGAACATCCTGAAAAATCAAACCCGGTATTATTACTCAGAAGACCAGAGGTAATTAGATAAAAATCTCCATTTTACAACTAGAAAAAACGGGTAGAGCAGTGTGACCCAGGGGGCTAGAAAGCAAGTCAGTGACAGGTCCTAGTTCAAGGCCCAGTGTTCAGTCCCTTAGGGCTACACCATGTCACTGAAAATGGGCTTTTTCCTACATGCCGATGCACAAAGGAAAACTGGCCAGCAGTAAAATAATTCTAAGCTAATGCATGTGTGTTTATTATTCAAGTTCAGGAAAGAGAGAGAATCCTACAGGCCATCATGCAACCCTCAAGTCTACGTTCACACAGACGTTTCCTTCTCTAGTGACTATGGTCCAGGACAGCTACAACACTTCAGTCATTTTCTTACAATTAAAATTAATTAATAAGCTTATAAACCTGAAACCAAATTAAATTGAAACGGCACCATCTATACTGCTGTACTTGGCTCCATATTTACTTAACAGCAAGACTTTCAGTAAGTAATTACACTCATACACTGACCTCAGAAACTGCAAGACCAAGACAAAGTGCACATTGAGAATTAAAAGGAGAAGAACTGCACTAAAACCTTATTCTGTGATACCACAGAATCAGTAACTATCCTAGAAACAAAGTCACAAAATTGATGGCTTTCATAAACACATAGCAGGTCATTTTATTTATCCATTAATTCCTCTCTACACAGACAACAAAAATGCTAATCCTGGACCTAATCATCATTTTGCCTCGATCACTGTAATCTTCTTCTCTCTGACTCTCAATTACCCCACTCTAATTCACAGAAAATGCGCCTGCCAATTTGATCATTTCTATAACCGCGAACTGATTAGATCTCATCTCTTTGAATCCCAAGAATGCTTTTTCTTCCCTACCTCATCAAGTTCAAGCTTCCCATCGCTGTCCTCAAGGTGTGCATAACTGTACCTTGGTTCCTCACTTGTTCCCATTCCTCAGTGCTTTCTGTTTCACCAGCGACAACTATTACGTGCGCTCTTTTTTCTTCCTTCTTCCCCTTTTTTAAGTAACACCACTGCTTTCTCTGTGCTACTCTGCACACTTCATCTGCCCTGCCTGTACCTGTCTACGGGATCTGCACCATTCTTCTTGCAGGTTGTGCCTTAAAATCTCCTTGTGGGTGTCAATCCAAACGAGCAGCCAAACGACGGCACCCATAGTTCAGAGGCAGCTAGAAAAGCTTGCGTGAATTCACTCTGAAAACTCCAATGATTTGGTACTTTCAAGACCTAAAACCATCGTATTTACCTGTGTGATATATATCTTGTGTCTTCGCTTTCCACGTTTGTTCTGTTAATTTGCAAGTCTTGTTTTTAATTATACTATAGGCTTCTTCAGGTAAGAAAAAGGGACTGCGGATTTGCATAGTACCCGCTTCGATGATGCCGATCCCTGAGAGAGATCTTTGCATGTTTCCACTACCAGGACCTTTACAAGAAAAGCGCTATATCCATCTGGTGTGCCCAGTAAGAGTCACGGGAAATTAAAGCAGTGGAGCCTGATTGCCCGTGCACACAATTAAGTATTTTCTAAGCTTGCACTCTGTCATTTAACCACACTGCTTCATAACTTCCAAGACTAGAAAGTACCGCTACGATCCAGCAGCATGGCTTTCTACACCAGGCCAAAAGCTCTGCTCAGCATTTCCTACCCCACTGCTCGCGTTTTGCAGACCCGCAGCAGGTCTTTCCAAAGCAACAGCAACATTTTTTATTTAAAGACTTTTTTTGATGAAAGAGCGCGCCATTTCCCCGGGAACTCTATTCCAAGACCTCATCCACATTTTACAACAACTTTTATGCATGGGACCTTAGGCTAACAGAAATTTTGCTAGATTAAGAACCATCTAGTATCAAATCTCTACACGGCCTTACAAATTATGATCAAGACATGTCCTAGCCATCTCCCTAAGAAGCAAAACACATCAGACTCCCAGTCTCTCATCCAGTGGATTCTGTAGCTCTCAAATCCCTCCTGTAACTGTTTGTCCCCAAAAAGATGAACTAGGAAGCATTTTAACATGTGCTACTTAGGACTAAATGGTGTTCATTAATGATTTTTCTAATGCCGTATACAGTTTTAATACCTCTTATTCATTCTTATTCCCCTGTTGACACATCCAAAGCCCTTTTTGCCCATCATCTGCTACGATTTCTGTTCTTCTGATCCCCTGCTTTTCCAGAAAAAAAAATACCAAGGCTTGACTTCTGCTGTCAGCTCCTAGGTATGTTCCCCCCCTGCCCTCTTAGCAATATTAAATGAGTTTTTTTTTCCTCCGTCCAATTTACTAAGTCATCTTTATTTCTGCTACTGCTTTTGTTGACGAAAACATATTGTGATTTTATATTTGGAAGGTATTTTTCTTTTGGTTCTTCCCATTGCTTCAGCTCCAGGGGACATTAAAAAAATTCAGCTGAGTGTCTGAAATCCCAGAATATTACCAGTAACTCTATAGCCTCCCACAATCCCTTCTCGTATTCCTGGTCTTATTTCTTCTGCTACGGAAGACAGCTACTACAGTCAGAAGTTCTTTCTCAAAAAGAGAATAAAATGTGTCATAAAACCCCCACTGTATTTCTCCACATCACATATCCTGAGCAGCAACACGGACCGCTGGAGGTCACCGAAACAGAAGTTCAAGGACCTTGGATTACCTGCGTGAGTATTTTTTAAATGTTTAGAGATGGAGACACTTGTCAGAAATAAAGTTACTGTTTGTGTTATATGAGGTGACAAATATAATATTTTACAAACAGAATCTGTTAGATGTGGTTTTGACAGCTGTAAAATAACAGAGTACCGGTCTTGTCAAGAAGAATATCCTACAGAAGTGTTTGTGGCAGACAGCACGGGCCACGTGCTGGGAGAGCAAACGGTAGCAGCACACTTATTTTGTAGGAAGAAACGCAGAGGGCAGACGCGGTGACGCTTTGCCAGCGCGCTCCAGTGGGAAGAAAACTTCGTAAGCAGACAGAATGTTTCTTCTGATATCTTAACCTTACTTTTTCTGATATCATACCTTAACTGAAAAGTCTGGAAACACGAGACTGAATTTTGACTTGCCTGCTAATTTTGTTGTTTCACTTTTCATATGCAAACTAATATGAAATTGCTAAACACTGCATAGCAAAACCCGTATTTGATCAGACCAAAGGCTCATTTAGCCTTATGCTATTAGTCCCAACGTTAGCCAATACTGATTGCCTAGGGAAAAGTATAAAGAAACCCAACGTATGTATGCTGTGGTAATTCCACTAAAATATTCTCCCAGCCTCTACATTTGTGATTCAGGAACTTCCTGAGAGGTATGTCTCTACGCCTAATGCCTTTCAATGGATTTTTCTGAACAAAACCCTCTGTTATTTATACCCACCAAGTAAAAGATAACATAAGGGACACAGTAAGGCAGTATTTCACCTTTAAATCCTGACGTAACGTGCAGACAATGCCTTTGGGTATGCCAAAACCGCCCCAGTGCCAGGATGGCCACACACGCCATATGAGCCCTGCTGCACAACAGGTAATGCCGTGATACAGAAAATTGGGAACAAATACAGATTTTGCTTTCACGGAATAATCACGTTAGATCTGCATATCAGATTTTTTTTTTCCTTTTCAAAGCTGTGAGATGAAACACATGACCTCACTGGAGTGGAAGAAACGTGTCCACAATGGCAAAAGTCGACCTCTTGCCAATGGCAGCACAAATTAATTTTTTTTTTTTTAAAAGTCAACAATCCATTTGACAACAATACCTATTTAAAAATAACTGTGATTCAGTAACTATATGCGCTATTCCCATTTTTCTCTTGTGACAACTGCATTATAATCTATATCAATAAGCCTGTCTCTTGCACCAAGTGTTTAACCTGTTTTTCGTATCCTCAAGGACAGTTTAAACTTCTGAAAACAACTGAAAACTCCTGCTTCTTTTTGTAAATTATGACTCAAATTATTTTACTGTTCATTATCACTCAAAATTAAGTGCTTTTTAGATGACTGCTGACTGCCTGTAGCAATCAAATGTAACTAGAGTGCAAAAAGAAGTTGCGATAATTTTGTCTTTAAAACCAAGATGTACCTAGACCCCCCTCAAAGTAAAAAAAAAAAACACAACTGTCTTATACAGTTTAGAAAAGCTACTGAAGCTTTCTTTTTCAAGTAAGAATGCTTCTTAAGAACTCAAGTAGGCAGACAGATGATGATTTTAGAGCCCATCTCTACCCATATGTTCAACCAGCTGCTAGAACTTCGCCGTTCGCGCAGAGGCAGAAGCGCCAGGGCTGGTCTCAAGGTCCTCAAGGATGACCACGTGCAACACAAGTCTTTCAGGATTCACCCAAAAAGCTGCAAACTCCCACATTCTTGGAAAACCTTGCCTTTGCAGGTGCGAGCCACACTAATGCAAGGAAAACAGTTAAAATAAACAACGAAAGATGGAAAAAAGGTACACCGCTCTTGCAAATGAAAACTATGGATATTTAGATGTATGAAGGTGAAGTCACGGACTTTTACCACGCATCCATCCCGCAGTCCCTGCTCCCCAAACCTCTCCTAACAAGACTGGAAAGCCAGCCTAAGAACCCACTATCTCAAGTTTCCCTCGCTGGCTCCTGACAACACACAACTACCAGGAGAGCGAATGCGTGTCCTGAGGCCATCTGATGGAAACCCACACTCCAAGTCGCTTCTCGTTCTCTGCTAGGTAATTAACAGGGTGAAGGAACCACAAACCAAGGGTGAAAAAGAGAAGTTAGAAAGTCAGGACACTATCTACTAGAAAGAAAAGGACAGCAACACATTTTGGCTTCTGATCTGAGAGATGGGTAAGGCTAAGATACATGAGGCTCAACCATCAAATCCCAAATTACCGGTCATAAAAGTAAATTTGGATTAAAAAAACCCAATAAAAGCAAAATTTCAGAAGTGTGAGTTTGGGGAGGAGGATTGCAAGCAGAAAAGTCTACAGGCCACTGACTTAAACTAGCCAATATCCCAACAAGCGGGGAAAAAAAAAAATGATCTGCCGGGGAGACCCCCGCCTCCCTCACCTCGGCCCCCGGCCCCTGCGCCACCGCTCCCGCGCGGGGGAAGGACCCCACTCCTCCCCTCTCTCCGCCCTACGGCAAGAATTAAACTTTCGGGGACCCCCCCAGGAAACTTCCCGGGAGGCGACACGGGCACCGGCCCGGCGGGGGCTCCCCGGGGCCGGGGACACCCGCGCCCCCCGCCCGGCTGTCAGGTGATCTCCGCCCCCCCCGCCGCGGGCCCGACACAACGCATGAGCGCGGCTGTCAGCCTCCCTCCACCCCCGCAGGGCAGGGGCCCGGCCGCGGGCGTCCCGCCGGCACACGGCCCCCGGGCGGGCACCGCTCCTGTCACCGGGACCCCCCCCCCCCCCGCCCGCCCCGGGCCCCGCCGCTGGGGATCCCCCGCCTCCCTCCCCGGCGCGGGCCCGGCTGTCAGGGATCCCCCGCCCCCTCCCGGCGCGGGCCCGGCTGTCAGGGATCCCCCGCCCCGCCTCACGCAAGGGCCCTGCCGGGGTCCCCGGCTCCGCTCCGGGCGCGGGCCCCGCCGGGGCCTCCCCCGCCCCGCGCCGCGCTCCCGCTCCCGCCCGCCGCCGCCGGGGATCCCCCGCCGCCGCCCCGGCCAGCCCCGCCGCCGGGGATCCCCCGCGCCCGCCAGCGGGGCCCGGGCCGGCGCGGCGGGGATGCGGGGCAGCGCGCGCCTCGGCGCCGGTGCGGGGCGGGGCGGCCCCCGCGGCGGCTCCCCGGCCGGGCTCCCCTCCCCCCGGGCTCCGGGCCTGAGGCGGTCCCAGTCCCCGCCCGCCGCCCGCTCGCTCGCCCGCCCGCCCGCTCCTCACCGTGTCAGCGACAACGCGGCCGGGGCCGAGGACGGGCTCCTCCGCGCCGCATCTTCCCGGCCGCCCGCGCGGACGGGGCCAGGGCGGGACCCGCACCGACCGGCCACCGCTTCGGCCCTCGCTCCGAGCCGAGGCAGCGAAACCAAAATGGCGGCGGCTCCTGCTCCACCGCGAGCGAGCGCCCGGCGCCCCGCCCGCCCCGCGCCCGGCCCCGCCCCCCGGCCCGGCCCCGCCCCCGCCGCCCGGCCCCGCGCGGCTCCCGTAGCGGCCCCCGGCGCGGCCGATCCTGTCAGCGCGGCGGGCCCGCCGCCGGCGGTGAGTGCGGGGCCCGGCCGTGCGGAGGTGGGGGCGGCGGCGTGCGGGGACGCTGCGGGCGGCGGCCGGGGCCCGCTGCAGCGGCCAGGCCGCGGGAGGAGGCGGGCAGAGCAGCGGCGGGGACGGGGGAGCGGGCTCGGGCCTGGCGGGAGGCGGGAGTGGCAGAGCGGCGGGCTGCCTCGAGCTCCCCTTCGCGGGTTTTGCGGACAGCAGCGCAGCTTTCCCGGCGCGCTCTGGCGGCCGCCATTTCTGGAGCCGGTCGAACGGCGTCCTGGGTGCCGCGCTTCCCTCGGTCCTGCGCCTGTCTGGGAAAGGAGAATGAGGGAGTGCGGGGGAGGGAAACTGGGGAGAAGGCGCGGGGGAGCGGGTCCCTGGCAGAGCAGGGGGCACGGGGACTCGGGCCGGCCGGAGGTGGCAGCGCTCCCTTACCCCAGAGCTGCTTCCATCTTCTGCCCCGTGTTTCTGGCGCTCGAACCTGAAGCCAGCACTAAATATGTAGGCAGTAAATATGCAGACAGTAGGCAGTAAATACGCAGGCAGCAAGCAACCAAAAATTTGTTTTTAACTTAGCCTGGAGAGGTGATAGGTTAGGATTACTTAACGAAGTCTGCAAATAAAACTTTCAGGGTTCTTTGCGTAATTTTTACTAGCAAATTATATTCCGATGTAGAAATCCTTTCCTAAAGACCACAAGCAGACAGGTATTTTTTCTGCCATGGAACAGGATGCTGAGTTGCACAGTTCTTTAACTTGATCCAGGTACAAATCAGTGCAGTGGCCGCAGTTTTAATCCACTCTCCTGCTAACGCTCCTCTCCCACGGACAGACAGACCTAGAGAAGAGCCCTTGCGACTTGTGTTACCGTAGTCATTCAAGAATTCTGTCATAATGCTGGGGGTGCCCAAAATAAACAGAAACTTTCAGGTTCTTGTGACTCCTTAATTTTACTCCTTGTGTTTGAGAAAACAGCTTTCCCAGCCCTACTTTCTTCACTGTTCAACCTGTGATTTGCAGCAAATGGGACACATTCTCACGCAGAACTGGATTTCTCCTTCCTCTTCTGCTGTACAGGCTAGGATGGCAAAGTAAAATGACTAAACCAGCCTCCGCAGGCTGATATCTTCACTTATTCTTGAAGCAGCAAAACTGGAGTTTGTTTTTCAAGTATGTGTTGTGCATTGATTGTTAGACGAAAGAATGTAAAGCATCTTTACAAAATTAACGTCCTTCAGTGTGGAGTTATTCTCTCATTCTGTGCAGTAGCAGTTGTAAATGCCATTCTGTGCGGTTAAATCATCTTTGTCTCTCCTAGCATTAACACTGCAGTTACCCACCGATTCCACCAAGGCAGCTATTCCTCCTCAGGAAGTACAAGGTAATTATCCCGCTTTGAATGCGTTGTGTCACTTATCGCAACGAAGAATTCTTAAAGCATCTTTGTTGGGTATTGCCATTTTCTTCTAAGAAAGGGGTATGAAGAAGGCCTTGAATGCCAGCAGAGATGACAGATTTAACTGATTTCCTTACCTCTTTGCCTCTATTTTTGCGTCACAATTGCTCAAGTATTTTCTTTTGGGTTCTTTCTCCTGTTGTAATCGAAGATGGCTGAGCAGCAGATACTAATGTATGAGGAGGATGAAGCCAGAAACACTGAAGCGCCTTCAGTCTCTGCATTATTCCAGCTTCTTCAAAATAATCACTGGGTAGCCCTTGCTCAAACATCTAAAAGCTGCAGTCAAAATAGATGCCCGTTCCCAATAAAAGAATCTCACGAGATGAATGAAATATCTTTACTTATAAAGTAAGGGTTTTTTTGTAAATGTCTCTCTGAAAAAAAGGCAACGTAATTAATGGAATATTTTTTTGTTAGGCAAATGATGCTGCTTACCAGTAGTCAACTGTATTGCTGCAGAGCATTCTGACAGTTTGTCTGAATTATTTGTGTGCCTAGACTTTAAGCTCTTTGGGCAGGAACGATTCTCTCCCAGCGTAAGATACATTAAGCATAATAAAAAACTAAAAAATCCACTTCTGTCTCTGCAGAGAAAATGCTGAGAAGTCTGAAAGGACTTGTCTACCATCCTCTCAAGGTAAGTCCTGTAACGGCGTGGTGCTGCTTCCAATATTTCAGCTGTCCCGTGACCTGGAATGACAATTTACAACTGTAAAAAGTGAGATTCTTCTTACGTTTCTCATCTAAAAACTTGGTGTCTCCTATAAGCTGGTTGTGTAAACTCCCATTGTGGGCAAAGGAAAGAGAGACCGCTCGTGTGTGTTACCGCTTCTACATTTCTCTCTGCTGGCTGGAGAGGGAGAACATGCAAGCAAGCCTGGATAGCTGGCTTAGATAAGACTAAAGTTGAGCATTCTAAAATGTCCAGAATGCTGAAATTCTACATCTTCGGTGCAAGTGTTTCTCAGAGAATCTGCTTGCTCTGCACTGCTGGGAAGTAGAAAGGAAGAAGCCCTTTGTACAGAACAGAACACCAGCCTTTCTCAAAGCCTGCGTTGCCGGTGGGAAGGTAATTTTGCCAAAGTTGGCTCAGTGCTTCAGGTGGGCGTAGTAATATTAGCTCTGCCACAACAGCAACACAGCAGCGCTATGTTATCAGTGAAGCTTCCTTATATTATAAACAGCAAAATGAATTAACGTTGCGTATCTGGAATGACTTCCTAATGGTAAAGAATTTCAGTTGTTTTGTTTGCTGTTGTCTTTTAAACGCTTTTTCACTAGTCCATAGTGATACGCAGCCATTGAAGAGGACGGCTGTGTAACTACTTGTTTCCAGAGATGAGATTCTGGCTGTGCAGTACTTATGATGGCAGCCTTTACGAAATAAACAGTCTTTTCTAGAGACTAAGATATGTGGAATCATGTAGGAACAGCTCCACCTTATGGCACATGACTTTGTGATTAATCTCCCTGTACCACGTGATAGTTGCTGCCATTTCAGGGATCTGAGTTAGATTACTCTGTCCTTTGGCAGATGGAAACTTGCTATAAAATCCACTCTACGAGCAGAAACTGCATTAAAAGATGATGTGAAAACGTGAGAACCGTACGTACACGTTAGGATTTACTACTCAGAGCTCTACAGTGAGCCAGAAAGGTAGATGTGTCTGTTTCTGGCATTCTGCCTGAAGCCAAGGGGATCAGTGAGAAGCCGCTGTCTCCTGTGCAGGAGCAGGGACCAAGTCAGGCATGTTGCTACTATAAAGTCAGAGTACATAATGCATGAGCAGTGGTATGCTAGGTCACTCAAAGGAATTCTTGTAGCTTGTATTTTTAACAAGCAGATGCACTTGTGCATGAATTTTGTAAACGGAAACGCGGTAATTCCTAAAATGCAAGTCTGTATCTCTCAAATTCAGGATAACTGTGAGTACTGTTGTATTCACTACTCTAGGAGCTTGCCTTGATTTTGGAGCACTTCAAAGAGTTAGGAAGGATTTCATCTCTCCAGGTACTTAGAAGCTGCTTCTACAGCCCAGTGCAAGCTGCAGTCCAGAGAGGAAAAGTTCCAAAGCGCTACAAGGCTAGGTGGCGATTTTGAGGAAGACATACCATGCTGAGGCTCAGAGAAGTGATGTTCAGTATCCTGTGATGTTCCAGTATCCTTCCAGGAGAAAGATGTAGTAATTTAAGGATGAGATGTGTTCTGTTGATGGGAAAATAGAAATTCTATGTACTTGGCTGCAAGAACAGAGGACTTGACTGCAAGACTTATCCCTCTCACGCTTGCGTCCTGTCTTACTGTGCTGTCTTCTGCTCCCTTCACAGAACTTACTAGGGACTGGCTTTTGTACCATAGAAAATCCAACTCCTGCTGACCTGAGATCGTGTTTTTAAAAAAGCGGTATTGCTAATCTTGGCTTGACTAAGTATCATTCAACTAAACTCTTGAGCTGAGTCTAGACACACATAAAAACTGAACGTGGTCAGAGCAAGAAGTTAATCCTTGCTTAATTTTCATTCACTGTTACGCCGGTCAGGGACGAGGGTTTGTACGGTACCCCAGAGAAAGGATGTCCGCAGAGCAGTAAGCCTGCCGTTTCTTTTAAGCGAGCAAAGCTCACAGCCCCAGGACGTTCACTTGAGACTTTAGGAGGCGGGAATGCGGGATGCTCAAAGAAAATGAGCGGGACTATGATTCCAGGCTAGAAGTGACCCAGGGCCGACATTTTCTAGGTGAACAGGTGACAATAGTTGCTTGCTCTAGTTAGTCATGTATTGAATTAGCATCTTAGTGCCTTGCTCTAGGCTGTAAATTAAGTCACTTCTGTGGACTTAAAACTAACCATAGCCAAGTAAGACATCCTAATTGATCGTTTGGATTTGAGGAGGAAAAGAACATTGTGGGAACAAGAGCAGGTGGTGGTAAAATGTGATGACAAAAGTGAATGTTTAGTGACCTTCCATATTTACACGGCAGCAGTTTGCTCTGTAGGTACCTAGTGTTGGGTAGAAACCGGTTTAATTCCTTCCTAAAAGAAGAGTGCTGAAATGCTGATTCAGGAGTCTGTTCCGTGTTTAACACGGGATGTGGGCTAATCCGACATTACGCTTTCTTCTGAGCCCTTGTGGCTTTCAGATGACCCTCCGAGGAAAACTCGGATGACAGCAGAATTGCATCATGCCATGGAGAACTGAAACAGCTGTTCCTGTCTCTAAACTTTAGTTTATGGCTACTCTCATCTACGCAGACAGACAAAATAGGAAACTACTCGCTCTGTTTACAGCGGAGCCTGCAACTGTTCCAGTCAGTAATATGAAGGGTGGCTTTCAGTTTTGCTTGCTTTGGTCACAGCCTCTGTTTGCAGTATACATTTTTTTAATTCATTGACAAATGCTCATATTTTTTTTTCACCGTAACATAATAAAATGCTTGTCCTTCTGCTACTCACTTTCTTGCCTGTTTTGGCTAGGCTTTACAGGCATGCTTCAGCAGTCTGTCTACGGAAAAAAGAATTAATCAGCTTAGCTGGCTGTTTCAGTTTCTCAGCCACGTCTGTATTATAATGAAAGAGTCTGTATGCAGGGACACAGTTAGGAAAATCAGTGCAGGGAATGTAATTATAAATATCAAATAGTGGGCAGCGCTGCACTAATCCCTCAATAATTGAGGTGATTATGGATTACTAGACAGCTTGAATTTTCAAGGTACTAGCTGCTATTCATCAGTGTAGGCAGAAACATTGTGGGAACTTCCCAGCACCAAGACCTTCACGGCTGTACTTGTGCTCTTAAGCAGTCTTGAAGGGGATAACTCTTCCAGGTACAGGGCTTGGCTCGCTAGATGACTTAAGTGAACGGAAATGGTTTAGAAGCAGGCATCTAAACGTGAAATATGGTTCTAAAGCATGTGGTTTTTCATGATGAATTTACATTCTAACGATGAATTTTTATTCTAATTGCAGAGAATTCCATTCTGTATTGCATGCTACCTTGACCCGATCGTAACGTGCATGCAGTGAGGGCACAAAACAAACTACCACCTGGACTTTTTACTGGTAATCTGTGACTGCTGAGAAGTTTGTTTGCCTTTTTCTTTCCTTAGTTGGACCATTGCTATGCCCTCCATACGGCAGCCAAGGATTGCTTAAGTTCCGTTGTCAGCCAGGATGTCCAAACACGGGCAGAAAGACCAAGAGCAGTTTTCTACACCAGCGAGAACGACCCGGTGAGTTACTGCCACAACTGTTGTCAGACAGCAAGTCCCAAATTCCATCGGTCTGTCTGTGGACCTGCTGGAGCCAGGAGCGCTCACTGGGATTGTGTTGTTCTGCTAAACGTAAGGGAAGGGAGGCCACAGGCCTAAGGAGAGGCACCTAGGCCGCGCTCCCCAGCCCAAAGGAAAACAGGCCGCGGCTCTGCAGCGCACCTGCCTGGGTTTAAACGAGGCAGGGCTGGGCCTCTGCCTGCGAGCTCCTGGGAACAAGTACTGATTCCTTCTCTGTAGTTGCGTAGGTGAGAGAGACTGTGTATTGTAGAAGCTCTGATGTGGCTTAGCTTGTCATCAGACACCATTAATTTCAACTCCAGGGTTATTCTTCCCTGACTAACCTCCCCAAATTGGCTATGAAGGGGGATAAAAAACACACCCCGGATGACCTCAGCACAGCACAGCTCTCCAGCATCATAATTCCAGCCTCACACTCTCCGTCTCAAGCACAAAATGAAGTGGAATAAATGAATGGAATAAGCCTTTGAGGTGCTTTTCTGCTGCCTCTGTAATTGGAGTCTTTCAATACTGATTCCTCTGGGGTCTCTATGGAAACAGCAGCATGCAGATGATCTTGCTCACGTGATGCAAGTGTCTCTATAGATTGCACAGAAGAGTCCAGATGGCAAGGATTGTCCCCACTGTCCTGTGCCTACCATTTACGTTGCCAGGCAACTGGCTTTGGCATTCTGACTTCACGTG
Source organism: Theristicus caerulescens (assembly GCA_020745775.1). Lineage (NCBI taxonomy): Eukaryota > Metazoa > Chordata > Aves > Pelecaniformes > Threskiornithidae > Theristicus > Theristicus caerulescens. Next base: position 452,789 of record CM036581.1, read on the forward strand.
CCTGATGTTTGGCGACAACCGCCATTGCTTATTAATTTATCAGATCAGCGTTCCTCAGGCTTGCTGTACTGCAGATCGCGTACTGCAGCAGAGAGGCTCCGCCGGCTCGCTTCGTCAGCAAACCCGATAGCCCTGACTGCACCCGTACTTGCGCACCATAAAGTCCCATTAAAAATGAATTAAGAAGACCAGATGAAAACTAAATTTTTAATAAGACTTAGCTTTTATATTCCTTTCTATTAGCAAAACTCAGAGTGACTAAACAGGAGGATAAAGATACCGACCCACTTTACAGATGTAGGAGCTGAAGAGTGAAGGAATTTGCCCAAGGTTACGCAGCAAGTCAGTGATGAAACTGAGAATGAAAATGGTCTCTGGAGTACCGCTCTCCTGTCGAGTCCGTAGGTAACGCTGCCGTGCAGAAACACAGGTGCCGTTCGGCTGCGTCCAACACGTGCAGGAAAACTCTAGGGAATCCAGCCCAGAGTTTGAAATACAGCTCTGTGTGGAAAAAGACCAAAGTCTCTCTTAGTAGTTCTCCTCTTTAGTCTGTCTCCAAGTAACATCTCCTTACAGCAGAGGAGCTATTGACTAGCCAGGTTTTTTTAATTTTCTTCCTGTTGCTAAGATTTACTGACCAGTAAACGCCAGACTGGCAGCTCAAGCAGCTTAGAGAACAGTTTGCTGAAGTTACCAAATGGTTTCTTCGTATAAATAGTTTGGCAAACCTGTGGGTACCTCGAATCCTGCAGCTGTACCGAGGTAAACCATACGGTCCAGGACGCATTGACCTGTCCTCAGCAGGGGTGGAGTTACCATGGGCTTTTCAGAGTGGAGCAGGGCGGGCAGACGATAAGAGAAGCGGCATGTTGCATGCTGGCAGACTGAAAATCCGGTCCAAAGAAAGGGAGGGAGACTAACACGCAGCAAGAATCCTGGGGCTAGAGAATTCCTGGGTCTGCAGTAGAGCTGCAGCAGTTGTGCATGAAGAGTCCATCAAGGAGCTGGGAAAAGAAAATATTCGTGGCAAAAGCAGGCAGTAGTCAGACCTGTAGGTGCAGCCGCTCACGGGTAGCCAGCAGGCAGCCAGGCCAGGGTAGCAGCGCTCATCACAGCCTTTTTTTCCCCCATCCATTCATTCTGGTCGAACCGTTCGTCAGCCAGGCTGCACAGGTGAGCGACCAAGCCCACACCAGTATTGTCTCGTCTGTTCTGGGCCTCAGTAAATTAAGCCCTGGCTCTACACCAAAGCTAATAAGGAATACAAAGAAAGTCTGGATCAGTCCCCAAATCTGCTAAAGCTGGCAGAAATAACGACTGCTGCTTTTTCTTTCTGAACAGTAAATAAAACTACTTTTCCTGGATCATTATTATGCAAAATAAAGACAACAAGGAAGTTGTTATATTCTGATTCCATCTCAACCAAAATGGAAGCAAGAGATTGGCATGCACAAGAATACAGAGGAGGATTTTTTGGCTTTACATCCATGGAAAAGTGCAGAAAGTGCAGAGCGGGACATGATTTAAGCTTTAGAGCTTGACATAAAGCTGCTAAAAAAGCCGGGCAAAGCTTGGCACAAAAGTTGCTAAAAGCCACACAGGAAGTACTGCAGAATAGTGTGTGTGTGTGTATATATATATATACTGTCCTAATTACACAAGACACAAAAACTGATGACTAGACCAAGAGTAAACAAGTAAGTGCTTTGCCAGTATTCCATGGTGGGAAAATGGAATAATGAAGGGAAAAAACCAAGGACGTATAACAAGGCATGAAACGGGTATTACATTTTCAGATACCAGTAACAACCGCTTCTTAGAGCGCACAGAGATCTTAAAGTAGTCACTATAAATAAATGCAGAGTGATGCAAGTCCGCTGATACTGACCACTTATGTCACAACAAGGGACTTGAAATTGGTGTCCCAGAAAACAGATCAAAAATCGAGTTCTCGAGCAACCAGTACTAGTTAAAAAGGCAAATGGCGCATTAGGAATTACCATTGAGGGACGTCAGAGAACAAACCAGAAAACATAATTTTGTTGCAGACTTAAAGTAAATTTGAACCTATCGGATAACCCAAAAGGGGATCATGTTACTGTTCAGGTATTGTGGCGAGCAGAAGTACAAGTGGGCTAATAAAAGATTAGATGCATTCACGAAGCCTAGGGCCACCGGCGCCCGCAAAACACAATGGTTCATATCCAAGCTCAAGGAACCCCTTCACTGTTTATTGCCAGGTAGGATATCCTTTCTTTAGACTCCGCCTAAGCATCTGCCAGTACTGTCCTGATACTACAATTCCTGCTTTACTTTAATATGCTAGTTCTTCCGATTCTCCCTAAGTAGATGCTCGCTTTGATTCAGTGTTCCCTCCCTGCTCCCTTCCCCCCCCGTATCCAGAAAAAAGGTGTCGGATTTTGCCGAGTGTTACAGTTTGCCTTTTACCTTCCCAGGCCAACCACGCAGACCACCACGAGGGTCGCCACTACAGCATTCCACTTGAGGAGGTGAAAGCCGTGTTTCCGCACGGCCTGCCCTCTCGCTTCCAGCAGCAGGTACTTTGTCTTAGAGCAGATTTGTAGGGAGCGGACTGGTACGCGGGAAGAACCAGATCCATCGCGTAACTACAATGCTTTCCTGTTGGAATGAGAGAGAGGGACGTGCTGCAAGAATGCGATTATTCCTGGTCCTTACTGTTATTTTCTACATCTAAAAGATACCAGTCAGCCTAACCAGAACAGCGGCAGAACGGGGTGAGGATTCCACCTTAGGCAACGTTCTATCCAACGTTTTTCATCTCTAACTTCTGAGTACATAATAAATTACAGAAATATTTTCCACAGTTACGTTTCTGTATGAAACAGGCTGTCTCATGGAGTAAGTTTATATCGGCAACAAAAAAATCTTCTTGATTTCTGTTGCGAGACAGATCATGCTGTGACTGGGTCGGGCTTTGTAAGCAGCTAACGTAGGCTGAGTTCAGGAACAGGTTCCTTGTCTGTGAGTTAGTAATTCCAGGTGGTTGACTTCCGATTCGTTGGCAGGCCGGTCGGCCTCACCTCCGTCTCTGGGAAGGTGTGGAACAGCTAATCCTGGAAAGCATTTCCAGGCACGCAAAGGACAAGGTCAGCAGGGGCAGTCAGTGTGGCTTCACCAACGGGGAGTCACGCTTGACCAGCCTGATAAACTCCTGCGGTGATACGAGTGGCCTGGTAGATGAGGGGAGAGCAGTGGACGTTCAGACCCTGCACGGTACCAGTCGTGTCGGGGACAGCTGTAGCGTGCCAGCACCTGGCTTCCCGTTCACGTTCTGTTCCTTTCCTCAGATTAAGACCTTCAACGAAGCCTGCCTGATGGTGCGAAAACCAGCTCTAGAACTTTTCGCTTACCTGAAAAGCTCCAACTTTGCACACCCAGCTGTCAGATACGTGATCTGTATCTTTTTATCGCTTACTTGATGGTAGAATACAAATGAAATGCAAGCGGGTGAGTTTACACAGATGAGGGGGATGCTTTGATCCTGTGCTGACCGCTGTGGTTTAGCCTTCCGGAGGTGGTTCTACCACGTCCGTTGTCGGCAAAGCTACTCTGAGAAGTTCAGGAACCCGGTATGCTTTTCTATTAAGCCAGATTTGGTTTATGGCACAGATCCACAAACAGGGCTGTCGGCACAACTGAGGGAGTGGGAATCCTCAGCTCTGATACAGTGGGGTGGGAGGATATAGAGAGAGGGAGCTCTTTAGGCCAGGTTTGCTGCTGAACAGGAGCACGATGGAATGCCATCCCTGCTTTTACGACCTTTGAACTTCCTTTATGCCTTTTGCAAAAGAATTACCGTCAGGTATCAACTGAAGTGCTTTTTTTGGAGACTTTCCTTGACAGCCTGTGTTGGAGATGGTGAGAGAGGAACGGGGAAAACCATGACTCTGTGCCACGTGGTTCACTACTGCGCAAGGCAAGGCTGGCTGGTGCTGCACATCCCAGACGGTAAGAACACCGGTGCGCTCCGTCTTACTCCATCAAATACCCGCTGCTCCGGAAGACGCTCCTTCAAGGGCAAGGTGTAGGGTAGGCCACAGCAAATTAGCTTTGTTTTTTCCATAGCGGAGAAGGCTTATAAAGCACAACCCCCCAAAATAAAGTAGAGCATAATTAGTTATTTTCACATGCTCTCACATGCTTATAGTCAGGCTTTTTTCCGCCACTGTTAACGAGGAGGACAGGAGACCGTGTGTGGGTCTGGGTGAGCTCCTGCTCTCAAGGGAGAGTCTCGTTCATTAAGGATGGCAGACTTTTCTTACCAGTGTAGGTATAAGGATACAAACGCACACCCCACCACCCAACTCATACAATTATTTTGACATTTAAAAAAAAAACCAAACTGTTTTCTTTTGCTTACAGCTCACCTCTGGGTGAAAAACTGCAGGGAGCTTATGCAGTCTTCCTATAAGAAAGAACGGCTTGATCAGCCTTTGCAAGCATCTTTCTGGCTCAAGAACTTCAAAACCTCCAACGAGCGCTTCCTAAGAGAGGTCTGTAGAGCCTGGCGAGTTGTTTCGGTTAGCCGCTAAGAACCACCCGCAGGAGCATCTCTCAGGGACCACATGTGCACGTGCTTCCTGGCACTGAGCACCTTGACGCGAATTGGAGATTTGCTCATTTTCCAGAAACGCTTCATGTGTTAACGCATGCATGCACATTGCACGCAAACCCTACTGGAATTCAATTTTGGTAGAAAAAGAAGTACTTTAAATCCCCGCTGTGGGGATGGTTATTTGCGATGAACACTTCTCCCAGGCTCTGCGCTAGTCTTTAACGCTGGCAACGGCCCAGGCATCCTGCCAACCAGACTTGCCGAGCTGCCTTTGCGCTCCTTAGTTCCCAGTTTAATCGTCATTCTCTTACTGCAGATAAAAACACAGAAAAAATATGTGTGGGGCAAACGAGAAAGCACGGAGGAGGGCAGACCGTTGGGTGAAGTGGTGGAGCAGGTAAGGAACAAGTGCTTCTGGCTTTGTCTCACCTTTTATTAGAAGATCCCATCGTTGTGTGTGTGGAACAAATTGCTTCTAAAGATCTTACCAACACCAGTTGTAGGAAATGGAAGGCATTTCCCTATCAACAAGGTGGCTACGAAAAATGTTGTGGAAGATGTGACAGCTCTGTAAAGGAAGCTGCACAGAGAACTTGGGTAGAAGCAAAAATTAGAATTTGAAAGTTCCTACTTCTTTGATGCTCGGTACCTTAGACCAGATTGCTCCTTTGAGAGGCACGGACGGACTGCTGACTGGCGTTTTATCGTCCTTCCGCCTGAGAAAGGGCAGGCAGTGCCCAAAGTTGCCAGCATTAACAAGAAAACCAACCTGAGTTACGTGCCTTTTCCTACTTAAAGGGTTTAGCTCGCGTGAGAAACGCCAGCGATGCCATAGGGGTTGTGCTGAAAGAGATAAAGCAGCAATGTCGTCTCGGCTCATTCCGACTTCTTGTGGCAGTGGACGGCGTCAACGCGCTCTGGGGAAGGACTACGTTAAAGAAGGAAGACAAAAGCCCTGTAAGAAGCGATCTGCTCTGATGATGTTTCTGCGTTCCTCCTGCGAGGGAGAGCAGGGGAGGGTGTTTTGTTCATTTTTAAGTTCTGTAGTAATCCCTGAAAGACATACATTTGGCTTTGCTAGCTCGGAGGGAAAAATTAATGCAAAAATGCAAAATTCATATGGTGTTTAGACTGTTTTTACTGAAAAAAGTTCTCCCAATAAGAAAAACGCATATATGTCTTGTTACGGTAGGAAAGGTCGGGATGTTTCTCTGTGTAACATTACTGAATGCTACAGTGCTAAGTCAAAGCAAAGGAAAAAATGCGCCTAAAGGATGCAAATGATCCTTCCGGGCTAATTTAAAGCAGGGGAGGGGAATTTCTGTCTCGGATAGAAACTGCTGGCAAAAAAAGTGATACCGACACTCCTCACCAGGTTTCTCCAGAGGAGCTGACGCTCGTGTACAACCTAAGGAAGATGGTGATGAACGACTGGGTGAGTTCGGCCCGTCCCTCCGGGTGCGTTATTCGCGGCAATGAAAGCTCCGCGCCGATAAGCACAGAGGTGCAAGTCTGACCTCGCACTGTTCCTCCAGCAGAGGTGCGACTGTTAAGGGTTAGCGTCTCCTCGGTGTTTCTGACATCACCCAAAGAGAATAAGCACAGGTTGAATCTATAGCAATGCTTTTCCTGATTACCGTGCCAAACGCCAGTTTGTGACTCGTGCTTCCCGAGCTAGAGGTAGTTAATAGCCCTTAATGACACTTTGTTTTATGATTTTTTGAACTAATGAGAACTTTCAGTTCCTTAAAAAAACCCTGTTAAACTTTTTGCTATAGGAGATCAACTCCTTCTGCTTCTTTTCCAGTCCCCTAGGTGCTAACATCTCCAACAGGTAGCCGTCAGGTTTGGAAGTGTACAGAAAAGTCCTTTTTAAAGTAGTTGAGTTGTTTCAACTGAAAGCCATTTACAGGTGAGAACGACGCGTTTCAGTGCCAGCACTGGAAACGCCAGCTGTGTGTTCCCTGCGCCGCACGTGTACCTGGAGTAGCCAGGGTTAATGCAGTCGGGGACATTTTAATGAGTCCATTATATAGAATTTTGGAATGGAAGTAACTATAAGATCACAGAAGAAAATACCACAGTTGTTTAGAATGGATATTTCACAAATACTAGGTTTGCAGCTAAAGGGTTTCTAATCTACCTTTCCCGTAGAACGGAGGTGCTGTTGTGATGACCCTCAGCCAGACCGGCTCGCTCTTCAGACCCAGTTCTGCGTACTTGCCCCAGGAGTTGCTGGGAAAGGTGAGTCTTGCCCCGTTCCCCCCCTTCACACTGGGAAACAAACACAAATCCTGGTTTGGGCACTGGGCGCAGTTGGGGGTGGCAGACTTTGCTTTATAGAATCATAGAATCATAGAATCGTTAAGGTTGGAAAGGACCTCTGAGATCATCGAGTCCAACCGCTAACCCAACGGCCTGGTCCACCTCTGAACCATGTCCCTAAGCACCACATCCACACGTTGTTTGAACACTTCCAGGGGCTGTGATTGCACCCCTGCCCTGGGCAGCCTGGGCCAGGCCCTGACAGCCCTTTGGGGAAGGAGTTTTTCCCAATCCCCAACCTAACCCTGCCCTGGCGCAGCTTGAGGCCGTTCCCTCTCGTCCCATCGCTTGTTCCTGGGGAGAAGAGACCGACCCCCCCGGCTCCAGCCTCCTTTCAGGCAGTTGCAGAGAGCGATGAGGGCTCCCCTCAGCCTCCTCTTCTCCAGGCTGAGCACCCCCAGCTCCCCCAGCCGCCCCTCCCCACCCTTGTGCTCCAGCCCCTTCCCCAGCCTCGCTGCCCTGCTCTGCCCACGCTCCAGCCCCTCCATCTCCTTCTGGGGGTGAGGGGCCCAGCGCTGAGCACAGGATTCGAGGTGTGGCCTCACCAGTGCCCAGCACGGGGGGACGATCCCTGCCCTGCTCCTGCTGGCCACACCGTTCCTGATACAAGCCAGGATGCTGTTGGCCCTCTTGGCCACCTGGGCACACTGCTCTGCATCCTTATTCTCCTTGGAAGTAACTGCCCGAGCTCGCAGGTGCCCAGCGGTGCCCTGGCCCAGCCCGCAGGGCCGGGGGCTGCCCGGCCGCGGCCCCTCACCCCCGCTGTCCTCCCCAGGAGGGCTTCGACGCCTTGGACCCCTTCGTCCCCATCCCTGTCCCCAACTACAGCCCGCGGGAGTTCGAGAGCTGCTACCGCTACTACCTCGATCGCAAGTGGCTGCAGCACGAGAAAGGTCAGCTCCGGGGACCGGGGCGGCGGGGGTCCCGGGGAGCGGGGGTGCCGGGGCGGGGGTCCCCGCCGCAGCCCGCGGCCTCACCGCCCCTTCTGTCTTGCAGCGCGCACGGAGGACGGCAAGGAGGAGCTGCGCTTCCTCAGCGGCTCCAACCCGCGGCAGCTGGAGCGCCTGGCGGCGCCCCTGTAGCGCAATAAAGGCCGGAGCGGCGGCGGCTCCTTCCCGGTGTCGGTGTCTTGGGGCGGGAGGCGGGGGCTCCGCCGCTGGGGCTGAGGCGTTCCCGCCGTTGGGGCTGAGGCGTCCCCGCAGCTGAGGCGTTCCCGCCGTTGGGGCGTTCCCGGGGCCGAGGCGTCCCCACCGCGCAGGCTGGGGCGTTCCCGCCATTGGGGCTGAGGCGCTCCCCGCCGGGGGCGGGACGAGCGTGCGCGCTGCGGGGCGCGGGCGCGATGGCGGCGGCGGGGGAGGCGGTAACGCTGCAGCTGGGGCACTACGCGGGCTGCGTGGGCGCCCACTGGTGGGGGCTGCAGGTGCGGGGCCGGGAGCGGGGCCGGGGGCCGGGGCCGGGGCGCCGGGCGCGGCTCTGACCCGCTCCCCCCCCCTCCCCGCCGCAGGCCGCCGCGCTGCGCAGCCCCGCCGAGGCCGCCGAGCTCCGCGCCGCCGCGCTGCTCCGCACCGAGCGGGCGGCGGGCGGCCGGGAGACGCAGACGCCGCGGCTGGTGGCGCTGGAGCTGAAAGGTACCGCGGGGCGGGCGGGGGGCGGCCCCGCCGTGGCCGGCCCCGCCGTCACCGGTCTCTCCCGCAGGCGGCGTGGGCGCGCTGAGGCCCGGCGGCGCGGCCCCGGAGGCGCCGGTGGCCTGGTGAGTGCGGGGCGGAGCGGGGCCGGGGCGGCGCGGGGCCCCCGCCGGCAGCTGCCGCCGCTTTGTGTTGCAGGGACGGGGCGGTGGCCGCCTACCTGGAGGGCGGCTCGGCGGGGGGCTCCGCGCCGCGGGACGGCGGGCACCGGACGGTGAGGGCGGGCGCCGGGCCAGCCCGCGGGCGAGCGCTCGCCCGGGCCCCGCCGGCTGCATCGCGGGCTCGCTTCCCTCGCGGCGTTTGGGTTGATCCGCCCAGACGCGGAGGGACGAGGGGAAGCATCGCCTCACCGCCGTGCTCTCCCCTTAGGACGACGCATCCTCCGCCAGAAAGGGAGGCTCCGGCACCGCGGCGCAAGGTCTGTGCGTTCTCCGCGCATCGCCTGGGCGTTGGGTCCGCTTCGCGCCGTCCCGACGGCTTTGGGTTGCTTGCTGGCATCAGGGAGTTGCAGAAAGGTGGAACGAGGGGAGGAGGAGAACCGTGGGATAAGATTGCTTTGCTTACACAAGGATGGGTCAAAGAGCAGCAAATAGGTTGAGAGAAAAAGCCAGCTTTGTTGTCTTTATTCAAGGGGATGTTCAGAGTTGAAAACGCCTTTGCTCTTCACCTCTGTCTCGTTCCAGGCACGTCTCCTGCCCCCTCGCGCCTCGCCGTTTCCCAGGAGGTTCACCCGGGCAGCAGCGTGCGGGTCTGGTCCGATTACCTCAACGTGCGCTTGCATCCCAAGAGCGTCTACGTCATCCATCAGTACATGCACGACGGGTACGGCCTAGAGGTTTGGTTCAGGAGCTGTTGTCCGGAACAGGAAAAATTAAGGGATAGAATAAGCTTTTTTCCCCAGGGATTGTGGTTGTCTAGAAGCCTTTGGACAAGGTGAAAGTCTCCTGCAGGATCCTGGCTGCATAGAGGAGCTGGAAGATCGGTTGCACTTCTACGTTGAAGAGTGTGATTATCTGCAGGTCTGAGAGCTGTGTCCAAGCTCCCTTTTCTTTCAAGAAACTTTCTGTTCAAGATTAAGTAGAATCACAGATGCTGCCATCATCTTCCACAGGGATTTCAAGTCCTCTGTGACCTACACAACGGCTTCTCTGGCGTTGGGGCCAAGGTGACAGAACTGCTCTACGATGAGTATTCAGGAAAAGGAATCCTGACCTGGGGCCTGACTCCGGTCACGAGTAACGAGGGAGTAAGTGAGCAGTGGCAAAAACCACGGACAGGCGACGCTTTCACGCCCAGTCCGGCTGAGACCCTTTCTTGTTTGCATCTCTCAGATTCTAATGGTTGGGCTTTCTTCCCCCCAGGATTTTCAGAAGAATTTTTACAGACTGATGAACACAGCCCTAGGAATCGTCCATCTCTCCAGTCACAGCTCGCTCTTTTGCCCCCTGTCGCTCAGTGGGAGTCTAGGAATCAAGCCCCAACCTCCCGTGACGTTCCCGTACATAAACTATGATGTACGTAGCGCCTGGCGGTTTGCCTGGGACCACCGCCTACCTTGGCTGGCTTTCAGCTTTTTCAGATTTGCCGCTCTCTGAAAGCGGTTTCTGCAGCTGCGTAGTTTTAGCAATGTTTTTTCACGATGGTGTTCAGCTAAGCAGAAAAGATTTTCTTTTCCTGCTTTTTCACCGTTAGCAGGGACTTAACTGCCAACTTCTCGTTCCCTTAAAAATACGAACACATTTCCTTTTTTGCAGTCTTTCAGTTGGTGTGCCGCCTTCAGTTTTGGCACTGAAAAAAATGCTTTACCGCCTTATTCACGTGCGGAGTGCGTGACTCCAGCCCGGTCTGAGCACTGAGAAGCTGCTGCTAAGAAAACTGGCAACAGTTAGCAAAGAGCTGACTGGCTTGTCCAAACCTGGAATAACCATTAAACACAACCTATATAAAAGCACAACTTACACTATGCTAAATACACAAAAATTGGTTAAGGAACAGATGAATTTAACTTCTCCTGTACCTCTTCCATTCGTCTCCCTCCGCAGGCATCACTTAACTACCACAGCAGCGCAATTCTGGCAGCGGCGCTCGATACCCTTACGGCTCCGTACCGGCTCTCCTCCTCGCGGGGCTCGATGATGCACCTCGCTGAAACCCTTAACTTCTCTGGGAGAAAGGTGAGGGCGGGGAGAACGGCGGCCCCCGATCCTTCCAGCTCTACCTGCTCCACTTCGCACACGGGCAGCGCGTTCTAGATCGCGACCGTCCCCCCTCTCTGACTCGCAGGTTGTGGCTGCGTGGGCTTCCGTTCCCTTTCCCGCCCTACGTGGCTGCTCGCTCCCCGATACTTTATGTGCCTACCAGCGGGACGTGCCCTGGAAGCTTCTGTCTTCGTGTAGGGAGCAAAAGGTCAGCTGCTGTTTTGCTCAGTCTGTTGTGCTACGAGGAATTTGCAAAGGAAGCCCCATCAGGTAATCAGCATTCGAACCGCGCTTTTCCCTGCGCAGCTCTGGCGCTCAACAGCAGTGGTTTCTTGCATCTAGCCAGTTCCACGCTACTAACTTTATAGCAAAACAGCTAAAAAGCAGCTGAGACACCGACATTTTCGGTCAAGTCCCCTGGAAACCCATGACTTGGTTTTCTCTGCAGCAGCCGTCCAGGAAAGCCGCCCGCTTCTCCGCTCCACGCCTGCGAGAGCAGCGAGCAGATGCTGCAGCGTTACCTGCACACCGCCTTTCCCGGGGCGTTCAGGTTGGCAACCCTCTTGTTTGGGTTTATTTCAGAGCAGGGAACGCTAACGGGAAACTGGAGGTAGGGCGCGTTTTGGGTGACTACTCACCTTCTCCCTTCCAGCACGTCCCACGTGCTTGAGCAGCCCTGCGATACCCTGCCGCCGTACCCCCAGTTTTTTTCTCCTCTTCTGACCAGACAAGGCTTCCTCCTGGACAAACCTCCCAGTTACTCCTCAGCAGGTAACAAGTGCCCCTTAAACTTCCTTGGCAACAGGAAGAGATCAGGTGGGGGCAGGAGGGTTTAAAAGAGAGTTATTTTTAAAAAAACCAACACTTTTGAGTGTTTGTAGGGCAAAAATTATGAGCGTTGAGCAACTTATGCTACGCCGAGTTCAAGTAAAGCAACTGCTTGTGAAGCAGAATAGGGCAGGGCAACAAACTTTGGTATTTAAATAGAGATGTTTTTCCCGGCAGCTGTTGAAAGCATCCCTGTGCTAGCAGCCCTGCAGTCGTCGCCGGTGCTGCGCACGCTCCTCTGCAGCTTACACAGGGATCTCCAGAAGCTGAACGTGCGGCGATGGGCCAGCTTCTTCTCTGCTGGAGTTGAAGAGGGCGACTTCCAGGAGGCCTTAGAGGAGCTAAGAACTCTGTCGCAGTGCTACGAAACGGGGTTTGAAGCAGATGGATCTGAAGATGAAGCGGATTCAGACTAACTCATCTTTATTACCAGAGAGCGCGGAAGTAAGAATATCTTTAAAATCACTTTCAAAATAAAGGGAACGGCTTTAAAGATGGCCCAACTGCTCCTCTTTTCATTTCAGCGAAATCCTGTCGCAAAGGCTGGCTGAAGTTGTCCAGCAGTTGTGTTGTAAAGGAGGAAAACTGCTTTTTTTGGGGCTGTTTTTGCTTGGTTGGTGTTTGGGGTTTTTTTTTGTTTGTTTTTTTTTTTAACTTGGCAAAGCAAACTCCTCTGCCTGTTAGAATAAGACCGCACAATAAATACAGAATTCAGATTGTAACTTTCCCACCTACAATCAACACAAGGGGAAAACGTACAAAAAAAAAATCATGTGTGTTCCACATGAAACCAGACATCTTATGATACAACATTTACACGTTCCTGTCAAAGGCTGGTGGCCCAGTCTTCACCACTGACTGAGGTCAGTGTCCACAAGCATCACTTCTGTCACGTCAGGTAGGCTCTAGAGGATGTCACCACCCGAGCACCTTTCTTCACTCCTTCAGTTCGGTACAGACGGAGAAGTGCAGCGTGCCAGGAGTGTAGCAGAAAGTCAACAACAACAACAAAAGGTGCTATCTTAAGTACCTGTGCAAACGTTTTTCCTTGATCCACAGCACCTGTCTAGCAGCAAACTGGCAAACCACCCTCCTGGTAATTCAGTAGCTTATCAAGCCAGAAAAACCTCAGTCGTCAGGTTCTTCCTCAGAAAGCAGAAGATCTTTATCCGACAGCTGGTCTGTGTTACTGGTACTAGTTGCGTCCTCCTCATCCTCAGAGCTCCCGTCACAGGATGTATGGAACAGCTTCATCAGTTCTCTGAACCTGTGGGATACCTGAAGAACAGGGGAAATCCAAGGTAAAGACACGTAAAAGGTGGTACGAAATGGAAATTTCATATCGCGAAGTTCAGGGTGTTCGTGGTTTTAGGTTAAAACAACCACAATCAGCCTTGAGAGCAGGAGGCTTCGAGGGGATCTCATCCCCAGGGACCAGTGCTTACAGGGGAGCTACAAAGGAGATGGAGACTCCCTTCTTACAAGGAGCCCCAAGGGGTAACGGGTGCAAGTTACTGCCAGGGAGATTCCGATGGGACACGAGAGGGAAATTTTTCCCAATGAGAACAGTCAATATTGGAATAATCTCCCCAGGGAAGGGGTTGGCTCCGCTGCGCTGACCACGTTTAAGACTCAGCGGGACGTGGTGCCGGGCCATCTTGTCTGGATTGTGCTGGAAAGGTTGGACCAGATGATCCTTGTGGTCCGTTCCAACCTGGGATTCTGTGGTTCTATGAATCACATTTTATGCAAGATTCAATCAGGGGAAGAGAAAGGGAAGAGCACTGGGTTGTTGGGTTTTCTTTGGAAGAGCGGTTACGTTCTGCTGACGTGCAGGTAAAAGCTGGCGGTTTGGGAAGGTCCCTAGGCAGCGATGGGGGGGGGTTAAGGGACAAAACCCGACAGAGCCCTTGCGTTTAAGTCGAAGGCCGAAGACCCAAGTAGCAGGCGCTGAAACAATTCCGGTACCCAATACAAGGCTAGAATAGCAATGGCAATGTGAGGAGGACCACGGCAGTCACGACTTCTGGCTCCAGAACAGATCAGGGCTTGGTTTGGTTTTGTTATTTGTGATTAGGATTATTTTTCTCCGATGCAGCATCAAATTAAAGTTAAGTTTGGGAGACTGCTGTGACAGCAAACCTCCACCTTCCCTTCCTTCCCCCCCTTTCCCCCTTCGCCGTAGCAGATGCAAGCGTTTCCCCGCCAAGCCCTCACCTCGCTGGCAGTCTTGTTGCCCAGTTTCTGCGAGATGGCCTGGAAGGTTTCCAGGTGGGCTCCTTTCTCCTGACAGGTGGTAAGGATGACTCTGTCGGCCTCCCTGCAAGGGGGTACGAAAGCCATGAAAGCAGCCGAAAACAAGCGCCGACGCACTGCAGCCAGCCCGAGCCCCAGAGGCCTGTTCCCGGGTGAGGACAGCAATCGCAGAGCCAGTCCCGCAGGCTGGCTCCTTGCCTACCACCACCGTCACCAATCACAAGACAGCTCGGAGCAGGGCTGCATTTAGCCCGGTTTTAAGCTTTTTAAAAGAGAAAAATTCTTTCCTAGCCCGAAGTGCTACCATAATTACACTGCCACGAGCGGACAGCATTTCTCATAGGACCACGATGGCCGCTATGACGGACTGCGGTTAAAGGAGACAAGGCAGGAATGTGCACAGGGAAGGGGCAGAAGACATTAGAAAACGGGAATACAAAATGAAAATAAAGACACTCTGTAATACGAAAGCTGAAGCCCAGCACTGAATGCACGAAGGGTGCAAGAGGCAGCTCAGGCAGGCGTACCTGGTCCAGAGGACAACCTTCTCCCCGGTCGAGCTGACTTTGCTGTTCTTGGCACACACGGTTGCTTCTGTGACTCGCTGCTGTTGCTGCTCCTCTTCCTTTTGCCCCAGGGAGGCAGCACCCGCTCGATATTCTAGCTGCTCAGAATGCTGACGCACCTGGAAGCAGTTGTTTGCATTTGACTTTAATCTGCTCTCAGGAGAATTTCCAGTGCAGCCCCTATCATCTGCTTCCAAACCGCGGTTAGCGGGGGGCTGGGAGCTGCAGCTCTTACCCAGCGCTGGTTTTCGACCTGGGGTTACCCAGCCCTGCTTTGCTTCAGGTTTTCCTTCCAGAGGCAAAGGTGGTCCCTCAAATTCTTTCCCACCTAATTTTGAAGCATGACCAAAGACAGTGAGCTTATCTGAGGAATCGGAACGAAGCCCCTCAGTCTGACCTGAACTCCTTCCAGACGAGGAACCGGCTCCCGTTAAACCTTTTACTGTAGCCGAACGAGAAGACGGCAGCAGATCTCTGCTCGGCCCAAGGGAAGCGTCTGCACTTCCTTGCCGTTGCTGGTTTAGTCCCTCGCCTCCCGCAGCGCAAGGGCAGTCTTTGGTTTCTTGAGGTAGTTTTGGAGGAGCTTTTTGTAGCTGTGCCGCTCTGGGGCCAGGGCCAGCAGAGTCACCGTCCTTCCCAGCATTCACAGCACCACTGGCGCCTGCTTCTTGAGCCCGATTATCAGGCAGGGCGGCTTTTTCAGATGTGTGTCTGCTGGAGACAATCTTTCCTTCCAGGTGAGACCCTGATAAGAAACCAAACAAGTTCAGACTAGCTGCTAGTGAGAAAAACCTCTGGAGGCTTTTGTTCATTTACTTTTTAAGAGGGTTTTTTTTTTATTATTCTAGAGCGTAAATGAGCACACAGTTTGGGAGCAGCCTGGTAGTTCTATCGGCAGTTTACCCATCCTGCGCCGCAGCGGAGGCACCGCAGTCCCTCTGCTTCACCGCTGCGGGTTACTGCAACCAGCTGCTGTGTGAAGAAGTGATGAACACGTGGAAAAGCTTAAGTGCCTTGCCCAGACCAAAATTCGCAATTGATTGCTGCTCTTGGCGCCCTGTTTACAAACCACTACAACGGAGACATCGGCTTGCATTGCGTTTAAACCGCTGTGTTTAACCGGCGCATCGTCTCAGCAGCAGGATTAACCGAGACGTGGCTACCGGAGGAGGAGATCTCTTCCAGGTTGTTTATCCTGCAGTAATCACGTTTCCCCTTGTCTGTACCAGACTGAAGGAGAACCGAGTAACACGAAGGAGACCATTTAAAGGAAGATTAGAGAGGTGGCGATTTTGAATTGCTGGGCTAAAATGAAAACTGGAAAAAACACCAGTATCATGGACTGGTAGTGCTGGGAACTGGATAAGTATGCTAGCAAGAGAAGCTTAAATGGCCCAATCATTCTGAAAAGGGGAGAATATTTCTCTAGCCAGGAAAGCTTTTTTCGAAGGGATATATGCATGTTTAGAGCATCCAGAGTGGGTGAACACAAGGGAAAAAATGAAAAAAGATGATTGGGAGTTCTCATTACCCCAGTCAATTTGCATTAGAAAGCCCTATACCTGTTTTCATTTGCGTGAACCAGTCTGGAGACGAACGATAGCCTCTCTGTGCACCAGACTCTCACATACCTGCAGCCAGAGAGTCCACTTTCCTAGGCAGGGTCTTTGTCCTGCTCTGGACATCCTCTCCCTCATCTCTGTTCTCCAGGCTTTCTTCTGCAGGCTCCTTAGACATCCCAGAATCCTTCCCTTCAGGCCGAGGACTTGATTCTTGCTGAACAAGGCTTGCGGTCAGCTCTTGAGAATCTTTGTTTTTATAAAATTTGTTTTCACACACCTGCAATCAACACATAGGCACGCAGTCACAGATGTGGTATATCGATCCAAACCCAACACCTCGGCCTTTGCTTCCAAAGTGTTCCTTGACCCTAACAAAGGCTTCAGTCTGGCAATACATTTGCATTCAGAAAGCTGAATCTTTTTTATTATGATGAACAGGCCCGGTTCTTTTCACACAGTGGCCACACAAGCATCTTCCACTAAAAAAAGCTTATTCTTAACTCAGAAGAATATCAAAATTAACACTGTTTAGCATAGCAAGGAGGGGCAGTAGAAAGTGAGCAGGAGATAGACAGGGGAAGGCCAGGCCGTGCAGTCAGAGCTCCGAAGAGGGAGACACTACGGTCACCTTTCGATTTACTTTCTTCCTCGACACGTTATTTTGGAGACATGAGGCCCGAGGCTGGACAGATCATCGCAACGGGGGGACTCTTGGCAGGACTCTACTTTCCACTCACCACTCCAATGACTTGGCCTATCAACTAACCTTACTACTACAATGGCTGCAGGTCCTCCTTTTGCTTTTCTTTAGCTTGAGATCGCTACTCCCTTCATGGCAGGAACATGAACATTCCTTCATCCCATCTACCCACTCGACCTCCTGGAAACAGACATACTCCAGCTGACAAACGTGCATGGTACACAAAGATGACAGTCAGGGGAAGGTTCACCCCCGCGGGAGCCAGGAGGGGCTGAGCGGCTCCCTGCGCACGCTCGGGGAACTAAAGCGATTACGCCGCTAGCAAGCAAAGCGCAATGGAAACATTTCAATCCCCTTTCTTCAAGTCTCTTTAGGCTGTTGTCATGTCTCTCTAAGACACATTTATCCTCAGGCGCATGCGTTTGTTCAGAGTCCAGATATGCGGCCTAGTGAGATCCCCCAGGCCCACCTTGTCATTGTTCTGGCCTCCGATCTCTTTCCGCTTCTTGTTTTTTGAGGCTGCATGCATCTTGGGTGGTTCATCCTCCTCTTCTACATCTGGCAGAGACACCTCTTCGAACCCATCGAACTACAAAAAAAGACAGACACAAGAACTCCTCTATCATGATAGCTCTTCAGCAGACCAAACTTAATTTTCCCCATGAATTTCTGAATATTGAGCTCAGTTCCAGGACATCACAAGTTCAATTATGTTACAAGAGACATAAAAAAATTTGTAAAGTTTGCTTCAGTCCACCAACAGCTATCGCACCCTGCTGCTTCCCTCACTCTTGGAAATGCAGCCTCAATTTGAGTATTTTAAGTTCAAACACGTCTACTATCTCTGCTTTTCTCTTTTCTGGTCTTGGGGAAAAGATTACTACACCTCATATTCCTTCTCTTCCGTCCAGTTGATCTCCTCAAAATCTCCCATGCGGCTGGCTGAGGGCCGTAAGTGATCAAAGAAAACGGAGAACTCATCCTGTAAGTGGTCGTGTCCTTTCAACAGCTGCCACATTTGGGTCTTCAGCTGAAAGAGAGAAATCCAGAGAAAATGAGCGCTTCACTCCATGTCGTCACGTTCTTCTCAGGAGGATTTCTCAAAGCGGGTGGAACATCAAGGCTTATTAGACCTCCAACATGGAAGTTTGTGCTTGCATCGGTACTACTTCATGAATATTTTGAGATCATTCCACATCCAGCTGTCAAATTAGCATAGAAACATCGCTCCAAAATTCTAGGCAGACTCTGTAGGAGGCACTAAGCTAAAATTTCACCTGCAAGATGATAAAAGCAAGGTGGAGGTAGGAGAGAGGAGGCTCACGCAGGCCAGTTAATTGTAAAGCCTCTTGAAGAGGCAGCTTCAATTCTCTACCGCACCCCCCAGAGGGAGACGGCACTTGCTAAACTCTCGTGGTCTCAAAGAGCAGCACCTGGGAGCGGGGAAGCAGGCTAGCTAACTGCCTTCTCAGGGGCTCTGAGCGAAGGAGGTACCCGGCTGCCCGATTACCTCTGCGATCTCCTGGGGGAGGCAGTCGGCACAGCTCTGCAGGACTTTGATGATCTTTTGATGGTGGGCAGGATTTTCAGCAAAACAAATCTCCAGCTGCCTGAGGAACTTCCGGCTTTTTTCAAATGCTTGCTGCTCTTCAAACTGACCAAAAGAAAAAGATTCGCCCCTCATGTTCAACAATATATTTCCAAGCATCTCTAGTTGGCTTACGCACGCTCTAAAATGCCCGTTTTCCATTTGTACTGACACCCATTGCAAAACTGGGAAGAGGTGGAGGAAGAGAAACAAGACTTTGTATAATCAATACGTACGTGAGCTATAAAGTTTTGCTTCGCAAACGCACGTACGATAGGAAAACCCACAGCAAATGTAACAGGGGAAAACCTCTACCGTACAAAGTGGAAGGCTGGTTTGTGAGACAAGGGAACCGTTCCACTTGCTGTATCTGCACGTCGTCTCTGCGGTCAGGTTCTGCAATGTAACTGGGAAAGGCTGACTCTCCACAGTAATATTTAGTATGGGACTTAAAACAAACACTACGCTTTTCAATTCTGATTAATAAAACAGCAAGGTAAGCAATGCTTTACCAGCTGTTTACCTTGCCCTAGGAAGAACTCCTTATTCTTTCACTCCCACAAGCATTCACATTGTCTGCTTAAAATCTGGTCTCCTCCTTTTATTCTACCTACCAGTCCACACTCCAAAGCTTGTTCTGGTAAAAGAAAGGCAGCAAAGTCTGTGAGCAACTGTGGCCAGTCATGCAACAGTTTCCGTAGAGTGGAATAGAGATCCACAGCCGTTCGCTTGTCCGTGCTAATCTCAAACTCATAGATAACGCGAAGAAAGTCCTCGTACTTTCCAGGAACGTGCTGCAAGGCTTCACGCACCTGGAAAGAGCAACAGACCCTTACAGGACTACGTAACAGCCAGGAAGAAAAGTTAATTTAGTAATCTGATCTCTTGCTACTCAGAATTTACACAGTGCTTCCAGTTTTGTTGAGCCAACCAAGTCTCTTCCTTAAAGATAAATTTGAACTGCTCACAAGAAAGACGGGACCAAATCCGAGACTATGAAATGCTGAAATTAAGAGGCCTGGGGTTGTGGACTGACTGCAGGCGGGACGGGGTGGGGGGAAGAGGAAGAGCAAAAGCAAGAAAACTCATAGGTCGAGACAGAGACCACTTAAGAGGTAACGGACCACCATGTGGGGTGCTAGGAGGAAAGATAACCCCATCCCCACCGGATCCAGTACACCCAGTTAGAACCGGCAGTTACGTGGCTCAGCCGTGAACCGTGTTAGAGGACTCAAAGTGTCCGACGTTCCTGGTTCTGGGTTCCGTACTGGTCTGGCTTACCCTGGTTAGATAGGCTTGTGCAAATGCCAGATCCTTCTGCTCCCGCAGGGGATCTCTCTCCAGGATGTCTTCATCATACAGGAGCAGCAGCTTAGATGTATCTTTGCTAGCACGAGCCCGGCCCCTCTTATTTCTGGTTCTGTGGGAGCTCCTGCTCTTCCCAGGGGCTTTCATGTTTTCTCCTGTGAAGCAGCACAAAGCAAGTTGTACAGGTACTTTCCCTACGTTCCCTGGGCTGGCAGACAACTCCTCTTCCAGCTCAATATTGCAATAGAGAAGGAGGTTTTCAGAGCTAGTGATGAGTTAACTGTTTACGCTCTCCTGCAAGTGTATGAGCAATAGCCTTTTCATTAGTCAGGCTGGCTAACATATTTTAAATTGGCTATTTTCATAGAATCTGACAGGAAAAATCTCTGGATATAGCAACAAACCCATCCTAGCTGTTCCTAAGCTAGCAATCTACTAATAAATACAGCTACTGCATACCAGGGGCAGAAAAATCGTAGGGGGTGAACAGAGATGCAATAGGAGCATCAGAGCTGTAACACTTGCAAATCATCCTTTGAGCTTATTATTTACATGAATAGAGTTAACACCACAGATAAATAACTGGTGTCACATAACAGCGGACGCAATAGTGTACCAAGAGTTGCTACATCGAGAGTTGCTACTTTTCTGTCTTTAGATTAGGAATCTGTTGGTCTAATGGGCTGAGGTCCACCTCCTCAAAGTTCCCTGCTCACATTCATCCACCACTTGCTATATTCCGTTAAGGCATTATTCGGTTTCATTTATTTTTCCCCAACATGACCTTATAACGCAAAGTTCAATTTAGCAAAGGTTTGACTATTTAATATTTGGGTATTAGCTGACACAAACCACAAATCTTAGGTCTGCAAATTTCTGAAACATAAATGCATTAGAATGGACCAAAGACACTCGGTTCCAGTGCACAAGGGTAAAAACTGTTTTTACAGGATTGTGACTGTGTTGCAAAATTTAATTTCCAGATGGAACGCACCTCTAAGCCCAGATACGCTAAGTGAAATTAAACCCAGACACGTTTTCCCCGTGGTTTTGCTCTGAATGCAGAGAGCAGCTCTACTTCCCCACGCCCTGTGTCGAAAGGAACCCTCAGAACTCACCTGCTGGCATTCTGTGGGCTTCCACCTGCGGGGCCGTCTTTGTCAACGTGAAGGCAGATTTCGGTTCCTCCGATGGATCTCCACATATTTCATCGTCTTTCTGTAAACTCTCTATGCCTTCCCCTTCCTCCTCCTCCTCTTCCTCAGGCTCAGAGTTCTCTTCCTGGGAATTCTCTTCTTCAGAATCTCCTTCTTGGCTTAAACGTCTCTCTGTTGCAAGCCAAGTAAGTTTTTCCATTGTCTCCTTAGAAAGCAACAACAAAAACTCCTCACATTGTTTTCTTTTAGTGTTTGTTTTAATGGCATTCAGCAACAGCTCACTCATCACCACTCTAACAGCCAATTTCACAGATCGACATCTGGCCAAGTAGAGGATTCTACCGAAGGGACAGAACGCAGCAACAACCAGAACTGCCTATTTTTGTATCACGCACAAAGTTAAATTTCAGAATCTGCCACTTATAAAAGCCTTAAGTTAGACGGGATTCCTTAATGACCATCTTAGTCCTTAAAGGCTTGCTGGAATTGTGACCTGGAAAATCATTTTCACTTAACTACTTCTTACTAAAGAACAGCCTCAGTTGAGGCACTCCTTACAATTCAGCAGAATTTAAATCTGCACATCTGCAAGATCTTCCTTTAGCTTGGACTTACAATCTCAGAAAAACGTGGTGCCCAATTTCTCTGTAAAACGGCCCAATACCATGCTATTATATAGTTAACAGTCCAGCTTTCCAACTGGAGTCAAATCGTGCTTTGCCCGGACCCCACTAGGGTGTTTCAGGACACCGATATTTGTCATGAACAAGTTTTTTTAAGTTTTGTTTGCTTTTACCTGAAGTTCTGGCACTGAAAGAATAGATTCTTCTGAGGCTGACGACATTTCTTCATCCTCATCTTGCGTAAAATCATCAAAGTCGTCTTCTTCCTCCTCTTCTTGTCCTTCTCTCTCCCCTCCAGCTTCAGGGCCAGCTGGTGTCCCAACAGACTGGCCATCTATACTGGATGAATCCTCTGGTCTTCCTAGCGGACTACTAAATTCTGCCTCAACATCTGCTGTATACGAAAGATTCTTTGGAGACTCGCTGCTTACTTGTGGTCCAGCAACGCCACCTGCATCCATCTGCTGTTCACCGTGGGGAGATGACTGCAAAGCCCGTCGTTCTTCTTCTCCCTTCTCGTCACACGAAGTATGTTCCTTTTTAATTTCTTTCAGGTCATTCGAACATGAACATGCAGCCTCCATGTTCAGCTCCTGGCCGAGGTCCAGCATGAATTCCTCCTTCACATCAGCACATAAAAGATCCCTCTTCTGTACCGGATTTACCTCCTTGGTAGCATCATTGGCATCTTCAGGCTCAATTTTCACCGTTTCATCTGCATCTTCTAAGTGAGGCAAAAGGTCCACAGACAACGGCTCCGAAGCGTTCTCGTCTCCTTCTACCACCGTCCAGCTACAGCAGTCACTCTTATTTACGTTTTCCTGACCACCGTTATTCGGAGCGGCGGGATTTGCACTACGCTCCTCCTTGGGGGAGACAGCAGGGCATGAAACGTACAGCTCGGGGGGTTCAACCTTGGGCTCCACCGCGGGATAGGTGCTTTTGTTGTTTCCAGCAGGGCAGGAAGGCACCAGATTCAGCTGTTCTTCATTTTCACCAACGGATGATGCAGAAAGACCAACAGGGTTAGGAGAGACGATCAACGAAGGGATTGAAGAAGTCACTAGAGGCTGATTTAAGGGACACGGGAAAGTGGATGGATTTACCAATAAGGTTGTAACTGGAATAGCCTGAGTGCCTCTACCAACTGTTGTATTTATGGGCTGAATCATGTTGCAACCATTGCCTATATTAACCACTTTCACCGTGGTAGCAGGTACAGTAAGGATGACAGGAGAAGGCTGAATCAAGGGTGAAGTCTTTATCAGCGGCGCAGATTTTGTCCCTTTTTTCTTTTGGTATCCCTTGCGAACACAAGGTTTGCGTATTTTTGCTCCGGCCAAAGCTGGCAACATCAGTTTTGGCTGAAAAGTTACTGGATTTGAGGACACTAGAGCTGGTGCTACAGCAGCTGAGAAAGCTTGTCTGGAGTCCGAATGCGAAGCGGAGAGCACGTTCTGAAATTCCAAGCCATCCCCGCTTCCTACCACTGCTGGAACATTCAAAGGCTGCACTCCCGGCACCGTCTGCATAACTGTAGCTGGCTGGATAAGCCGAGGGATCTGAACCATAACCTTGCTGGGAGGAGCTTCTGACTGGGACAACTTCACAGTTTTCTGGATGTTAATAGCGTTGGAACTGGGCTGCAGACAAGGACTCGGTCGAATGAGGACAGGCTTCAGAGCTGAAGACCTCTGCCTCCTCCATGCTCTCCTAGAGAATCGATTGGCAAGGGGCTTTAAGGTCAGTACTAGTCCCTTTGGCATGAGTAGAGGGTATTTGTCATCATATTCTGTGTCTGAAGTTTCCTTTCCTGTCCCCAGAAAGACAGATTCTGCCTCAGGTGAACCCGGCATCTCCCTGGCATCTTCTGCTAATTGCTTCAATTCCCCCTGAATGGAGGGCAAGCTTGCCTGAAGGGAACAAGAGTTTATTAGTCCAGTCCGCAGGCTGCTCCTCTATTACCGCCTTCAAACAGCACCACAGAAGGCGACAGCCAGCAGCTTGCTTCTAAAAGTAAAGTGGTTTTTATTTACTTTATACTACTGTGTATTACTTTATATTCCCGAGTTTTACTCCAAAGCCTTCAAAAGATTCCGAGAGCCTGAAAGGAACAACAGAACTGAATTGCTTTATAAAGGTTCCTCTAGTAAATACAAGATTTTGTGTGATGGAAGCGTCACTGGAACAATGAAATACAACAGGCGATTAAGAAACTGGATTTCATGGCATCTGAGTGTAATTCTTTCCTCAGACACAGTCGTCCCTGACTGACTCGCAGGCGCGGTCGCTGTGCCTCCAGCTTACGTCTTCCTTGTGCAAAGAATCTCAGAGAAAGAGTCCTTGCAGAGCGTGAGACATTTGGGTATAACAAAAACCAGCCACGCTGCAGGTGAAAATGACCTTAAAAAACCCCACCCCAGCCCCCCAGATTTCTTCCTTCCTCTTCGACGGCGAGGTTTTAAGGGGGAAGAACACGCCCTCTCTCATGGCTGTAATACAGCGGGAAAGATGGCAACACTGCTAACCATAAGGCAAGGGTAAGACTATGTTGATTAACAATTAACAAAGCCAAACAACAAAATCAACACATCAAACCAGAGCCGTCAGAAATACACCCATAGCAAAACAAGGACGGGACAACAAACGCCGTATGTCCCTGATAACTTCAACCACGTACTGCAGCTGGGCAGACAAGCACCAAGAGCGGTGTGTCATACTTTCAATGTTCCAGTTCCGTTCAATATCTTTATCAACAATTTGGACGAGGGGATCGAGGGCACCCTCAGTCAGTTTGCAGATGACACCCAGTTTGGTGGGAGCGTTGATCTGCTGGAGGGCAGGGAGGCTCTGCAGAGGGACCTGGCCAGGCCTGGTCGATGGGCACAGGCCACTGTGTGAGGGGCAACAAGGCTCAGGGCCGGGTCCTGCACTTGGGGCACAACAACCCCAGGCACCGCTGCAGGCGTGGGGAGGAGCGGCTGGGAGCTGCCCGGCGGGAAAGGACCTGGGGTGGTGGGCGACAGCCGCTGAACATGAGCCAGCAGTGTGCCCAGGTGGCCAAGAGGGCCAGTGGCATCCTGGCTTGTGTCAGGAACGGTGTGGCCAGCAGGAGCAGGGCAGGGATCGTCCCCCCGTGCTGGGCACTGGTGAGGCCGCCCCTCGAATCCTGTGCTCAGCGCTGGGCCCCTCACCCCAGAAGGAGATGGAGGGGCTGGAGCGTGGGCAGAGCAGGGCAGCGAGGCTGGGGAAGGGGCTGGAGCACAAGGGTGGGGAGGGGCGGCTGGGGGAGCTGGGGGTGCTCAGCCTGGAGAAGAGGAGGCTGAGGGGAGCCCTCATCGCTCTCTGCAACTGCCTGAAAGGAGGCTGGAGCCGGGGGGGGTCGGTCTCTTCTCCCCAGGAACAAGCGATGGGACGAGAGGGAACGGCCTCAAGCTGCGCCAGGGCAGGGTTAGGTTGGGGATTGGGAAAAACTCCTTCCCCAAAGGGCTGTCAGGGCCTGGCACAGGCTGCCCAGGGCAGGGGCTGAGTCCCCATCCCTGGGGGGATTTAAAAGCCAGGGAGATGTGGTGCTGAGGGACATGGTTTAGTGGTGGCCTTGGCAGTGCTGGGTTAGCGGTTGGACTTGATGATCTTAAGGGTCTTTTCCAACCTAAAATATTCTATGACTCTACTTCAGTTTGCTAAGTGCTACTGTTCTTGCTACGTTTACCAGCTAGACTCAGGATAACACAGGCTCCCATGCAATACAATCAGACTACATTTTGGCTTCAGAGCTGTAGGCTAACCAAACAACTCTGGACCTAGGCCGCAAAAAAAAAAAAGAAAACCCGCATGAACAACACCCCCCCCCCCCATCAACCAAACCCAAAACCCCATTATGCTGGATGAAGAATAACAGAAACTACCTTTAGCCAAAATGGCAGGCGATGTTCTTCTCTCTCCACAGGTGGCTTCCACTCATTAGGCTGGATTTCCTCACAACACTTGAACAGAACGGGCAACTGTTTTGTCTTTTTGTAGTACTATGTGGGGACAGGAGAGAATGCGAGACAAGATGACAGTGGTCACACCACCTGTCCAGTAACTGCTGGGATGCAGGATAAGCACTGTGCTCCGTAAAAGTGTTCATGCCAATTAAGCAATTCTCATCACTACTACTTTAATAAGGTGCTACCCACAGAAACATTAAAAAAAGAATAATAAAGGCTGAACAAGAGCTCACTGCAATCTTGGTTTCTCTCGAAAGCAAGCATGAAGTGCTAGCAGATGTGTAGGTGTACTTGCTTTAAGCGTTCCTGGTTCTTATTCTCTCTTTGGCAGGGCCCTTAGCTTACGGGACGGGATAGTTGGCCAGCTGGACCTTCAGCCTGACTGGACAGCGCTTCTGTTTAAGCTTCACTACTCAAGGTTTATTTGTATCAGTTTGTCAGGATTACTGAAGCCACAGTTGTGCTAGGACTGTCTGCAAGCGCTGGGCTTTAAAGAGTCAAAATAGTAATATAAGTACTTGCAAAGTACAGAGGCTAAGGTCTTTTTGAAGAAATCCTCATTGCTAATAAAAGGATGACATTTTCTTTTAAGAAATTGTCAGCACATACACAAAAAGGTCTTTGGAACAAACAGCGCATCTCTTCTTGCATAAGAAACACCAACCAGACAGACAAATCTGAAAAATACCAAGCCACAATCTGAACGCATCACTTACTCTGATGATGTTATCAGGGGCTCGATTCATATTGAGATTCTTGATTCGTACTGTGAGCTGGTGGGCGGTTTTTGTTGGCAAGAGATACTTGCTGATCAAAGGCTTTGGAAACTCGGTCCCTTCAAAATGTTTCAAACCTAAAGCTAATAAACTGAAGGAAGGAAGGAAGGAGGGGGAAAAGGAAAAAAAAAAGGCTTTAAGACAGTACGGCAGGTTGCTATTTGGATGTGCTGTTGCACAATACACAGATATCCCAAGAGTTTGAATCCTAGAAATTCTCCTTAACAAAGGACTCTCATTTGTATGCATTTTATTCAATAATTCTAAGCACCTACTTGTCCTCTGCCTTGGTGAAGATAATCTTGTCCCGGGGAGGGTTTGCTTTCAAGGAACATATTGGCAGTAACTCTGGGTACATAAAGACTCTCCTTGTTGCCAAAATCCATGCCACTTGCTTTGGCAAACATGGAAATTCGTTGGCTGTGAAAAGAATTAACAGATAAGGACAGATGTGGACATGGACAAATAATCTTTTTCACAACTGACTTCTTGAAAACGCTGTTTCTTTTACTCCCTCCACTGCAAAAAGAGAGACTTTCTCCCTGGTTTTTAGAATGTGCCTATTTCCTAGTGTTTGCCCTTAAGTACATTACTTTCCCCTTCCATCTTTTCTTTTGCTCTATAATAAAAAGCACTTGTAAAAACCTCTGGTTATTTCAAATGAGTTCGCTCTCTAGGTAGCAGAAAAATCACAAGCCAAATATTTGAAACCAACAGTTTGGAGCTTTTTTTATCTAAAATACTCCAATGAAGGGAATATTTCCTTGATGCGTGCTAACCAACACAGTTGGAACAATTACTTCCACTTTCATAGTTTCTTCATGGACTTCTGCAGCTCAAAACATCATCTGCAGAACAATAAACGGCAGGATTATGATGTCAAACAAAAGTCAACAGCTCATTTTACACGCTTTACTGTGTTGCAAGTTTAAGAAGCGAAAAGGCAGTCAATGAAGTGGACGGTTTTATCTAAAAATACCTCACAAAATTAAAAAAACCCAAAACATTTCATTCCAAACGGCAGTCTGAACCGTATCTCATCTGGAGGGTGCACAGCATGAGATAACTCGCACTGTCAACGCTTTCCCACCTCTTCTCTCTTCAAGTGCTTACCACTCTTCTTCACGGCTTTGCGAGGGCTCCAGTCAACTTGGACTTGGGCGTGAAAATCCTCAATGAGCTGCAGCGCTCCCTTCAAGTTACACGGCTGGAACATCGTTTGAAACTTAGGACTGAAGGACTGACGGAGGAGTGTAGAGCTTCGAGCAAAGTTACCAAGCTCGCTCTGCAAAGTCAAACACGGAACAAGATGAAAGAACATGCCTTCAAATGGGAGGTAAAGCTCAAATACATGTAATGAAAAAAAAAATAGCTGGTGAAGTGACAGGCATAAAAAAGTAGAGTGCTACAGGCAGGTCTTATTTTTGTTACAGGCAGGTCTTATTTTTGAGCATTACAAATTTAGGAACAATCGGAGGAATATTTTTTTAATTCCCCCACTTTCCAGAACCTTTCAAGGTCACAGACTGTTCACTAACTACAGAAGCCGTATTTTTTGAACTTTGTTTTCAGTACTTCCAAGAAAATAATAAAAAAATAGAAAGACATGCCAGTTCAAAGCACTGTTATTAGTCAGCGCAATGTGAATCATTTCTCTAAGTGCTGAGCATGTTCACAGTAGGCTAACAAAATCATTCCCTTATTGAGTGGTAGTCTCTCTCAATTTAATGGGATCAATTAAATAAATTAAGCTCTCTAAATATCTCCGGTGACCAGCAACCATTAAAATTCATGTAGCTCTGATTTTAGATGTATCCTTACCAAAAACATCCTGGTAGTACTGGCCTCTGAACTTAAAGCAGGGTTGGAACTTGCGAGAAGATGGATTTGAGTCAGAAGCTGAACATGCTTGAAGAATAAAATCAGACAAATGGGGTTTTTTCAGTGTATCAGAAATCCAAGAAACTAGAAAGCATAAGTACAGAGGCACAAGAAATATCTCCTGAGCACCCCAAAGATCACATTCTGACTTCAAAAAACCTTTTAAGCAACAGAAAACTGAGGGGAAACTTCAATATCCACTGGCAGGAAGGTTATCACACAGATTTTGAACACATCATCTGTTTAAGTCTTAGGGCAGCTTCCTAGCTTTTGTGCCAAAGTCTCATACCATAACGATCAATACAGAAAGGATATTTTTTTCTAATTAAATACTTCAGTATTTCTTCAGAAACAATGACTTCAGCTATCAGAACTCCCCATATGCACCCAAACACCAGACATCTTGCTTTGCAGCTGAAAAATTAAGGTCATTTACTCTACACGTCTAATGCAAGACCCGTTTCTTTAGCTCGTGTTTGAGGGGTCTGTGTCCGTTCCTTGCTGCCGCAGACCAAGAGGTGACACTGAGGCATGCAGAACAATAAACGACTACTCAGCAAGACTTGGATCAAGTTCGCACAAAACCAGTGCGCTTTGTCCTCATGAGATCAAGCTGAGGCTAAGTCTCAGGTTTTGAGAAGTCGTCCTCTTTGTATGGACATGGAAAAAGAAATTCTCTAAGTGCAGCTTCTCATCTCTGCTGCTGACAGCTTTTAAAACGTTCAAACTGAATTTCTACGCAGTTTTGCGTGGTGGGAGGAGGGAAAAAAGAATCCAAACTACATCAAGAGTAATATTCTCAGGCAGTAATAAAGAAGTTAGTGAAAACAGAGGATTTTGACAGATTACAGTCAGAATTCAAACACGGCCAAGGCCGCGATCTCACATGAGAACAATACAGAAGCCAAGAAATAAGCTCTACTTTGCACGTTCCATTCAAATTGTCTTCCAGTGTGGAATCAGGCCTGTAAATATCACCGATCAAAGCTCCAGCTTCAAATGTAGCTTTTTCAATTAATTTCTTTAAGGAAGCACTCCAAGGTGCTTGCTGCACCATTGCCTTTCCCACCCCCTGCAGTACACACCAAATATTCATTAGGTCGGACCAGATAACATTTTATTACCTGCTGCATTTGCTGCTGGAGCCTCTTTCTTTGCACACTGTCCAGAACAAGGCTCTGGAGAGGCTTCTCGTTTTGAGGTTTTGATTTTTCTAACTCTTGTGGTGGCTTGATCGAGGACTTTTTCATTCTCAACTGCTCAAGTTGTTCCTTCACCGTCCGGTGTTGTTCATTCAGTAAATTGGCCAGAGGCTCTTCAAATCTGTTTGAGATCAGGCAGACCGGAATATAATAAGCATATGATTTAATAACTATTTGCATTTATTTAGAATATTTTACTCTGTATCTGGGATGCACACTTCAAGAGCCATCATCCCTGTACTACTCAACACTTTGACGGTACACTTCAACTTGAAAAAACAGAGTTATTTAAACAGCTGGCTTATACATAGCTCTTCCAATCTACCACAGCACCGCTGTAGTCCTGGGACGGAATGCTTCAACTGCTTATTCCGAGGACAGTTACCAGTCTTGCCCACCGTTCCCAATCACATCCCCTGTGCGCTCCACTCAAGTGCTCAGATACTCTCAACAGCAGTCAGGATCTAAGATAAGCCAAGATACATTAGAACCAATCCTATTTAACTTCTATCACCAGGCAAGGTCTGAACCCAAGGTATTATGGGTGGCGTCTTACCACGAGGGTCTCCAGAAAGATCACACACTGACTCAAATGCTGTTACTTTAAAAAAATTAAGTATTATCTAGTTTATGCAGAGTACTCTAGTAGACATCTGCTGATACTATCGTAAGATAGTGTATATATACGCTATCTATATACTAGTATCTATACTAGTATCTATACTACTAGTACTATATACTATCTATATACTAGTATCTATACTAGTATCTATACTACTAGTACTATATACTATCTATATACTAGTATCTATACTAGTATCTATACTACTAGTACTATATACTATCTATATACCAGTGTGTGTATATATACACTATATACGATACATATATCGTACTCCTGTAGCAGATGAGGATGTACATATTACCATCCTTTCAAAACCAGCTTCCACTATCCCCTGCCTTATGACAGATTTTTATTTATTTTAGCTAATATTTTGATTTCTGCTTGTTATCAGCTTCACTTCTGTAATAGGCCTGAAGTCAGCTATAAGTAAAGTTGTTCCATGATGCTTCTAATGCAAGGTATCATAAAAAACAATAAACCTAGCAAATGGATATTTTGCCCCAGAACGACTTTAAGAATCCTGTATACAGATAAAAGAAACCGTCCACCAAAGAAAAAGGAATACAAGTAGCCACTCTCAAAGACAAATGCAAACAAATAATAAGAGAGAGCATAAAGTTTCCCTGCTTGCAGTCTGTAGCTGGTTTGAGACTTGCTGCGCTCCGCTCTGGTACTGCTCACCCCAGAGGGAGCATCGAGGAACGCCAGCCTTCGTTTTAGCTCCTTTCCCAAACAGATGCAGCTTGATCTCGAGCTGATCTGCCCCATTAACAAGGAGACACCACTCACACCGCAGTTTCTGTAACTGGTCAAATAGAGCGGTACTATTACCTAGAAAGAAACGCTTTAGACCCTTTCCTCTTCAAGGCACTGTTTCAAGTATAACCCACACCAAAAATCATCAGAAGCCAATTTCCAAACTTTATAGTCCTTTCAGACCTAGGCCTCAGCTATCTTATGCAGTCTTTTCCCTTAGAAAAGGCCACCATTACATCCAAGCTATTTACTTAAAAGATAAAGTGCCACGCTTGGTCAAACCAGCTCCTCAAGCGTTTCTTGGCATCAAAATAACGTGAGGGCAGTAAGTGAACTCTACTCCTCCCCTTAACAATAAAAAAAAAATTAAAAAATATAAAAAAAGGGCAAGAACACTATTATTTTTCTGAAATTAGTTCAGAACAGTACTCCCACCACCGCAGTGTAAAGCACAAGAGTGGCTATCGCTTTGAGGCTGGGATCTTCTTTGCACAGGCCTTACCTAGCTTTGATCACGTACGCAGCAACACCCCAGCGGCCACTGTTTCTCTACCCGTTGCTTTCAAGTATCCTCGCCAGTCATGCAATATCCTGCTGCACTAACTACTGCTAGTTTAACAGCTGAAGTAAGTGACTTAGCAGGTAGCAAAGCAACTTTTTCAGAAGAATTAGTCTAAATAAAGGAAGGATATGTGGATGGGCTTGAGAAATAAACACAATTTAAATGCCCAGGGGCAGGATATATAGCATGGAGATTAAAGGAGCAGAACAGAATCCTCCACTAGAGATGGCGGCTTGTGGGAAAACATCACCATTCTGAAAGACCTCGGCTGTTTTCAGCCGGCACCAATCTTTTAGTGCAGGCATTCTTGCTGTCTCTTTCCGAACAGTTACATTTGCATTGTCGTCATCTTCTTCAGATGCATCACAATCAGTAAAGTGGCAGACAGAAAAAAGAGGGTCAAGTTAAGTGTTCAATCTCCTAAGTAAAAATGGCTCAGAGCTTTCAAAACAGTGGCCTGTGCTGAAAAGGCGTTCGCTCTTTGGTGGATGGCAGAGTACAGCTGCAGGTAACCATAGGCCTTTTATCATAACAGAGTTGGTATTACTTTTTTAATTTTACGACTATAACCAAATGATCCTACCTAAGCGCTTGTGGTGTATTAAAATTTGGCCGTGACTCTGTAACATTATCTTCATCTTCTGGACCTTCATCTTCCATGTTCGAGAAACCCATCTCGTCCTGGAACTGACAGCAAAACGCGTAGCACCAGTCAGGAACAGAAAGCTCAAGCCGTGCATTTACCACCAACTGCCTTTAGCTAATAAAGCTCACGATGATCCTCTTAGCACAGGCACTCATCTCTGCAGGGACTTAGGGAAGTTGCTATATACGTTCCTTCCCAAAGCTAAAAATTACACTTTTATGGTAGCGCCCTTTGCACGCAGTCAGCACTGAGCATCCTGCAGAGACCACCCCGTCAGGGCTTTAGGGGTTTCATGGCAGATCTGGGAAAGATCTGTTCTCCAGTGCTACACCCAATGCATCACTTACTGTCTCAAACAGCTCCTCCATCAGTTCATTCACTTCCTTTTCTGCAAGTGAAATTAAAAAGAAATATGAAGATTCCTTTTCCAAGAAACACTGAGCAATCCTATCAAGTCATTTAAGGAGCCTCTCTTTCAAAGGGAAACCCTCCTCTTGCAAAGAGAGGACCCAGAAGGAAGGGTCCCTGGTATTATATCCCCCTGGGCCCCAAAAAACTTCAGCTGAGACTGTTTTGATTCAAAAATGTCATATAGATACTAATTTTCAGAATTAAATTTAAAGTTACATTAACCTGTAATAAGACCTAAACCAGGTGTGCTTTATTGAGAAGATGAAAAGTGGTATGTTTATAAAATTAACTCCAAGACTGTAAGGACTTGGAGAAAATTTAATTACACTAAAGTCATAAGGCAAGCATTCAATTCTGAATTGGCTGGAGCTTTATGGAAGACTCTACTACCACAGAAGTATTATTCCTCAGTCTCTGCTATGGAGTAAAGTTGCATCCGACAGCACAGCAGCTCTGGCTGGATCCTTTCCTGTGTTCACAGAAAGCCAGCTGTGCACAGAAAAGCTGTTCAAGTCAGTACACCTTTTTTTTCATTAGCCTACACTGCAAAACCTTTGCAACAAAACACTCGCTTTTCAACTAATCCTAACAAGAAAGGAGGTGGGATTCCCAAAGGACTTACTGGTAATTCTCACAGCACGATCATTTCTGAAGTCTTCTGTATCAGGTTCATCCAGATCTTCCAGGAAGTTGTACTCAGGGTCATCGTCATCATCTGCTTCATCTAGTAAGAAGCAGGTTTTGAAACGTCGTTACCCTGCCCCAAGATCAATCAGTAGCCAGGAGCAGAAGCACTTTGTTCACTGCCTGACCTGGCACAGTGAGGGCTAGGATTACTGCTTAAAATTAATTGTATGTTCCTTTTTATGGAAGCAGTATCAAGCCCATCCTCTTTTCAACCTGGGCTACTAGGATCCTTATTTGTAGCCGTTCCCATTTAGAAAAGCTGGATTTATCCTCTGTGACCTGAGTTTCAGCCAAATTTAGAAAGAGTGAAGTAGTATAATTTCAATTTGTGTTTTATGTTCAATTTGCATGACTGTAAGCAACCGGTAAATTCAGGACAAAAGGAAGTCAAGCCCCAAAGCTCGTTCTTGTTTCTTCCTGAAGAACGAAATAGTTGTTTCTACCAAAACAAGTCGTGTCCCTAACAAGGAGCATGACACACAGATTCGGGTGTATTGACGCTGCCAGCTTCATGACACGGCACGATGCATTAAGGGCTGAAACACCTAACTTGCATTTATGGCTGCCAGTTACTGCATGTGCTGGCTAGTAAATATTTACAAGTGAGACACCTGAAGTTTAAAAACCCTCACAAATGTCCATGGAGAAGATGAGGAAAGCTGATGGCACGCAAAACATGCATAATACTAAACAAGATAATGGCTGCAGCCAAGAACAACATGGATAAATGGAAAGAAAAAGCTCCAGGCTTTCAGCGTAACCCCCAATTCCAGTAACACCACCACCACATCTGTCACATACCTTCATTCTCCACATCGTCGTTCATGAGTCCTCCGAGCCACCTTTTCCATTCTTCATCATCCGCAGTGTTGGGATCGTACATATCAGGCGTGATGTCTGGGGCTCGGAGCTCAGCCTCCAGCTGACCGAGAGGAACGTCCTTCAGGGGTCTCTTCGATCGGGTTCGGAAGGCAATGAGGCTGTCTTCCAGAGACTGAAAGGTGAAGGAAAAGCACAACGGAATTACAACGTCTCTGCTTTTCTCACTTTCTCCAGCAGCAGGGTTTTCAGCCCAGCCAAAAAATCCAATACCAAAAATATTAGATTCCTGCCACAAAGAATCATTTACTTCAGTAGTCCAAGGAAGCTCAGCTTTCATTACTCTCACTATTAAACTGTTCTTGTTTATAAATGTATTATTGTTCATTTATCTCATGCTAAACTCTTATCTGCTACCGAGGAAGCAATCTCCGCTTGCAGTATTTGATTATTTCACACATGTTTTACTGTTTGCCTTCTTCACTATCTGAAATTAATCTTGAGCCGCAGCGCAGGACTGTTTCTTCCCGACTCCTCACCCCTGCGCAGTAACACAGGTCAGTAATATTTTTCTCATTATTAATATGAAATAGTAGCTCTCCACACAACCAGCCTTCCTCGGGGGTTAACAGTATGCTTGCCTGCAAAACACAACTAAGCTGACAGGATATCTTTCAGAAGGAAAACTATTTTCATTAATTATGTAAATGTCATAGAATTACATCTAACAGTCAAAACAATGGCAGAGAGACTTACGAGCATAAATAGAAAGTGTAGTTACAAGAAACTAGACGTATACATCACTAACACCACTTTACTGACAGCTACCTCTATTCTCTCACAGAGCTAGCGTCCTACACGCTACAGAGATTCAACTTATTATTTAAAGTTAGAAAAGGAGAGCAGAGTGCGGCCAAAGCAATAGCAGAGAACACCAGAAAGCTACCTCCTTTCCAACAAACTGTACTCAAACTAAACCCCCACCATTACAGCGTCCCCAAACCGGTACCTGGTAAGAATCCATGCATACTGGGCTTGAAGCCAGTTCTTCATCCACTGCATGCAGCTTCTCCATGAACGTGCTGTCCTTGTTTTGCTTTGGTTTAGGAGGCGGTGGAGGTCCCATGGGAACTACTTCAGCGCTAATGTGTCTAACGACAGGTGTAGTAACCTTCTCCATCTAATTAAAAAGGCCTTTGTGTTAAAAGGTTTTATTTAGAACATAAATTTCCAAGGACAGAATAAGTCTGTTTGTTTGACCAGAGTCTAGCACAATAGAAATGAGAGAAACGCTTCACAGAAGGAAATGGATTCTTCATAGTACACTCACTTTGATTTTCAGAAGTACAAATAAATTTACTGTTAAAAAGACTTGTGGGAAAGGAGACATTTGGAAGATTTGAGCATCAGTCTCAACATTACTAGAGCTGATAAACCTGAACGCTAGTAACTGTGGCACCCTCCCAACCCTCCCCAAAACAAACCCATGGCGAGTAGAACGTGGAAATATCAATACATTATTGCTCTTTCTCTGATTCCAGTGTCAGTGGTCAGTTCTCACAGCCGCTTTCTCATTCTTGTGTCGATACTCAGCTCTTATCACACTGCACACACTGCTTCTACTGATTTGACAGCGCATACAGTCACCACAAATACCTTTATGCTTTTAGCAAAATCAATTTCTCCTCCTAAGCCAAGCACAGAAAGCAAATCTCCTGCACTCCTCTCAAAAACAATCAGAAAAATAATCATTATCTGAAGAAGAGCCGATTGTTTCCATTGCCAGTGCTTTTTAAGTCCTCGTGTTTATGTCAGACTAAGCTCCTTCTGCAAGGGTTGCACTTCACTGCTTATGCAGGAACCATTGTGGCGGGATGCCAAACCCGCACAGCGCTTGCAAAGTCACCCCAACTTTAAGCAATAATAGGTATTTTCGCTTTTGCATTAATAATGTAGGAATCATGACTGCAAGTTGTTTCTAAAGAAAGCAAAAACTCTCTTGCAAGTTTACCTCGCCGAGCGTGCCTCCCTCTTCGTCAGATGATCGCCTTGTCCTAGAGCGTTTTGCTCCCCGAGGGGAAGAAGCAGTGCTCTCCACATCACTTTCCAGTAAGCTCTGTAGTGCCAGAGATGCAGAATGCAATCAGTCATGCCACAAACACCGCTTCAACTAATATTCCAAAGACCCTTTTTTAGCCAAATGAATAATACAGCATTCAAGCAAGATTACTAGAAGGTCTGGGACAACTTGCAAGTTTTCATGTGTTAAAATAGAGCATTCTACTGCCTCAAGCATGCAGACAACTCCATGCTGAAGAGAAGAGATCTTTGTACAAGTTGCATTTACCTCTTCTGCAGTCTCGTCCTCATCCTCATCATCAGGCTGGTATTCTTCATCAGATGAATCATCTTCCTCAAGAGGAATGTCCACAAATTGAGGAGGCTGAAACAGAACATAAGAAAGGTGACAACCTTTTACAGGCTCATCTCGCCTGTGCACTATCAAAGATTTCTAACTGAAGAAATACCCTGAAGCTCAGAAAGGACGGAGACTACTGAAAAAGGCTGAAGAAACCAAAGAAATTACTAAAGTAAGGTTGGCAAAGCAAAGTAAGTGGTTCGAAAAGGTGCAAGAACGGGCACAAATGATTTAATATTGATATAATGGAAACACTGCATGAGCAGACACTATCTCCAAAACATGTTTCTAGCGCTTAAATGTCCTGCGACACTGCTGAAGCCTGCCTACACCTAGATAACAGATCTTTTGGAGCAGAGCTCAAGAAAACAAAAAATAAAGATCCAGGCCATATTTCCAGGCAGTCCTAAACCGCATAAAACAGCCCTGGGGAGGAGCGCCTCGCAGCACGAGGCCTGGGCAGCGGCATTCACCATCAGGAGCTTCATCCAGGCAGAGGCTGCTGCAGTACCAACATGGGAAGCTGGAGCGCCCAGAAGGAAAGACCGCTCCCTACGGCACGTCATCACCTCATCAGGTTCTGTCTTCCCCTGCAGGCAGCTCTTCTGGGCCCTCTGTGTACCTGCTGCTACGTTAATGGCCTTGTCCTGCCTTGCACTCCCTGTTTCCAGTGCTCCCAGTCACCAACATGCTAGAGACGGGGCTGCTCCCCCCCTCCAAAAGCGTCCTTGCTCAGCAGGGTGCCTCCAGTATGGTCTCCAATTTCCCAGCAGCAGTTCACTTACCTTCACCTCATTTGCCTTCTTAATTGGAGAAATATTCCATGTCGGAATCACCTAAAGACAGCAAACACACTTTAACTGTCTCTGAAAAGCACGGTGTTACACATCTATTAAACCAAATGAGCGCTTGAGCTTGAGGCCTTGTTCTCCAAAGCAGCCAGGTAACAACAGACTTCAAACAAATGCTTTCTAAACCGCCCATGTGCTCTCTGCAGGCAACAACACTGTCAATTCACTGCGTTTTCTAACTCTGCCCTGGTTTCTGATTCTGCTCATCTAAAATGAATTCTTTTTTACATTGTTTTAGCTTATTTTTTCCATTTTAAGAATAAATCACATAAAAGCACACTTTACACTTCTTTTGGAAGACCCAACAATGAAAACCATTCGGGTAGGGGGAGGGTGCAACAGTAAGAGCAGGTGACGTACTTACCACTCCTTTCTCCACGACTTCCTTCAGTTTGGAACGGGTCATTTTGGGCTCCTGAAAGTTTAAAACGAGACAACAGCAACCTACTCAGCTGTTTTCCTTAACTGCAAACTTTTCCCCACCAGCTCTTTACTACAAGACTTTTTTTTTTAATTCATTACCTTTTAGACATGATCAGAGCAACATCAAAAATAACCCCTCATAATTCTGTTTCATAACTTACACTCATACACAGACACTACTCCCTTCATCCAGGTGGCAAATCTGGTAAGGAAATGTAAATTATGGTACTGCCTATTCTACCTGTTCTCTCCATACCACATCGCGGACCAAGAAGATAGACGGCCAAGGTATGACGCATTTGGAACAACTGAAAAACCAAACTGAAAAAGCTTTTTACTTACAAACAAAGGTATATCTTCTGTCTCGCTGATGGCTGCTTTCATCATGGCGACCACGTGCTCATTTGTGATCACTTCCTACAGGAACACAGAAAAAAGCATCCTTTACATTCTGTTTGTTAAAAAACCCAGACTTAAGGTTCAAATAAACTAGATGGAAACACGATGGAGAAATATTCAGTGTACGACATACTTCGTAATTATACTATAATAAAAAAAGATTGTTCAGTGATCAGACAAGAAAAATATAAAGTGAGCAGAGCAGTGATAAAAACATTTGCACTACATTCTCTGTGAATGCTCTATGGAATAAATTTCCAGTAGAAGGAAAGAAAATAGTCAAAACAAAAGCCCACACCAGTTCCCCTTCCCTTGTGTCATGTAAAAGGTGCCGATCCCAGCCACAAGAGAAATGCTGCTATGAAGCTGCAACAGAAAACTTAAATCCTTAAGGACTCACAGGCTTCCAAACCAGCAAGGGTCTAATTCCCTGAGGAAATATGTAATAACCTACTCTCTGAAACGTTGTGCTACATCACTTCAGAAAACACCGTATATATTTAACAGAAATAGGGGAAGGCAGGACCCAGTATGCGTGACTACATTTTCTGAAGGCCACCATAAGGCTCCAGGGAAGGCAGGTGACTCTGAGATATTTACAGCCCTTCCACAGTGCCACGCGACAGAGAAAGGCATTAATTTATGGCACTTGCACAAGATCAGCTGGTGAATCTGCCCGAAAGAATCACGGCAGTCTCCAGTCTGTTTGCCACAGGGATGGCAAGAAGAGAAAATATCTGAGATCACCTGGATTAGAACAACACCAGCTGCGGGGGTGGAAAAGAAAAAAAAAAGCACAATTTTTGATCCTGTGGGAAAATATTGTTCTCCAGAGCCTGCTATGGGATAAACTGAAATCGATACCTAATATAGGTGTAGAATTAGAGTTTCACTACACGGCTGTGACAGCACAGATACTCTTCTTGCAGTTCCTTTCTAACTGGAAGTTGTGTGATGGACTAAAAGGTCGGTTGGGGTCATTAACTAAGAGTAATGCATTTCTGTCAGCACCACTAGAATTCCATCAGGACTTTATCATGGAACAGTTCACTCAAAACAAGAAGCAGGGAGCTCACAGTCTACACCTCCTCACCTGGACCCAGAAGCATGCATTTTAGTGCAATTACTCCTGCTACTGCTGTTACGGTACAGCACAACAGAGCCATTCGCCACTGTAAATACACGGGAGTCAGGGATCGACACCTACTAACACAGCCAGGTCCAGGTAACTCGTACGCACACCACGATTCTCTCTTTATAGCTTTTATAGGAGAGACTGGGACGTGGGTGCCTACCAGTCTTCCTTGTTCATGAAATCAAGCGCTACCGTTAGTACTCAAGTCTAGACCGCCCTTTCTTAAAAAGCCGGGCACTTCTCCGTTCCCTGGCACAGTCCCACCGCACTCACATGCAGGATGTTTCGCACGTTGACAACTGTCAGGTTATGTTGTTTAGCTCCATCTTCTAAGGTGCGATCAAGGGTATCGTCCAGCTTGATGTCACAAGACAAAGATCCCTCCTCTTCTTGACTTTTCCCTTCTCTTTTCCGTTTGGTTGCCTTCCTCCTCCTCTTCCTTCTCTCAATATCCTCTCCATCTTGCTCCTCTGAAAATTAAAAGTGGAATCTAAAAATTCAGATACTTCACATCCAGCACATTCTGACAGTATGAGTTTAAAAAAACAAAAGCTAGAATTCTGCAGATAGATACTGAAGTGGCAGCAGCTTTCCAACAGCTGATAAGGAGATCATGCAAAGGGAAATGGCCATTAGAACTAGAAAAAGCCTTTTAAATAATGGATCCAAATTCTGCAGGACCTGAGTGGGTCACGTTATCAAGCAAATAAAGGTTACGCATTTGCCATCTCTACCAGATTGATTTTACAGAATGGTCTCAGCAGCCTTTTTACGCCTTTTCCAGAAGGAGGTGTTTTAAGTATGCCATCAAGATTAAAACGGTTGCAAAACTCCAGGCACCACACAGCACGAGCAGATTACAGTTTCCGGGACTTCAAGTGTTTCCCAAGTGGTGCTGTTTTGCTGACTCAGGGAAACGAAACAATCATAACTTCCTCTGAGGGAAAGCAGTGGTCTTAGGAATCGAAAGTTGCAGAGATCGGCTCCAGCAAGTTTCACCTGTAGTTTATTTAGCCACTGAATTACGGAGCACAGGATGAAAACTTAAAAAAAAAAAACAACGTTGCACCTAAACAGCCCGTGCCGCGGCGTACACAATTCCGGAGTTCTGCGTCTACCGTGTCAGGTCACAGGTTCCTTGCACAAAGCTTACCCAGTGGAATAAACAGCCCCAAATCCTCTTTTTCCTCATCAGTCTGCTGGGGCCACTCACCAGCTCTGGTGTTCTTCAGTGGCTTCATCGCGGCAGGATTTCTAACAGCCAGCTGCGAAGAACTTCTCACTGGGGACTCCTGCGCTGCGGACTGGTTTTCAGGCAGATACGGGTCTCTCTGCGAATTCACTTCCACCTCTGTATACAGCTTAGGCGTTTTCCCTGTAAGCAACGTACACTAAGCTGCAGTCACACAGGCCCAGCTGAGCAAGGTCTGAGCTGCAATTACAAAAGCTTATCGCGACCCGTTCAAATCTGCCAAATCCACTGCCCAAGTCTAACCTAGCCCGTGAAAGCGATCCGGACACACGGAACACTGCAGCAGCAGCCCCATCCCGCCAGGAACAAACCCAGGCGAAGAGATCCCCACCTCCAGCTGTTTCAGTCTTGCTCCCTCCACTCTCAGTTTTGCACAGCTACGCTCAAAACCGTTCCCGCCAAACGATCCAATCGCAAAAACCTGACGGTTCGTTTAACACAGGGTTGTACTCCCTGTTGTATAAATGCAACTGCAACAACAGAAATCAACAGCGAGGGGCAGGCGCTCCTTCACCAGACAGGTTATTCACAGCTGGAACGGCGCAGTTGAGTGCAACCTTAGGATGCAGCTTCACGGCCACCTTGGGCCGGTTTAAAACCTCGCTGCTGCTGACGGGGTGGTTACATACCCTCCCCGCTCCTGTTCTGTCCTGGAAGTTACGCAGGCCTAGAAAACGACTGTGAACGGACCCCTGTTCCACTCCCCTTCCTCCCGACACAAAATCAGCTTTCAGTCAAATCAGTGAATTAATCCCAGCAGCACGAGAGTCAGAGACAAGGCTTCTCACAAGGGGCCCTTTTTGCTGCAGCCTGTAGTCAGACGGGCTTACAATGATTATTAAACACAGCTGAAACCTGAAGTGTCACAAACACCTTAAGCAAGTATGGAAACACTGACACCCGCTAAACCCGCTCCCCGACACCGCAGCCGTTGCTGCTCTGGGCTGGCACAGCTCTTTGTGTAGCTGAGCAGAAGATCAGATCGGGGGGGTTGATCCAGATGGAGAGGAAAAAACCCCCCCGCCCCCACGCTTCCCACCCCCCCCCCCTTTTTTTTTTTTGGCCAGATCAATTCTCCGATCTCGTTGAGCTCAAAGATGTACGCCAGGGAAGGAGCAAAAGAATAGGACGGGCAGTTTGGGGAGGGAGGGAACAACCACTTATTTCAGTAGACTTAAAGACGACCGGAGATACAAAACGAGCATCACTTTGATCGTGCGTATCTCTCGTCTCCCTCACAAGCTCGCACGTCGCGCTGTCACCGAGCGCGCCTCGGAGCAAGCAAAGCTCACCTGGGCTTTTTACGCAAACTCCCCAAATACCTGCATTCCACAGCAAATTTGTAGCCTTACGTTAACCCAAGCTCTACTCGCATCGGCTCCTGCAGAGGATCAGAGCGGAGCCCCACACGAGTGCCCCTCTGGGCTGCTTTTCCGAACGCTTGAAAGAATTATCTTGAGAATAAAGTAAAACTCTGAAAACCGGTATTTCTGGAAGCAGCAGCTTGCACTTCTGCCAGTCTCACAACTCACCAAACACTTGTTTTTAAAAACTAAAGGCAAGGTGACCGTTTCAAATCAAAGCCTGGATTTACAAAGCCTCGTCTAAAGCCCAGCTGAAAGTACCATAACCTGCACCACGTAAAACCTGCGTCCATGAACGTGGCTGCTCGGACTGATCGCTATCGCGGTCCATAAAAGATTAAACACAGGGGCAAGACCGGGAAAACGCGTGCAAGTTTGCAAAACTGGGTATTTTAGGTTGGACATCTGGAAAAAAAGCAGCTTCTAAAGCGCTTTGTGTTTGGCAGTGCTGGAGGTGAGCGGCTTCAGCTCTCTGTTAGTTTTCTAATGTTTTAAGGGAGGAAAACCCCCCGACTCTGAAGACGGGACGCCTGCTAACCTGTAACGCTTCAGAGAAAAAGGAACCACCGCAGAACCCGATCACCGAGGGAGAAGCTTGACATAAAGAGGCCGATGAAGCCCTCCCTCAGCCGCCCGCGGCGGGGTCCCCGGGGGACCGAGGCCAGAGCAGCAGCCGGGGCGGGGGAGCCGCCGGACGCCCCGGCCCGGGGGGGCAGCGCTCAGCGTTACCTTCCACCGCGGCTTCGGGGCTGCGGAGGCCCTCGGGGAGCGCGGCGGCCGCGCAGGCCTCCTTCCCGCCCGGCGCTTCCTGGCCGGGGCCCGGGGCCGCCCTGGCGGGGGGGCCGCTTCCCGCCCTTCAGCGAGGGCTCCCCGGGCCCCCTCCACACGCCCGGCCCGGGGGCGGCCGGCCCAGCGCCTCGGGCCGCCGGCGCCGGTTTGGCGGAGGAGCCGCCATCGGCAGCGCCCGCCGAGGAGGAGCCGCCGGCGCCGGGCAGCTCCCCGTCCTCCCGCGGGCTCTGCGGCCCCGCCACCGCCGCTCTCCTCTTCTTGCAGGGCAGCATCTTCAGCGAGAGCGACATCCCGGCGCCCACCTGGAAGACAGGAAAGCGGCTGGCCGCGGGGCAGCACCACCGCCGGGGCCGGGCCGGGCCCCGCCGCCCCGTCCCGCTCGGCTCGGCAGGAAGCGGAAGCGCCGCCGGGGCCGCCCGCCGCGCAGGCGCCGCGCCGCCACGTTGGCCGGGCGCCGGGCGAGCCGCCGCCATGTTGGCGGCGCCGAGGCCGCCAGCCCCGCCGTGACGACGCGGGGCGGCGGGGGCGGCCAGCGCGGCCGCCGCCATCTTGGCTGGGCGACGCCGCCGGGCGCCGCGCCCGCTGCCTGGCTCCGGTCCCGTCCCCCCCCCCCCCCGCCGCCGCCGCCGCCTCGGAGGGGCTTCCCGTGGGGGAGGGAGGGCCTGCCCGGTACTGCCGCCCGCGCTCCCCGGCGGAGCCCCTCGGCCCCGCCGCCGTCCCCTTCGCGGCGGGCGCGGGGTCACCGGCCCCGGGAGCCCACGCACACGCCCCGCCGCTCCCCGGCTCCTCGCCCGGGAGGCGCGGCCGGCGCTCCGACACTTGCCGAGTCACCGCCGGGCGGCCGCGGGGCGGGGCCGGCCGCCGGCTGCCGCGGGAGGGGCGGGCCGGGCCGCCGGGCGGGGCCTGCGCCGCGTCGGGACCAGTCGGCAGCTCCTGCATCCCGGGCTGCGAGCATCCTCCGGGCGGGGGCCGGCACCGCGGCGCCTCCGCACCGGGCTCCGCATCCCGGCTGCCCCGGCCTGAGCTGGGCCATGGCGGAGATCACCAGCGTCCACCCCGGTTTCGGTGAGTGGGGCCGGGCGGCGCGGGGGGGGCCCCCTCCTCCGCCCCGGCAGCGCCGAGGCGAGGCCCCGCGCCGCGCCCGCCGCCCCCGAGGCCGGGCCCCGCTCGCTGCAAGGGTTCGAGCCGCGCCGGCGCCGTCCCCCTCCGCTCGCCCGCCCCCCCCGCCCCGTCGGCGGCCGACACCCTCCGCTCGCCGCCGGCGGCTGGGGCGGTGCCAGCGCTCGCCCCCGCGGGAGAGGGGCCCGGGCGGCGGGGAGCAGGTGCGCGGCCGGGCCGGGGCGGGCGGCCCCCGCCGCATGACGCGATGGCGGTGCCGGGCCGCGCCGCGCCCCGGCCTTTGTTCGCGCCTCCCCGGGGGCCGGGGCGGCTGCGGCACCGGCGGCCCGCTGAGGCGGGGCCCGCGGCGTGGGCCCGGCAGCCGGGAGAGGGGGCTTGGGGGGGGCGGCGGCGAGGCCTCCGGGGCGGTGGGCACAGCCGGGCCGCGCTGGAGCCGGTCCCGGAGCCCTCGGTGGAGAAACTACAAACCCTGCTAAATCATCAGAGGCGAAGCGGCCCGCAGCCGAGCCCGTGTGGCCGCCGTCCAGGCAGGGAGATGGCGCGGCTCCCCGCGGTGCCGGCGAAATGATTCTCCTGAGTTGGTACTCGCTGATTTTTAAGGTGCCTTTTTTTGTAGTCCGGTGGGCGACGAGGGCTGGTACCGCAGCGCTGGGTTTGTGTCGGTTGGGTTTCTCCAGTCCTGAAGATTCCAATCGCTGCCTCTTTCTG
This sequence comes from Theristicus caerulescens, assembly GCA_020745775.1. NCBI lineage: Eukaryota > Metazoa > Chordata > Aves > Pelecaniformes > Threskiornithidae > Theristicus > Theristicus caerulescens. Next base: position 496,998 of record CM036581.1, read on the forward strand.
TCCTCCAGCCGCTGACCTTCCCCTCAGACCATAAGGCCCCGTAGTCAAAGCACGGTTACTACGTTTCCTTTAAAATCTGAAGCACCTGGTAATAATTCTCCATCCTATATAATTTATCTAACGTACAACGTATCTCCTTACCTTTTACCTTCTGCGTTTCCTGGAATCCAAGAGCCACGCGTTGTAATTTAACCATTGGCCACCATTACCTAGTAGGGTATAATTAGCAAACATCAGTTTTAAAAGGGAGTTTTCAATGATCTTCCATTAATTGAAAAATAATTCCAAACCCAGAAGCTGGGTTTGGTTCAGTTAAATCTTAGCATCACACCAGAACAAAGATTTCTCCTGCAAAGTTTGAATAAAAAAGCCCGGTTCTGCTCTTTTTGAGAGAGGGGAGAGGCTGCAGTGCCATTTAAAATGGACCTTCGAAGCACTTTGCAATGCACAAAGTCGCAAAAGCTTAACTAAAATTGTTTTTAGGCAGCTTTACAGCAGCGTAGCTGACAACAGTAAGGAATTACGGAGGCAGGATTAATGAATGTATGGAGTGATTACCTAAGTAGGAGTCTTCAGCCAGGAAGAGAGGAGCCGCAGAGCAGGGAACGATCGCTCCCCGTTTCTTCTAATGCAAGAAGAGGCGTCAAGTGAGACGAGGTGGGGCGGGCTGCAAATAAAAGCCCTCGTTTTGTTGTGCCACGTAATTAAGCCGAGGAGCTCTTTGCCCCAGAACATCATGGGAGCCAAATTTAAGAGTTATTTCGATGGAAGAAAGATCACAAAGGCTTATGTGATGCTTTCCAGTCTGACTGCTGGGTGCGTCTTCTAAACTTGTCCATCAGATCTGCGGGAAATGAAGGTACAAGAGCTGATTCTGTGAAGACACAATAGAAACAAAACACACACAAAAAATGAGATCAGAATAAGAAAGGAGTTTCAGCATTTGTCCTTTTTTGCATATCCACTGAGGCTTTTAATATCTGTATGTGGCTGAATTGTACTCAAATTAACCAAGACCAATTGTATGCAATTAATTCAAGACCACTTGCCTCCTGTCAAAGAGGGAACGTTAAATAACACGTTAAAGTGTTGGGGTTTGGGGGTGTTTTGTTAATATTATGAATTCTTCTTGCTTTAGTTCATTCAATCCAAGACTATACTGGCAGCGGGGCCTGAGACAGATTTATCTGTGGAGTTGGTCACCATTGCAGAAGACTTCCAGCTTCAGTCTGGGAAGACTTCTGTCCAACCCAAAGTGATTTTATTATTTTTGCAAAAAAGGGGACGTATTCTCTTGAAAGTCACGGTTTTCCCTGAGCCTGTCAGATTTTCAGGTTATAGTCTGGCAGGCTTGTCCTCTTGCCTGTTAACCTCAACAAATAATAATGTGGAAAGAACAGAGAAAATAAATACAAAATTAGGGTGCTCTCTATAGCTTCAAGTATGAGGTTGGAAGATTACTTTCTCCTCCTTGTGGTACAGAACGAAGACATGAAAATCAGACGCGCTTACCTTTGGTACCAGCTGTTCTATTTAGCTATTGCTGTGATTGTCACCACAGTGATTTTTGGTTTTCCCTTTTACTATGGAAGCAGTTTGCACAATTTGTAAAGAAAGAGGCGTGGGGCTAGAGGGCTTTTTCATTTGCTCGCTTCCAAAAAGAAAAGAAATCACTTTAATGATGATTAAAGCAGTAATACAATAATGAGTTCTAAGAAGAACCTGGCTCTACCTCCCCTATAACCTCCCAGTAAGAAATTGAAGACAGCAAAAAGATCTCTCCCTTTTCCTTCCCTTTTAAGACTAAACAAACCCCGCTCCTTCGGTCTCGTCTTCCATCTCCTCTCCACCCTCCATCCGCTCCAACTTTTTAATCATGGCCCTTGACTGGAATTGCCCGAGCGTGTCGATGTAATATACTGGGGAGCCCAACGCTACTGGTTTCATTCTGTGCCTTGGTAACACGTCTCCAAAGTCAACTGTTATAAACAGAAAATAACTAGCATGGTTGCTAAAAATGAGCATGGTGCTTTTGTGTTCTGGCTTGTCATTACTGAAGAACGCAGGTGACATAAGCTCTAGAAAATATCAAATAATCCCTAAATCCAAACACAGGATTTTCTGTCCGTTGTTTTTGGATGTTGGGTTTTCACGTGAAGAGGAGCCTTGGTGGTAGCGGTGGGGTGGACAGTGCTGTCAGTAGCTCCCAGCTCATCAAAACCTGTAAGAGCATCGGTAGCAATACTGGGATGAAAAAGCAGAGGAGCAGTTACAGAGAGCAACCTCGGCTTTTGGGTGGGACACAAGCGCCGTCTCCTTAGTGCTCGGCGTGCTTGCCCAGGGGAGGCTGTGGGAATGGTCAGCACGGTCACTGGGGGAGAAGCAGCCCACCGGCGTGACGCAGATCCTTGTCGTGATACGGACATGCAGCTTCTTTCCCTTGGGCATCGTAGGTCAGGGCCATATTCACCCTCACCAGAAAAACATAATTGCCATCTATCCAAACACCACCTCTCTGTCTTTTTTGTGTGTATCATTGGCCCCGTATCTGTCGTAAGGGGCAAAACAATTGACCGCTTCAGGCCAAAGTCATTTTTAAAAAAATTGTTAATAAAGGCTAACTCCAGATCCAGTGTTACGGCCGTATTTATTACTCCCTTCCTGCTGTTAAAATAGAATTGTGTAATGTTTCTGAACAGGGCATTAAAAAAAAAAAGTCCCTCCTGCAAATCAAGCAGCCGTATTCCTGTGGAGGTGCTGGTAATGCAGGAGCTTGATTTGGCAAGATAGGGCAATCAACTGTTTGAAATTCTTGGCACGTGAAAGCGTGCGTTGGTAGTGTAAAATGTTTCCCACGTAGGAAAATATAAATTAAAGGAAGTGATTTTTTTTATTCTGGGGAAGCTTTGATACCAGGATTATTGAATTAAGAACAACATAATAGTACTGAATAGATCGCCATCCCGATGTGCTTGGCCCCAGGGGGGCACGGCCACCGCGGAGGTGCAAGCTCGTTCCTGACTGCCTTGTCTTCTCCGCAGATGTCTCTCCAGTCGTGGCAGGCCTCATTGGTGCTACCGTCCTTGTGGTTTCTGTCTCAGTAACAGTTTTTGTGTGGACATGCTGTCACCAGCAAGCAGAAAAGAAGCACAAAACCCCGCCGTATAAATTCATTCACATGTTGAAAGGCATCAGTATCTATCCGGAGACCTTGAGTAACAAGAAGAAAATTAACCGAATCCGGAGAGACAAGAACGGCACTCCTAAGGAGACTGGAAGGGGAAACCTCTTGGTGGATGCTGCTGAATCTGGTTTAATAGGCTCCGAGAAGGCTCCAGATGGGCCAAGTGCAGCCCCCCACGTCGACCAGCTCCCAATAAAAGTAGATTATGGAGATGAACTAAGTCCAGATCAAAGCCTCACTCCGGGAGGAAGTAAAACCTCCTCCCCATCCTCTCCAGGGGACGACGTCATGTTGGGTGAACTGACTTTCTCGGTGGACTACAACTTCCCTAAAAAAGCGCTGGTAGTTACCATTCAGGAGGCTCACGGGCTGCCAGTGATGGATGAGCACACTCAGAGCTCTGACCCTTATATCAAGATGACAATTCTCCCAGATAAAAGGCATCGAGTGAAGACCCGTGTACTTCGCAAGACGCTGGACCCGGTCTTTGATGAAACCTTCACCTTCTATGGGATCCCATACAGCCAGCTCCAGGATTTGGTGCTTCACTTCCTCGTGTTGAGCTTTGATCGCTTTTCTCGAGATGATGTTATTGGAGAGGTCATGGTGCCCCTCGCAGGGGTGGATCCAAGCACCGGCAAGGTTCAGCTGACCAGGGAGATCCTCAAAAGGAACATACAAGTAAGTCGCTTCATGTAGTGTGACGCAAGACTCCTTGCGTTGTATTTGATCGGGGAGCCTCCGTGGTCTAATAAGCAGGAATACTGCAAATCCTTAGCCATGAAACCCATTTTTCCGCAGATTCATATTATTGGTATTGCATGGCTGTGCTCTTTTAGTCAGGCAGCTCTTTGCTGCATGGTTATGGCGATTCAATAAGGCATAGTCACTATTTAGGCATAGAAATGATGAATGCGGTAACTGATGATACCAAGAAAGAAGGCAAAGTCCCTGTCTCCAAGCGAAAGAGCTGATGTGATAACGGGACGTTCGTCAGTGCCCGGCCTTCCTGCCCATGTGGTGGCGGGGGGAGTTAGATAAGGGGGCTCTGAATAAGTTTTATATGGATTCCGAGTAACAACATACTCTGTTCTGCAAAGACAAACCTCGCGTAGGGAGATTTGCCTGCTCTGACCATTTTAGACACCTGTGCTTGTAATTATCTCCATCTGAATTTGTTACTGCAGCCGTCAGTAAGTGGGAATACATCAACGCAGCAGAGTCTGACGTGATTCCTCCTGCCCTGGAGCAGATCTCTAAATCAGCTCAGATGAATCCCACTCTAGATGACTCTGGTTTTTTCTCACTTGAGAACAAAGTGTGTCTAAGATGGTTTTGCCAAATGCAGACGTCTAAAATTTAGGTGAAATGAATCCCACTCTTAGCGTCTACTGCTGTGAACTAGACAGACGAGCAATCCATGTAAGATATTAAGGCTTACATGGGGGAAGATGTCTTCTGTCCTCAGAAAATACACTACGCTCAAGTCGGAGGAGGAGGTGGTGCTTAAGATTTTTATTTTCTTGCTTAATTTATTTCTGCGACCCATCCTCCAGGTTCAATAGAAACTGGCATTTGGGCTCACTTACCGCCTTAACAAGTTGGAAATTGTTGCTGGGCTCTATAAAATACTTCATCGCGTCCTAGAGTGGCAGAATTTTACTTGAAAAGTTTTTTCTACTACATGGGGCATTTAACATTATGATATTAGTTATGTAAAGGATACTCTGTGTCAACGACCCACACCAAACGAATCCCACCAAACCCAGAGTTCTGGTGATTACTTTGTTTTTCTTGGGATGCTTTACATTATGATCAAACAAGTGACTGGTTTAGGTTCTTTTAACAGTTTTCTTTTCAGTGCGTTGACCACGTCTCTTAGAAGTAAGAGATTAAAAATAGAGGAAAAAGGTCACGCTAAATAAAAATAGATTTAATCAAGGATGCAAATTATTTAACATTTATTAGTAATCAGAAATAGATTTACCTTAGTGTCAGGTGTGCATTCTTGAAAATCTGCATAGTTACACGACGTCAAAAGAGCCGTTACTGAACAAAGTTTTCAACGTCAGGAGGTCTCAAAATCTGGAATACAGAATTGCATTTAAACCCCAGTAAATTACTGCGCTGCTCCGAGCCAGCGAAGGTGTCTGTCCCCTCCTAATGAACATGCCCAGTAATTGCTAACAATCTGACAATGCAAATTACTTTGCAGTAACTGCGTTAAATTAAGAACCCCCAAACCCTAACAACGTACCCACACCCCCATACTCTCTCTGGCCGTTGTATTCAGGTGTAGCCAAGGAGCCAAAGTTCTCAGCATTTCCCTTCTGGGGCCAGGAACTTGCTCCTATATTCACTCTCCTCCCAAAATTTTGCATCAGCAGCAACAGGCTTCATTCCTTGCATTTGGAAAACTTGTCTTAAAATTAAACACACGGGAACCGCTCAAAGAAAAAGAAACCACCCAAGTTACAAGGAACGTTTTCCGTGTTGAGGTTTACACACACAACTCTTCCCTGCTAAGCTGAGCAACGGCAGCTGAAAGACCAGCTTCACCTCTTGGGCGATCAGCAGAGTGCTGAGTGTGACATTTAGTGCTTTACCAGTTCGAAGTGAGAAAAATTCCTTCATCTGGGGCATTTGCTCTGCGGAGTTGACGGTACCAGGCCCCCCTGGGGCAGGAGGAGGGCAGGGTGCTGCCAGGCCAGACTCTCGGCAGGCAGCTGTCGGAGCTGCTGCAATAGCTCTGCTATCACCGACACCACGCGATGTCGTACCCATTGCTAACGCTGTTTGCCTTGATAGCAAATACATTTAATCTCAATTAGTGCCATCTCAATGAAAGTTAATGAACGCCATCTGGAAACCAAACCTAATTATTTTAATATTATATTACTCTTGGAAAGGATGTACAGCAAGTTTAACCGAGTAGATCTGCTTTTATCTTCATCCTTTACCTTTGCAGACTAAGCTGATGGTGGAACTGTCAAAGCGTACCCAAAGTACCTAAAGAGCTCGAGGTGCTCGGCCATCGAAGCTCCACCAAAAGTCCGTGAAACTTAAGCTCCTGAACCCCCCCCGCGCCTCTGGTAGCAGCCGTCAGGAGGCAGCCAGAGCCGCTCTCCTCTCGGAAGGTGCCCACCAGCTTTGCCCCGATGGGGCCCCAGAATTCCAGGGGAGCGGCTGTAGGATGCTCACTGTGCTCAACAGGCGCAGGGTGACCCACGGAGGAGGATTTATGGTGCGCCACTCGCTCGCTCCTTCTCCTGGAGGCTCCACCTGCCTGAGGCACCTAAAGTGACCTGCACCTGATTTTCCAACTTTCTGGGCATTTAGCACAGGGAAAGGACATTCTGGTGACCTCCAACATTTGCCCCTTTTTCTGAGACCCTCTTGTCCTAATGAGTTCTTTTTGTTGCTTTTTCACAGAAATGCATTAGCAGAGGGGAGCTGCAGGTCTCCTTGTCTTACCAGCCTGTGGCGCAGAGAATGACTGTCGTGGTGCTGAAAGCCAGACACTTGCCAAAGATGGACATCACCGGCCTCTCAGGTAGAAGCTATTTTCTCCAGCTCTAAATGTGTATTAAAAAATCTCCGGGTTCACTTTCAGATCTTTTCACCTCTCTTATCTGAACATTTTCTTTGCACGCTTTTCCTCAAACACTTCCTAAGGGCGATGGATCACCATGAGCGATCCATCGCTCACCAACAGATGGTTACACAAACAAGACCAAATCCTTCCTACTGCGAGACCAACAGTTGCCTCTTTCTGGCATCACCTGGTTTGTTTACGAAGACGACATTTTCCAAATTCAGCACATCTCCACGTGGCTTTTGGCCAGACGGTGCAGGCTCTGTGCCGCCGTGCTGCTGTCGCCCATCCTTGCCCTTAGCAGCACTTTTTCCGCGGCACGACTGCTGCTTGCTACGTCTACCTCAAACCCTGCTCCTGGAAGAGGAGCGTAGAAGAGAGCGAGCATAAAAAAGAGGAGGGATAGACTCAGAGAGGAGTAAATTCATATGACATTAGAAACATTTTTTTCTTTTTTGTTATTTTGCTGGTTTTGTTGTTCCGCTATTTGAAGAGAAGCGAAGAGCAGCTCTTCTGGCTTTCCCATTTCGCAGTCGCAGCTTCTCAGACTCCTGAATCCCCTTAGCAAAGTTTCCTTCAGGATTACGGGAAAATGGTTGGAATCACCTTGAGATTCAACAATACCCTGACTTATACCAAATTTAATCCTGTTGTTGCAGCTTTCTCCTGTACGCCTCAGAAAGAATGCAGACGAGGCTTAATTCTCTATCGTAGGCCTTAAATTTTACTCTTTCTTAAAAAAAAAAAAGGCTTTCCATGTGTGGCTGCAACTACAGGATCAATTTTTTAGTAACTGTTCTTCTGCCTGCTGAATCTGGCAAGGCTAACGTCATTTCTTTATATGATCTTTATATTATGCATAAAGTCATCATTTCAGCTGCATAAAAAAAGTGAAAATGAGCCCGTGTCAGCTGGGCAGGTGACTTCCAGCTTCAAAACTTGCGTTACGTGAATAAAAAGCACCGCGTGCCTGGTATCTTCATTTTAGTCCTAAACAAGCAGCCGCATGAAGAGCAAGCTGACCGATAAAATAAGAAAGTGAGGCTGGTGGCAAAATGAAGGCTTTGTTTTAAACTTTCTGTTTCAGTATCTTCCACTATAAATGTTTTCTAGCTGCAGATTATTAAAACCATTCTGACACTTTGTTGGGCCATTTCCTCAAATAGGGTAATAATATTTTTTTATTGTAGATGACAGTGAAAACTGAAAGTTTTGGCCAGTCGGGCCCTGGCCTCACCGAAAAGCTCCCCGTTGGGTATTTCTAGGATTAATTACCACAATTTACATGCGACTTGCTTCCCTCCAATCCCGGTGCAATGTCGAAACTCATACAGAACTTGCGCTGCTGCCGTCAGGTGGTCGCTTTGCGAGGAGAAGATGCGCCGGCGGCCCCCCTCCCGGGGGAGCCGTAGCGAGTAGCCTGGATTCACCCCGTTTCCTTGAGCTGGCCCCAGTTCAGGAGGCTGAACCCCATCCGTTACTTCCAGGAGCGCTGCTGGGCTGTGTTATTAGTTTATTTCTCTCTCTTCTCCAGCAGATCCCTACGTGAAGGTGAACGTTTATTACGGAAGAAAGCGCATAGCAAAAAAGAAGACTCACGTGAAGAAGTGCACTTTGAATCCCGTCTTCAACGAATCCTTCATTTACGATATCCCCGTCGATCTCCTTCCTGACATCAGCATTGAATTTCTAGTTATTGATTTCGACCGTACCACAAAAAACGAAGTGGTGGGACGGCTGATTTTGGGAGCGCACAGCATCACCGCAGGTGGCGTGGAACACTGGCGAGAGGTGTGTGAGAATCCTAGAAAGCCAGTTGCCAAGTGGCACAGCCTGAGCGAATACTAGCAGAGGTTGCGGCAGCGACAGCCGACTCGTAGAACAGACTTAAACCTTGTTTTAGCTGTAGAACTAAACTTTCGTAAGAAGCAGCAGCTGATTGGTTCTCTAGTGATGTGATTTTGCAGGGCACTAAAATTCTAAAGAGCATTAAGTGAAAAAAAAAAAAGATACCACGAATATATATAACAGTGTAATCACGCTATTGCATGCCTAATACAAACTGAAATTAGTATAACTACCAATATCGAGTTGCAGATTTTAATACAATTATCTGTCACTATGGAAGTTGTGTTTGTGCCGAACTGTCTTTGCTGGTATTCACCAAGATTGGCCTGTCTTTATTAGGCTTCTCCCAAAGTTTCTGAATTCTGCTGTTTAACCTCTAGTTTCTTGTTAGTTTGCCTGCCCATTGGTTCTTGCAGTTCTGTTCTTTGCTGGTTTGGGAGTACCAACCGCATTTCCATAGGAAGGTGGGGTAGAATTCTGCACTAGCGCAAAAGGAAAATACAGGGGAAATGGCACTTTCCTTCAGAGAAGAAATAATTCTGTTGTCGGGTACTGAAAAACTTGCTGTTGCGATGGACTTGTTGCGGAGCTATAAGGTCACAACATCAAAGATTTGCATCTAAAATTCAAACACCAACAAAGCGATCAGGTTGCTTTTGCCACGTGGAAGTTAGCACAGGCGCGAGCTCACGGACTATCAGAACCGGGGAAACTCCGCTCCATTTCATTTCATTTAAGCCTGTCTGTGCACGAAGGGCCCACGAAAAAACCAAAAACTGACGCGTCGTTGAGTGGTAAGGAAACTCTTGCTGATTCTTTTAAACATCAAATGTGAAATTCTACCCGATTGCTGAGTTCTGTTGTAAAGGCAGTAACATCTCTGGGACGGGGAAACGCCTCGGGGGAAGAGGCTTCAAGTGAAAAATTGCAAAGCTTCTCTTCCTTCATACTTGAGTCAATTCGCATTAGATATGATCTTGTGATTATATCTAATTTATATCTAAATAATATCTAATCTCATATCATTGGATAGGACCTAAAAGCCAGCTCTCAAAAATGAGTAAACACAGGGGAAAGCCTGTCACTACAAAACGTGTCAAACGCTTCAAGAAGTTAATTTTCAGAGTTTCAGGGCAGCTTTAGTTCTTAATTGCGAATGACTCCTGAGCCGTAGGATGTGCTTACCGTCACCTCTGAAGCCTAAAAATGTGACTTGCCAAGCGCGCCCTGTAGCGCTTCAGGCTGTTCACCCTGAAGAGTCAGTAGTTTCGAACAGAAGTTCATAAAGTTCCACAAGTAGAAGTGGAGTTTGGAAGCAGCTGCGTTCGATCTCGGGGGGAACACACGAGCCTACGGGCTGGTTTTGTGCAAGACAGCAGCGTCCTGAAGGAACTCGATTTGGCTTCTTACTGCCTTCACGCCAGGAGAGATCTAAGGATGACAAGTGGCAGCAAGGAATTGATTGGCAACACTTGGTAAACTGAGCGGAAATAGTTACAACAGGCTGTAGAAATTCAAATTATTTCTGAACTCTCCAATGGAAATACGAAAGAGAACTGAGCTTGCACACAGGAGACCGCGAATCTTCAGTGAACGTTGAGTTGCTTCCAGGCAGCCAGTCTGTTCTGTGCCCTGTGGAATGTAAATAACGTATTATCATCACAAAAATTTAAGATCATTTAACTGCTTACAGGACTTGACTCCTGAATTTTAGAGCCCTGTTGGAAAAATGATCCTTTCCACCTTTGTACTAATGAAAGTAGAATAACGGAGCGAGTCTGACTCTGTTTCCTCTCCAGCCACCAGGTAAAGCAGCGGCTGCTGGCAGGGCTCTTCGTGCCAACAGTCAGCACTTTGTTAGTTGGCAATACTTTGGCATCTCTTCCTAAGAAATTATTTTCGGAAAGCTGAGTTTTCTCACTTGTAGCTCGTTACTCATTGAAACTTCCTTCCAGGCAGAGTCTTTTTAGCAACAGAAGTCGCATTGAAGCCGAAGCTCTGTTTCTCAGCCTTGCGTGGCAGACAGAAGCGTGGACTTCGTTCCTGCTTCATCGATCCCGATTACGAGCTTTCTGCCTGAGGTTGTAGCAGATTTTATCTTTGTCTTAAATGCTTTCTAGCTCCTGCTCCATTAGTGGCTGCCGGCCACAAACCAGAGAACGAGTTCTCCCTTGGAAATTGGTGTAGCTCCATTTCAATCCTAGTTGTTTGCACTAAGCAATTGTGTCGCTGAAGTTTAGCGACTGTCACGACTTTGCCTCGGCACATGCTTTCCAGCACCGCTCCAGACATCCGAATAGGACGTACTAACAACCACCGAGTTCCCTTTGTTCCCTTCGGTGTGAAAAGCATGCTTAAGCCTAGATGATCTCCTTAAGATTCCTTTAGTTGAAAAGGAAAGATGAACTTCTTGTCAAGGAAACATGCTCAGGGTAAATAGACTTAGGCTATCGGGCAGATAGGAGTAGCTCCAACACTCTTCTGGAATGATAGGAAACTGAAGATGTGCAGATATATATTTTTTAAAACGTAAGAGACAGTAAGAGACAGCGGACTCACTGTAAAATCTCCCAGGTGTGGTTATTCTTTACCTTGTGTCTTCTATTGTAAAATTAACTTGGACAGTTACAACTTTGTGTGAAAAAAGAAAAAAAGGCAAAAAACCTAACTCGACATGTGTGAAACTGCATAATGCTATAAGCTAATCTACATTATGTAATGCTATCTTGTATGTTGAATTTGTTAACGCACATTGAGCGTGCAAATAAAAATTAAATCACTTTAGCTGCTGACTGTGCCATGTTTGACCGCAGGCAACACGTGCGTGACTACACTGAATGCTTTAAGGATTTGTTTCCAAAGCCATGCATTTCTGCTCTGACAATTCACGGGAAAAGAACACACAAAATAAATCTCGAAGAAATAAAGGGACGTAACAGAATCCTGGCAAATTAAGCGGAACACTGTTCCTTAAACATTAGCGCGTACAAAAACTCTCAGGGATCTACACAGCCTAGTACATGGGTATAATTTGGCATAAATGGATATTTATTAGCTAAGTTGTATCTAAGTGAAAAAAGAGGACGTTAGATGGGCAGAAAAAGCAGCAATTTGACTCTAACATTTGTAATTTAGAGTCACTCCTGGATTCCTGGTCAAAACTGAATTCCCCGGGAGCGCTTTTGTCCACCTCGCTGTGTGCAGGGGACGACGGCCTCTCCTGAAGCACAGCGATCTGGCTTCTGTGACTTGTTTTTCTGCAGCTCCCCATCAGCGCTGCACAGAACAATATTGCCGGGCACAAAGCCACCTCTTTAGAAAATGCCAAATAGCCGAGCGCAGCGAGCTGTGTTTCCCCAGCAACAGGGGCTGCAGCGAGCACTTCAATGCCGCACTTCACTCTTCTTGATGCCTTCCCACATAGCAAAGGCCCCGTCTCCAGAGGTGGTTTAGGTGTCTCAAAATGAACTTCATGTGCGCTTCAGGTCTCATCTGCAAGGAACCTGGCAGATTCGGTCCAGGCTTTATGAAAAGACGGCCTCATGCCCCAGAAGAGGCAGGGCAGGGTTAGGTTGGGTATTGGGAAAAACTCCTTCCCCAAAGGGCTGTCAGGGCCTGGCACAGGCTGCCCAGGGCAGGGGCTGAGTCCCCATCCCTGGGGGGATTTAAAAGCCAGGGAGATGTGGTGCTTAGGGACATGGGTTAGTGGTGGCCTTGGCAGTGCTGGGTTAGCGGTTGGACTTGATGATCTGAACGGTCTTTTCCAACCTTAACGATTGTGTGATTCTATGAAAAGGACCGTGGCCAGCGCTGCAGCTCTTCACGCGCAGCTCCGCACCAGAGGTCAGGGCATCACAAGCTTTCCGGCCTTCCACACCGCGTGTGAAGCGCGCTCTTTGGAGCACCTCTGCACCCCTTCTCCAATACAAACACCCCGCAGTTCACATTAAAACCCAACTCTCTCCAACTTCACTCCGGGACAGAGATGAAAACGATCAAACTGCAGCGGACGCCGTGCCCGTCGCCAGGCTCACCAGTGGCGTTCCCAGCTGTTTTAGTGGTACCGAGGAAGGAGTTACTGAGGCACTCGAGATGTTTAATTAGCTTTATCTGACTCCTGCTCTGGCAGTTCAGTCCCACCACATCGCTCAACGGGGGCAGCTGCTGAAGGTGCTGAACGCACAAAACCGTCAGAAGCCGCTGAGATGATGCAGGTAGCGAGCCACGAGACTTGGGCACGCATCTGAATTCAGTGTCCAGTGACTCGGGGGACAGGGATTTATTTCACACCTATGCTTACCATTAATTACGTCGTTCTCTGCACTGCGACTGATCGCAGTGTTTAACCGCTTTCAGTTATTTATCATGGTAATAACCGCAGTTATTAGAGCAGTTGGCTAAAACCGCTCACCAAAGCGCACAGTCACTGATTATTTTCTACTCATTGTGCAAGATGTGAAAGAAAATCTCTCTTCATCCTTCTCGGCTTGGCTTCTGCCTCTAATGCTGCATGCCTTTAATAAAACGTCCTGTTTCAGGTTCTTACACCATTCAGCTGAAACAGAAACAAAAGAATTTGCATGAGAAAAAGAAAAAAAGCAAACAGAATGGGTTTGACAAACCATGAAAAGAGAAATGGTTTTGTGGAGAGCATGGAATCTCGGCTCCGACTCTCTTCCCACCTTCCCTGGGTCTGGGTGCTGGTGCCATTTAACTCAGCAGGATTCTGCCTTGCTTTCAGCACAATCGGGTCTTTCCTCCTCCGACAGCTTCTGCCTCACCTAATTCCCCGTAGGAGCGAGTCGTGTTGCCACGGCAATGCGATGCACGTTTGATGGCAGACACCGGGTCAGGGCTCTTTCGGTATTTCCTTTGAGCAGGCAGAGTCAGGAATGGCCCCGTCTCCTCTCTGAGCCCACGACCCGCGGGATTGCTCTACGAGGGAAGAAGCTGCCATCAGACGGGTCCCTCCGAAGGGCTTCGGAGCGCCCTCGTTTCGCCCTCGTTTCACCCTCGTTTCACCCTCGTTAAAACGCAACAACTGGATCTCGAGCATTCAGCGAGCCACACCACCCCGTCAGACAGATCACAGGGCCCCAGCGTTAACGCCGTTACTGTCGAAACTCGGAAAGTCTTTTCTGATAATTATTTAAAGCCGAGCTCGTCCCTCTCGGAGCCTACAGCACCAAAAGCCACCGTGGCTGCACACCGCAGGTCGGTAACGCAGCACCTGCCTGGACGCCTGCAAGGGCTGCGCCTGAGCTCCTGGTTGCACTGCTGTGCTACAGAACGTACACGATTCTTGGGGAGATAATTCCTCTGTTGGGCCAAACGGGAAACGGGACAGGAAAGGAAAAATATAGCAAGAAATAAATAGAGCATAAGGAAGTGGCAGAAAAGGCAATGCCAAGGGAAAAAAAAACCAAAACCCAAAACTAACCAAAAAACCAATCCCCCCCCCAAACCCCAAATGACCCCCCCCTTACCTCTGCTATATTGCACAACGGTTCCACCCTTCTCCCCAACATGGAAGGGCCTGTATAGACAATTTTTAGACTCTACATCAACGCAGAACCTGTTGAATCACATACATCAGTGTATTAATTCACCTGGTTCTGAAATGAGTCATCTCAAAGGACTCGATAGCCACTTACGGACATCCCACTACCACTGAAGAAAAGCAGCCAGCTGTTGGGAAAGAAAAAATAGTAGAAACGTCCCCAAAATAAATGAGAGCGTGGGGAGGCCGTTACCCTCGCCACACCACCGAAGGGAGGCTGCAGGAGGCACAGGGACGCTGAGCAGGTTTGGTCTGAGAAGGGCGAGGTGTGCTCCGAGTCCCAGCGTCCTCAGGACCCAGGGATTTCGGCTGGGATGGGGGAGGGGCTGGACCCATCTGCACACAGAAACGAATAAAACCCACAGGCAGAATTATTTGGGGAACATTCAGTTTACATAACCATGACTTTTTAAAAATTTAAACAAGCAACGCAACTCATCACAGGGAGCTCACCACCTGGATTTTTGGTCCTGCACAGAATGTTAATATACATTAAAATTCAGGCTTCAGGTTACGTCCAGAAAGCCAAGATGTAAAAGCTGCTCCGATTCCTCGCTGCTAATGAATGGAACAAGACAAACAGGAGTTCAGCAAAGCAAAATCTAGCAAATATCAAGTGTCTCACAGCGTTTCACTGTTAAAAGAATTAATTACAACGCTGAGATCTACGTAGTAAAATCTTCTTATAATTAAAAGAAACACGTATGTCACACCTTAGGTGTGTACGTCACACCTTAGGTGTGTATGTCATACCTTAGGCCTCAGAAAGGAACACCAGGAGCGTAGACAGGAAAAAAATCAACGTGCCACCACACATTAGAGCACAAAGCCTGAGCTGATGCTCTCAAGTCAATTTTGTCCTTACAACAATACAGCAGTAACAGGTCTGGTGAAAAAAAAAATAAAGTTTGGCAATGGTGGGGAAAAAAGTATGAAAGGATTGAATAGGAAAGATGCCCTTACACAGAGCTGCACAGCCCAGACAGAACAATCCAATAGTAAGCCTGCACAGAGTATCACCTGCTCACGCTGGGCGCTGTCAGGGTGAATCAGTGTCTTGGCCATCACCAATCTATAGTTTTTTTTTTTAAATTGTTAATTAAAAAAAAATTCTGCAGAGAATATCTGCATTTCCAAATAACTCCAACATCGTGGTCACACGATGACTCTATAGGAGAACTATTCCGTCTTTTCTTATCCTCTCCTCAAAGTGCTGCACTCTATTATTTGTCGTACAGAAGAGGGGAAAAAAACAAACAAAACCCCAAAACCAGAAAGCAAACAAGATAAAAAGATGAAAGCAAATTCATCCAAGTGTTCCTTGAGATCTCACGGCAATATTGGTTTTACCGGTTCACGTCTATCAGTGAGACCATGTTTAGGCTTACCTTTAGGCCATGTAATAAGCTTTATATTTTTCCCTTTCCATCCTTTCCTCGTCATCCTACGGTAATGTTTCTCAATACTGAGCTTTGGTAATGTTTTCAGAGGTTTTTCTGTATTTCTAGGGTTTATTTCTTCATATAGCATTCAAATGACATGCAGGATTTAAAGCTGATTATTAGTAAAGAAAGCATTTGTCAGAATTAACCTTTCGCTCCCGGTTAGCGAGGCTTAGCTCTTCCCCTGCAGGCCCCCTCGTGGTTTAGCTGTTAGAGCGCAAATTCAAGTCAGACGCTTTTTGTGCATCTTCTGTCTCGCTGGAAGGAATGACCTCAGCCTACGCCGAGTGAAACGTTCCGGATTCGCTCATTTGCTGTGGCGAAGCACAAAGCAGAGGACGGCCGCCTCGCGCTGGAGACCAAGGCGCAGCTCAGGAGCACTCCTCTGAAGTCTTCTAAGTTTACTTGCAACCAGGTTGACACGGGTGTAAAACAGCACTCAGCGAGCTGCCCGTGCCCCAGATACTTGACTTCATCCTCTGGTTTCTATGTGGTGTTTTGTTCCGCTCCTCCGGTCTTGTGACACAAGTGATGCTGCTGTAATTCAGCAGGAATTCGGGCATTTTTTAAAGTTCTCAGTTACATGTAATTAACCTCCACGCATCTTAAATTTTACCAGTTTGGCTCTTTTGTAAACAACTTCTTGTTATCTCAGGAAAAGACTGACCTGTATTAACGGCAAGGAGGCGTTACAGTTTTGCATTCCTGTAATAAAATCACGCAAAGTAAATCTGTATCGGCACCACAGAACATACGGAAGATTTTCTTAGTACACTCGAAGCGGACAGTGAACAGTGCAATTTGCTCAGCTGCACACACATGCTGACGACGACAGCATTAGACCCTTCTTAGCTGAGATTTCTTTGTTCCTGGTGATGGATACGCTGTTTGCGAGCAGATCTTGGTAATTACAACCTTAAGCACCTCTGAGGCTGGCCTCGGGGAGATGAAATACCGAAGAGCTCTCTCTTCCCGTACATTTGGCACCTGTGTGAACTCTCAGAGACCCAGGCCACCGGTATGCAATGGCACCGACTCCTCTGATCCATGAGGCAGTTTTTATTTAAAGTCTCCGTTACAGTAAGCTTTTACATAAACCCCCACTGCTGTAGCTATTTAGATGACAGATAAATGGCACTTGACGATCACGCTGGAGAAAGAATTGCAAGAATGCAGTGGTGGGAATGTTTTCATTCCACAGATTTGTTCGTGCCCTTTAAGAAAGGGGTCACCACTGGAACAGCTGAAACAGCTTCTAAATTTCTAGGGAGAAGCCTATAAACCAAGCTCTTAGTCATCAGCTTCTAACAAGACAATTAGAGGTTCTCCCCTAATTCATCTCTAGATCTTACCACAGTACCTACATAGGAATTTTTAGTATGAATCTTTAGTCCGCAAAGTAATTTGTTTTGGTCTACATTTGAAAGCCACGTAGCCAAAAAAGGTGCAAGAATAGCCTTTTCTTTTGGTCTAAATGATGTTTCCTGTATTTATGGAGAACACAACAGAGACGTAGCAAAACTACTGAAGAACTGCTACCTACTATCACTGAATGCACTTTAACGTGCTGACTTTGGAGAAACCGGCCTAATCCACAGTAAATAACACGAGCAACAGCACGATCAATGACAATGCAGCATTAGAAAAAGGTAGTCGGGTTTCAGATCCTTACTCAGGATCTATCGAAGGAGTTAGTAGGTAGGTGGTGAACAGCTGGCGAACTGTATTGGGGTATTTTGTATCTTACCTGTGACTCTTAAGCCAAGCTCTCTTGGAGCAAGAAGGAACGCCGTCAACTCTGCAAAAGGATAAAAACCAAAAGGAGCGTGAGCGCGGTGACACTTCAGAGCAGACGAGTTACTGGGGAGCTCTAAGAGAACACAATAGAGTCCATGTTGTTCAATATATTCGTAAGTAGTCTGCAAAATGGAGCAAGCCGTGGTGTGTCATGGCTTTGGAGGTACTACAAGCTAGAGAGACCTGGAGTATTTCCTAGTAGGCTTAGAAAGGAGCTATGCTATTGAACGACTGGATGAAACTGCACACAGGATGAAAACACACACAGGAAGAAAGTAACGCTACCAAAGCGATCCCTAGTACACTACTTACTGCTGCTTAGAAAATACCCTGACGTCATCTGATGTTGCTAAAAACATCTTGGAGGTCTACCAAGTTTTCATTCATTTCTAGTTTTTCAAAATTTCTTGGATAAGAAGTTTCTGAAGTGTGCTTTAAACTCAGTCCCACTCATCAGCTAGGGGGTGACGGACAAAGATATTCTTTCTCTTAAGCGAAGGATAATAACGGAAGAACCACAACAACGTCTGCATGCCTCTTATGTGATCTACGGCTGTCAAGTGGACGGGGTGGTGAACAAAAATAGGTAGGAGTTAACTTCTAGGAATCTTGCAATCAGTCCAAAACGACAGTCCCAGAGGCTCTCTCACAAAAGCAGAAGTGGGTAACACGTATCAGGCTACCAGCCAGGGGGAGATTTATCTGCCGACTCATCTCTTTAGACAGCAAAACAGATATAGTTGTGAACTCGATTAGGAACCTTGTTGCCGCAACCACTGCAATTTAAGGACGTCTCTCCAGACTAGAAAAACGCACACCTGAGTCACTGCCGCAAACACTGAGATGATTCTTACAAGACACGGTCACGAGAGGTGGTAGTTGGGGAAGTTGCCTCCAAATGCCTCGTGAATGCACCAGGAGACATTTAGCTGTGCGCAGGAGGAGCTGGAACATTCTGCGCCTCTACCACTCGATGAGAGCCTCTCTAACCCAGCGCAAGTGACGACGGTAGTCTTTTGTTAGTCATAAAGCGAGAGTTACATTGCAAATTTGGCCACAGTATAAATACCTTAAGGAAAGAAAAAACAAAAACTATACCAAAGCCCCAAAGGAGTCTAAACCCAGCTGCTTTCTACTAGTACAAAATACTAAAACGCAACCAACCAACGCACAGAGAAACCGAGGCAGTGGCAAACGCAAAGGGGTTGCTTCGGCCGCTGCCGCAACACTCAAGTATCTGAGCAAAGACTCAGACACCTCACGCAGCTGCTATTGCCTCACTCGTAACTAAAACCCGGAAAGTCAGCACGCCTCACGCAGAGCATACAAAGGTAAAGTAATACAACTGCAAAATGTCCAGATCGTATTTAAATGATTTAGCACCAGACTCGCCTCACAGATTAAATGTAACACACAAACTCCTTTTTTTTTTGAGCAAGATAAGCATTTTCCAAAATAATTTACAAACACACCATGAGCTTTCCTTCTTCAGCACTCCCAGGCTGAACGGCCTTCTACCCATCACGCTAGACACCACAGATCAACACATCAAACGCAAATGCTTGTATTAAAAATTATATATTGTGTCAAATAAAACAATAATTCTGTGTACAAATTTATACATGACAAAAATAAAACTCTTTTTGAATAACACTGTGTAAAAAAAGTGCTTGCTGCTGTTCTGATGTAATAATTCTATAAGCAACAGGCTCACAAAAGGCATTAGTAAACACTTACATTGCATTGAAGGAATCACGTAAGGCACAGACATCAGTTATTTAAGGGTGAAAACAGTTCCATACAGCGTTCAGTACTGCCGACAGGTTACCCTTCCATGTTACCCACACACTCTGAGTGTAGAAAGCCGACTAATATTTTATGTTAACTTACTGTAGCAAGGAAAAGCACAGGGAAAACTTGTAACCGCAGTCAGGCCCTGCTCAGCGTTTCCAGAGGGCTGCTCTGAAATAATTTTTACGATGACAGAATCAGCGCCTGCCTTTAGAGCAGCTTCTTAGCTGTTGCCCCCTCCTCCTCCTCAAGTCTTCTGCTAGATGGTTTTCCTAGGATTTGTATCTGAGTTACAGACAACATTTGATCCAGCAATGAGGGATTAGTAGGGCCTTCAGTCCTAAACCAGGAACTACTGAAAAGATGCACACAACTGCTCCCACAGTTAATGTAAAAGAGGTCGTAAATTCTAAACAGTCTGAATTATTCTCAGCCTCTTTCTCAAACAACGTACGTGTGATTATTACCAGCGCTGCAGAACACTGGAGCACTGGAAGGAAGTGAGAAACAGAACCAATTTAAATGTTTAGCTCAGCCACCAACAAAATTTAAAAATGTACCCCCCTCCAAATTTCTCATTGTAGGTTTTTTTAAATCTTACACAAAGAAAATACTCTTAAAACCAACACGCACAGAATTTCCAGTCATATCTTAAGCAATAAGGAGTTTAGTAAGAAAAAATGTTTAAGTTTATGTATTTGCTATCCCTGCTTCTTGTACTAATCCTTTTACATATGAATTTTCAGTTTTGACTGCACTATCACATGCAGCACACTGAGACTGACGGTACAAATCTGATTTTTGATCAGTAAGGTTAACATAGTTACTGACACAGATGATCGAAGAGTAACAGAAGCTACACTACACTTAGTCTACTAAGCTCATTCACTCTTAAACTGAAAGATTCTAGGCACTTAGTTCTCTGAGAAACTTGTTTTAACCATGTCTGAGTTACCTAACTATGATTTGTTCTATTAGTGATAAACAAAGTCAAGAGGAACACCAGACGCCCGTCTCTCTCCTGGATTTAAATTCCATAACCGATCTACAGGTGAATCAGCTCGAAAGCAGAGAGTATCTCCACGTATGGAGGGTCTGCCTCAGAAGCACTTTCTTAACCACATCGTTCTTTACCGAGCATAAGAAAACCTGTACCTGCACTGCCCGGACCGCCTGCACACGTGGGGCCAGGGATGCGAACATCTGTCAGGACCGTCGCTGTGCCCAGCTCATCGCTTCCTTCCACTGCACCGGCAATTCTGCTTTTAAGACTGCATTGGAAGAATCTTACCAGTATTAGGGGTAATAATTCTGGGCCCAGATACCTCAGTATCAGTCGTTTTCTCTACAAAGTAGTTATCATAGAATAATCTGATATGACTATGTTAGAGACTTCTACTTAACAAAGATACTGGCTCCTTTAAGACAAGAACATAAAACGGAATGTAAATAAATAAGCCAGCGCACCATTACAGCTATGATTTTTAACAAGCAAGTCAGAAAATTCAAAGCTGTGGTTTCTACAGCATCATTACGTGGCGCATGCTATGGCAACACAGTAAATGCTATATACAGTAGGAAAATGCTACATATTCATGCACTGTTGCCAAGTTATAGCTGCCATAGGAACCATAATTTGCTTTTTCTGACTTGTTTAGCATCCCACCTACAACACTGCTGATTAACTGATAATTTAGATATACTTGTACAAGTATTCCACATTACTTTTGCTGGAAAAAAAAAAAAATCTATTCAATGAGAACACAAGAACTCTAGCACAGCCGCGTTCAATGCCACCTATACACAGCCAGGGCTGCCAGTCATGACATACGCTTTGTAAACTGCTTTTCAGCACGACCTTGACAAGCCGCCTCTCGTGATGTGGGTTACTGTTCCGGAGAGCAGCAAAATTTTCTTGTGCAAACAACTAGGAAAAAAAATGAATTAAGTTAGGTTGGGGAGAATGTCAGCAATATTTTACACAATTCAGCTTCCAGTACGCAGTGACCGAAGACAAACATTCAAAAGTGCAGGGACATAAACCTACCAGCATTTGTAACCAACGACATACACACAACATTTGCTGGATCCAGTAAAAAAATGACAACAAACAAAAGTACAACTGTTACTGTGGCTTAAGTTAAATATCCAAAATTAAGGGAATATCATTCTAAACAAAAATAACTGGTAGAAGTTATGCATTCCCTCATAAAAATCCCATCAGGTTTAAAACATGCTGTCAAAATGTCACTAAACCGCTTTGGTTACAAATGGCTGTTCACAGGTTTTGTTTTCTGTTGCAGAGGAATTCTCTCTGTTCAAGTGACTGAATCCTTCTTCCTTCTAAATGGTGACTTCAGTCTTTTCCACACGCTGCTTTTAGGTTTTGATCTTTTTTCCATTGCCATTACTGCTTCCTTTTCTTTCCTGCGGATTTCGCGCACAAGAGCATGAAATACATCATCAATATAATAACGGTATGCGGCTGAAGTTTCAAAAAAAGGGCAGTTGAATTCTCGTGCTAAGGCAGAGCCTTCTTCTTTGGAGACCTGAAAAAAAAGGTCACACTTGTCAATAAAGCTAAAACTAGAAAGTTTATTGCTTTACCATTTCTCATTCTGCTTGCTCTGTAACTATGCATGCACCCTCCCAGTTCCAGAACAGCTCATTTCCACTGATCTCTAAATCTTTCTCTACAAACCTGTTTTTCTTTCTTGTTCACTCATCGCTTCTCTAGCAATGCAATCACCTGCAAGAGACTCTCTGGACGTTGATGAAACAACAAAGTCCTTTGAAAGAATATTCTTTTCTTGGTGCTTAATCTAGAAGTTGCCTAACATGAGCAGTCCTCAGCCCTAACACAAGCATTTGTCTGTTTGGTAAGCTAAGGATATTTCCTTCTCCTGGTCAAAATCTATTATGGTTGCCAAACTACTTCCCAGAACCAAGCAAAACCTTTTAAAAACAAAAAAAAAACCAACCCCCAAACCAAACCAAACGCAGTCTTGCCTAGGCCACAGAAAAGCAACACCCACTCCTCATCCTATACTTTACGTCTCTCAGCACGGGTGTTCTACCACAGCTACCATAATTTCCCTGCTACGACGCACACTGAAAATTCATCTAATTCCAGGTATACAAACAGCACCTCTGGAACTTGTTTTCCAAACTACGTTTCCTTCGAGTGAAGCTCTGCTTCAAACTGTTTTCCCACAGACGGTCGTTACTGTTTTCTTAAGCCAAAAGTAATTTTCCTTTCTGTCCATTCTCACCCAAGTTCTCCATTCTTACGTGTCCATTCTTAGCACACTGGCATCTGCAGTTTGTACTAGTATCTGCAAGGGGATTATGGAACGCTAAATCTCTATTAACAGTATCTCCTTTCAAGAATTAAAAAAAAGGAAAAGCCCAAGAGCAGCTGAAACCCAAATCATCAACTTGAAGACTTACTTCTGTGACCGATATACGCATCTGGTTATTCAACACGTTCTGCGTTAAGCAAGTACTTCTCTAATGTTAAACTCACTATATAGCAAACATGCAAAAAAATTAAGAAAGAGAGTGTAACCTCTTGTATTACTGCATTCTACAACAGAAATAGCTTGTAACTGTGGGCCTCTGTGCCGTTTACCTGCCGTAGCTGTGTCAGATCAGATTTATTTCCCACCAGGACGACGGGGGTGTCATCAGTGCGTCGAACGCGATAGATTAGCTGTTTGAACTCACGCACTTCATGGAAACTGCGCCGGTCTGTGATTGAATAACAGATGATAAATCCCTCGCCAGCCCTCATGTACTGGTCTCTCATGGCCGTAAACTCTGCCTAGAAACAGACAATTACATTTCAATTGCACAAATACAATGACTTTCTAATTTGCTCAGAATGGGAAACACAATATGCATTCCAAAACCAGCTGCATAGGAACTCTGCAAACAAGCCGGCCATCTATCTTCTCATCCCGTTACGTACAGGACAAGGTATTACGTATGTCTGGGATTTACACCGAGTTTCCCTCCCTATAGAAATCATAACAACATGTCGTTTATCAGCCAATACGTATTGCTTGTTGATCCTGAACAGCAAAGTGCAACGGAGAAAGCAGCGCGTGAAACCAGAGTACCGTCTGAGCTGCCTAAATATACAGCATGATACAGATGCTATAAGCAACATGATGCTTAGGAGAGCTCAAAAAAACAATTTAGAAGAAAAGACAGGCGTACTTTTACAGGATTTCTGTCTCTACACCTGACAATTACAGACTTCTTAACATCCTCCCAATTCACTTATTATCACTCACATACCTGTCCTGCTGTGTCCAAGATATCCAGATTGGCAGGTTCGTCATCAATGCGTATTCGTATTTTATAAGCATCCTCTGCGAATTCACAGCACATCAGAAAGAATAAGGTTGGAATACAATTGCAATACTCATTAGTCATCAATTCGCAAAGAGAATGTTACACTAGAAGAGCCTAATCTGGTAATATTACTATACTAAATTGGTCTGATCTTTGTTTAACACCAAATTAAATTTTTAATTGTTCTGGTGCGATTTATTTTGCTAAAATCATGCTATCGTACATGCTATTTCTGACGGACATGTGCCCACATCCCATAAATTCAGGTTTGGACACCTTGGTGGAAAGCACAGAGTACGAGCATTACATTTTTCTCAAAGCCAGAAAACACCCATGATTCAAGAGAAGAACTGACCACCACCAACTGCCATTTTCTGAAAAGTCAGACAGTAAATATTCTGTCCCTCTAAGTCAGCACTCCCACACTACAACAGTCCGTTTTCAACAAGAAGCTGGCTGTTTTTCCCACTTTTCCTTTAGTGTAACTGTTGGTTGAGGTTTCTCTTAGAGATGCTGCAAAAGTTCTGCAGCAATACAGTAAGTTGTCAAGCACTTTCATCCCTCCCAATTTCTAAAACACAGAGCACAATCTGGCCTGACAATTTAATAGCAGAGAGCTGATCTACAGCACGGAGACTGGATTTTTTGAATAGAAAACTAATAATCACTTAGCCACAGTTCATCCTTGTCTGCCAACATGCAAACAAATACAGATAGCGCATGGCCTGAAGATATGTTGTAGATCTTTAATAGTTTTCCTAAAACTCAGGATATGTACCCCAGTCCTCACGGCAGTCTCAGAACTCTTAATACCTTTTAATGAGCAATCTAAGGGACTTGAGTCCTCAATTTACAGCCAAATTTATAGCTTTCTTTAAATAGAGTACTGTAAAGCAATGGACCCCACAACAGCTTAACCTGCTAAAGAGATGGAGTGAACGGCAACAAGAAATGAAAGATTTTCCTTACCAATGGTGGGATCGTGATCCTCTGGAAACCGGTGACTGATGAACTGCATGGTCATGGCTGGAAACAAAAATCAGAGGCACAATTGCACAACTCTCGGTAAAGATCTGCCGCTTCAGCGTTCAGTTCACAACACGCCCGAGCGCATTATTTCACTAACAGCTAAAACACAAAACCGCGCTCGGTGCCAGACTCGGAAGAACGACGGTCAATGCAAGAGGTCCGATAACCCAGGGGCACAGAGACCGGCGCCCGGGCCCTCGGCACAGCACAGCCCTACCGGCTTCGCAAACAAAGCTGGAGGCGGCGGAAGGCGATGACACCCGCGCTCCCAGACCCCTCGGAGCCTCCGCTCGGAGCCTCCGCCGCAGAGCGCCCAAACCCGGGCCGGTTTTGTCCCCCGGCAGCCGCCGAGCAGGGCGCTGCTGCCGCCGGCGCCGCCCGCCGAGACCCCGGGCCGCTGAGGGGAAAGCGGCGGCCCCGCCCGCGGCGGGAGAGAGGCGCTGCGGGGCCGCCCCGCCCCGGCCGCCCCCCGCCGTTCCCCCGCCGCCGGCGGACCGGCCCCGCGGTCCCGGAGCCGCACGCACCGCTCTTCCCGACGCCACCGGCGCCCAGCATCACTAGCTTGTACTCGCGGGACTGCCCCGGAGCGCCGCCGCCGCCGCCCGGGCGGGCTCCAGCATCCATCTCCTCAGCGCCGAAGAAGCCGCCGCCGCTGAAGAGGAGAGAAGAGCGTCAGCAGCGGCAGCCCCTCGCCCGGCCCTGCCCCGCCGCCACCCCCTGCCTCCTCACCCTCAGGCTCCTCCGCGCCGCAGCCGAGCGGGCCCAGGCGGCGACACCAAAATGGCGGCGGCTCCTCCGGCGCCAGCGGCCGCCCGCCCGCCGCGCGCCCGGCGCAGGCGCGGTCCCACGCCGCGGGCCTCGCCCCGCACCCGAACCGCGCGGAGAAGTCGAACCTCGCCCCAACAAAGCACCGCGAAGCGGAGTATTTATACATTTATTTATAAGGAAAGTACGGTTCCAATTATTTACAACACATAGCAAAGACGACGTTTGTACAAGCGAGCCAGCAAGGTCTTCCAGTGTGCAGCAGCGACACACGTCCCCATGTTTAAAACTGCTTCTCCATGTGGAAAGCTGGCCGGCTCCTCGTCGCAGTCCCAAGCGCTGCTGCTCTCCGTACAAAAGAGTTCTTTCTGCAACAGCCCGCCCCGCCGCGAAAAGCCCGTGTTGCAGTTCACGTCCGTAAAAATCCAAACCCACGCCCAGGTTCCACTCGCGCTTCAAGGCAGGAGCGAGGCCGCGCTGGCGTCCGGGCGCTGCGCGGCCCCGGCTGCTGCCTGCCTTTTCTTTGTTAAACCACCGTGAAACAGAAGGGGTAGAATCAAGTGAATGAGTTAAGGGATGGGGCGAAGCCCACGAGAAGGATTTCCGTCCGAAGGGCTGCAGAGGGGCGGCTGGCGAGGACTGGGCACCAGCGCTACAGCGCCGGGTCCTCCTGGGGATTAGCGGCAAGATGGAGCCCTCCAAAAAACTGAGCACCCCCCGCCCCGACATTTGGCTAGAACGAGAAGTTGTGGGGTTAGTAAAACCACATTTTAAAGAAAAAACAACCAATGCTGAGTTACAGGAGATGCTTAAAGTAAAAACAAGTGACGAGGTTTAGGCAATGGGATCCTCAAGTTTTTCAGAGCTACTGTGTATTCCTTTCCTTTGTTGAGAGTCCGAACATTGAAGCCGGGGTCACCATTAGCTCAACGGGACTGCAAGCACAGGCTGACAGCAGGAACACTCAATAAAATACAAACACCAGGTGCAGAAGGAAGTCAGCACGACTGACTCTTTCCATTTTTAAGTTATCCTGGAAAAATGGGAAACGCGGACTGACAGGCTTCCCTAGTTTCTCTTTACAGTACTTCCCCCGCTGTACAAGGGACTAGCCCTGTCAGAACACCATTTCAAATATTTTTTTTAATTGACAAATTCACTGCAGAAAGAAGGATTTTAAAAATAATGGAGCCCTTTCAAGGGGGAATACTGAACCTTTAGCTTCTGCAAATGTAAAAATGCGTATTTGCAAAGTTCATTTCGTAATATACATGCATTATTGCTAGAGGGGGAAAAAAAAAAAAAAGATGAATGAAAAATCTTCTGCAGCTTTTACGGTGCCATCCAAAATGGCATCTGTTGTTTAGCTCGCTGTTGTGAGGAAGGGTACTGGTATCCCAAACTCCATCCCTGTGAAAAAGTACTTGCGTTTTTATGGCCACCATGTTCCTCCTCTTCATCTGATGAATCTCCAGCATATGCCACTAATCCAAAGCCCTTTTCTGCAGTTTTCATCTTCTTAGCTTGATGATCTAGGAGGGGAAAACAAAACAATCCCCCCAGCCCCCAAGAAGGAAAAACAAAAATAAAAAGAGATAAAATGCCCCAAAACAAGTTAATAAAAAAAGATGTTAATTGTAAATTGTTAGTTGGACACCATTTTGAGGTCACAAGGCCAATGGTCATCCAAGGTCGAAGGCCACACGAAACAGCACCAGCAACAGCACATGTGATCCATCAGAACCATGTAAGAGAACAGAGAAAGAAGAAAGAAACACACAAAAAAGGTAAAGTTAGCAAACGGGTCTAAGTGATGGCAATTTCACCGTTAAAGAGATAAATATGTAAAGAAAAGTAGAAATTTTGTTCAAAAGAAAGCTAACAGAAGAGCAATCTCTGGGACCAATACTGCAGAAAAACTAAGGTTAAACAGACTAACATGATGTACCTGCAGACCTGAAAGGCACTAAACTACCCGGAGAGTTAAAAGGATTACATGTTTTACCAAATTGCAAATACTGGATGCATGACAGCCCTACAAAAGGACGAAATCTGGCAGCACTCCTGTTGTTTGCAGACAAGGCAGACATAACTCATGCCTGGAAATACACACCTGAACCATAACTCCCACTGCTACTCCTTAGTGCCTCTAGAGATAGCTGTTCGCAATGTAAAGCCAGAGATCTGTGTCGCAAAACAATCCTGTGAGATTCTGTGCCTTGGCTGACTGATGGGTCAAAAATACCTGTCTTTGGTCCTTAATTACACTCCCCTCGTTCATACAGATATTTATTAAAAGTTTTAAGAGAAGCGTCATGTGTCACATTGAAAATCACAGCGAACCTAAGTGATTTTAGAGCAGTGCAATACGACCCGCTTTTCACTTAACGGTGTAAAGAACAGCCAAAAAAAAAAAATATCACAGATTTAAATGAGCGTTAAGACCAGTGCAAACTCATTTGGGAAAGAAAACTTGATCTGCAAGTGTATTTGATTCATCGCACTCACCATGGTTGCCTGGTAAAGACCCCGCACCATTTCTTTCTTCAGATTCCGATTTCATCCCAGTGACAGGAAAAGCTGGCGGAGGCATCAACTGCCTATTTAAACCAATGCAAGCCCTTACTTTTTCTTCTTTAAAACAAGCAAGGAGTCAAAGGTAATAACAAATTCACAAACTCAGTCCTTGACCTGAGGAGTTTAACTTTGAATTGCCTGACTAACCTAGTGGCCTTCTACGATGGAGTAATGGCATCAGAGGATAAGGGAAGAGCAGCTGATGTCACCTACCTGGACTTCTGTAAGGCCTTCAATATGGTCCCCCCCAACATTCTTAATCAGAGAGAAACAGATTTGATGGATGGACTACTAGATGGCTAAGGAACTGGCTGGATGGCTGCATCCAAAGAGCTACAGTCAACGGCTCAATGTCCGAGTGCAAACCAGTAACAAGTGATGTCCCTCAAGGGTCTGTACTGGGACCAATACTATTTAACATCTTCATCAGTGACAGAGACAGTGGGATCGAGCGCACCCTCAGCAAGTTTGCAGATGACGGCAAGCTGAGTGGTGCAGCCGATACAGCAGAGGGAAGGGATGCCACCCAGGGGGACCTGGACAGGCTTGAGTGGGCCCATGCGAACCTCGTGAGGGTCAACAAGGCCAAGTGCAAGGTCCTGCACGTGGGTCAGAGCAATCCCCAGTATCAACACTGTCTGGGGGATGAATGGATTGAGAGCAGCCCTGCCGAGAAGGAATTGTGGATACTGGTGGATGAAAAATTGGACGCAAGCTGGCAACATGCACTTGCAGCCCAGAAAGCCAATCGTGTCCTGGGCTGCATAAAAAGAAGCGTGGCCAGCAGGTTCCCCCTCCACTCTGCTCTCTTGAGACCCCACCTGGAGCACTGCATCCAGCTCTGGGGTCCCCAGCACAAGACATGGACCTGTTGGAGTGGGGCCAGAGGAGGCCACAAAAATGCTCAGAGGGCTGGAGCACCTCTGCTACGAACAAAGGCTGAGAGAGCTGGGGTTGCTCAGCCTGGAGAAGAGAAGGCTGCGGGGAGACCTCATTGCAGCCTTCCAGTACTTAAAGGGGGCCTACAAGAAAGATGGGGAAAGACTTTTTGGCAAGGCCTGCTGCAACAGGACAAGGGGTGATGGTTTTAAACTAAAAGAGGGCAGATTTAGATTAGATATAAGGAAGAAATTATTTTCTGAATGGCGATGCCCCATCCCTGGAAGTGTTCAAGGTCAGGTGGGACGGGGCTCTGAGCAACCTGATCCAGTGGAAGATGTCCCTCCTCGCAGCAGAGGCGGTGGACCAGATGATCTTTAAAGGTCCCTTCCAACCCAAACCATGCTATGAAATAAAGTGCAAGCCTGACAGTTTTGTGGCTCAATACAGTGGAATGCATAAGGAAGAGTAGTGATGCCCGATGACTTCAAGTAGCTAGGCTGAATTTAGGACTACGTACAAGATGCAGAACACAGAAAACTTTACCAGTACCCTTGATGTATTTCATAAGGACTGGAAAACAAAAAGGGACTATCAAGTAAATCTTTCCCTGAAATTTCAGGCTGCAAAATTTCAAGTTTACAACTTTTCCAGATTTGTTTTAAAACTGGAATCATTTAAAGTCTAAGCGCTAACCTATTTCACAAGAATATCCTGTTATCTCAAGAAGCTGGCAAAATACCAGACCCAGACATAGTCAGAGCATACAGACTTAGGGAGGAGTGGAAATTAAGCTATTTTCATTACGTAGCATGAAAGGTAACCCTTGCATCCCTTCTCCTTTAAAAAAACAACCCAAAATTGGATTGGACATGAGAGGAAATTTTTTTCACACACACCCACCCACAACAAAACAAACCACCCCCCCAACCCCCAAGTCACAGAAGAGAACATGAAACACAGGTCGTCTCTGAAATAAGCCTTCCATCAGAATCAGAAAAGACCTGAACACGATTCTTGCATCACTCACCTGTCCCTCTCTCTCTCCTTTCCTGAGGAACTTGCTGGCTTCGACCCGGCTCCATCGATTTCACTCTGACTGGAGAAGCCTGTACCTAAATTAGTCATATGAATGGGTCCATGCTATGAGCAGAAAAACACACGGCATTAGCAAATCTACAACTACAACATAAGCTATAGCTCCTTAATGATAACGATAGGAAACCCAACTTTTCAGAGCATATTGCCAACTAGTAGAAGAAACCACTAATCGCCACTGTTAAACAAAATGCTTTCTCCTAAAAATACTGAGGGGAATGTAGTAAGAAACACGCCTGAGCACCAATATGGAAGACACCTCACCACCTACTCCACCTTTCCAGTAGTTCAGGACAGTACAGATAGCTGCTTAGTTCACGGATCGACTTACTACCTCCTCAGTCAGGTCATTCTGAATACTGTATAGACCTCGTGCCACAGTAAACTCTGCTCGAGATACTAATATTAGGTCTAACATATAGGCAGTTCCTTATTTTCTCTAGGCAAAGCTTTTATTAAGGGTTTCTGCCTGTGAGCAGGGGTGTATCATCACAGAAGGATTTGCAGAAACTCCCTTTTCTCACATACAAGTCTGAAGAACTCAAAATTTTAATAATCAACTGTTTAACATTTGCTCTCTAAAAAAAAAAAAAATAAAATCAATCTCTTAAAACTAGGCTTCTTGAAATCCTCTCAAGTGCAACCTGCAAGAAAGGTAAACGGGAAAATCTGGAAGTTATTACCACATTTCCCTCCTACCCCTCAAACAAGCCCACTCAAAAGACCCACCAAAAAAAAAATTCAAACAAACCCCCAAATAATCTCTCTTTAAACTAACCAGCAACACGCTCTTGTCATCTCTTTGACCTGAACGCACTGCTATTCTTCACAAAAGATCGAGGGTATGGAAAGCAAGCTGCCAATGAATCAAGTCAGTCACAGTTTAAGAACAGTGCATCCACTCAAAGAAACCAAAGCGTGGTCTCGATGTTTTGTAAGGATTGCTGCCATCTGCCAAAGGTCCTGCATGGCTGTTGTCAAATAAACTGTGCTAATAACAATCCCTCTCCAGCCAAGTTCCATTTTGGTGAATGAAGTAAAATTGCCGATTTTATTCCACCTGATATCCCAGCAGTCCTGACTCTCTCTCATCCGGTAGTTCCTCAGTGAAGCGTCTCTTTTGACCTTGGGGATGGGGTTGGACTTGTGGCTGCGTACCAGTCGGCACAGTTGTTTTTACTGGGGCAGCAGGAAGAAAAGGACCACTCAGTGGACTCTGGCATGCAGAAGTTGAAAACAAAACACAAGAAAAGTTGATAATATGCATATAAAGTATTAATTCAATGTACAGTTTCATTCATAGGAGCAGAACACACAACTAGTTTTGCTTTGCAGAACCTAAAAGAAACTAAAATCACGAAGATAAAACACGTATTTCATTTATAGAATGAAATCAAAGCACTCACTATCTGTACCTCAAACTCACTTGTACCTACATAGCTGTATCGCAGCCTGTGGTACCACTTTTCATAAACAAGTGACCGCCCTCTGCAAATATCCTTTATGTTAACGGGGAGTGTGATATGAAAAACGCAGTATGAAGCAGCCGTACCAACAATTTAGTTGCTAGACAGAAGCATCAGCAAAGCAATAACCAAAAAAAAAAGAATTATCCCTCTGGAACTACTTTCAGTATTTTATTGTTAGCAAAGAAACAGCTTCCTAAATTGACAACTACAGGGCGAATAATTAATCTGTGGCAGTACCTGGCCAGTGCTGGCTGGAGGCTGTACTTGGGATATTGGATACTGTGTCGGCACAGGCGGAACTCCTGTAGGTAGTGTTGTTAGGACTCCAGGTGCCAACGGCACTGCAGGGGGTACTATGCCTGGTACACCATACGGCGGCTGCACTGGTTGTTGAGGAGGGGGAACAACAGGATAACCGGACTGATAGCCATTGGAAGGGTAATAGGATGGCTGGGAAGGTACGCTGTTTATCGCGGCAGGCTGTGTGAAGCCTGGTGAGAGAAAGGGGAAAAAAGGGTCGTCTTCAATTCAGTTAGTCACAAAAAAAGCAAATGTAATTACCAAACGTAAAAGAAGCTGGACTCCTTTTCAACTGAAGGACTTAACACAAAGACTTCCACAGGTAAATAAATCCCACAAAACTAACAGTAAGTATAGCTCTGCAGAATGCAACTCCAAAGACTTCATTCTTGCTAACGTTTACCTGCTAAGGGTACTGCAGTGGTTATCTGATTCACAAATCGGGAGTATTCAGCATGAACCTACAAAAGATTAGACAATAAATGTCTATTTACTATATTAATCTTTTGCATGCAAAAGGCATCTTACCATGCATCCCCATAAAACCGTAAGGGGACTTTGATTACAGAACATACGATGCACAAAGACAGCAACAATCCCAACATAAACACTGAAAACAAAACCCCACAGACCAAAGCCACCACCAAAACCCCGCTGAACATCCTGCTAATCCTGCCGGTCTCTGTGACAGATTTGTGTACAATACAGGATAATCTTTCACAGGAAATACAGAGTGGCAAACTAATTACTTTAGTAGAGAGAAAAATACTCAAAGAATCTAAAAGCTTCCACATATTTTTCAAAAGAAACTTTGTAGTCCATACTCAATTATCAATACTATCAGAAAGACTGTCTCACAGGATTTTACTCTGGTTGCATTCGTATAAGAAAAGCTGAGAAATTAATTTTCTATGTGTGCATGTGAAAGATTTTTCTAAAATTTTTTTTGGTACCACAATCACTGTAGGAAAGATAAAGCAGACAGCGTAGCTCTGGACAACTTTTAAAGCTAAAGCAAGGGAAGCTACAGCAATCAGAAAAAAGGAGGACTCCTTTATGTTTGCATACAGTCAGACAACTTCCACCCCCCATTCTGCTCAGGAAGCATTTGCAATTTTTTCCCCAAAATTCCACTACTACAGCTCCATCCTGAGAAATTTTATTCACTGTACAAAAATCAGACAGCAGTACTTAGAAGGAAAAACCTATTAGCAAGTCAGAACACATGGACAGTTTTGCTGAGAGCATAAAAAAAAAAATCATTAGCCAGGCACACGCTAAAGCTACGACAGGCTCTGAAATCTATTTTAAGAGCTACTCACGGTTTGCAATAGATTCTCACACAGCTTTTTAGCAGCTGCCAAACCTTCTGGCTTTGGGTGACTGAAAACATATACAAAAAAAACCCTCATAAGGACAAATGTTTCCACCAAATTTGGGAGCTACTTCTTCCATTAGCAACCTGCTGTCAGATCTTATCCCTTTAATGAGCGATCAGTCGCCTCAACAGGACTCTAGCAGCTCTGCAGCTATTTAGCACAATTGTGAACAAAAGCAATGAGTATTTATTTTCTACATGAAAATTCAGGTTAGTTTAAATACTGCGAGAAATGAGCACAGAACACTGACTTGATCGGTCAGTGCATTTTGTATTCTTCCCTTAAAGCTCAACATCACAACCCAAGCCCCAAAAGAACACAGCTTTACTGTGTTCCCGATAAAAGCAGTATCTTATGGTTGAATATCGCTTTATACCGTATCATCATATGGTTGATATCTTTATCACGTTAGAGAGATCTCTATTAAAATGTCAGGTTCAAAAACTATTTCATTTGCATTAAGTCAGTCAGAATTAAGAATTCCCCAAACGGATTAAACATTAACCTACATTCACAACTGGTCACTAGGATTTTTATTTATTTATTTTTTTTAAAAAACCCTCATACCTGATGTAGATGTACATGGGTTCAAAAGCTTCTCTGCCGGATGCCGGTTCTATGCAACCTGAGCCTTTCCCACGAAGAAAGACTTTGGCACCCGTTTCGATTTGAATGTGCTGCAAGTAGGAGCAACCAGGCCCTTCCACCTTCTCCTTCACATTAAATGTAGGTACAGCATGTTCCAGACCAACAAATAACTTGTCCTGAACATAATGCATCTGTGAATGTAACAGTAAAAGGTTATTATTGCACTCCAGGAATTAGGATGTTCATTTTGCTGGAGGCCAGAAATCTTATTTCTATGACAGTCAGAACAGTTAAGTGTCGGATGGCACAGTCAGCCCTTTGCTGTTCTGGAAGTAGGACTGCTCTCTCCATCCCTTTTCTTTTAGGAGGCTACTGTCATCTGAGTCTCACTCTTCAGACTCAGTCCGATTAGTCCTCCAGTTTTCACAACACGCCAGGGTTTTTTTTTTATTTTTGGGGTGTTTTTTTGTTTTGTTTTGGGTTTTTTTGGGGGTTTTCTTTCTTTTTTTTTTAAATAAATAGCACATTACATGCATACTTTGTAATACGCAAATCTTATTCAAGGAAAGGCACATAAATTAATTACTCACCCCTGACTGGAATGGAGGTTTTTGGCCAACTGCTGGAGATAACTGAGTGATAGGGGCTGGCTGGTGATAGACAGTAACCGTAGCTCCGTTGAACGTCGGACTAGAACCCGTGGCTGCTTTCACTACTCCGTTAGTTATTATCTCTTTAATTCGGTTAACAGCTCCTAGTTGACAGAATATGAAATTCATTTCTATTTCAGCCCCTGTCAACTGCCCAGATTAACCAAACTGTGAAACGACTAGGGTATTTTCCCATATTCTGACAGCAGATCTACAGGCAAAAAGACTGCATCTGACAGTGGGGCCCAATGTTAGCAGCCTGGGATTGGATCACAAAGGATGGCAACGAGCAGCAGGATTCTTTCTCCGCTCCTACCCTGATAAAGCTGAGGCTAATGTATGCAGGTGGGTAGTTTTAGCCCACACATTTTAGCAAATGCTAGAAACACTTACATTAACCCTGCAGAGAATTTACATCTGCATGAATGAGCAAACTAACATGTGAAAAATGGTTTACTGGCTATGGAAGTCCCAGTAGATTCAAGCGGGCAGCTTCAAGTTTCAAGAGACAACTGAGGGCAAGCCCATGAACTGATACACAGAACAAATGAACTCCTGAACAGTTCATAGCTTTCCTTTTTTTTCCAGCAGGCACAGGCCAGACAGGAGTTCTTTGTGCTTCTAATGGAAATGTAGCTATTTCACAAAAAATGTTCATACTTGTCTACTAAAGGGAAGGTCTCCCTGTCACACACCTGTTGTGAAGGGATCTCAGCGCGTTATCCGTGGGCAAACTTATACATAAGAGCTGTTCCTGCCTAGGAACCCTACCCACTCCCCGCACCTTCCTTGTAGTCTATCAAAAGTTTTTGTTTCATGACTTACAGGATGCACTACACAGCACTTTAGGTAGTTTTGAGCAGAGACCTTAAGATCAACATTTAAATGGGGTCTGTTATCAGCACTGAGATATTTATAGTACAAACCCGTACCGATCCTAACAAAGCCCCTTAGTAAAACCCCTTTATCAGAAACAACGAGAGAAAAAGCAGAATGCTTTGTACACTTACTGTCAACCAATTCCCGTGTCTGACCCTGGACATGGAGATACAAAGGACGATCTCTGGAAAGGAAATGTCAAATATTCCATTAAACCCACACAGAACATACAATAATGGATTCAATCTAATTATATTACAGTCACCTAGACATAAAGTCCTCCATAAAGATTTGAAATACTCTTCAAATAAGGACATAAATACATATGCATTGAATATCACAGCGTTCAGTAAACAAAGCTTTGCACTGAAAACTAAAAAGATTCAGAAGTTATTTACATGACAACTTATTAAAGTTATACCACTGAAAACTTCAATTTGCTTGTCCACATGAAAGGTTAACTAACTCAAAGCACCGAGTCTATGAAATATTAGCTTTCTTTGTAATTGGAAAGTTGCCCATTCTCGGCATAATGCACAAGAGACCAGTACAGCGTTCCATCGGAAGAAGTTCAGCACAGTCTAATCTGTCACATTTGTGGTTTGTTTGTTGGGTTTTTTTTTTTTTAATTTCACCCTGTCGATATTAAGCAGGTCGGAAAGCAGCTATGCAGTCCCTACTGTCATAACAGTAAACGCATTCAAAACACTCAATAGGCAGTTCGCTCTGGCACCCAAATGTGACACTGCTCATCAAAAACAAAACAAACACCCCACCACTTAGCCACCCGATGAGAAAAAAAAGCAGAAACCCCCAAAAAGAAATACAAACCCGGGTCCCACTTTTGCTTTCTCTTCTGCAGTCATGAATCTCCCTCGAGTAGAGACAGCTGCTCCACTCAGTCGGCTTATCTACAAACAATTTAAAAAACCCAGTGACAAATTTACCAATAATAAACAAAGCACACACAAAAAACCCAAAGTGATTTAAGCTACCTTGTGTATAAAAAGACCAGAAGTCTACTAATAAAGCAGTAAGAGAATGAATGGTGCCTGCTAAAGGATACCGCTATGCTACCTTACCTCATCATACGACATTTTATTGAACAAATCAATAACTACTAACCAAAGTGTCTTAGGAAACATGAGTTTTGTAAAA
This sequence comes from Theristicus caerulescens, assembly GCA_020745775.1. Taxonomy (NCBI): domain Eukaryota; kingdom Metazoa; phylum Chordata; class Aves; order Pelecaniformes; family Threskiornithidae; genus Theristicus; species Theristicus caerulescens. The sequence continues at coordinate 533,345 of CM036581.1, forward strand.
ACAGGGAACAACCGCTGAATATAGTTTATTGCAAGCTCTTTTAGCCTTACAGAGGCACAAACGTGCTGCCAAGCCTAACAGATCAGACGCAGATCCTGAACGTACCTCATCCTGAGTCTGTCCTCTCGTCAGCAGGTTTCTGCACGTGAGGGGGACATCATTGATTTCCACCTCTGCCACCACAAGGTCATCTTTGCTTTTACTTGTAGCCGGACCTTTTCCCAGAGCCTGCAGCTTCAAAGACAGCCATTGCAAAAGATCAGCGGTTGGGAAGCAGAGATAAGTGATGTAACAGACAAATTGACCCTGGTACTCTAGAGGTGAATATCCTTTTCATTCTCCCCTTTCAGCTGTCCAACCCCAAAGCTTTACAAATATTAGCAGAAAGCACATCTACTACTTAATAATCTACCTCTTCACAACCTTGAGCCCTAATAAAAATACTAGTTTTATCTTCAGCACATTTTAATATAATAAGTAATTACTGTTTCTGTTCTATAAATGGAGAAACAGATACAGAACTAAGCAGTAAAGTTGCTCAAACGGAAACCAAGGCATCTTACACTTGAACTGGCACCTCTGACAGAAATCTGTGAGACTAATAAAACATGTAATTCATACTTCTCTCCTCCCCTTACACAGACATGGAATTTAGAACTTCAGTTCAAGACCTAAACTCATCCACACTATGACTGCACTTCTGCCCCCCCGCTTCTTTTTTTAAAACAAGGGCATAATATTTCAGTGCCAGTACCTAAGTGCTAAGAAGGAAAAAGCCACAGAGCCACAAACAGATTCAGGAGATATGGCAGAAGAGTTGGAGTTACAACAAAGACCTTTCCACGTAGAGAGAGTTAGGTAGTACATCCTTCTCAAAATTCTGAAATGCTTTTGAGGACATAAACATAAAACAAGACTCTATAAAAAGAGAACCTTCCAGTAACATCCAAAAGATCTCTCTCCACTCTCAGGAAAACCACGTGAAGCATGGCACCTGCACGACAGCCAGAAGGCAGCTATAAAGGGGCGTAAGTCTTTGTACGTGCATTCTATATCTCCATTCCTTCCACACGTTTTTAAAAAAAAACGTACATTCATTAGCATGCAGGCTCCTTAGTTTCCATCCGCTCACAATCTGAAGTGCCATCAGAGTTAATTACTCTGGAAATGTAATTACTGAACATTTCCTAACAAAAGCAACATATTTAACAAAAAAATAATCCCATTAGCAAATTAATTAATTGGTTAAGTGGTTCCCACAGCAATACAATGTCACAGGGTGCCAGAATGCCACCAGAGCTTATGGAAGAAACATAAGATAGAAGAATGAGACATCACAGTGTCTTCCAATTTTTAGGTGCCTCAAACTGCCAGTCAGCGAACAGACTGTACTTCCATCTGGTACAACGGCAGAGGCTACCTGAAACCAAGCCACGCGTTCTTCAACGCTGAAAAGTTCACATCCTCGGGTGGATCCTAAGTACTGAGAAGCAGACACCATCGTGCAGCAAACTGTGTGTAAAACCACCTAGGATTGCTGATCGCAATGATCAAAGAAACACTCGCTACTAAACCTCACGTATTAAAAAGGTTGTAACGATCATTTCAGATACAGAACCTAGAGACCCAATTACGGTGAATACATGGCAGGGCACATTTGCTGCTCTTTCTTAAATTACCCGTGAATAAGTCCAATGACAACATGAGTACTCGTTTTGATGCTGCCTCACAAGGCAAACCCTTACAACATAACTGGCAGTCCCACCAAGACTACGCGTGTGAAAAAGAAGATACAATACACCGTGAAAACATGCTCATCCTCTATATTTGAACAAGTTCGGAAGAAAACATGAAACAGCCTTCTAAACTTGGCTCTAGCATAGGCTGATAACGTGCAGAAAAGCAAGACTGTTACTGAAATTGGAAAACAGGCTTTAAGTTACCCTTGCTCTAGAATAGAAAAGTTCAGTTGGAAGGGACCTACAACGATCATCTAGTCCAACTGCCTGACCGCTTCAGGGCTGACCAAGGCTCAGCTCAGGGCTGACCAGAAGCTGACCAAGTGGTTTAGAACTCGGACATGCAGCTCCTACTGAACTTCTTGAAGCATGAAAATAACTTGGTGTCACATTTTACACTGGGTGTCTTATACAGCAGTTTTTACATCAGCTGTCCTACTTGGAAAACACTTCAGAAAGAAGTTTATCACCTTCCTACAGATCACTTTGGTTAAGCCTTACGGAAGAGCAGCAGGTCTGACCTTACAGCTACGCCACTGTTTCCTGTTATTCTGAAAAAAAATTTTAAAAAAAGGTTTTCCGATTGTTTTTTGTTATATCCTACTTTACCAAGCAATCCTCCATCATTCCCCGTCTCACTGAGAGCTATCCCAAACAACGACGGCCGCGGGGCTCCAGAAAACAGGCGTGACACCCACCTCGCCCCCCACCGCCGCCCCTCCGAGCACCCACCTTGTCCGCCGTGCTGGCCGCCGGCTTCAGCTTCCCTTTGGCCATTAACATCGCGTTGATCTTCGCCGCCACGGCCGCGGCCGCATCCAGCGCTCCCGAGGGGGCTGCGGAGCTCTCGGAGCCCGCCACAGCGGAGCCGCCATCGCCGCCGCCGGGAAAGGGGCGCCCGGGCAGCGGCGCCGTGCCGGGGAGAAGGAAGGCGGGGGCCGGGCCGGGCTGGTCCCACTTACTGCGGCGCCTGGAGAGGAGAGAGGCCTCAGCGCCGGCCCCGGCCGCCTCCCGCCCCGCGGGAGCTCCAGCGCCAGCCGCGCCTCGGAACCGCCGCGGCCCTTCCCCAGCGGCGCCCGAGGACCCGCCGCGCCCGCGGCCCAGCCTCACCCGCCCGCGGTCCCGGCGTCGCGCTGCCCTCCGCCACCCGCTGACATGGCTCCGGCCCGGCTCCGCCGCCTCCGCGCCAGCCGCAGCGTCATTTCCGGCCTCGAGGCCGCCTCGAAACGCCCCTTCCGGGCGTCGCCACAGAGACGGCGCGGCCGCGGGCGGCGGCCCCGGGGGCGGGCACCGGCACCGGTCAGGCGGGGCGCGGTGCCGGCCCCCGCTCCCCCAGCGCACGGCCCGCGGCTGCCGCCGGGAAACCGGCCGCCACCGCGCAGCACGGCGGCAGGGGCGGGGCGGGGCTGCCGGCGGTGACGTCGGGGGGGGCGGTGGCTGCGGCCGAGCACGCGCGCTCCGGGCGCTGCAGGCAGGGAGCTCGCGCATGCGCACTGCCACGCGCGCGGGGGTGTCTGTCTGTCTGTCTGTCTGTCTGTGTCTGTGTGACTCATACGCACTGCGCCCGCCGCCTTGGCGCCCGTCGCGCCGCGCGCTGCCCCGCCGCCGTTGAGGGGAGGAGCAGCTCCCGCCATCTTGAGCCCAACGGCCGCTGCGCTCTCCCCTCCTACCCCCAGCTCCCGGGCCCCAAGCCGCCCCCGGGCCGCTGCCGCGGTTTCAGCCCAGCCAGCAACTAAGCACCGCACAGCCCCTCGCTCAGCTCCCCGCCCCCCGCGGCGGGACGGGGGAGAGAATCGTGAATCGTTGGTAAAAAGGAAAAGGTTGGAAAAGACCTCCAAGATCATCGAGTCCAACCGCCAACCTAGCACTGCCAAATCGGAAGAGTAAAAGTGAGAAAACTCGTGAGTTGAGAGAAGTACAGTTTAATAATTGAAATAAAGTAAAATAGTAGTAGTAGTAGTAGTAATAATAATATACAAAGTAAGTGATGCAGGATGCCATTGTGCACCACGCACTAACCGATGCCCTGCCTGTCCTGGAGCAGCGGTTCCCCCTGCTTTTGGCCGTCTCCCCCCAGTTTATACACTGGGAATGACATCATACGGTACGGAGTAGCCCTTGGGCCAGCCTGGGCCAGCTGTCCCGGCTGTGCCCCCTCCCAGCCTCTTGTGCACCGGGCAGAGCTTGGGAAGCTGAAAAGGCCTGGACCCGTGTAAGCGCTGCTGAGCAACAACTGAAACATCGGCGTGTTATCAACATTATTCTCATACTAAATCCAAAATGCAGCACTATGCCAGCTACTAGGAAGAAAATTAACTCTATCCCAGCCGAAACCAGGACACTCGCCCCTGGGCAGGTGTCAAGGGCTCTTACGGAGCTGGCATTGTCCCGACATTGCCGTTATACCGCCATCTTCTGGCTTGGACACCCAGCCTCCGACAGGCTGCACGCACGCAGACCACAGGGCGCCTGCGCGGAGACCAGGGCGCGAAAAGCAGAAACAGACTGCATGCATGCAGACCCGCAGACAAACACCACAGGGCGCCTGCGCAGAGGCAAGGGCGCGAAAAGCCGAAGCACGGACTGCACGTACACAGGCACGTTCTGCGCCTGCGCACGGCCCTATAAAAGGACCGCGCACACCTTTTGAGGCGTGGCTGCTGCTCCTGCTCCCCCTCCTACCTGGTGCACCCCTCGGAACCTGCTCCTGCGGACGCTTTGACACCTGGACACAGAGGCTGGACAAAGAGACTCTGTCGACTGGACGCTGTCGGACTCGGAATGGTGATAGCCAGTTCCCCCACGTGGCCCTCTCCTCACCCGCCTGAGCACGCCTTCTCTCCCTCTTGCTCTTTTCCCCCCTCTCCCTTTTTCTCTCTCTCCATTTTCCCCCACTGCCTCCCTATGTGGTTCCTCACTCCTTCATCCGCTGAAATAAAGTTAAAAGGTTGTACGGCATCTGACCCTATTCCGTGTCTTAATCTCGTCCTTGGGATCATATCGAAACCTCCCCCGATGTTGGATCGGGACATTTTTAATTGGCGTTGTCGGCAGGATCCCCTGAGACGAGAGTGCCGTGCTCCCTTGTTGTGGTGTGCAGTGTGATTGTGTGTGGATGAGACGTACGAGCAAGTACGAAGCGAGTGCGGAGTTCTGATCCGCGGTTCTGCTCTCCCGCGAGGGAAGCAGCCGGAGACGAACGAAGCGTGAGGACGGAGTGAATGTTGGTTCTTATTTGTTGAAAATTTATGTATTAGTGTACGTTTTGGCCTCCTGAGAGCGTATAGGGGGAACGTGGACTTTAAGGCGGGACCCTCTCAGGACGACACCCCCCTTTGTAGGAATTTTTTGGGTATTAGCACACGGTTTGGCCTCCTGAGAGCGTATAGGGGAAACTTGGATACCGAAGTGTGACCCTCTCAGGACGATATCCCCTCTGTAGGCGATGGCCGCCCAGAAGGCAGCTGATGTTTGTGATTATGTGCTTTCGCGGGATGAAGGGACAGACAAATTGTTGGACCTTTTGGAGGCGCACCGGTCTCGCCCCTCGCCCCAGGGACAAGACTGGGCAAGGGAACGCTGGTTTCAATTACAGAGTGTGGTGGATAGAATAAAGATACTGCAGAAGGAAGCTAAGGTTGAGAAGGGGAAGGGAAAGGCGATAATTTGTGCGGTATTAGGAGTGAGTTTGGCCGCTGCGGCGGAGGAGAAAAAGCAGAAGTTGTGTCGGATGGATACGGTGGTGAACTCCCTGCAGGTGGTAATAAAAACTCTGCAGGAGCGGTTGGAGGAGGAAAGGCGCCAGAATGCGATACTAAAAAATGAGTTGAGAAATCAGCTTTTAAGGGAAGCGGATACATCGTCGGGGGTAGAAACAACGCTGGCGGAGAAGGGGACACGGCAGCTCTACCCCCAGGGGGGTTTACAAAGAGCCTAAGAAACCGCAGAGAGCCCCCCCACATGTATCCGCTGGTCAAGACGGAGTATGTGTATGAGGACGAGGGTGATGATCGTCCCCAAGTTATTACTAAGGAGGTCCCGTTTACCGCAACCGAATTAGCAAAGCTGAGAAAAGATTTTGCAAGGAACACGAAGGAATCGGAGACCGAGTACGTGTGGAGAGTGTCGCTGTCGGGGGGGGATGGGATCTTGCTGTCAGAGAAGGAGGCAGAAGGTTATTGGGGTCCGGGTGTGTTTTTAACTACGGGTGATCGCCGAGCCCCATGGTCGCTGACTCAGAGCCGTGTGTTGGGCTGGAGGGTTGGGTCTTCTGAAGAGAGGAGACCCCTTGGCTATAACGGGCACGGTAGATCAATTAGTGGAGAGCGTGCAAAAGGCGGCTTGCCTCCAGATGATGTATGACCGGGAGCTCAAGCCCAGCCTGGGCTCCCCCATGTTAATGCCTGTAGACCCAGAGAGAATGACCCCCCTGATACAGGGACTTCCTGACCCCCTGAAACCCATAGGGATCCAATTGCAAGGGAGAATTTATAACACCCCCAGAGAAGAGAGGATCACAGCTGCTTCGGAGGGGATAACGACCCCTGATCACCGGCGGCCGGGGAAAAAAGTATGGACATGGGGGGAGGTAGCTCAGGAGTTAATCGATTTCGGGAGGAAATACGGCCCTGTTGGTGGATCCTCCCAAAGAACCGAGACCAGAGTTGTACGGGCGGCAGAACGAGTCAGTGGGCGGCAGTCTCCCCTTGGGAGGGGCCAGGTCTCGCACCGACAGGGACTGTGGCAGCTGGGGCTTCAGGAGGGCGTCCCCGAGATTTAATGGACGGGCTCCCAACCAAAAAGTTAGAGCAGCTCGTGCGGAGGTGGTCAGAGCAAGGCTTCCCTTTGAGGCCAACTCCTAGCCCCCCCATTCCTGATAAATTTCATGGGGAACTGGCTTTCAAGGGGAAGCTGGCCCGGGAAGAGAAGGTGGCGGCAAACTAAAACCTCCGCCCCTGAGGGTGAGGGGGAGGGCGGAGGATGGATGTTTTTAAGACAATTCACCTGCAATGCAAAGGGAGACTTGCTCCTCATGGTAGCGGTAGGGCCAAGGAAAAGATCGGTAACCTTTTTGATCGACATGGGGGTGCAAATTACAGCACTGAGGCGGGCTGAAGCAGAGCGATGCGGGATCTCGATCCCCTCTAAAAATCTGATTGTTTTAAATGCCCTGGGAAAGACACAAGCGGTACCTATGACCCCAGTGTCACTATGCTTACCAGGGGAGGACGGCCCCGTGACCACTATGGTGGCCATAGGATCTTTTCAGATGAACCTCTTAGGCATAGACGTTTTAAAGGGTAGACAGTGGCGTGACACCCGGGAGAATTCGTGGTCTTTCGGCATCCCCCAAATCAGGCAGTTAGCCGAAGCCCCTGGCGTGGAGGTGCGGCTGCTGCAAACGGCGCCTACCCTCCCCCCTTTTCTTGGGAGTTCTGAAAAATCAATTTGCCATTGTTGCCCAGGCCCATTGCCTTTCCCAATTCGGCCCATTTCTGGTTTAGGGGTGTTTTTGGGATTAGTCTGGAGGCAAAGATCGCACTGTTGAGTCACTTGTTTCACAGTGGTGTATAAATTTCTAGCTACGATTTCTCTTATTAGGTGTTTATATAGGGCTTCTGCCCCCCAATGCCTCTTCCTATGTTCTTCCCTTATCACAAACCATGTTAGATAAGAGGGAATGATTAGTTTCCCTTGTGGGGTGAGAGCCACCCTTCTTTATCTGTGATAAGCTTCTGATCTTCCTTAGTATATTCTGGCTTACCTTCTAGGGAGATTCACCCGTCAGGGACTAAAGCCCCTTCTGCTTTTACCTTTATTTTGGCTGCCTGTTTTGCCTCTCTGTCCGCCAGCTCATCTCCTTTTTCCAGCTCCGAGTTCACTTTCTGGTGTGCCTTAACGTGCATAACTGCCACTTTTTCAGGGAGCTGGACTGCCTCCAGCAGTTTCAGGTTGTGAGTTCAATAGTCCTCTCTCCTTCCAGATTGCCCCATGCGCATGTACAACTCCAAAGGCATATTTCGAGTCTGTGTAGATACTTCCTGGCTGGTGGTAATGGCATATCTGGCATGCCTTTTACTGTTTAGGATGTAACCGCTTCCATCCGTAAACCAATCTTCCGTGTTTTCCGTAGGATTGTCTCTTAAGTCCGGATGGCTCGAATATGTTGCTTCGATAGTCTCCAGTCATGATGCACTGGTTCTCCTGTGTTTCCACTAAGGAAAGAGGCTGGATTGGCAATGTTAGTGACTATAATTTCCACATCATCTTGTTCCACTATTATAGCCTGATATTTCAAGAATCTTTGTGGGGAAAGCCAGTGTCTGCCTTTTGTTTCCAGCACTGCAGATACTGTATGGGACACCAGCACAGTCATTTTCTGGCCTAGGGTGATGGGCCCAGATCTTGTGCTAATATCCCCAAGGCAATCCCCTGCTTCTCATGGGAGAAAAGGAAAAGCAGTTTACTCGCGTCGGGGAGTCCTAAGGCTGGGGCTGACATCAGAGCCTTCTTTAACAGCTCAAAGGCCTGTATAGTCTCTTTGTTCCATTTAAGGCATTTTGTTCCTATAGGGGTTTAACAAGCAGTCCATAATTGATATATCTTGGAGTCTGGCGTATTGTTTCTTTCCAGGCCTGTCCCAAAGTTCTTTGTCCAGCACTGATTTCATAACCCAAATAAAGCACTTTGCGCTGCATTATTTGGGCTGCCTTCTGGGATACCTGGTAACCTTGCAGCCCCAAAAATTTAGCAGACTCACCGTCCAGATCATACAAGCGTCCTTTGTCTTAGCGGCAATTAGGATAACAGTTGCCCCTCCTCAGGCAGGGCTTCCCAGGCTTCTAGATCTTTTGCAAGTTGATTACTGAATATAGTAGGGCTGTTTTTAAACCGTTGTGGCAACACCGGCCAAGTAAGCTGAGTCTCACGCCCGCTTTTAGGATTTTCCCATTCAAACACAAATATTTTCTGGCTGGTCTCATGGAGAGGGAGGCAAAAGAAGGCATCCTTCAGGTCTAAAACAGTAAACCAGGTTAGTTCAGGTGTCACTACAGTTAGTGTTAAAATCTGCTTTTCCCGGCACATCAATGGCCCATACCCCGGGGTATACCTGGTCCATGATTTCTTCGCTGATTCCTCCCTCTGTGGGAACACTAGCTAGGGATAAACTCATTATTTGGATATACTGTTGATCATTTACCTCCAGAGTAATCTCTCCCTTTTCAAATTTAATTATTGCGCCTAATTGTTCCAATAAATCTCTCCCTAAAAGTGCCTTCGGGGAGTTGGGCATGTACAAGAATCTATGGATGCCCCATTGCTTCCCCAATTTATATCTCAGAGGTTCACAAAAATATGCCTTTTCACTTTGGCCAGTTGCTCCTTTTACCATAATATAGTCATTTCCCAGGGGTATCAAAGCTTGGTTAATATGTTGCCCCTGTGTCAACCAGGAATTCTACCTTCCTTTGTTCCTTCCCCAGCTTCATTATAACCAGCGGATCCGCTAGGGTAGATTTCCCCGGTTCTTGTCAGTCTCCCTTCACATGAGCCACTATTTTTCCACGCTGGTTATTTCGTCCTTGCTCTTTGTTCCTCGGACATTCCTTTTTCCAATGACCAAATCTCTTACACAACGCTCACTGATCCCTACCCAGTCGGGGCGGTTCTCGTCCCGGTCCTCTTTCTTCTTCTTCCCTCATGACCGCCACCACCTTTCTCTGTCTGTAACCTTCCTCTCTGTTACTGAACACTCTCCACGCCTCATCCAACAGTACTTCCAAGTTTCTACTTTCTGTAGGGCGCAGCTTTTGAAGTTTGCGCCTAATATCCCCTGTAGACTGGCCCAGGAACAAAGATACTAATTGTTGTATTCCTACCTCCGACCCAGGATCCAGCGGTGTGTTGCGGCGCATTACGTCCCTTAGTTGATCCAAGAATTTGGATGGTGACTCGGAAGGACCTTGTCTGATCGCATATAATGCTGACCAGTTTATAGTCTTGGGAATGGCTCTCTCCGTTCCTTTTGAGATCCACCCCTGATATGCCCTTAATTTGTCCATATGCACGGATTTGTTTGGGTCCCATTTTGGGTCTTGAAAAGGGAGGTACTCTTTAACGTCTCCTCCCGTAATTTTATAATGATCCTCAGCCAAATCTCCTGCAGCCTTTAAAATCAGTTGTTTTTCTGTTTCAGTCATATAGTCTAACAATAGTTGTACGTCATTCCAATCAGGGTTGTGTTGTTTTATAATGAACTGAAAATGCCTGGTTACACTTACCGGATCACTCCTGTAATTTTTGGCGACTCTTTCCCATGCCTCTAAATCGGTAGTGGAAAAAGGTGCCTTAATTAGCATCGTCCCGCCATCAGTCCCTACTGCTTCTCGAAGAGGGGCTTGTAAGGCTGTTAAGGTGGACGTTTTTCTGGTGCGGGAAGATACAGGGCTCTCCGAGGGGGTGTAGGTTCTGTCCAAGTCTGCATCCGGTTCCTGTGATCGAGGGGGAGGCTTAAGCAAATCAGTTAAATCTTGTTCTGGTGCTTGGTGAATTTTATTTATTCTAGTACACCTTTGTCCAATACTGCATGTCGAACAACACGGCCTCAGTTTACCTTTAGACTCTTTATTATTTTCCCGCTCGAGGGTGAGTACCATAGGGTCCTGTGGTGGCACCATTCCACAGGCCCTCTGCCACTCCAGATGATTTCGGAGGGTGAAAAACATATCTGCATAGGACACTTCATCCCATTTCCCTTCCCTCCTTAAAAACAACATTAGTTGCAGGAGAGTGTTATAATCCAGTGTCCCATAAAGTGGCCATTTAGCTCCGTTCTCGAGTTTATAGAGTGGCCACCATTGGTTGCAGTACTTACTCTCTGTGCCCCCGGTCCCAGCAATGTCTTTCCAATGTGCCAGGATACACCCAAGGGGGATTTTTCTTCAGGATTTCTTTATTCTGTGCATTACCTATTCTCTAATTCCCTATTTCTATATTCTAGATGGTTTCCTGTTAGGTTTTATGCATTGGTTTTAATTTCCATGTGCAAACTTTACTATTTTGGATTTTTGATGGACTCTCCTGTATTCCCTTAGTATCTCAACAGTTAGTTCCGCAGTTTACACTTTGCCATTTAGAGGGTTACAAAATTACTGGTTTACGTCCATACAACCTTTTTTTTTGCTCAAGCAGGGCCACCTCTTTTTTTCCCGAGTAAAACGGTGATGCCTACAGTCACAAAGGACATCCCGTTTTCCTCTCCAGTTCAGTACTGAGTATTGCAACCACGACACAGATTATGACTTCATCTCTGGGCATTGCTGATGGAATTGTAGACTTTCTTTGAAGAATTAAAGATCAGTTTCAGATCAGTCTGAAAATCCTGTATGTGGTGTCTGTTTGATGCTCAAATTTATCCCATTCCTGAAGGAAAAAGCGGGGAAGAAGTCAGTTGGGGCCTTGCCACGTCACGGGTGGCAGCAGGAGCTGGCCCTGCCCCGTGACTGATGAATGCTGGCCCAGTAATGACTCTCCAGGTGTCCCAAGGGAAGGGGACCATTGTGGCACCAAGTGCTGTGCCAGGCTCCTGCGGAGGGGTCATTTCTCTGCATTAACTAATTAGCAATCGCTTTGTTCTTTGCACTCCTAACTGGGGTTCCTGCAATCTTTCTCCAGGATCCACCAGTCGAAGCTTCTCTCCTGGCACCGAACTAGAGGCTCAGCGAGCTGGCGACCATCGGAGCCCTGCCAGGCGTGTTCTGCAGATGGCTGCTCCAGGGAGCCCCCGCGTCCCCCTGTCACCAGACAGGGTCAGCCCTCAGGAACTGCAGCGCCAGGTGCCTCCTGGGGAAGGGTCGGATCCTGGCGGCTGGGCATCGAGCAGGGCGTCCCTCCACCACCCGCTGCTCACACACACACTTCAGCTACAGCTCTTGGGCTCGGGAAGCACCTTTAGCTTGCGTATACACTCTTTATTTAAAACGTTTATTTTATCCAGAAGCGGGGCCCAGATCCCCTGAGCTGACCGAGGGATCGCAAAGCTGTGCACACATCTCCTGCTGCTTGGAGAAGAGCTTCAGGTGGAGTTGGTCTTCTGGAAGGCAGCGTCTCCCTCCAGAGGCCAAGTGTCCCGGCTCGCTGAGGAGCTAGCTGCAGTCGGGGCTTTAGATGCCACGGTAGGCGGGCTTGGTCGGATGAACATAGCTGAACAAGGCGTGGGCCCTGTCATGCCGCTTTTCAGGAAAGTAAAGGCATAGCTTGTCCAGGAGGTGACCAGGCCAGAAGTTATTGTCGCTTGACTTTTGCATCTTATTCCTCTGAAGATGCCTGGGAAAAAAAGGGGGTGGAAAAAAGGGAAGAAGACAAAAAGAACCATGAGAGAGAATAGCATGCTTTACAGAAATGAAATTCTGGGCAGTTTCACTGCTTCTCTTCGTAAGGGCAAAAGTGAGCCTGACAAGAACCAGCTCTCCGGGCTTCCAGGCCCCGGGAAGCTCTGCCAGACCTGGGCAGACCATGTCGGTCCTTATCAGACACGACTGACGCTGGAAATGCCAGCTTGTGAAGCTATCTGAAGAGCTGGTACGTTGCCCATCACTGTAGTATCTAAACCCTTCAGCTGAGCTAAACAAAGACGATCGTGCTCTGCTTTGCAATGATTTTTTCTCTCCAAAAGCTTCTCCAGCCATCCAAAGCTCGGCTCTTCAGGCCTGTCTGTCTTCCACAAGAACGAACGTTCTGGGAGGGGATTGCAGACAAGCGTTGCGTCGGTCTGAGGAGAGGTTTTGTCGCCTCTGTGGTTCAGAGCACGTCCCAGCTAGCCTGCAGGGCTCCTGCCAGGCACCACAAACTGCTCACCCCTGCAACCCAATGACTTAGCTAAAACACGGGAGCGTCCGTGTAGCCGAGAAGAGGACCTGCCTCTCCACGGTCGCTTGCTGCTCCCTTGCGGCATCCGAAGGGTTCGCTCAGTACCTTGGTACTGCCTCTGACAGCGCGGGGACTGGGCGCAGAGCGGTGATCCACAGCGGGGCAGCAGGAGGGGACTGATCTGAAGCCCTCTCTGAACAAACCTGTTTTCCGCCTCCTTGGCCTGGCTTCCAGGTGCGGTTCCTGGTCTGGAGGGGCTGCCAGGTGATGGAGCATCAGCAGGTCCTGTGCTGTAGTATCCTCCGGGCTGCCTGATCTTCCTTATGCCTTCTCCCGCCTTGATGATCTTGTCTCCTGGATGCAGCAGGGCTGTTGGCAAAGCACACAGAGAAAAGAGTCATGGGAAGAGACGGGAGCTTGTGCGATTCAGTGCGTTCACCTCAGGCCCTTGGTCTTTGCTTTACCTTTCTGCAGCGTTGGGTTGGTGATGGCAACACTGAGCTCTTGGCACAGCTCGGAGCTCTTCAGGTAGCTCACGACGGCATTCCTGCGGTATCGGTCAACCAGCTCTCCCAAGTCAGCCTCTACAGTTGACGGCAGGCAGTGCTCATCAACAGGGCCATCCCCAGATCTCACCAGCCGGCACTTTTCTTTCCATTCGATCGGGCTGTCTTTGTTCTGCAAGCAAAGGGCAGGTCCCGGTGAGCATTCAGTGAGGCCCTGGAGCTGCTGCATTCCCTTCAGAGAAGCTACAGGCAGGGCTTCATCTCAAAAGCGGGTACAAACGGGAGGCGGCAGCCTGCCACGGGCTCACAGGGACAGGCACTCCTCTGGGAGTGCAATTCCCACCCGGAGCTGGGTCCTCAGGCAGATGCTCCCGGGGGGCTTAGCAGAAGCGCAGCACAGCAGGCACAGGTGCCTCAGGTGAAAACAGTCTTGCAGCCGCCTTCTCGTTTCTGACTGTGTCGGGGAGCCAGCGGCTCTCCCCATAGCCGGTGACTGCGGGGCAGCACGTTGGCAAGAGGAGGGAGCCCTGGATTCTGCCAGAGTTCATCCAAGCCAAGATGCTCCAAAGAAAACATCTGGGAGGGAGGGAGTGTTACATTGCCACTGGACCGTCTTGCACTGAGCCTCACAACTGAACAGGACAAAGCGCTTCTCAGCGCCTTAAGGGACAAATCACAGTCTGGTGGGTAGGTCGACTAGACGATCAGAAGACGACTCCGTCCCCAGACAGAGCAACTGCTTCAATTTCTCCTCCTCCTCCTTCTTCTTGCCAGTTACCCAGAAGAAGTGTTTATCTCACCAAACAAATTGTTTGAGATGGCTCGTAGCACCTCAGCTGCAAGGCAGCATGTGGTCAAGGGACTACTGGGAAGCTAATACGCACAACGACCCCTTGCCCTTTCCCTTCCTGCTGCGCTGTCCTCTAAACCACCCCACGTTCGCCAAGGCACGCAGGCGCGCTCGTTCTCCTGCCACATACACAGTACCTTCTCCCGCCGTCTCCTCTCTCTCGACAGTTTCCCGGCCTCTTCCATTTCATCATAGCTCAGGTGGCGGCGTTCTGGCTTGGTGTTGACTGGTGGAACTTCCAAACGTATTAACTTTCTTTCGGGCTTGGCAGGAGCAGGAGGCTTCGTCAGTCTGGCTGCATCCCCGGCAGAAGGTGGACAAGTGGCTTTCTGGAACCGAGCTTCTACACCTAGGAGAGATTAAAAACCAACGGAACAAAGAGCTCAGAGAAGCCACGTTAGAGCGCAGGAGAAAGGAGCATCTGATCCATGTTTAAGACAAAGGAGGTTGGCACGTTATGCTGGTTGGAACTCCCAACAGAGCTTACTGAAGAATAAGCTCTTCTGAATCGGTGTTTTCCAGCTGCCACCAACAGCTGGAGGAAGGGTCTGCTTTGGGTGGGCTGCATGACGAATGCTAACAAGGAAAACCCAGTACAGGATGCTAAACCGCAGGGGTCAGCCTTTGATCCCACCCTGACAGACCGGATAACCTGTCTCCTGCAATTGGGCTGACTACGGTATTGCACCACCCCCGGATCCTTCAGCTTTTCCCTGGAAGTCTCCTTCTGGCCACTCTGCTCCAGGCCAATGGTCTCAAGAAGCCGTATTCTGGACCCACGCTGGCATTTCCTGTCCGTACAGAGACGCTTTCCCAACCCGGTGCTCTCCTCTCACCTCGTTTGGTCTCTTGGGATTGTCTTTTCCTCATTTCCAGCCACTGCTTTTGACAGTCACTCAGATCACTGGGGCTTATAAAATTCCCCGGTGTTGAGGAAGTCAAGAAGATGACCACGTCCTCCAGATCCTTGCTGCTGATGGGAACTTTGGTCTGGCAACCAAAACAGAAAACGACAGCGGGATCACCAAAAGATCAAGGCTTGCCAATCTTCCCAGCCCTCTGGGTTTCAGGAAGATATTTTGGCTCAGACTAGAATGTCAGCTACCATCTGAACTGCTAAACCCTAATAAACCTGAACGTGCTCTTCACAGCTCTGTAATGCTGCGGCCTGGGAGCCATTCTCTGAGAGTGAGGCAAGCGAAAACGCCCCTTGCTGAAGCTCTTCCATTTGCTCTGGGTTGGCATGCAGGAAAATAGGGCAGAGCTGCAGCTGTTTGTTATTTTTCCGCTCCCTACGTACCTCCTGGATGACTTTGATGAATTCTGCTCTCGTGATCTTCCTCCCCTCCATACCAGCCTTCCTGAATACATCCACCATCCTCAGGTGCTGCTTGTGCAGGAGGTCATGCAGCGTGACCAGAGCCTGGGGGTACGGCGCACGAACAAGGG
Organism: Theristicus caerulescens; assembly: GCA_020745775.1. Taxonomy (NCBI): domain Eukaryota; kingdom Metazoa; phylum Chordata; class Aves; order Pelecaniformes; family Threskiornithidae; genus Theristicus; species Theristicus caerulescens. The sequence continues at coordinate 548,758 of CM036581.1, forward strand.
GAATGCCACCCTTCTTCCGGGGCGGGCTGCTCTCTGGTGGCGAGCGCTGAAAAGGATTAAAAAAATACCCTGAGATCGCCATTATCCAGGATCACCGTGCCCGTCAAGGTGGCATCAGCTGGGGTAAAGCAGCGTCACTCTACTGAGTTCACCGCGGACGCTATTTCCCATGCACTTCCGTACGTACCTCCGGGCTGTCGGTCACGGCTGATTGGACAGCAGCCGTCCTCTCTGCTCTGCGTGCCTTTATTCTTTCCCAGCACCTTTCTTCTTGACTGCTGAGGGAAGGTTTGTGAGCCAGCCATTTTTCAATGTCCCCTAAGCTTTCCAGCTCCCTGCGAAACTGCCTCCTCGCCTGACTCCAAGCCTCTGCCGTTTGTAGACCCTCTTCTGTACCGCAGGTGGTCTCCAGGGAGCTGAGGCCATCTTCTTCCTCCTGGGGCAGCTGCAAGGCAGACAAATGACAGAGATCTGTGGCCCGAGTTGGTTTCAAAAAGGGAGAAGCTGGTCTTGCCACAGGGGGGGCAAAAATAACGTGACGTCTGGATTTGCATGGCAAATCCACAATCAAGTGACGCAGCAATCGCCTCCATCCATATCACGTACCTCTCCCGTCTGCCTGCGTTCTTCAGAAGTAGGCGATGGCAATTCCGGGCTCTCGAAAGGAGTTTCTTTGTGCTGCCTTCCTTCTGTGCCTGCACATTGTGGCAACAGCCTGAAAATACACACCGGGGTGAGGGGGGATGAGTGCAGGAACAGTTCCTTCTCCAGCCTGTGCTCACGCTGCTCACCTGCTTCGGCAGCAGAGCGAGCTCTCTTCACCCAACTCTCTTCCCCTCCACAGAGACAGGGATAACCTGAGCTGTAACGCTCAGATGCGCCACCAAGGAAATCAAGGAGATGAGCTTTTTCCAGAAGGCAGGCTCATAATTTGCATCCCGTGAAACGACAGGCACCTGGAGATGCCGGTATCCCCCTCCTGGCCATTACACTGACCCCTGCAAAGCAGCCCCAAGGACTGTGGGGCTTGCCATCCAGCAAGAAAACGCACTGTGCGGTGACGTGTGTTAACGTCCCTTCCGCGTCCAAAGGAAACAGGGGCACGGGCTTCTTTCTCAGAGAGCCGGGGCAGGCTCCGTCCCTGAAGGCCTTGAAGACAAGACTGGATGGAGTCCTGAGTAACCTGGTCTGGCCTCAGCTCATAGCTGACTCTGCTTGGAGCAGCTGCTTGGACTAGGACCTCCCGAGAGCCCTCCCAACCTCCGTTATCGGATGAGCCTAGAAAGCGTCCCGCACAATCGCTAGAGCACAAGGCCACCCTAAATGGAGTCCTTTCAGAGTCTCACCTGCCCTGAGGCCCTGTTCCCTCCGTCTCCTCCTCTGCTTCTTCCTCCATCCCAGCTCTGCCTAAGCGGTTTGGAGGAAGGCCCCTTCGCAGGCGGAGTAAGGTGTGACGAACAGCCGCTGCAAGCACGAAAGGAGAAAACCTCTCAGAAGAGGCAGGGGGAGGCACAGATCTGCTCTGCAAGGTTAGAAGCTGTTTGAGGCCTCCCTGGGATTCCTTCGGAGACCTGTTTTCTTGGAGGGAGAGCTTAAGCCCCTCCTGACACCAGCCCTCGGTCCTGTTCAACCCTCGAGAGCCACATTATTCTCTTTGGTCTGAGTTTTCTGCTGCCGCGGCCAGTCCTTCCTCTGCTTTCAGGGGGAGACAGAACTTGGCGCTTAACAACAATCTCTTTTGGGGGAAGTTGCTCTCGACATGATATTTCTCATCGCATCACGCCGCGGTGATTCCAAGAGATCCGCCAACCCCCCAGTCTCCCACAGCTCAAGGCAGAGTTTGTGATTCACGGTGCCGACGGACTTGCCCAAACATTTACTCTACATCTCTTGTAGCCTGGGCCCCAAACACCCACTGGCACAAAGGCCAGGAATCGGTCGCTAACATCACCTCTTATTCCCATGCTGCTCAAAGCACTCTCGAATTCCGCAAGTATCTCTTGGTCTGCGAGAGAAGCTCTTCGAGGCACTGCCCTCATCTCAAACCTGCAAACAGGAAGAAGGCACCATTCTGAGAAAAGGGCTGCTTTGCCGGATGAACGCCAAGCTATCTCCACAGAGTCAGCCCCACGTCCTGGGCTGTTAAGGGAACCAGCGAGCAGTGCTGGCCTCAGGAACGGCTCAGCAGCCCCTTGCTAGACAGAGGGATTGGTTTTTTGCCTCAGTCCTCCTGTGCCGTCGTGACCCCAGAAGGCGTTTCGGAGGTACTTTGATTCACGTGAGTTTCACAGAAGGCACGGAAGCATCACAGACAGAGGGCTTGCGTGCATCTGGTCTTTGACCCACCCTCTAAGAGAAGCTTTCCATGTTAGATTCAAAACAATGGAAATAGCGGGATCTTATTTCTGTTACATGTTTGGGCAGTCTCTACCAATGGGAAGAGAATGAGCCGATGAAACGTCGGGAGGGTTGCCTCAATTCCTCTGCCTAGCAAACCAGTTCCCTCTGATGGGAGTAATGGTGAAATGCCAACCACAATCGGTCGCGGAGGATGCGTAACTCCAGACTAAGCAACAGCAAGGATGAAATTAACTGCAAACCACTCATTTGACAGAGCGCTCCCAAACACGAGCTCAGCACATCTGCGCTTGGTCAGGGAAGGGCTGCAGAAACAAACATACTCACTGTGGAAACCGGTAGACACGGCCAAAAGAGCTCGGAGCGAGAGCGACTTCTTTGTCCGATATGACCCATTTCTTCTGCAACAGGGACGCAAACATCTGCCGTGACTCCAGGGAAATGAACTCAGCGCTCACAAGGGCCCTTCCATAGCTCCAAGAATTAGCGGCCTCTCAGCAAACTTCTGGCCAAGCGCTTCAGCCCCTTGCTAAAGCAAGCTGCACAGCGCATCATCTGCTAGGGCGAGGGACGTCGCCAGCCTTTTTGCAAGGACAAGAGTTGACGGCGTCAGGCAGGAGACTCCTTGTTTACCAGGGAAGAAGTCAGTGGAGGCAAGCACGAGGGAAGGCCCATTACGAGCCTGGGTGCCTGGCTGCTGGCTGCTGTGAGGTGGCTTGCTTTAACTATTGCTGAACCGAGAGCAAATGGTTCTGAGCCGGTTGCATCCCCCGAGTCCTTCCAAAGACTTCCAAAGGGTCTGCACGCCTCTGCAGCGTGGAGGAACCCAGCCACCGGCTCCTTCTCTTCCGTCGGGCCAGGAGAACGGCACCAGTAGCGTGCCAGCAGCCACGAGGGGCTGGTCTCAGCAAGGCCCTGGTGTCTCTGCGCCTCAGCCTCATGTCCGGAGCCTGGGGTGAACATCATCGCCCCTGCCATTGCTTTGGCCTCTTTCCTATTTACGGCAAGGCCCTTCCAGGGCTTTCCCCTGCCCAGCAAAAGTAGCACCGCATACCTTCCCAGCACCCTTGAACCACAGCAAAGCAAAGCAAGAAACTACAGAAGGCTTTCACTGCTACAGACCACGCCTAGCCCAAGTGACCCAGCAGGTTACAGCTGGCCAGCAGGGCTCAGTTCCCCAGTCCTTTGAGGGGATGGCAAACCCACTCTAAGTAGCACTGGCAAACACTAAACTTACAGTGAGCAACTTCTCCACCACGCAGGTAGACTTGTTGAGGCTCAGTAAGAAGTCTTGGCAAAATGCCATTGTCACTTCTTTTCCCCGGATAGCAAGAGTGCCCACATCCTCTAAAACAAAGTCCACGTCTCCTCTGTTTGTTAGGATGAAGTAGAAGAAGTTCAGGGTCTCCTGCATGCAGTTCTGCACGACTTCCTTAGAATAGGGCACGTCCGAGTGGATCTTCTTGTAGCTCACTGACACTTTCTTCATCTCACCTGGAACAGAGGAGGAAGACTGCAACTCAGACAGCAGTTGAGCAGACTCAAATAAAGGGCCAGCAGCTCTCAGGGAAACTACATTGCTAGAGCACTGCCTGCTCTAACCACCCGGTACAGCTCCTTAAAGGAGCTGGCGTCGGCCCCTCCTCAAGGTAAGGTCACATCACTCCGTGAACGGATGTGCCAAGCCGCAGCCGTAATTCCCTAGACAGAAAGAGGAGCCAAGGACCTCGGCCATCTGTGTCCACACTGCGCAGGAGGGCAGGACAAGGTGGGAAGAATGGGGCCGGTTCCCACGGGAAGAGCAGAGGGTGCCGGGCCACGGAGCTGAGCCCACGCGCAGCGCGCTCCTGGTCTGGGCAGACTTGGATATAAACACAAATAAACCACCAGGCTCTTAGTGCTGCACAGGCCCCATCGATGGCACGCCGCAGGTACAGCCACAGCAGCAGTGGTCAGAAATGGCAGCACATCTGGCCATCGGCAGGTTTCTGTGCTAGCTATCAGTCCCATTTCTCGTCCAAGGCTCTCTACAGCCCACTTTGACCCACTTCTCTGCATAAAAGTAGCCCTAAGGGCCCGTGGGCATTTGCCTCAACAAGGTGCGGTGCGGTGCAAGACCGAAGTAGCGGCATCATCTCAACGGCTTTATGGTAAACAGTTCCAGTAAACGACCATCAGCCAGCAGGCATCCTGCAAATCAATAAATGCGTCTGGCACAAAGCAGTTGCTAAAGCAGGTCATGGAGAGACGGTCTGACTTTGTGCAGCCTCAATAAAAACTCGTCCAAAGAAACGGTCCCTTTCTGGGCATTGCGACTGGGTGGGCTCTTTGTGTCATCCCACGCGGGTTGTGCTCAGGGCCTTCTGAAGGCCTCTGATGTGTCCCTCATCGCTTCTAGACGGCAACCAGCGTAACCCCCCAATGTACGGACGTAGGGGAAAACAAAGACTTTCATTGCTCTTCTTACCAGGAACGGGTACAGAAGCACGTCGCAGCTCACGGATCCGTGCAACAGTCCCGGACAGCGAAAACCGAGGTCTCTGGAACGTGAGCACCTCGCCATTTTCAAAAGAGAGCCATTTTTGAATATGAAATGTCCCCAGTCCTGTTATGCTGACAGCGTGAGGCTGGAAAAAGAAGAGAAGGGCAAGCAGTTGGAGGTTGAAAAACAGCGTGAGGACTTGTGAGCGCTTGCAAGGGGGGTGCCTCGTGCCCTGCCCTCTCCTGCTGCACAACACTTTTGCACACCTCAACCACATTTTCATTTCTAGGAAATATATATTTTATGTCACTTTTTTTTGGAATGTATTTATTTATTTAACCTCTCTCAATTTACGGAGGAGCTGGTCTCTGGCACATTTGTGGCCAATCTGTACATCGCAATGCAGTTCTGGGAAGAACAACGGCACTTGCGGGCACAGGGCTGCCGGGAGCCCTGAAGCCATCTGGGCGAGGGGAGGTCAGGGTAGGATCCCACCTTTGTCTGCAGGAGCTGCTGCCGAACATGCTTAGAGACACTGCTCCAAATAGTCACGACATCTGGAAAGCAAGGGAAAGACACGTCAAGCTCTAAGTCAGCCAGCTCACGGCCCGTCAGCACGCCTGCAGGCAAGGAGACGGCAGACGCAAGTGTGCTCCAACACGCCTCACAGGGTAAATCCATCTGTGACACGGGCCCAATCTTTGACTGGCCTCGGCCTCCTGCCAACGGGACATCTTTCCCGTCAGAGCCCGATCCTCGAGTGCGACCCCCCGCTGAGGGAAACCCGTCCGTGGCACTTCCACCACAGCAAGGGGAGGGGGCTGCGTGCCCCGGACTCGGCGGGGCTCAGGGTGTCCTTAGGGGCCTCCCCGCAGGGACGGACCCCACTTCCCCCAGCGACTCGTGCCGTTCATCTTGTCTGCAGTGCTGCTCGTCAGAGGGCTCCCAAAGGCCTCACCGTTGACAGAAAGCTTCTTGAGGGTGGGAAACGTGACCGTGCTGCAGCCGTCAACCTTGCTGCAGAGCTCGATGTTGGTGATCAGCGCTTCCAGGCTTGTCATCTTCTCGCTTTGGGGCGGCACGTGAGGCTGCCGGGGAGGGATCTGGATGTCTCCTACTGGGAAACACCCCCTCTCCGATGTCCTCGCCTGTGCTTCGCCAAACAGCTGTCCCACCGCCTCCCCGTGTCCTCTGCGCCTCTGAGGTACAGGAGAGACGGCTCACCTCCCCTGGATAGGAGAGCTCGCCGAGGCCTCGCAGGGGAGTGAAGGCAGGGTCTGGTGCGCGGGGTTATGATGAGGAGGGGCTCTGTGACACGGGCTGGCGTCACAGAGGGACGCCCCCACATCACCCCCACACCCGCTGACCCGGCCAGGTTTGGTCCTGCAGCGAGAAGGGGGCTGCTCCCTAAAACACACACCCAATCCTCAGTCCCCGAGGAGGGCCTGGGGCCAGGAGAGCCTCCGAGATGCCACCAAAGGACGGAAACGGGGCACAGAATCACACGATCACGCACTGTTTGAGGTCGGAAGGGACCTCTGGAGCTCATCTGGTCCAACCCCCCTGCTCAAGCAGGGCCACCTCTTTTTTCCCCGAGTAAAACGGTGGTGCCTACAGTCACAAAGGACATCCCGTTTTCCTCCCTCCAGTCAGTACTGAGTATTGCGACCACGACACAGATTATGACTTCATCTCTGGGCATTATTGATGGAATTGCAGACTGTCTTTGAAGAATTAAAGATCGGTTTCAGATCAGTCTGAAAATCCTGTATGTGGTGTCTGATGCTCAAATTTATCCCGTTCCTGAAGGAAAAAGCGGGGAAGAAGTCAGTTGGGGCCTTGCCACGTCACGGGTGGCAGCAGGAGCTGGCCCTGCCCCGTGACTGATGAATGCTGGCCCAGTAATGACTCTCCAGGTGTCCCAAGGGAAGGGGACCATTGTGGCACCAAGTGCTGTGCCAGGCTCCTGCGGAGGGGTCATTTCTCTGCATTAACTAATTAGCAATCGCTTTGTTCTTTGCACTCCTAACTGGGGTTCCTGCAATCTTTCTCCAGGATCCACCAGTCGAAGCTTCTCTCCTGGCACCGAACTAGAGGCTCAGCGAGCTGGCGACCATCGGAGCCCTGCCAGGCGTGTTCTGCAGATGGCTGCTCCAGGGAGCCCCCGCGTCCCCCTGTCACCAGACAGGGTCAGCCCTCAGGAACTGCAGCGCCAGGTGCCTCCTGGGGAAGGGTCGGATCCTGGCGGCTGGGCATCGAGCAGGGCGTCCCTCCACCACCCGCTGCTCACACACACACTTCAGCTACAGCTCTTGGGCTCGGGAAGCACCTTTAGCTTGCGTATACACTCTTTATTTAAAACGTTTATTTTATCCAGAAGCGGGGCCCAGATCCCCTGAGCTGACTGAGGGATCGCAAAGCTGTGCACACATCTCCTGCTGCTTGGAGAAGAGCTTCAGGTGGAGTTGGTCTTCTGGAAGGCAGCGTCTCCCTCCAGAGGCCAAGTGTCCCGGCTCGCTGAGGAGCTAGCTGCAGTCGGGGCTTTAGATGCCACGGTAGGCGGGCTTGGTCGGATGAACATAGCTGAACAAGGCGTGGGCCCTGTCATGCCGCTTTTCAGGAAAGTAAAGGCATAGCTTGTCCAGGAGGTGACCAGGCCAGAAGTTATTGTCGCTTGACTTTTGCATCTTATTCCTCTGAAGATGCCTGGGAAAAAAAGGGGGTGGAAAAAAGGGAAGAAGACAAAAAGAACCATGAGAGAGAATAGCATGCTTTACAGAAATGAAATTCTGGGCAGTTTCACTGCTTCTCTTCGTAAGGGCAAAAGTGAGCCTGACAAGAACCAGCTCTCCGGGCTTCCAGGCCCCGGGAAGCTCTGCCAGACCTGGGCAGACCATGTCGGTCCTTATCAGACACGACTGACGCTGGAAATGCCAGCTTGTGAAGCTATCTGAAGAGCTGGTACGTTGCCCATCACTGTAGTATCTAAACCCTTCAGCTGAGCTAAACAAAGACGATCGTGCTCTGCTTTGCAATGATTTTTTCTCTCCAAAAGCTTCTCCAGCCATCCAAAGCTCGGCTCTTCAGGCCTGTCTGTCTTCCACAAGAACGAACGTTCTGGGAGGGGATTTCAGACAAGCGTTGCGTCGGTCTGAGGAGAGGTTTTGTCGCCTCTGTGGTTCAGAGCACGTCCCAGCTAGCCTGCAGGGCTCCTGCCAGGCACCACAAACTGCTCACCCCTGCAACCCAATGACTTAGCTAAAACACGGGAGCGTCCGTGTAGCCGAGAAGAGGACCTGCCTCTCCACGGTCGCTTGCTGCTCCCTTGCGGCATCCGAAGGGTTCGCTCAGTACCTTGGTACTGCCTCTGACAGCGCGGGGACTGGGCGCAGAGCGGTGATCCACAGCGGGGCAGCAGGAGGGGACTGATCTGAAGCCCTCTCTGAACAAACCTGTTTTCCGCCTCCTTGGCCTGGCTTCCAGGTGCGGTTCCTGGTCTGGAGGGGCTGCCAGGTGATGGAGCATCAGCAGGTCCTGTGCTGTAGTATCCTCCGGGCTGCCTGATCTTCCTTATGCCTTCTCCCGCCTTGATGATCTTGTCTCCTGGATGCAGCAGGGCTGTTGGCAAAGCACACAGAGAAAAGAGTCATGGGAAGAGACGGGAGCTTGTGCGATTCAGTGCGTTCACCTCAGGCCCTTGGTCTTTGCTTTACCTTTCTGCAGCGTTGGGTCGGTGATGGCAACACTGAGCTCTTGGCACAGCTCGGAGCTCTTCAGGTAGCTCACGACGGCATTCCTGCGGTATCGGTCAACCAGCTCTCCCAAGTCAGCCTCTACAGTTGACGGCAGGCAGTGCTCATCAACAGGGCCATCCCCAGATCTCACCAGCCGGCACTTTTCTTTCCATTCGATCGGGCTGTCTTTGTTCTGCAAGCAAAGGGCAGGTCCCGGTGAGCATTCAGTGAGGCCCTGGAGCTGCTGCATTCCCTTCAGAGAAGCTACAGGCAGGGCTTCATCTCAAAAGCGGGTACAAACGGGAGGCGGCAGCCTGCCACGGGCTCACAGGGACAGGCACTCCTCTGGGAGTGCAATTCCCACCCGGAGCTGGGTCCTCAGGCAGATGCTCCCGGGGGGCTTAGCAGAAGCGCAGCACAGCAGGCACAGGTGCCTCAGGTGAAAACAGTCTTGCAGCCGCCTTCTCGTTTCTGACTGTGTCGGGGAGCCAGCGGCTCTCCCCATAGCCGGTGACTGCGGGGCAGCACGTTGGCAAGAGGAGGGAGCCCTGGATTCTGCCAGAGTTCATCCAAGCCAAGATGCTCCAAAGAAAACATCTGGGAGGGAGGGAGTGTTACATTGCCACTGGACCGTCTTGCACTGAGCCTCACAACTGAACAGGACAAAGCGCTTCTCAGCGCCTTAAGGGACAAATCACAGTCTGGTGGGTAGGTCGACTAGACGATCAGAAGACGACTCCGTCCCCAGACAGAGCAACTGCTTCAATTTCTCCTCCTCCTCCTTCTTCTTGCCAGTTACCCAGAAGAAGTGTTTATCTCACCAAACAAATTGTTTGAGATGGCTCGTAGCACCTCAGCTGCAAGGCAGCATGTGGTCAAGGGACTACTGGGAAGCTAATACGCACAACGACCCCTTGCCCTTTCCCTTCCTGCTGCGCTGTCCTCTAAACCACCCCACGTTCGCCAAGGCACGCAGGCGCGCTCGTTCTCCTGCCACATACACAGTACCTTCTCCCGCCGTCTCCTCTCTCTCGACAGTTTCCCGGCCTCTTCCATTTCATCATAGCTCAGGTGGCGGCGTTCTGGCTTGGTGTTGACTGGTGGAACTTCCAAACGTATTAACTTTCTTTCGGGCTTGGCAGGAGCAGGAGGCTTCGTCAGTCTGGCTGCATCCCCGGCAGAAGGTGGACAAGTGGCTTTCTGGAACCGAGCTTCTACACCTAGGAGAGATTAAAAACCAACGGAACAAAGAGCTCAGAGAAGCCACGTTAGAGCGCAGGAGAAAGGAGCATCTGATCCATGTTTAAGACAAAGGAGGTTGGCACGTTATGCTGGTTGGAACTCCCAACAGAGCTTACTGAAGAATAAGCTCTTCTGAATCGGTGTTTTCCAGCTGCCACCAACAGCTGGAGGAAGGGTCTGCTTTGGGTGGGCTGCATGACGAATGCTAACAAGGAAAACCCAGTACAGGATGCTAAACCGCAGGGGTCAGCCTTTGATCCCACCCTGACAGACCGGATAACCTGTCTCCTGCAATTGGGCTGACTACGGTATTGCACCACCCCCGGATCCTTCAGCTTTTCCCTGGAAGTCTCCTTCTGGCCACTCTGCTCCAGGCCAATGGTCTCAAGAAGCCGTATTCTGGACCCACGCTGGCATTTCCTGTCCGTACAGAGACGCTTTCCCAACCCGGTGCTCTCCTCTCACCTCGTTTGGTCTCTTGGGATTGTCTTTTCCTCATTTCCAGCCACTGCTTTTGACAGTCACTCAGATCACTGGGGCTTATAAAATTCCCCGGTGTTGAGGAAGTCAAGAAGATGACCACGTCCTCCAGATCCTTGCTGCTGATGGGAACTTTGGTCTGGCAACCAAAACAGAAAACGACAGCGGGATCACCAAAAGATCAAGGCTTGCCAATCTTCCCAGCCCTCTGGGTTTCAGGAAGATATTTTGGCTCAGACTAGAATGTCAGCTACCATCTGAACTGCTAAACCCTAATAAACCTGAACGTGCTCTTCACAGCTCTGTAATGCTGCGGCCTGGGAGCCATTCTCTGAGAGTGAGGCAAGCGAAAACGCCCCTTGCTGAAGCTCTTCCATTTGCTCTGGGTTGGCATGCAGGAAAATAGGGCAGAGCTGCAGCTGTTTGTTATTTTTCCGCTCCCTACGTACCTCCTGGATGACTTTGATGAATTCTGCTCTCGTGATCTTCCTCCCCTCCATACCAGCCTTCCTGAATACATCCACCATCCTCAGGTGCTGCTTGTGCAGGAGGTCATGCAGCGTGACCAGAGCCTGGGGGTACGGCGCACGAACAAGGGGAATGCCACCCTTCTTCCGGGGCGGGCTGCTCTCTGGTGGCGAGCGCTGAAAAGGATTAAAAAAATACCCTGAGATCGCCATTATCCAGGATCACCGTGCCCGTCAAGGTGGCATCAGCTGGGGTAAAGCAGCGTCACTCTACTGAGTTCACCGCGGACGCTATTTCCCATGCACTTCCGTACGTACGTCCGGGCTGTCGGTCACGGCTGATTGGACAGCAGCCGTCCTCTCTGCTCTGCGTGCCTTTATTCTTTCCCAGCACCTTTCTTCTTGACTGCTGAGGGAAGGTTTGTGAGCCAGCCATTTTTCAATGTCCCCTAAGCTTTCCAGCTCCCTGCGAAACTGCCTCCTCGCCTGACTCCAAGCCTCTGCCGTTTGTAGACCCTCTTCTGTACCGCAGGTGGTCTCCAGGGAGCTGAGGCCATCTTCTTCCTCCTGGGGCAGCTGCAAGGCAGACAAATGACAGAGATCTGTGGCCCGAGTTGGTTTCAAAAAGGGAGAAGCTGGTCTTGCCACAGGGGGGGCAAAAATAACGTGACGTCTGGATTTGCATGGCAAATCCACAATCAAGTGACGCAGCAATCGCCTCCATCCATATCACGTACCTCTCCCGTCTGCCTGCGTTCTTCAGAAGTAGGCGATGGCAATTCCGGGCTCTCGAAAGGAGTTTCTTTGTGCTGCCTTCCTTCTGTGCCTGCACATTGTGGCAACAGCCTGAAAATACACACCGGGGTGAGGGGGGATGAGTGCAGGAACAGTTCCTTCTCCAGCCTGTGCTCACGCTGCTCACCTGCTTCGGCAGCAGAGCGAGCTCTCTTCACCCAACTCTCTTCCCCTCCACAGAGACAGGGATAACCTGAGCTGTAACGCTCAGATGCGCCACCAAGGAAATCAAGGAGATGAGCTTTTTCCAGAAGGAAGGCTCATAATTTGCATCCCGTGAAACGACAGGCACCTGGAGATGCCGGTATCCCCCTCCTGGCCATTACACTGACCCCTGCAAAGCAGCCCCAAGGACTGTGGGGCTTGCCATCCAGCAAGGAAACGCACTGTGCGGTGACGTGTGTTAACGGCCCTTCCGAGCTAATGCAAGGACCGCGTCCAAAGGAAACAGGGGCACGGGCTTCTTTCTCAGAGAGCCGGGGCAGGCTCCGTCCCTGAAGGCCTTGAAGACAAGACTGGATGGAGTCCTGAGTAACCTGGTCTGGCCTCAGCTCATAGCTGACTCTGCTTGGAGCAGCTGCTTGGACTAGGACCTCCCGAGAGCCCTCCCAACCTCCGTTATCGGATGAGCCTAGAAAGCGTCCCGCACAATCGCTAGAGCACAAGGCCACCCTAAATGGAGTCCTTTCAGAGTCTCACCTGCCCTGAGGCCCTGTTCCCTCCGTCTCCTCCTCTGCTTCTTCCTCCATCCCAGCTCTGCCTAAGCGGTTTGGAGGAAGGCCCCTTCGCAGGCGGAGTAAGGTGTGACGAACAGCCGCTGCAAGCACGAAAGGAGAAAACCTCTCAGAAGAGGCAGGGGGAGGCACAGATCTGCTCTGCAAGGTTAGAAGCTGTTTGAGGCCTCCCTGGGATTCCTTCGGAGACCTGTTTTCTTGGAGGGAGAGCTTAAGCCCCTCCTGACACCAGCCCTCGGTCCTGTTCAACCCTCGAGAGCCACATTATTCTCTTTGGTCTGAGTTTTCTGCTGCCGCGGCCAGTCCTTCCTCTGCTTTCAGGGGGAGACAGAACTTGGCGCTTAACAACAATCTCTTTTGGGGGAGGTTGCTCTCGACATGATATTTCTCATCGCATCACGCCGCGGTGATTCCAAGAGATCCGCCAACCCCCCAGTCTCCCACAGCTCAAGGCAGAGTTTGTGATTCACGGTGCCGACGGACTTGCCCAAACATTTACTCTACGTCTCTTGTAGCCTGGGCCCCAAACACCCACTGGCACAAAGGCCAGGAATCGGTCGCTAACATCACCTCTTATTCCCATGCTGCTCAAAGCACTCTCGAATTCCGCAAGTATCTCTTGGTCTGCGAGAGAAGCTCTTCGAGGCACTGCCCTCATCTCAAACCTGCAAACAGGAAGAAGGCACCATTCTGAGAAAAGGGCTGCTTTGCCGGATGAACGCCAAGCTATCTCCACAGAGTCAGCCCCACGTCCTGGGCTGTTAAGGGAACCAGCGAGCAGTGCTGGCCTCAGGAACGGCTCAGCAGCCCCTTGCTAGACAGAGGGATTGGTTTTTTGCCTCAGTCCTCCTGTGCCATCGTGACCCCAGAAGGCGTTTCGGAGGTACTTTGATTCACGTGAGTTTCACAGAAGGCACGGAAGCATCACAGACAGAGGGCTTGCATGCGTCTGGTCTTTGACCCACCCTCTAAGAGAAGCTTTCCATGTTAGATTCAAAACAATGGAAATAGCGGGATCTTATTTCTGTTACATGTTTGGGCAGTCTCTACCAATGGGAAGAGAATGAGCCGATGAAACGTCGGGAGGGTTGCCTCAATTCCTCTGCCTAGCAAACCAGTTCCCTCTGATGGGAGTAATGGTGAAATGCAAACCACAATCGGTCGCGGAGGATGCGTAACTCCAGACTAAGCAACAGCAAGGATGAAATTAACTGCAAACCACTCATTTGACAGAGCGCTCCCAAACACGAGCTCAGCACATCTGCGCTTGGTCAGGGAAGGGCTGCAGAAACAAACATACTCACTGTGGAAACCGGTAGACACGGCCAAAAGAGCTCGGAGCGAGAGCGACTTCTTTGTCCGATATGACCCATTTCTTCTGCAACAGGGACAGAAACATCTGCCGTGACTCCAGGGAAATGAACTCAGCGCTCACAAGGGCCCTTCCATAGCTCCAAGAATTAGCGGCCTCTCAGCAAACTTCTGGCCAAGCGCTTCAGCCCCTTGCTAAAGCAAGCTGCACAGCGCATCATCTGCTAGGGCGAGGGACGTCGCCAGCCTTTTTGCAAGGACAAGAGTTGACGGCGTCAGGCAGGAGACTCCTTGTTTACCAGGGAAGAAGTCAGTGGAGGCAAGCACGAGGGAAGGCCCATTACGAGCCTGGGTGCCTGGCTGCTGGCTGCTGTGAGGTGGCTTGCTTTAACTATTGCTGAACCGAGAGCAAATGGTTCTGAGCCGGTTGCATCCCCCGAGTCCTTCCAAAGACTTCCAAAGGGTCTGCACGCCTCTGCAGCGTGGAGGAACCCAGCCACCGGCTCCTTCTCTTCCGTCGGGCCAGGAGAACGGCACCAGTAGCGTGCCAGCAGCCACGAGGGGCTGGTCTCAGCAAGGCCCTGGTGTCTCTGCGCCTCAGCCTCATGTCCGGAGCCTGGGGTGAACATCATCGCCCCTGCCATTGCTTTGGCCTCTTTCCTATTTACGGCAAGGCCCTTCCAGGGCTTTCCCCTGCCCAGCAAAAGTAGCACCGCATACCTTCCCAGCACCCTTGAACCACAGCAAAGCAAAGAAAGAAACTACAGAAGGCTTTCACTGCTACAGACCACGCCTAGCCCAAGTGACCCAGCAGGTTACAGCTGGCCAGCAGGGCTCAGTTCCCCAGTCCTTTGAGGGGATGGCAAACCCACTCTAAGTAGCACTGGCAAACACTAAACTTACAGTGAGCAACTTCTCCACCACGCAGGTAGACTTGTTGAGGCTCAGTAAGAAGTCTTGGCAAAATGCCATTGTCACTTCTTTTCCCCGGATAGCAAGAGTGCCCACATCCTCTAAAACAAAGTCCACGTCTCCTCTGTTTGTTAGGATGAAGTAGAAGAAGTTCAGGGTCTCCTGCATGCAGTTCTGCACGACTTCCTTAGAATAGGGCACGTCCGAGTGGATCTTCTTGTAGCTCACTGACACTTTCTTCATCTCACCTGGAACAGAGGAGGAAGACTGCAACTCAGACAGCAGTTGAGCAGACTCAAATAAAGGGCCAGCAGCTCTCAGGGAAACTACATTGCTAGAGCACTGCCTGCTCTAACCACCCGGTACAGCTCCTTAAAGGAGCTGGCGTCGGCCCCTCCTCAAGGTAAGGTCACATCACTCCGTGAACGGATGTGCCAAGCCGCAGCCGTAATTCCCTAGACAGAAAGAGGAGCCAAGGACCTCGGCCATCTGTGTCCACACTGCGCAGGAGGGCAGGACAAGGTGGGAAGAATGGGGCCGGTTCCCACGGGAAGAGCAGAGGGTGCCGGGCCACGGAGCTGAGCCCACGCGCAGCGCGCTCCTGGTCTGGGCAGACTTGGATATAAACACAAATAAACCACCAGGCTCTTAGTGCTGCACAGGCCCCATCGATGGCACGCCGCAGGTACAGCCACAGCAGCAGTGGTCAGAAATGGCAGCACATCTGGCCATCGGCAGGTTTCTGTGCTAGCTATCAGTCCCATTTCTCGTCCAAGGCTCTCTACAGCCCACTTTGACCCACTTCTCTGCATAAAAGTAGCCCTAAGGGCCCGTGGGCATTTGCCTCAACAAGGTGCGGTGCGGTGCAAGACCAAAGTAGCGGCATCATCTCAACGGCTTTATGGTAAACAGTTCCAGTAAACGACCATCAGCCAGCAGGCATCCTGCAAATCAATAAATGCGTCTGGCACAAAGCAGTTGCTAAAGCAGGTCATGGAGAGACGGTCTGACTTTGTGCAGCCTCAATAAAAACTCGTCCAAAGAAACGGTCCCTTTCTGGGCATTGCGACTGGGTGGGCTCTTTGTGTCATCCCACGCGGGTTGTGCTCAGGGCCTTCTGAAGGCCTCTGATGTGTCCCTCATCGCTTCTAGACGGCAACCAGCGTAACCCCCCAATGTACGGACGTAGGGGAAAACAAAGACTTTCATTGCTCTTCTTACCAGGAACGGGTACAGAAGCACGTCGCAGCTCACGGATCCGTGCAACAGTCCCGGACAGCGAAAACCGAGGTCTCTGGAACGTGAGCACCTCGCCATTTTCAAAAGAGAGCCATTTTTGAATATGAAATGTCCCCAGTCCTGTTATGCTGACAGCGTGAGGCTGGAAAAAGAAGAGAAGGGCAAGCAGTTGGAGGTTGAAAAACAGCGTGAGGACTTGTGAGCGCTTGCAAGGGGGGTGCCTCGTGCCCTGCCCTCTCCTGCTGCACAACACTTTTGCACACCTCAACCACATTTTCATTTCTAGGAAATATATATTTTATGTCACTTTTTTTTGGAATGTATTTATTTATTTAACCTCTCTCAATTTACGGAGGAGCTGGTCTCTGGCACATTTGTGGCCAATCTGTACATCGCAATGCAGTTCTGGGAAGAACAACGGCACTTGCGGGCACAGGGCTGCCGGGAGCCCTGAAGCCATCTGGGCGAGGGGAGGTCAGGGTAGGATCCCACCTTTGTCTGCAGGAGCTGCTGCCGAACATGCTTAGAGACACTGCTCCAAATAGTCACGACATCTGGAAAGCAAGGGAAAGACACGTCAAGCTCTAAGTCAGCCAGCTCACGGCCCGTCAGCACGCCTGCAGGCAAGGAGACGGCAGACGCAAGTGTGCTCCAACACGCCTCACAGGGTAAATCCATCTGTGACACGGGCCCAATCTTTGACTGGCCTCGGCCTCCTGCCAACGGGACATCTTTCCCGTCAGAGCCCGATCCTCGAGTGCGACCCCCCGCTGAGGGAAACCCGTCCGTGGCACTTCCACCACGGCAAGGGGAGGGGGCTGCGTGCCCCGGACTCGGCGGGGCTCAGGGTGTCCTTAGGGGCCTCCCCGCAGGGACGGACCCCACTTCCCCCAGCGACTCGTGCCGTTCATCTTGTCTGCAGTGCTGCTCGTCAGAGGGCTCCCAAAGGCCTCACCGTTGACAGAAAGCTTCTTGAGGGTGGGAAACGTGACCGTGCTGCAGCCGTCAACCTTGCTGCAGAGCTCGATGTTGGTGATCAGCGCTTCCAGGCTTGTCATCTTCTCGCTTTGGGGCGGCACGTGAGGCTGCCGGGGAGGGATCTGGATGTCTCCTACTGGGAAACACCCCCTCTCCGATGTCCTCGCCTGTGCTTCGCCAAACAGCTGTCCCACCGCCTCCCCGTGTCCTCTGCGCCTCTGAGGTACAGGAGAGACGGCTCACCTCCCCTGGATAGGAGAGCTCGCCGAGGCCTCACAGGGGAGTGAAGGCAGGGTCTGGTGCGCGGGGTTATGATGAGGAGGGGCTCTGTGACACGGGCTGGCGTCACAGAGGGACGCCCCCACATCACCCCCACACCCGCTGACCCGGCCAGGTTTGGTCCTGCAGCGAGAAGGGGGCTGCTCCCTAAAACACACACCCAATCCTCAGTCCCCGAGGAGGGCCTGGGGCCAGGAGAGCCTCCGAGATGCCACCAAAGGACGGAAACGGGGCACAGAATCACACGATCACGCACTGTTTGAGGTCGGAAGGGACCTCTGGAGCTCATCTGGTCCAACCCCCCTGCTCAAGCAGGGCCACCTCTTTTTTCCCCGAGTAAAACGGTGGTGCCTACAGTCACAAAGGACATCCCGTTTTCCTCCCTCCAGTCAGTACTGAGTATTGCGACCACGACACAGATTATGACTTCATCTCTGGGCATTATTGATGGAATTGCAGACTGTCTTTGAAGAATTAAAGATCGGTTTCAGATCAGTCTGAAAATCCTGTATGTGGTGTCTGATGCTCAAATTTATCCCGTTCCTGAAGGAAAAAGCGGGGAAGAAGTCAGTTGGGGCCTTGCCACGTCACGGGTGGCAGCAGGAGCTGGCCCTGCCCCGTGACTGATGAATGCTGGCCCAGTAATGACTCTCCAGGTGTCCCAAGGGAAGGGGACCATTGTGGCACCAAGTGCTGTGCCAGGCTCCTGCGGAGGGGTCATTTCTCTGCATTAACTAATTAGCAATCGCTTTGTTCTTTGCACTCCTAACTGGGGTTCCTGCAATCTTTCTCCAGGATCCACCAGTCGAAGCTTCTCTCCTGGCACCGAACTAGAGGCTCAGCGAGCTGGCGACCATCGGAGCCCTGCCAGGCGTGTTCTGCAGATGGCTGCTCCAGGGAGCCCCCGCGTCCCCCTGTCACCAGACAGGGTCAGCCCTCAGGAACTGCAGCGCCAGGTGCCTCCTGGGGAAGGGTCGGATCCTGGCGGCTGGGCATCGAGCAGGGCGTCCCTCCACCACCCGCTGCTCACACACACACTTCAGCTACAGCTCTTGGGCTCGGGAAGCACCTTTAGCTTGCGTATACACTCTTTATTTAAAACGTTTATTTTATCCAGAAGCGGGGCCCAGATCCCCTGAGCTGACTGAGGGATCGCAAAGCTGTGCACACATCTCCTGCTGCTTGGAGAAGAGCTTCAGGTGGAGTTGGTCTTCTGGAAGGCAGCGTCTCCCTCCAGAGGCCAAGTGTCCCGGCTCGCTGAGGAGCTAGCTGCAGTCGGGGCTTTAGATGCCACGGTAGGCGGGCTTGGTCGGATGAACATAGCTGAACAAGGCGTGGGCCCTGTCATGCCGCTTTTCAGGAAAGTAAAGGCATAGCTTGTCCAGGAGGTGACCAGGCCAGAAGTTATTGTCGCTTGACTTTTGCATCTTATTCCTCTGAAGATGCCTGGGAAAAAAAGGGGGTGGAAAAAAGGGAAGAAGACAAAAAGAACCATGAGAGAGAATAGCATGCTTTACAGAAATGAAATTCTGGGCAGTTTCACTGCTTCTCTTCGTAAGGGCAAAAGTGAGCCTGACAAGAACCAGCTCTCCGGGCTTCCAGGCCCCGGGAAGCTCTGCCAGACCTGGGCAGACCATGTCGGTCCTTATCAGACACGACTGACGCTGGAAATGCCAGCTTGTGAAGCTATCTGAAGAGCTGGTACGTTGCCCATCACTGTAGTATCTAAACCCTTCAGCTGAGCTAAACAAAGACGATCGTGCTCTGCTTTGCAATGATTTTTTCTCTCCAAAAGCTTCTCCAGCCATCCAAAGCTCGGCTCTTCAGGCCTGTCTGTCTTCCACAAGAACGAACGTTCTGGGAGGGGATTTCAGACAAGCGTTGCGTCGGTCTGAGGAGAGGTTTTGTCGCCTCTGTGGTTCAGAGCACGTCCCAGCTAGCCTGCAGGGCTCCTGCCAGGCACCACAAACTGCTCACCCCTGCAACCCAATGACTTAGCTAAAACACGGGAGCGTCCGTGTAGCCGAGAAGAGGACCTGCCTCTCCACGGTCGCTTGCTGCTCCCTTGCGGCATCCGAAGGGTTCGCTCAGTACCTTGGTACTGCCTCTGACAGCGCGGGGACTGGGCGCAGAGCGGTGATCCACAGCGGGGCAGCAGGAGGGGACTGATCTGAAGCCCTCTCTGAACAAACCTGTTTTCCGCCTCCTTGGCCTGGCTTCCAGGTGCGGTTCCTGGTCTGGAGGGGCTGCCAGGTGATGGAGCATCAGCAGGTCCTGTGCTGTAGTATCCTCCGGGCTGCCTGATCTTCCTTATGCCTTCTCCCGCCTTGATGATCTTGTCTCCTGGATGCAGCAGGGCTGTTGGCAAAGCACACAGAGAAAAGAGTCATGGGAAGAGACGGGAGCTTGTGCGATTCAGTGCGTTCACCTCAGGCCCTTGGTCTTTGCTTTACCTTTCTGCAGCGTTGGGTCGGTGATGGCAACACTGAGCTCTTGGCACAGCTCGGAGCTCTTCAGGTAGCTCACGACGGCATTCCTGCGGTATCGGTCAACCAGCTCTCCCAAGTCAGCCTCTACAGTTGACGGCAGGCAGTGCTCATCAACAGGGCCATCCCCAGATCTCACCAGCCGGCACTTTTCTTTCCATTCGATCGGGCTGTCTTTGTTCTGCAAGCAAAGGGCAGGTCCCGGTGAGCATTCAGTGAGGCCCTGGAGCTGCTGCATTCCCTTCAGAGAAGCTACAGGCAGGGCTTCATCTCAAAAGCGGGTACAAACGGGAGGCGGCAGCCTGCCACGGGCTCACAGGGACAGGCACTCCTCTGGGAGTGCAATTCCCACCCGGAGCTGGGTCCTCAGGCAGATGCTCCCGGGGGGCTTAGCAGAAGCGCAGCACAGCAGGCACAGGTGCCTCAGGTGAAAACAGTCTTGCAGCCGCCTTCTCGTTTCTGACTGTGTCGGGGAGCCAGCGGCTCTCCCCATAGCCGGTGACTGCGGGGCAGCACGTTGGCAAGAGGAGGGAGCCCTGGATTCTGCCAGAGTTCATCCAAGCCAAGATGCTCCAAAGAAAACATCTGGGAGGGAGGGAGTGTTACATTGCCACTGGACCGTCTTGCACTGAGCCTCACAACTGAACAGGACAAAGCGCTTCTCAGCGCCTTAAGGGACAAATCACAGTCTGGTGGGTAGGTCGACTAGACGATCAGAAGACGACTCCGTCCCCAGACAGAGCAACTGCTTCAATTTCTCCTCCTCCTCCTTCTTCTTGCCAGTTACCCAGAAGAAGTGTTTATCTCACCAAACAAATTGTTTGAGATGGCTCGTAGCACCTCAGCTGCAAGGCAGCATGTGGTCAAGGGACTACTGGGAAGCTAATACGCACAACGACCCCTTGCCCTTTCCCTTCCTGCTGCGCTGTCCTCTAAACCACCCCACGTTCGCCAAGGCACGCAGGCGCGCTCGTTCTCCTGCCACATACACAGTACCTTCTCCCGCCGTCTCCTCTCTCTCGACAGTTTCCCGGCCTCTTCCATTTCATCATAGCTCAGGTGGCGGCGTTCTGGCTTGGTGTTGACTGGTGGAACTTCCAAACGTATTAACTTTCTTTCGGGCTTGGCAGGAGCAGGAGGCTTCGTCAGTCTGGCTGCATCCCCGGCAGAAGGTGGACAAGTGGCTTTCTGGAACCGAGCTTCTACACCTAGGAGAGATTAAAAACCAACGGAACAAAGAGCTCAGAGAAGCCACGTTAGAGCGCAGGAGAAAGGAGCATCTGATCCATGTTTAAGACAAAGGAGGTTGGCACGTTATGCTGGTTGGAACTCCCAACAGAGCTTACTGAAGAATAAGCTCTTCTGAATCGGTGTTTTCCAGCTGCCACCAACAGCTGGAGGAAGGGTCTGCTTTGGGTGGGCTGCATGACGAATGCTAACAAGGAAAACCCAGTACAGGATGCTAAACCGCAGGGGTCAGCCTTTGATCCCACCCTGACAGACCGGATAACCTGTCTCCTGCAATTGGGCTGACTACGGTATTGCACCACCCCCGGATCCTTCAGCTTTTCCCTGGAAGTCTCCTTCTGGCCACTCTGCTCCAGGCCAATGGTCTCAAGAAGCCGTATTCTGGACCCACGCTGGCATTTCCTGTCCGTACAGAGACGCTTTCCCAACCCGGTGCTCTCCTCTCACCTCGTTTGGTCTCTTGGGATTGTCTTTTCCTCATTTCCAGCCACTGCTTTTGACAGTCACTCAGATCACTGGGGCTTATAAAATTCCCCGGTGTTGAGGAAGTCAAGAAGATGACCACGTCCTCCAGATCCTTGCTGCTGATGGGAACTTTGGTCTGGCAACCAAAACAGAAAACGACAGCGGGATCACCAAAAGATCAAGGCTTGCCAATCTTCCCAGCCCTCTGGGTTTCAGGAAGATATTTTGGCTCAGACTAGAATGTCAGCTACCATCTGAACTGCTAAACCCTAATAAACCTGAACGTGCTCTTCACAGCTCTGTAATGCTGCGGCCTGGGAGCCATTCTCTGAGAGTGAGGCAAGCGAAAACGCCCCTTGCTGAAGCTCTTCCATTTGCTCTGGGTTGGCATGCAGGAAAATAGGGCAGAGCTGCAGCTGTTTGTTATTTTTCCGCTCCCTACGTACCTCCTGGATGACTTTGATGAATTCTGCTCTCGTGATCTTCCTCCCCTCCATACCAGCCTTCCTGAATACATCCACCATCCTCAGGTGCTGCTTGTGCAGGAGGTCATGCAGCGTGACCAGAGCCTGGGGGTACGGCGCACGAACAAGGGGAATGCCACCCTTCTTCCGGGGCGGGCTGCTCTCTGGTGGCGAGCGCTGAAAAGGATTAAAAAAATACCCTGAGATCGCCATTATCCAGGATCACCGTGCCCGTCAAGGTGGCATCAGCTGGGGTAAAGCAGCGTCACTCTACTGAGTTCACCGCGGACGCTATTTCCCATGCACTTCCGTACGTACCTCCGGGCTGTCGGTCACGGCTGATTGGACAGCAGCCGTCCTCTCTGCTCTGCGTGCCTTTATTCTTTCCCAGCACCTTTCTTCTTGACTGCTGAGGGAAGGTTTGTGAGCCAGCCATTTTTCAATGTCCCCTAAGCTTTCCAGCTCCCTGCGAAACTGCCTCCTCGCCTGACTCCAAGCCTCTGCCGTTTGTAGACCCTCTTCTGTACCGCAGGTGGTCTCCAGGGAGCTGAGGCCATCTTCTTCCTCCTGGGGCAGCTGCAAGGCAGACAAATGACAGAGATCTGTGGCCCGAGTTGGTTTCAAAAAGGGAGAAGCTGGTCTTGCCACAGGGGGGGCAAAAATAACGTGACGTCTGGATTTGCATGGCAAATCCACAATCGAGTGACGCAGCAATCGCCTCCATCCATATCACGTACCTCTCCCGTCTGCCTGCGTTCTTCAGAAGTAGGCGATGGCAATTCCGGGCTCTCGAAAGGAGTTTCTTTGTGCTGCCTTCCTTCTGTGCCTGCACATTGTGGCAACAGCCTGAAAATACACACCGGGGTGAGGGGGGATGAGTGCAGGAACAGTTCCTTCTCCAGCCTGTGCTCACGCTGCTCACCTGCTTCGGCAGCAGAGCGAGCTCTCTTCACCCAACTCTCTTCCCCTCCACAGAGACAGGGATAACCTGAGCTGTAACGCTCAGATGCGCCACCAAGGAAATCAAGGAGATGAGCTTTTTCCAGAAGGCAGGCTCATAATTTGCATCCCGTGAAACGACAGGCACCTGGAGATGCCGGTATCCCCCTCCTGGCCATTACACTGACCCCTGCAAAGCAGCCCCAAGGACTGTGGGGCTTGCCATCCAGCAAGGAAACGCACTGTGCGGTGACGTGTGTTAACGGCCCTTCCGAGCTAATGCAAGGACCGCGTCCAAAGGAAACAGGGGCACGGGCTTCTTTCTCAGAGAGCCGGGGCAGGCTCCGTCCCTGAAGGCCTTGAAGACAAGACTGGATGGAGTCCTGAGTAACCTGGTCTGGCCTCAGCTCATAGCTGACTCTGCTTGGAGCAGCTGCTTGGACTAGGACCTCCCGAGAGCCCTCCCAACCTCCGTTATCGGATGAGCCTAGAAAGCGTCCCGCACAATCGCTAGAGCACAAGGCCACCCTAAATGGAGTCCTTTCAGAGTCTCACCTGCCCTGAGGCCCTGTTCCCTCCGTCTCCTCCTCTGCTTCTTCCTCCATCCCAGCTCTGCCTAAGCGGTTTGGAGGAAGGCCCCTTCGCAGGCGGAGTAAGGTGTGACGAACAGCCGCTGCAAGCACGAAAGGAGAAAACCTCTCAGAAGAGGCAGGGGGAGGCACAGATCTGCTCTGCAAGGTTAGAAGCTGTTTGAGGCCTCCCTGGGATTCCTTCGGAGACCTGTTTTCTTGGAGGGAGAGCTTAAGCCCCTCCTGACACCAGCCCTCGGTCCTGTTCAACCCTCGAGAGCCACATTATTCTCTTTGGTCTGAGTTTTCTGCTGCCGCGGCCAGTCCTTCCTCTGCTTTCAGGGGGAGACAGAACTTGGCGCTTAACAACAATCTCTTTTGGGGGAAGTTGCTCTCGACATGATATTTCTCATCGCATCACGCCGCGGTGATTCCAAGAGATCCGCCAACCCCCCAGTCTCCCACAGCTCAAGGCAGAGTTTGTGATTCACGGTGCCGACGGACTTGCCCAAACATTTACTCTACGTCTCTTGTAGCCTGGGCCCCAAACACCCACTGGCACAAAGGCCAGGAATCGGTCGCTAACATCACCTCTTATTCCCATGCTGCTCAAAGCACTCTCGAATTCCGCAAGTATCTCTTGGTCTGCGAGAGAAACTCTTCGAGGCACTGCCCTCATCTCAAACCTGCAAACAGGAAGAAGGCACCATTCTGAGAAAAGGGCTGCTTTGCCGGATGAACGCCAAGCTATCTCCACAGAGTCAGCCCCACGTCCTGGGCTGTTAAGGGAACCAGCGAGCAGTGCTGGCCTCAGGAACGGCTCAGCAGCCCCTTGCTAGACAGAGGGATTGGTTTTTTGCCTCAGTCCTCCTGTGCCATCGTGACCCCAGAAGGCGTTTCGGAGGTACTTTGATTCACGTGAGTTTCACAGAAGGCACGGAAGCATCACAGACAGAGGGCTTGCATGCGTCTGGTCTTTGACCCACCCTCTAAGAGAAGCTTTCCATGTTAGATTCAAAACAATGGAAATAGCGGGATCTTATTTCTGTTACATGTTTGGGCAGTCTCTACCAATGGGAAGAGAATGAGCCGATGAAACGTCGGGAGGGTTGCCTCAATTCCTCTGCCTAGCAAACCAGTTCCCTCTGATGGGAGTAATGGTGAAATGCCAACCACAATCGGTCGCGGAGGATGCGTAACTCCAGACTAAGCAACAGCAAGGATGAAATTAACTGCAAACCACTCATTTGACAGAGCGCTCCCAAACACGAGCTCAGCACATCTGCGCTTGGTCAGGGAAGGGCTGCAGAAACAAACATACTCACTGTGGAAACCGGTAGACACGGCCAAAAGAGCTCGGAGCGAGAGCGACTTCTTTGTCCGATATGACCCATTTCTTCTGCAACAGGGACAGAAACATCTGCCGTGACTCCAGGGAAATGAACTCAGCGCTCACAAGGGCCCTTCCATAGCTCCAAGAATTAGCGGCCTCTCAGCAAACTTCTGGCCAAGCGCTTCAGCCCCTTGCTAAAGCAAGCTGCACAGCGCATCATCTGCTAGGGCGAGGGACGTCGCCAGCCTTTTTGCAAGGACAAGAGTTGACGGCGTCAGGCAGGAGACTCCTTGTTTACCAGGGAAGAAGTCAGTGGAGGCAAGCACGAGGGAAGGCCCATTACGAGCCTGGGTGCCTGGCTGCTGGCTGCTGTGAGGTGGCTTGCTTTAACTATTGCTGAACCGAGAGCAAATGGTTCTGAGCCGGTTGCATCCCCCGAGTCCTTCCAAAGACTTCCAAAGGGTCTGCACGCCTCTGCAGCGTGGAGGAACCCAGCCACCGGCTCCTTCTCTTCCGTCGGGCCAGGAGAACAGCACCAGTAGCGTGCCAGCAGCCACGAGGGGCTGGTCTCAGCAAGGCCCTGGTGTCTCTGCGCCTCAGCCTCATGTCCGGAGCCTGGGGTGAACATCATCGCCCCTGCCATTGCTTTGGCCTCTTTCCTATTTACGGCAAGGCCCTTCCAGGGCTTTCCCCTGCCCAGCAAAAGTAGCACCGCATACCTTCCCAGCACCCTTGAACCACAGCAAAGCAAAGCAAGAAACTACAGAAGGCTTTCACTGCTACAGACCACGCCTAGCCCAAGTGACCCAGCAGGTTACAGCTGGCCAGCAGGGCTCAGTTCCCCAGTCCTTTGAGGGGATGGCAAACCCACTCTAAGTAGCACTGGCAAACACTAAACTTACAGTGAGCAACTTCTCCACCACGCAGGTAGACTTGTTGAGGCTCAGTAAGAAGTCTTGGCAAAATGCCATTGTCACTTCTTTTCCCCGGATAGCAAGAGTGCCCACATCCTCTAAAACAAAGTCCACGTCTCCTCTGTTTGTTAGGATGAAGTAGAAGAAGTTCAGGGTCTCCTGCATGCAGTTCTGCACGACTTCCTTAGAATAGGGCACGTCCGAGTGGATCTTCTTGTAGCTCACTGACACTTTCTTCATCTCACCTGGAACAGAGGAGGAAGACTGCAACTCAGACAGCAGTTGAGCAGACTCAAATAAAGGGCCAGCAGCTCTCAGGGAAACTACATTGCTAGAGCACTGCCTGCTCTAACCACCCGGTACAGCTCCTTAAAGGAGCTGGCGTCGGCCCCTCCTCAAGGTAAGGTCACATCACTCCGTGAACGGATGTGCCAAGCCGCAGCCGTAATTCCCTAGACAGAAAGAGGAGCCAAGGACCTCGGCCATCTGTGTCCACACTGCGCAGGAGGGCAGGACAAGGTGGGAAGAATGGGGCCGGTTCCCACGGGAAGAGCAGAGGGTGCCGGGCCACGGAGCTGAGCCCACACGCAGCGCGCTCCTGGTCTGGGCAGACTTGGATATAAACACAAATAAACCACCAGGCTCTTAGTGCTGCACAGGCCCCATCGATGGCACGCCGCAGGTACAGCCACAGCAGCAGTGGTCAGAAATGGCAGCACATCTGGCCATCGGCAGGTTTCTGTGCTAGCTATCAGTCCCATTTCTCGTCCAAGGCTCTCTACAGCCCACTTTGACCCACTTCTCTGCATAAAAGTAGCCCTAAGGGCCCGTGGGCATTTGCCTCAACAAGGTGCGGTGCGGTGCAAGACCAAAGTAGCGGCATCATCTCAACGGCTTTATGGTAAACAGTTCCAGTAAACGACCATCAGCCAGCAGGCATCCTGCAAATCAATAAATGCGTCTGGCACAAAGCAGTTGCTAAAGCAGGTCATGGAGAGACGGTCTGACTTTGTGCAGCCTCAATAAAAACTCGTCCAAAGAAACGGTCCTTTCCCTGCCTGAAAATCCTGTAAGTGGTAACTGGAGGCAGGAATAGGTGGCAGAGGGAATTCCAGGTGGCCTGGCTCTAGCTGGTAGCTTGTCATCTGGCGGTGCTTCCCCAAGCAGGCACCTCTCACAAAATGCTTCAGCTCCCTTTTCGAGAGCACAGCTGTTTGATGCTCAGATTTGCCCGATGGCTGTCCCTGGCAGCTTCACCATGGTTTGCTTGCCTGTGGCATGGTGAATTCTTCTTGTTCAAAATGCAGGACAGAAGCATTTTCTTGGGAAAGGGATGGTGTTTCAAGGGCTCCCCCAGGTGGGAAACCTCTCACAAACCATGATCCCCTCCCACACCTTCAGCTTGTTAAGGGAGCAGCAGCCACCCGAGCATTCACACAGCATCCATGGAGTCGCACACACACCACCCGAGACTTTAACTGCTAGGACCGGAGTCCCTTCGCAGCGGGCAGCTCTGCTGAGCTGACGGGTGCCCCTTTTCGACTCCTTGCTCACACACACACACTCACCCTCGGGTGCTTCCTCTCCCCTCAGGCTCGACCCTGTGTTTCCCCGAAGCAGAGTCTCTGACATGACGTACGCCAGACAAATGTATTGAGTGGTACAGCAGTGAAGAGCAGCTTGAGCTGGGTGCCTCCAGAGAGGGACCCTGAACAAAGGAATCCTGGGCAATTATACCCTTACAGTCTAAGTTCCCCTCCCCTCACGCAACGGTTTGGTCCAATAGTAATATTTGGGTCTGGGGTCCTCTTGTTCCTTATTGGATCCCTTCCCAGTCTCCAGGCAGGTCATTCTTTTCCTTATCTTGATTAGCTGCAGCTTCTGCTGATGGTTTCGGCTCCCTTATCTTCCTGGTTTGCACTGGTTTCAGGGCCTTCCTTCATGTAGCGAGGTAGGAGTTCATCATACGGTCAGCGTTCACAGCTTGCAGTCTAAGGCTTCAGCAGGTCTTTGGATCCTTTTTTGAGCTAAAAATGACTTCTACAACAAGCTTGAGTATAGGCTCTTTATTTAACACGTTTATTTTATCCAGAAGCAGGTCCCAGATCCCCTGAGCTGACTGAGGGATCGCAAAGCTGTGCACACATCTCCTGCTGCTTGGAGAAGAGCTTCAGGTGGAGTTGGTCTTCTGGAAGGCAGCATCTTTGGAGACCAGGTGTCCTGGCCTCCCATCATCCCACTGAGGCCCTCACCCTGGCCAGCTGCTCTTTATTTTTGTTTTGTTTGTGATTTGGGAATGGAGGATATGGACCCATCCCACTGCCACCAAACATGAGGGGATGGAAAGTAGCTGCTGTCAGTGGTTTCGCGTTGAGGTAAGTTTTCGTGATAGCAACTCCGAAACGTAGGCGCTGTCACTGGCGCTGTCAGCTGCCATCGCACCCACACAATGCAACCGGGATCAAGCACAGCACTTGCATCTAACAGGGAGCTAAAACCAATTCTGAAGGAAAAAGGTCCTCATGTACAAACTGTCGGTTGAGACTGCAATCCCACTCAAAGCTTTTCTTTACATTTAGGCATAAATTACATTGTAAAGCCCACACACTGGCTTAAAAAACATTTTAGTGAACAACAGCTGCTGTGAGTCACTTTTGCATTTAGTTGGCTAAAGGGGCAAGAGAGCGGCAACACATTACTTGGATCCGCATCTGCAGGGTCAATTAAAAGCCAATTTCGGCGCCGAGGCCGCCTCCATTTTGTGGGGTGGCGCGGGGCGCGGCGGCTCTGCGCACGGCCTGCAGCGGCGCGTGGCGGGAGGGCGAGCCCCGCCCCTCCGTTTGCACACGGCCCCTTGCCCTATAAAAGCGGAGGGGCGGGGGCAGCGCCGGCGGGGTGGAGGTGCCGCGGCTGAGGGAAGCGTCTTGCCGCCCCGGGCGTGAGGGTTGTGTCCGGTTCCTCACCTCCTGCGGTGTTTTGACACACTCCCCTCCCACCCGTGCCTTCTGCCTCGCGTTGTGGGTGGCCTTTACACCTTGCTGAAGCAGGTTGTCTTTTCTAAGGGTGGTAGTGCTGGGAAGGGGCTCCTCTATTTCTCTGTTCCTCACAGAAGTGCTGAGCTTAGCCACGCACTGAGGTCAGATGGGTTTGTGGAGGCTCGGCTAAGGGGGAGCTCAGTTCCCTGCGTGTTCCTGACCTCTTAATTAGGCATTTTCCCTGTCCTTAGGTGTGGGTGCATCTCGTTTTTACAGATGGTGGGGAAGGCTTGGCTTGTGGAGTCAGACTTGTGGTGTGGAGAGTTAAAGGCTTAATCAAAGCATGGGTGAGCGAAAAGAACAGCTGGAGACAAGTCTCTTTGTACAATACTTGTTTAAATTACATAGGAAAACAACCCAAGCCTGGAGGTGTTTTCCAAAGGCGATGGCTCAGCTTTGGCTGGAGATGACGTAAATGTGGAGAGCCTCTTCTTGGGGTCCTTGGAAAATCTGTTGGGCTGGGTGCCAGTTAGCACTTCAGAGCACCGCTTTCAAAGGCTCATGCTTCCTATAAATAGGCACATAGTATTTTAATTACCACATACTGCAGCCTTGGGGGAGGTCTGTGCTGGTGGGAAAATCCAGAATCTAATATTGGTGGTTATTAGATGAACCGTTCTTTTTCCTTAAAATTACAGGGTTTGTTTGAACTGATACAGATGAATTGTGTAGGAAGTGTTTGGAGGTTCAGGTGCTGACTAAAGCTGAATAGCTGCCGTCTGGGCTTGCGTGTGTTTGTGAGCAGTGGTCGTACCTGTGTTAATGCAGATGTTTTATTAACAGACAGAAGAGTATCTGCAAGATGGCAACTGCTCAGAAGCAAAGGAATTGTGCGGTATGATTTTCTTGTGTGTTTCAGCACAATGTATTATTTGAATTGGAAAAATCGGTGAATTTTAGCTGAAATGGTGCTCTTTAATATTTCTTCACTTGAAAATGACAGGTTAATTCAATCCTCTAACTATGAATGAAGATGCTTAGTAGCAAAATAGTTTGAGTCTGAACTTTGTGGTCAAACACTTGGTAGGAATCAGCTATGTCCTAAAACCATAGTAACACCAAGTGTTAAGAATACGTTTAACTTAAAAAATGCTGAAAGTCACAATTTTCAATTAAATTAAAGCATTAAGCAGGCATTGGACCAGACTGTAGACTTACAGGCTCGTTGTTGTGGCCAGAGATCAATTCTTTTCTTTCTCTAACCTCAGAGTGCAGTTGTATTTCCTACCAAAATATCTACTGAACAGCAATCCCTGATGCTAGTGAAGAGGCTCCTGGCAGTAGCAGTCTCCTGCATTACATATCTGAGAGGAATCTTTCCTGAAAGCGCCTATGGAACAAGATACATGGATGGTAACAGGCTGCTTTCATGGTTCTTTGCAAAATCTATTGCCGTAGGATCGCTGTGAAGTTAAGGAGTGTTTTTTAAAAGCCGCTTGGGCTTCTTGATTAAAGCTAATTGCCATTTTCAATGACTGTAATGGAAACTTCAGTAATACAGTCATCACTGAATTTTGTTAAAGATAGCGGTGATGCTAACTCAGCAATTAAAACCACACTGACAGCTGTCAGTAATGTTAATTTTAGTCTGCTTTTGATATATACTTTTAGGGAATGAACTTCACTTTCTTAGCAATGTAGTTGCATCTTGTCCTAAGTAAATATGCATGTATATATTCTTTTTTTTTTGAGATGTCTGTGTCAAAATTCTGAGGGAAGACAAAAACTGTCCTGGCTCTACTCAGCTGGTGAAATGGTACGTTAATTACAGTGCATATGGAACACTATGTCATGACATGTGGAGGTTTGCAAATACAAAGAAAAATATCTCCTTTGTTGTAGCACAAGGTAAGGCATCGGGAATCATGCTGCATTCGGCAGAGGGAGTTTGCAGCTGCTGTCAGCGTTGCAGTGTTCACAGAGGTGTAGGCCTGAGTTCTGATGTTAAAGGTGTAATTAGTCAGCCGCTCTTTGCCCATGTGCTGTCACGGAGGGAGGAGGGGGGAAAGGCTTCCTTGCTGTAACCTGGAATTTCTTAATTGATCTTCTGTGGTAGAGGAAACTCGAGTGGCACCGAGTGCGTTTCACCTCACCCTCACGCATCAAACATTAGCGAGGGCAGTGGAGTGGCAGCCTGTGGATGCTGACAAGGAAAAGCTCCCTGGTTTTTGTGTGAAGGGTGTGTGCTACCTGTTCGGAGTTTACAGGTGAGTAGCCTTGCTTCACTCAGCAGCATGTACACACCAAAACCAATTTTTGCTTGTTGACCATATTCAAAAGAAATGTTAGAAAAAAATTCGGGTAAGTTTTGCTGTGCTATTTGACTGTTGTTTGCATGTTCTATAAAAAGCAAATTGCAACATCTAAGTAAAGGCAATAGCAACATCTAAATAAAGTCAGTAACTCCTTTGTGCTTCAGAGATGTTGGTGTTCAGCTGAAGTACTTGTTTATAAATTGATTAATGAATACATGTGTTAGAAGGTGTTTGAAAATGGTAGCTGTACAGTTGCATTATGTTTTTACTTATAAATTATTTACTTACAGATTATATTTTTACTTGTTCTGCAAAGAGGGTTAGGATGATCTGGGGTGTTACAAAGATAGTCATTGCCTGTATCACTACTAATAAAAAGACAGAATAATGGAATAAGTATTCTTTACAGCTCTAATCTAATATTAAGAAGGCTAAACAAGGATTTCATTTTTGGGGACTATTTTATTTATTTAGTCAGAAGCAAAGCAACTGGAAATTAGTAGTAGATGGACAATATTATTTGATTTTTGCAGGATGTTAGGATGCTATGATGCCTTGCAGAAGAAATACGTAAGTCTTCCAGTATCATTTAGCTATTTTAAATGTATTTAAACGTTCATTTATGTAAATCCATTAGCTGCCAGCACAGGTATTGGACTTTCTGGTTAGGGACTTGCTGTGCTCTAATATGTTAAAAACAGTTAGCTACAGTGT
This sequence comes from Theristicus caerulescens, assembly GCA_020745775.1. Taxonomy (NCBI): domain Eukaryota; kingdom Metazoa; phylum Chordata; class Aves; order Pelecaniformes; family Threskiornithidae; genus Theristicus; species Theristicus caerulescens. The sequence continues at coordinate 580,191 of CM036581.1, forward strand.
GGGATGCACAGACATTTCAGGATAATATTCTTTGTAAGCAGAAACACTTAAAGGCAGGGATACTTAGGAATTTTCTTCTGCCAGTTGAGTAAGTCCTTTTTTAAAGGGATAAGGAGTTAAGTGTATGAAGAAGTTTCTCTTCAAACAGACCCGTAGTTGTCTGTCTTGGTTTCCAGAGCTAGAGAAACAAAGCAGCTTGGTCAGCAGAAATGGGCTATGGAATACATTTAATGTTCTTTTTTCTTTAATTATATTTCTGACAGCTAAGAATGATTGTCCTAGCAGTAAGTATCTTTGAAAAGTAAGGTACACATTTTTTAAGGTAGATGCTTAGGGATATGCACACTTCTTACTCTGTTTCCTCTTTTTTACTCTAAAAATACAGGTCTGTACTCGTCCAGAAGATCCTCAGGTAAATCTGCTAGAATATTGTACTGGATGATGATATGATAGAGTGAATGGATGGTGATGATGGATATAGTGAAATGTGTATACAAGCAATAGTACTTAACATTCACATTAATGCATGTTAAAAATAAAAGACATCTTTAAAACACCAAACGTAAGAATCACTAGAGCTAATCGGAATTGCCACATAGTGAATTGCTTTTGAATATCCACTGTCAGGTTATTCTCAGGCCGGTACAAGAAACCCAAAGTGTCGCTGCAGAGTTAAATGCCTGTACAGATGCGTCGTCCTAACTCTGCGTAACAAATTTATGGAACTTCTTTGGAGAAGGCACAGCATGTTCTAACTAACCACTGGGTGTCACTGTTAGGGGTGTGCAGCGTTTTCACAGTGACTAAAATGTGAATGAATATTTCATTCTAAAAACTGAAGCTGATGTTTCAAAATATTTTATCATGGTCATTCCTGGAAAATAATGTAAATCTTCATTTTATTTGATGACAATTATATACATTAATACCATTAATAGTTACAGCATTGGAAAGCTGAATTCAATGCATGTAAGTGTATCAGGCAGGAGTTGGGCTCTCATTATTTTCTTTAAATGCAAGGTTAATAGATTACTAGACAGAAGCAGCAGTTTGCTTGACAGCTGATAGTTTAATAATGACTGGATTTTTTTTTTTGCAGACAATTACAGAATGTTACCACTTCAAATTCAAGTACACCCACAATGGGCCGCTCCTGGATTTCAGCAGGTACTGCCACTGTGACTTTATTCTGCTCTGTGGTTTTACAGTCCATTGCATGCACTTGAATGTAAAAACTTTGGATTTTATCTGTTTGGTGTTTCCTTTTTTTAATTCTGGATCTTAAGACTAATTTTATCAACGTATACTATTAGCTTAGACTTATTCTTAAAATACAATGAATCATTCTGTCAGATTATGGTCATATTTTTAAATATCCACTCAAAAGATGAGTCTTTGTGTCAGAGTCCAATACTCTCTGACCAGGTTGTTGAAGATATTGCGTGTGTGGAGGGTGAAATGTTTAATATCAGATTTACTTATCTGAAGATACTTGATGTTGCGTGGGATTTCTCATTTAGCAGAGATGATACAAAATACACTGAAGATGCAATACGAATGTAAGCGACGCTTAGCAAAGCATAGCTATTGCAATACACAGTTCAGTCACAATACCAGTGTGATTCCCATTACTGGTTTCTGTGATATGTTCACTGTCACGACGCTGGGCATCCCCGCTCACGGGGAAGGAATGTGTGGGTTGAAGCCGGCTCCAGCCCATTGCTTTCTTGGGAATTCTTTTGTTAGTTGCTTAGTTTTTACTCTCCTCAGGCTGAGCCGTATTCGCTCCCCCCATGCCGGTCTGGCTAACTCAAGGAGACATTCACACACTTGTAATGAACTCAAGGAGAAACATTTACACCACCAGTTGATCCACTCAGCTGTGATAATAGTTGATCCTCCCAACTGACATAGCCGTTTGTCTAAAACAAAGGCCACGCTCGTGCCCCTTGTGTGTTGAGCTGAAGCCAGCTTTCTTTGCAACAGCTGTGGTCAGCGACACCCTGCATCATTCCCTGAGCTTCACGGGCACATCACCCTCGCCCATCTCCCCTGAGCCTTCTTCCGTTATAGGGGTTTACTGGTCAGTCACAGCTGCAAGGAAATGGCTTATTTTAAGACAAGTAATTGAAATGTAGCAAGTTCGTCCTTTTCCCAGGTTTCCTCCTGCATGAAATGCTTTTTAAATAAAAAAAACAACAACAACAAAACAAACCAGGCTGGAGTGCTGCAGATCTGGGTCCTTTGGGATGAGTTTAGTTACTTACCTCTGAAAGAGGTTGTAAGTCATGTAAAAAAACCCTGGTGGAAGGGGATGTGACTCTCAGCCACACCAGGTTGCCTTACTGTAATTGGCATAAATTCAGACCGGGCTAATTTGAAGATATAAGGCATGGGCCTGCTTCTCTGTCACGCTGCGGGGAAGGAGATAACCATCTGCAGAGGGGTGAGGCATTTGAAGCTACTGCAGTTAAGGGTGCGCTTCCAAAAGACAGGGTTACCCTGGCTGTTCGGGTCCTCAGGTGCCTCTCTCAGCTGTGAGGAGCAGGGGAGTAGCAGGAAAGCATTTTTGGTGGCAGTAAGGTAAGCTTTGGGTCAGCTGCTGGTGGAACAGGAGCATGGAAATCGGGAGCTGGGTGCCAAGAGTCACTTAGGCACGCGTTTTCTAATCAGTACCCATTCTTGTCAAAGTGTTACTTGTTTTATTTAAGGGAAAGCAAGTCTGTAAGACTTTGCAGAATTGGGGCTTTCAAAAGCACCTACTTTTTCTTCCAGATTGGGTATTTAAGCACTGTGTAATGTAAAACGCAGTAGTTGGTCAGCGCTGCTGAACCATAATGCTTTCATGATGTCCCTGGCTCGGGATTTGATCTTCCAGGGGGCAGAGAACGTGCAGGCCACTTAGTATTAGGTGTTGCAGTTGTAATCTCAGACCTTAAGCAATAAATGTGATGTCTGCTTCTGACGTTCGTAGAGGCTGTTAAACAGTTGTGTATCTTTAACATGAGAAACAGCTTATTCTGTATAAAAAAAAATCTGAATACTGTGTCCATTTTTAGTAAGAATAAAATGAATGATTCCACAATCACCTGTGCAGACACCAAGAAAGCAAGTATCCTCCTCATTCGCAAGATTTACGTGCTGATGCAAAACCTGAGTCCATTACCAAATGACGTTTGCCTGACTATGAAGCTGTTTTATTACGATGAAGGTAGTATTTCCATATTGCCTTGATTTATCAGCTGTGTTCAGACGTTGGAAAACAATTCAGAGAACTATTTTAATGTATAATCTTTATGGTTGCTGGGACTTGTTAAATGATGTTCTTTTGCCTGTGTCTGTTTCTCACAACAATTTCTAAAATCCAAGGGGAATGGATTTGATCTCACTGTAGGAACGGAGTCTTGTCACTGACTTCACTGGAGCAAGGATTTCGGTGTGTTTTAAGAACAAATGGAGTTTTACTGAGTATGTTAGGATGTAACGTTTGCCAGGCTAGTTCTGGTTTGGATGACTGTATAAATGTCTGACGCTAGCTCTGCTTTCAGAATGTAGCGAAAAATCTTCTAGCTCATCGCTTTGCATGTGTAAACTGTTTCAGATAGCTTTAGTTGGGTCTTGCCTGTTGTGTAGGGGGAAAAAGAACTTCGTTTAGTACAAGTTGAATATTGATTATTCCCCTCCCCACACACACCGTTTATTTGGAGTAGCTCTGTATTTAAAGGGGAAAAGAGTCGTTCAGCCACACAAGTGAAAATTAATTTTACAAGGATGTGTTTCATTCTGACACGTTTAATGAATTCTTTTCTGCAGTTACACCACCCGATTACCAACCTCCTGGTTTTAAGGAGGGTGAATGTGAGGGGATGATATTTGAGGGGGAGCCTATGTATCTTAATGTGGGTGAAGTGCCAACGCCTTTTCACATGCTGAAAGTTAAAGTTACAACTGAAAAACAACGGATGGAAAATGTTGATAAAAGCATCCTAAAGCACGGCGAGACTAATGTGCCTCTCCAGGTGCTGAGAGTGGACAGAGATGACCCAGAAGCAGAGAACCAGGATGTGAATGTAAGAGCACAAATATTTTGGGTAGCTTGTTGAAATTTTTTGTGATTTATAGTCTAGAAAAGGGCCATTAATTGTTTTACTGCATGTCTTAACTATAAGATTAATAAAAAGCTGTGTTTCCAGATATATTTAAGCAAGACAACATGTCTTCAATACCTTTTTGCTTTAATTTTACTGCTCCAGTTAGCAACCTGTCGTTGTTAAAGCAGTGTTGAACAAGTGCATCAGCACAGCGCCTGTCAGCAGCAGCAGCGCTGGTAGTCAGCTCTCTGCGAGACTGCAGGGGAGCAGCGGAGGGGCAGCTTCGTGCTGCGGCTACGGGTGCCATTCGTTCAGCTCCACTCACAGTCCACAGGTGCAACCTCCCTGGAGCTGCCCCGTACCAGTCCCAGGCGAGCTGCTGCAGCCAGGCAGTATTGACTGGCGGTACATTTTGTACAGCACTATACATAGAGCTAGCGATGCTAAAGTTAAACTTGATTCTGTTTTGGGATTTTTCCCTGAGGAAATCTGCCTAGAAAAAAGCACAAAGGGAAACTTGCTGAAGGCATGAGCGCGTGACAGACTTGTGCGTCCCGCTGCTGATGCTAGCGCACCCGAAGACGGCTCTCGGGACTGTGCTTGTGCTGGCTCCAGAAATAAATACCCCATTTATTTCTGGGGTAAGTTGAGGCAGGCAGCAAATACCTTTAGTCATGCTAGAATGTGCAAATCTATACTGGCCATAGGTGAGAAGGAGGCGGAGCTTCAAGGCTTCTGGCCCCTCCCCCAAAATTTTAGCATTTTGTGCAGATGTTTTTCTTAGCAGTTGAATTAAATGTGTGCTTGCATTAATAATGAAGTAACGCTGGGCTAGCCTGTACGTTCCGTGTCAGATTCAATTATTTCAATGCAGTTTGTTCCACCGAGAATCCATCTAATAAGCTCTGGCCCTAAGCATCTGAGTACAAACCCTCTTCCTTATTTGTCTGCAGTAAGTGATAGACCTTTTTCTTAATCTAGGAAAATCCTGTCTTGGATAATAAAGTAGAAGATAGGAATAATGTAAATATTTCAGAAGCTCAAGGTAACATTTATGTATATTTTCAAGTTGCTTCAGTTTGTGCCTCTTCTCCCTGATGTTACTAAAACAAACCCTCAATTTTCTGATGTAGACCACTAATTCAAATTTACGTTCTATTTTCTTCACATACATTGCTATGCCTTTATTTTCTGTCACGGCTTTGTTCTGTTAAGCGCTTGCTTAGCACACGCACATTTTCATGTTTCTGTTCTAAAATTCTGATCATCTGTTCCATTTTATCAGTAAGCTAAACTTAATGGGTTCTATATTTAGAAGTAAATGTTGTTGTTTGATTTTTCTATTATTATGTTTTTACTAATATATTTAATTTCCACATAAAGCTTGCAGAGGTATTGTGCTCTTGAGTTCATTATTGCAGACTCGGGAAGCAGAATTCTCTTTTCAAGAAACGTCCCAGGTCTATTTTTGTTTAAATCACAGCTGTTTGGACGGTATCCTCACAGCTTCAGCTACTAAGTCAGTTTAGCAGAAATACCACTTTTAGCCACCTTTTTTCCTTAAGCTCTGATGACAGCGGGACCATGGTCTGATTCTGCAACCCACCCGTGCTTCAGGCTGTGGGGCTGCAGAGGAATGGAGACCATCGGGGCTTGTGTACACAAAGGGTTTTTACGTTGTGGTAGGCTGAACGATGCCCATGTAAAAATACCCCTCCGTATGATGCGCGTTCTTCTGTACAAAGGAAGTTGTTCAGTACTGCCTGGTTTGCCATGCCCGATACAATCAGTAACTTCATCTCAAAATGTTTTGTTTTATGAATGATTGTATGATTGTCTGTGCTGCTGGCTATTGTAGTGCCTTTCTAGCGGCTTGCTTTCACAGCTTACTCTGGACCCGTGTGCCCTTTTCTCTTACTGCGTACGTGGAGCATTTTGATAATTGGAAGTGAACTTCTTTAGTTTTAATAGGTACAAATTCTAGCAAAGCATTTTTGTTAGTATGAATCTCAGCAAACTGAGTTTCCTTAAGTAAAATCCTAACACCGTAAAATCTGTCAATGTAAAACTACGCAAACAACGTGAGTAGCAGCAAAAAGCAAATTCCAGGTGGAAGCCTACAAGGCAGCACTTCTCAAGAAGGTACCAAAACCATTTACTTCTGTTTTATTTAAAAAAAAAAAAATCATATAACAACTTCAATAAGCAATTGAACTGAGAATTCTGCAGAGAATGTAAATGAGATCTTATGTTTTGGAAGCACTCTGAGGACTCTTAACACTGCAAGGCAAAGCTGCCTCCTCCCTTGTTATCAAATAAATGATTATGCCCTTCCTGCTGTGCAGGACATCAGGAAGTACCTGCTTATCCTTTCTGATGAAAAACAGCAGCATCTGTCTTGTTGGCTTTTTCTTAGCCTTTATAAATAGATAGTTGCTGTGTTGTTTGCTTACAGTCATATAAATGTCCTCCACTGTAAGCTCTGAATGCAAAAGTGCCAATAAAATAACCGTCCTGGCTACACCAGCCTGACCGCAGCTGCTACCAGAAACACGCCCTGGCGGCACTCCGCTGGTTTTCTTTAATCAGTGCTCCAAGATGTGGACCCAGACTGTCTCCAGTTCAAAACGTGAGACGGGGATCTCTGTGAGCAGAAGCTTCTCTTTAAGATTTTAGAGAAACTAGGAGGAGAAGTAGAAGATGATTTATCTTCAGGTTCCCCAGGGTAGCCCAGGGGCTTGAAGGTTGAACTTTGCTACCAAGTGAGCTGAAGAATGAATTGCTGCTTGTTGATGTGCTCATCTTGGAGAGGCTATGTCGGAAGCATCCAGACAATACTGGTACCCATTTGCTGTACATAAAGCATTTCAAGCATAGCAAAGAAAGGTCAAAAGAGGAAATAAGTGCCCGTTTTGGAGATTAAGTAGAGATGATGTAGATGATTATGCTCAGAAATGCTCTGATATGCTTAGGTAAAATAGCATAGCTAAAGGAAGACCGTTCTCAAGACTGGGAAGTAAAAAAAGCTTTATGACCAAAATCGGGGGGGAACCCCTTTATTTGGATGAGAAATGGATGTAAAATGCTTTTTTTTTTTTTTCTGTGGCAGAGGTAGAGGCTTGTGTGGAGATAACGAATATATGGCACTCCTAGAAGAAATGCCCATTAGTGCTGCTGCTTGCTCTGTTCACTCTTCTTTTGCATCTCCCTAAAGTTGCATCTGCTTTGAAATATAACTCGGGTTCTGCAGATTTCAGAAACACCAATTTTCCATAAAATCTTCCAGACACATTGCTTTCCATGTAGCTATAAAAGCGGCAGCTGTGTTGGTGCTGAGGCTTTTGGTCCTCCCAACCCAAACAAGGCTAGGAGCTTGTTGGGGCTGCCCTGGTGTCTGAGTGCTTGCAGAGGCAGTTGGACAAAGCAAGTTGAGCCTGGATTTCATTTTTTTTTTTTAAATGGGTTGGAGTGTCCTGTCATTCAGCCCCAACACTGAACAGGCTGCGCTGCATACTTAAATAGTGGTGTTAATGTTGGTTTTTTCAGGAATAAAATGTGCAGCTTGCAAAAACAGCTGACGTTTCCATGCTGTTCAAAAATAATCACGGAAATGTGTAGGAAACAGCAAGTGTAGATCAGCGTTTCTGTCTTGACGATGCTAGTAGGCTGCAGAATGGGAATAACCATGTAAAGCTGTATCTGGTGCTTTTAGAAATTTATAGAAGCTCCAAAACCATGCAAAAATGCAGCAAATTGCTTGTCTTGTGGAGTTGGTATAATGTTTTGTGTATGGGAACTACAAGACACAGGAAAACGCATTTGTCACCCTGAAACGCTTCAGTCACTTCCACAGCTGAAGCACAGTCACCTTTAACCAGTTCATGCTTATCTCTGTATCCTAGAAAAAAACCAGCGTGGATTAGGAACAACATCATCTCCAGAACTGCTCATTCTTCGTGGCCTGTTCATGCAGCTGCAGGCAGCGATAAGGGAGCTGTAGCTACAGAGCTGCAGCCAAAGCTGCTGGGTTACAAAATGGTAGCCAGCTTCTGGCAGCGGGGTCAGAATACGCCGAAGCTGTGCCAGAGTGGCCCTGCAGTGCTGTTTGCCCGTTCTGCAGTGCAAATCGGGCTTGGCAGGCTTTTTACTTGGAAGCAAATCCCAACCTAGAGGAGCCTTTAGCAGCGCAGTGCATAAAGGAGTTTGGGGATCAAGCCCACTCTTCCAAAGATCCTGTGTGTCAATCTGTACTACTTAGCATAAGCATCTCTTAAGTGGTAGGAAGCCGTGATAGAAAATCGCTGAATTAAAGATGTAAGCGTGTGTAAGGCTTGGTGGAGTTAGCGACTTGCACATAGAGAACTGGAGCCCTTTTGAAGCACCTGTTTGCTCCGTTTATAATGTTCCTTGTGGCAAAACATCAGTGTTAAGAAGCTGCTAGTGTGTTGTCAAAAGTGTGCTTGCTTTATTATTTAAAAACTCTTTTATAGAACCAAATTTAACCTGTGAAGAGGATGAAGTTACAAAGGCTGGAGGGAACCAGAATGTGTATGTTTCTAATCCTCAGGTATGAAAACTGCACTCTGTCACCTTAACCTTTTACTACAGCTTTTGTGAAGCTTCTTTCCTACTTTGGTTAATAGGTGATCTGCTAAAGGTTTATTTACCACAGTCAGTATTTTCAGCAATAAAATGCATTTACATTTTACTTTGCAACATTTTACAAAAAGGATTAATTTTCTAAAGCAATCAAAAGCAATAACAAAAGGCTGTTTCTCTGTGATACAGTTTTCAAACCAAACATATGGTCTGACTGGCATTAAGATAAATGAGAGTGCAATTTCCGTGTTTATAAACAGCCATAACTAAACACTCTTCCTAATAGAAATTTCTCTGCGAATTCTGACAGACCAAAACTTCATTAAAGGCTGATTAAAACTTAAAATGCAGGTTTATTACTCAGACTTAAACTCGGGCTACATTCCCTGCATACAGCAAAATGGTGTAATGTAAATGTGGAGGACTACTTCAAACACAGGGCCTTAAGATTTCTTAAAACAGAATAGCCCTGGGTAACTGTGAGTGACTTACTGTATAAAAATAACCGATGCTTTGATCTGTCGGGGCTCTTCGACACATGCAGCTGTAAATAGTGCTCTTGACTTCAGTGGGTGTACGCCTGTATTTAAATTTCAGCTCAAGTGCTGAGCAGAGCCAGAGCTCTTTGCACGCTGCAGCACTGAACCCTGCTGTAGCCTCTAATATATAGTTGGGTTTTTTACTGCTGTTACAAGGCAACGTCTGTTTTCTGATTTTAGGTCGATCATTTGGCAAGTAAGACGTCTGAACTTAATGTGTCAGAGAGCAGGACAAGAAGTGGAAAGATATTTCAAACCAGCACTGTTAGTATCACTTTTTTCTCTAGTTCTATTTCTGTTCTTCTTTAAGCCAAACAGTGAATAAAACTCGAAGCTTTAATGCTTTTCATGTTGACAGAATGAAATTCTCATCCCTTCTAAAATTCCCATTAACTTCAACACACTTAGATTCTTAGTGTCAAAAACAAAGTCTGTTCCAAAGAGTTAAAAGCTCAGTGATGATGTAGTTAACACAGGCTGAGAAAGATTCATTAGGATTGATTTATATCTTCTTGAGAATGCAGTTAGCCAAATTCCCCGCTGGTTTATCTGTTGTTGACAGGAGTGTGTGCCAGGAGACATCCCCAGCCCAGTGCCGTATGCTTGCTAGTGATTTTACTTGGAAAACATGAGGCCAAAATTCTAACCTCAGATCTGTGACTCGTTCATACCAAGAGAAATCTGTTATTTCTTCGCTTAATCACATTGCAGCAGATGAGTCTTGTAGTCGGTGCTACCTGCGGGGAGCCAGATTCCTCCAGCCTTGCACAGGTGGAGCAGAAGTTGTCTTCAGGGTGGAATTTGGCCTTTGGGGATGGCGTGGGGGGCCCCCGTCTCTCTGTCGCTGCTGCCTTTACCAGCTGAGCTTGGTAGCTTCAGCTCGGGGGGGGCCTTCACAAGACCTCAGCATCTCTCTTGTGAATGTTCGAGGTTACTGGTAGGTTCTTCTCGGAAAAAGCTGTGGGGTGAACACAGCCGTTCTAGTAAATACGTAAACGCTCTTCATTTACAGTCAGAAGGGGAAATGACGCGTCGGGGCCAAGGAAAATTGTACCCTTCCTGTCCCCGCTTGGAAAAGCTCTTCATTAAATTTTAGCACAGGTTAGGGAACAGTGGGTGTGTAAGGATTCATAATGTGCAGCTCAATTGTTGCCGGTAGTTTTCTCCTAAACTAACAGTTGCCTTGTTTCTATAAAGGCTGATGGAAACTGAGCGTTGGGAGCGTGCAAAATTCATTCCTCAGCAGAATGTTCTAAAGAAATCCAGAAGATAAATTGGTCTGTGTCTTAAAAATACCTGTCTATGAAAGCTGCATGTGAAAAGGGCTGTCGGAGTTTGCAACAAATTCATGGAGATGTTAAATTCAGAATACAGAGCTAGTGGATTCAGTCTTTGTAAAGTACTGCTTACTGCAGAATAGAGTTTTTTTTATTTCCAACCCCAAGGTCATATGCGGTATTTTTTGTTATTCACTGATGTGAAGAAAAAAAAGAAACATCATTCTGTTTGCTCACTATCACTGTATCTTTCTTTTAAAAAAAGGTTTTGTTAATGAACTTAATACTAGTATTTAAACAAAGTTGCATTAAATAATCGAAAGCACAGCAGAGCTAAAGGCTAAATTCTCCTCTTTTCACATGTGTGCAAATCAGAAGTAATTGGATCACACTCAGGCGAGCCTGTGCGGTGCTGAGCCCCCTCTCCCGTTGGGACGGGGCGCTCTGCTCTTGTGCAGAGCCCTCCTGGTGCCGCCGGGCTCCGCACTCCGCGGTTGGGCCGCTGTGGCTCCCAACTGCTCGTGGAATTGGACTCGAGGTGTTCCCTCTGCGGAGGGAACGGCCTCCGTCACGGTCCCTTGAAGCTGTAACACACAGGAGGTCCTGCCGTTACCGCATCGACACGTCTTGGCCCGCCCGCAGTAACTTGGAGGGACGGTCGGTTCTGCCAAAAAACGTATCCAGATGTTGCTCCAGGCTTCGCCCCTCTGGGCAGGGAGCAGGCAATAGCAAGGTCGAGCCGGATGCTCCACGCGCGGCTCTCGACGCGTCACGCCTTGGTCCGGGCGGGCTTTTCCCGTGTTAAACGTGCTGACGCCATGGAGCGGGCCGCGGTCTGTGCAGCGTGGCAACCTGTAACGCAGTGTTTGTTTTCCCTTGGCAGGTTCATCACTTTGAACTCTCATCTAGTCAAGATGTGCTGCCAAAAAGGAGAAAGATCAGCGAACCAAAGGAGCGCTTTTAGATACTGCTCTCCCTGCTGTTTGTTCACAGAGTTCTCCACACTGCTTCCATTTTGTTGTTTCATGTGAATGTTCATATTTAAATACCTTTTAGGGATCTTTTCTGTTTGTAGTCAATATGGAGCATATTTTAGGGAAAGAAATTCTGTGAAGAAGCCCAGCTGCAGAAATGAGAACTGAATTTTTATAGGCGGTCGTCCCCATCAGGACGGACAGAAGGTACCTGGCTACTGATGGCGCCGAGAACCTTTCTGTAACGAGGGTGATTTGGGGGTTTGACTCGTAACGTGTTTAAATCCTGATGGCGACTGTGTAACCGGCAGCTTTGGGCTGGGTTTCGGAGCTGAAGAACTCCTGCGCAGAACCTGTCCGCACGGGGCACGGACCCCTCCGGGCTCGGCTTCACGGCGCCGGTTCGGGGGGGCTGCGCCCTCGGTTACAGCAATGTTGGGTTTCTTGCTTTTGCTGCCGGGACACTTGGGGGGCCTTCATTCTTTGCATTTCTGCCAGGCTGAAGGTTTAGCCTCAAGTAAAAAAGCAGCATTCTTCACACCTTCAGTTACATGTTTCATGCCAAAACGCAGGGATTTCTGTACAGCTGCGATGAGACCTGTACATAATTACAAACCAAGTATTTATCTGTGGGTGGTGTGTATTCTATTGGCGTGAGATTATTTGAAAAGACTTGTATTTATGTAGAATGATTAATTGCAGATTGCGGGTGCCATTTCTTTTTCTAACAAAAAAGAATTGTTCGTTTTTCCTGTGCTGTACATGAAGTGGAGCGAAGCCGTTCGGCGCGGGAGGAGCTGCTGCCGGCGGTAGGTGGGGACGGCTGAGCCGTTCCTGCCGTTCCAATGAAAAATGCCTCTTTACCGTTCCCCAGTTAAAAGGCCGCCAACGCTCCGCCGCCTGGTTCTCTGCCCCCAGGCGGGGTCGCAGCGGGCCCCGGGCGCTGCTCGGGCCGGTTCCCGCTACCGGTTGTGCGGGAGGCGGAGGCGGCGGAGGGGAAATCCCGCCCCCGCCGGCCCGGCCCCGGCCGCTCCCATTGGAGGCTCCCGGCGGTGCGGGCTCCCATTTGCCGGCGCGGGGCTGAGCTACCGGAGCCCCGGGAGCCGCCGGGCCGCTCCCGCCCCCCCGCCGGCCCCGGCCCGAAGCTTTGTCCCTCCCCGGGCCCGAAGTTTGCTCGCAGGGAGAGGAGCGGGGGAGGGACCCGGCGGGCAGGGGTAAGAGCGGGGCAGGCGCCATCCCGGGTTTTGTTTCTCAGCCCCGGGGCTGGGGGGGGGGGGGGGGGCCGTGCTCCCCTCGTTTGCTGTTTTTGCGCGTTTTGCAGGGGAAAAGTTGTCGGAGGGGGTCTGGGCGCCGGCGGGAGGTTTGGGGGTGGCGGCCTGGGAGGGCGAAGCTGAAGGCGCAGCTCGGTGCCGCCTGGAAAGGCGGGGGTCCGTGGCGAGCGGGTGGGGTCCCGGGGGAGGGGGGTCTGAGGTCCCTGGCGAGCGGGTCTGGGGTCCCTGGGAGCCCCAGCGCGTGGGTCTGGGGTCCCTGGCGAGGGCCCTGGGCTGCACAGGGCGAGGTGAGAGGGAGAACCCTGCAGATGAAGGTGCTCGTCCTGCGTCGCCCCGGGACGCTGCCGGGTGTCCCAGTGCCCGTCTGGGCGCGGGGCCCGGTCTGTGTGCGGGGCCGGGAGGTCCCCAGGGTGGAGGGACTGGGCTGTGGCTCGGATCTCCCGTCCTCTCCCTGGACAAGCACGTCGTTAGGTGACGGCCGGCCGCTCCCTGTCCGTGACTCTTGTACAGCCATCCTGGGAAGGGTGAGCTGAAAATTCCTGGGTGGAAAGGTTCCCTCGTCCTTGTCTCTGCCTCCCTGGAGCCTGGGCTTTGGGTCTCGGGGCTTAGCACTGTCGCAGTCTGTTGCGTTTAGAAACAGGGCAGACCTTGGTTCTCCGTGTGCCCAGCCGGAGGGGGAGATGACGACGCTAACGCACCGAGGACGGCGTGCTGAGGCGGGAAGGAACTCGGACAAGAAACCCGACGGTGAGGAAGATGCAGCTGCGGACAAAGACCTGAATGAGGATGATCCCGACGACTCCAAAGATATCCGCCTCACGCTCATGGAGGAGGTGCTGCTCCTGGGGCTGAAGGACAAGGAGGTAAGGCAGGCATCTCCCGTGGCCACGTACGCGGCGGTGGCGGCGCTGCCTCCGTGTCCCTGGAGGCGAGGTTCTCAGTGAGCAGCGGAAGGGATCGTACGAGTTCCTCTGAGTCCTCTTCAACAAAACCAGCCTGCTTAGCTCAAACCACCGTCATCTGTCGCTTAAACTGAGCTGCGGAGGTTGCTTGCAAGTGCTGTCCCAGCAGCTCTGCCGCGGGGACTGTACGAAGCGGCTGGAGGCGAGGGGTGCCTTGTGGTCTTGTGCTCCTGCCATTTGCAGAGCAAAGGTGGGTTTGTTCTTTGCCAGGGTCAAGGAGGTGGGGTACAAGGAGCCTCACCTTGTGCATCAGATGGTAAATGTCCGCTTCCCTAGCCCTAGTGCGCTTTCCTGTATGAAACCATCAGCTGAAACACAGAGACACTCTGAGCACTGGTTCCACTTCGTTAAAAATTGATGTGAAAAACGGCAGGGGTGGGTTTTGAGAGAAGGCAAGGCGAGAGAAGGCAGCTGGACCGAGAGTTGAAAGCAGGTGCAGGCTGGGTCTGAACACAGCAATGGCAAAGGAGGTGGGGGCCTCGTCTCTGTTTTCAGGCCGGTAATTTCCTTAGCTGGGCAGGAATGGCGTCGTGCAGCGCCGGGCTCGGGGGGAGTGGGGCTGGAGGGGGATCTCTCTGCTGGGCGCTCGTCTCGCCCACGTCTGCCTGTTCAGTGGCTTTCCTTGGCAGCAGTGGACGAACTTCACAGCCGGTTATTTACAGTGGGCTGTTCCCTGCTGGAAAGGGACCCTGGTCAAACTGAATTGTTCTGTGCTTATCAGCCGGTAGGAACTTGTTTCTCAACTCTGCCTAGAACCAGCTGTGGGGAAAGGAGAAGACATCTTGCGTCGAATTCTCTGAGCTGCTTGGCTCTTATCTGCTGCGTCGGCATGCTTTCTCTTCTTTAGTGCGTGCATCATCTTGATCTCTTTGGGGGAATCTGATGCTGCTATTCCTGTCGAGCAGATGGGGAATCGAGACCAGGGGAAGCTAACCAGTTGCCCAAGGTGCTTCTTGGGATGATAATGGCAGAGGAGAGCCTTAAACACAGGTTTTACAGCTCCAGGAGCACTCTTGCTATGAGCCTGTCTCCCACCCTGAGGAAAGGAGACCCGGTGGTTGTCAGAGCTGTGGTAGATGGGCCACCTTCTCGTCATCTGTTTCTCTGGGTTGAAATCAAGCCCCTGCGAGGTGCCTGAACTTTGTTTTCCCTAAGGCCCTGCTACGGCTGAGTTAGCCTGAGCTGGCGCGTTGCTCTCGCACGGACCTGCTCAGGCCACGGCCTCTGACAGGGACCACGCTCGCAGATCCGGCAGGGGAGAGCTGCAGGTCGTGTGAGCGACAGCGGCTTGTAGCTGTCCTGTTTAACGAACCCAGATAAGATCTAGGACAACGTGCTGAGCCCAATAGGAAGTAACAGGAGAGCAGGGCTATAAAGAACACATCGTGCAAATAATTTTGGAGCAAATATTTGAGAGCAGCCTAGGAGCGTTGCGTGGTCTGCTTTCTTCCTGGGCTACGTTTAGCGTTCTTGGCTTGGTTAATGTTTTCCTGGGAATGGTCCTTCAGCCACCAGGAAGTCAGGAGAGCACAATAGATACGAAAAAAACTTGTCACACTTTTTTTTTGTCCCCCATCCTGCCCTTCCGCATTCCTCCGGCTCAGAAGGAAAACCAGGGGCAGCAGTAGCCTGGCTGCGAGCTGGGCTCCCAGGCATTGGGTTTTCCCACCTCTGTTGTTCACTCATGGTTTGATGATTGGAAAAAAATAAGACAATTTCAGCCAAATCCAACGAGCTCACGGTGTAATTTCATTATTTTAAATCCAGGTCTGTCCATCTAGGAGGAACTGGCTGCACACCAGCCTGGCGTTTGTTACCAGTCTGATTTCAGAAGCTGAACGTAGCCCAGGAGCTTTTGACTTGTTTGATTTCAGACCCCTTAACATTTTCTAGGGGCAACGTGCCTTCCAGCCCAGTGAACTGAAACTTTCAGTCACCACACCCTTTTCTGGAGAACTTGTTCCTAAAGGGCACGTGCAAAAAAACGAGGCATCTCCCATGGACGTAAATCAGGGAGGGATGAGAGGTTGCTTTGTCTTTCCTCACAAGGAAATGAAGAAAGCAAATAAAGATTTTCATTTCTTTTATGGTTCTCTGTGCTATGCAAGCTGAGCAACCCGGTGTCCAGATGCACTGTATAAACAGACAGACCGGGGACAAGAGTTTGCCCATATGGGCTGTAAAAACTTCCGTGTCGGGGCTGCATGTTCTCAGCCTTTTTTCCTTGGGAAAGGGGTTTGTTAGGTTGCTTTGTCTGCAGTCTCCTGGTAGCTTTTAGACCTGCCCCTTCTCTCCTCCCCCCATTCCCTCCAGAGAAAAAGAGCAATGAAAAGGGAGTTATGAGCGGGCCGTGGCGTTTCTGCTCTATCAGCGTCCCCCTGCAAATAAAAATAAGTGCGTTGTGACTTTGCATCCCGCTTGGCTCACCCCTCCCTTGGGCCCATCTCAGACGCCAGCGCCTGCCCCGTTCCCAGCCCCGCTGCAGCCCTGCCTGCTGTCCGCTTGCCCTGAAATCCAAGGGCTGCCGCCCCGCGTCTGCCACGACGCAGCACTCATCGGGCCGGAACAACCGGGCTTTGTTCTACTCGGCGGATAGAAGACGAGTGGAAGAAGGGAACGGAGAGGTCGCCTAGGCTGTCCTGTTGCTTCAAACCAGGGTCAGCTCTCTCCCGAGAAGCATCAGTTGAATGTTCTTAAACCTTAAGGGACAGAGCCGTCCCTTCCCTGCCCCCTCCCTCCAGGGGCGAACCGTTCCTGGCCTTTCTTGTCCAGCCGGTTATTTCTTCCTGGTGCCAGCTCCAATCTCTCTGGCTACAGTTCTAGCCCAGGACTCTGTCCCGTGAACAGTGGAAGTGGGAACTGGCCGTTCCCTTTCTTTTTGCTGCTGCTTTTTATGTGTCTGACCCCCCTTATCCCATTCTCCCTCCGTCTTTTCCCTGGACTGAAAACCCCGATTCAATTGCTGGTTCCTTGTGGGTCGCATTTTCCAGACCTCTGCACCTTCTTGTTGCTTTGCCAAATGCCTTAATGATTTTGGAGCTTGCGCTTCTCGGGGTGAGGACCCCGTCCCGTGGCGGGCTCAGAGAACAGGGCTTGGGGCCAGGTGTGGAACGTGCCGAGGCCGAGCCGATCCGGTCAGCAGCAGCCCCAGCCCGAACTGCTGCACCCCGGCCCCCGGGTGCCTGCTCTGGCGGGAGAGGTGGGATGTGTTTTCCCATCCTTCATCCCTGGCTGGAAATCTCTTCCCTCGCAGAAGCCTGCGGGTGGGTTTGAGCGAGGGGGGGTGATGGGGCGGGCGGGCGAGGGGCTGGGGAAGCTCTTGTGCGCTGTGGTGGGAGCTGGGGCTGCAGCCTGCGCCCCACGGGATGCTGCTGTGGGTAGCAGGGAAACTCTTCTTCGTGGGCCTGATGAGCGATTTCTTCGTACAGCTAATTACTCTCAGGGCATACCTAGAGCTGGTGGGGGCTTTCTTCAAGGAGAAGAGCAGGTTTTGCCTCCCGTTTCCCCCGGGCACGTCTGCAGCAGGCGCTGAGGCAGGGCAGAGCAAAGCTCGCATCGGTGGTTGCAGCCCCACGGCAGCAGCGATGTCCTTCTGTGGCCAGGGGCTTGCCAGGGGCTTGCCAGGGGAAAGGGCCCCGCTTTTCTCATTCCTGCGTGGATTTTTTATGATCCGGGGTTGGGCGCAGCCACCTGGCCAGCGCCGGGGTGTGCCGGGTGGTTGTGGGTGCAGCAGGAAGGGCACGGCCTGAATTGTGCGGTGTTGACAGGGAGGTTTGGGGCAGGGAGGGGGTTCGTTGGGGCTGCTGGGCCCTTTTCACCTGGAGGGGAAAGCCCCTTCTCTCTTTGGCCTGGGAGGCAGAGCTGTTAACAGGAGTTGGGAGAGTTGCCTGGGCAAGGGCCGAGCAGGCCGGGAGGGGTGGGGGGCTCGGCAGAGCTCCCCTTCCCATTTCTCTTCTCCCCTTTCCATCCATCCTCTCTCTCCCAGGGCTACACCTCCTTCTGGAACGACTGCATCTCTTCAGGCCTGCGGGGCGGCATCCTCATCGAGCTGGCTCTGCGCGGCCGGATCCACCTGGAGCCGCTCTCCATCAGGAAGAAGAGGCTGCTGGAGAGGAAGGTGAAGTTGCCACAGGAGCTGGGCTGGGGGCCCGACAGGCTTCGGGGCTCCGTCCACCCCAGCCGAGCCCGCTGGCAGCGAGCTTTGCCGAAGCGGCGCTGCACGCCATTCCTTCAGGAAGGTCTGCGTCCAGCCTTACGCCGTGTTTCCGCTTTGTCCTTCCAGGTGCTCTTGAAGTCAGACGCACCGACTGGTGACGTCTTGCTGGATGAGACCCTCCGACACATCAAGGCCACGGAGTCTGCCGAAACAGTGCAGACCTGGATAGAGCTGCTCACTGGTAGGGCCAGTTAGAGACGCCCGCTCCCCAGCTCCCTCAGGGCCCGGCCCTGCCGCCTGTCCCCTCTCCGCGGCTTGGCCATCCCCTCGCTTCACTGGAGACGGGCGGAATACTGACAGCAGAATGGGGGAAGGCTGAATGTGGGGGCAGGGAGCGGTTTTCTGGCTCTTTTTTGTTGTGAGTTCGGTGGAAGACTTGGATCTTGCTCCCCATTGCCTCTTTTTTCATGATGAGTCTTCATTGAGTCTGGAGTTTAAGGTTCTGGGAAGAAGGGGCTTTCCAAAGGGATCTGCCCCAGGCTGCTGCACCCTGTGGCCGCTGGGAGCTTTGCCAGCTTGGACTGATGGGAGAAGCGGGTCAGAGTCAGGCCAAGGGGAGGAAGAGGGTTCCTGCGGCGGGGACTGGTGTCTGTGCAAGCACGGGTGGCCCTGGGCTGGAAGCAGCCTGGGCGCTGGGGTTGGGTGGCAAAGCCGTCGCTGCCGCGGTGTTGAACGGGATCTCCTCTCCTGCAGGGGAGACCTGGAACCCCTTCAAGCTGCAGTACCAGCTGAGGAACGTGCGCGAGCGCATCGCCAAGGCGCTGGTGGAGAAGGGCATCCTCACCACGGAGAAGCAGAACTTCCTGCTCTTCGACATGACCACCCACCCCGTCAGCAACGCCACCGAGAAGCAGCGCTTGGTGAAGAAGCTCCAGGAGAGCATGCTGGAGCGGTGGGTGAACGACCCCCACCGCATGGACCGCAGGACTCTGGCTCTCCTGGTGCTGGCCCACTCCTCGGACGTGCTGGAGAACATTTTCGCCAGCCTGGCAGACGACAAGTACAATGTGGCAATGAACAGGACCAAGGACCTCCTCGATATGGACCCCGAGGTGGAAGCAGCCAAAGCCAGGGGCACAGAGATGATCTGGGCCGTGCTGGCAGCCTTCAATAAGTCCTAAAAAGCCCCCGAACCCCCCCAAACCAGGTGGGGGAGCCTCACCTCCTCGACGCGAGGCTGGGGGTGTTTGGGCACCGAGTTCCTGCTGCAGCGGGTGGGCTCAGCTCGGGGAGAGCGGCGGGGGTTTCGCTCTCCCCCCCCGGGCAGGGGTGGGAGGGCAAGAGCCCACCTGCGTGGGCAGGTCGCACGCTCCTCCAGAGGCCGGTGCCTCGGGGGAGAGGTGGCGACGGCTCTTTGCTCCCCTTCCAGTGCTCCTTGCCCGGGGGCTTCCTTTTTGGGCCAGTGCAGAGCTGGGAGGTGGCAGAGCCCAGCCCTGCCTCTGCGTGCAGGAACCGAGCTGCTCAGATGGGCCAAACCCCCGCAGAAACGGGCCAAACCCTGGCAGAAACGGGGCCACGGAGCAGCCTGCGCTCCTGGTGCGCCGGCTCGTCCAGCCGCCTCCGTGGCTCCCTCTTCCATGCGCAGGTCTTGCCTTTGAGCTGCCTGGGCAGCGCAGATTCCCGTACGGAGCACGCCGACGTCCTCCTAGGGTGGGGTACGGGCAGGGGCCCGGCTCAGGGGTGTCCAGCGGCTGGGACCAGTCCGTGTGCTGGCTGGCACGGGGCAGCCCAAAGCCCTCGGCACGCATTGCCGTCGAGGAGCAGCTCTGCAAAGAGCGTGGAGCCCTGCCTGGGCTGTGCCCCCATCGCACACCTGCTCTTTCTAATAAGAGGAAACGTTAAACTGTGATTTTTATTTTTACCCCCCCTTTCCCGCACCACTTTGATCTGTAGGTCATTTAAATGTATTTCTCTGCAGCCCGAGGGAGTCCGGGGTATTTAAATCCGTCCTCCATGGCTGGGGTGGGGCCGGCTGCCTTCGAACCCAGGGTTTGCCCCTGCAGGGGCGCCGGCAGCGCTCTGGCGTGGGGAGGGGTCCCCCGGGCCCTGGCGGCGCGGGTGGCACTTGTGTCACGAACGTGCCGGGCCTCAGCTGCCGCTCCCCGCGCGCACCCAGGGACGAGTCCGCGGGCGGCGGGGCCGGGCGCCGGCTCCTGTCCCCGCCCGGCCTGGCCCAGGCCTGGGGGGCACCTGGGGCTACCGGTGGCACCGGCCAGGGGGCAACGCCCCGGGATCCGTTTGCCTCCCCTCGGCCTCGGGTTCCCGCGGGCTCTGCCGTCCCCTTTGCATGCGGGTGCTGCCAGGGGGTCCCCGAAGTCCCGGGGGGGGGTGGCCCCTCCTCGCTCCCCCGGCGCTGCAGTGCGGGGAGCTCCCGGGGCCCGGCGCTCAGCGGCAGCGCGCACCCGGCCGGGGCGGGGCCTGCAGCGGGCGGCGCGTCCGGTCCCGCCGGGTCCCTGCTGCCGGCGGCGGCTGGGAGCGGGCGGGGGAGCGGCGGGAGCCGCGCCAGGCCCCGGCCCCGCTCCTTCGGCCCCGCTGCCCGGGAGGGGGCCGGCGGGGGGGGGGGCGGGGCCAGACGGAGCCCCGCCTCCCGCCGGGGAAGGCCCCGCCCAGGCCCGCGGCCCCGCCCCCCTCGTGCTGCCTCACTTCCCACCGGCCAGTGGCCGCTCCAGCCCGGGTGGCCTCGCCCCGCCCCTCCGCGGGCGCTGATTGGTCAGGTGTGATGTCACCGCGGCCGCCTCGCTATGCTCATTGGGCAGCGCGCCTGTCCGTCAGGCTGCTGAGGCGTTAGGGGGCGGCGGCGGCCATTTTGCAGCAGAGCGCGGGGCCGGACGGAGCGGAGGGAGCGCGGGGCGCGGAGGGAGCGCGGAGGCCCCCCCCCCCCCCGCCATGGCAGCCCCGCTCGGTACCGGCGCCCGCGCGGAGGAGACTGGGCAGGAGAAACAGGTGGGGACCCCCGGGCCGGGCCGGCTCCCATTGGCTCGACCGCACGTCGCTCTTCACAGCCCTGTGCGCGGATTGGTTGCGTCCGTTGTCCTTCTGATGAACGCTGGTTTCTCATTGGCTGTGGGGCTGGTGGGGGTTGGCCTTCCGGCAGGGCTGGTGGGAACGCTGGGTCTGGATGGCGGCGTGGGGGGGGTGCGTGGGGGCTTGTGGGATACTGGGGGTGGGAGGGGGCCGGGCCCGGCTGCGGCGCTGGGGGTCCCGGCTGCCCCGTCCGCAGCCGGGTGAGGCCCCTGCGGGGGTGCCGCAGCCCCCCGCGAAAACCGCCGTTGGCTTCGGCTTCCCCCCTTGGGCCGCCGCGGGGGCCGAGCCCTGGCTGCGGCTCGGTGGCTGCCGCGCTGGGGCAGAGCTGCCTCAGGCGGCGGGGGGCCGGGCTGGCGTCGGAGCGGCGCTGGGCAGCGGCTCCGGGCGGCTCAAGCGGCTGCTGCGACCCTGAGCCCCCCGGGGCTGTCGGGGCCGCTCCGGGGCGCAGGCAGGGCCGCCCTCGGCCGCCCCCCCGGCCGCCAGCGTGGCCTGGCTCGGACGCTTTCCGCTTCCCCGGTGTTAATTCAGCCCTGGGGCGGGCGTAGGAAGGGGGCAGCGAGAGGAGGTGCTGGGTGCTCCCCCGTGGTGGAGGGACGTGGTGGGAGGCGCTGCCCGGGGCGGCCCCGGGGTCCGCGGGCGGGTGCGAGGGACGCCGGGGGCGGCCTTGGCTCTGCCGGGGGCCGCAGAAGGTGGGCGAGCAGCGGGGCACAGCCAGGCACCCCCGACGGCGCAGGAGAGACGGGCTGACGGGAGCCAGCGGCGTTCGCAGCCGGGCAGGGAGCGAGGAGGCTTGGAGATGAAGACCTGAGGGGAGTGGGCTGAGGTGATGGAAGGGCCGTGGGGGGCAGAGCTTCGGCTCCTGCTGCCAAAACCCCCCTCGACCCGTCTGACCCCGGTGCCGGGCAGGGCCCAGTGGCGTGCGCTGGCTGCGGCTCTTATTCCTGGAGCTGTCATGGAGACGGGTAAGAAGAGCCGGGCTCCTGCAGGCCGTGTGTGGGCGAAGCCCTGCAGCACGCAGGAGCTGAAGATCGTGACGAGACTCTCGGCACCTTCCCCCGCCTTCGATCCCCTGGGGACCCCCATGGACGGGGGCGTGAGGAGGAGCCTGCGCGGTTGGGGCTCCGAGTGGGATGCGCCGAGCCTGCGCATCACGCCGCTGCTCCCAGCTCCAGTTGTCCCAGTTGTGACTGTCGGGAGCTGTCATTAACTCAGGTTTGCTTTGTCTTTTTGAGATGCAGCCGAGGAGCCGTTTCATGGCAGCCTTTGTGCGTGTGCTCTCGCAGCCTCTGCGGGGAGCTGGCCCCCAGGGCCGCAGCCACGCTGGAAGCGCTGCTCCCCCGGGTCAGCGCCAGTGGAAGAGCACACTGGAGACCTCTTGCAGTGCCAGCAATGCTTTCCAGCCTGGGGGCTCGCAGGCTCCAGCTCCGCTCTTGGCCACCTGGGAAGGGAAGTCCTGGCAGTGGAACGTGAACGCCACCAGGCCGAGCTTCAGTGCCTCGTCCTTGGGGAGCCGGGGACTCCCACCCGCCTCCCCTTGCGTGATTGCCAGCTGCGTTCTGCCAGCTTGCTGGTCCCATCTGATGCCGAGGGCTTCCCTGTTTCACAGATGGGGCGGAGGCTCGTGGTGGCAGCGTTCTGCCATGCTTATGGCATGGAGCGTGCCATCTCTGGTGGGCTGGGAGCGGTTCAGGGCCTCGGCGCTGGGGAGAAGATGCACGTGGCATCCATCACCGCAGCCAGGCTGGCAGGAGCAGAGCTGCTGCTGCCAAGTCTGCCAGCATTGTCCCTGCTGGAAAGGGAACAGCGATGAAAAACACCCCTGGCCAACATCCCGTGAAACAGCAACTTGCGCTCGCGCGGTGGCTCGGCCCCAGGTGGCTGGTGGCGGAGGTGGCCAGCGGTGACGTGTTCCCATTGGAGCTGGACCAGTGACCAGCCAGAACTTGGCCTGGCTGTGGGTGAGGCTCTCCAGGCCCTGCTGGGACCCTGAGTCCTTCCCACCCCAGACCGAAGCTGCTGTCCCCAGGCCTGCGGCGCTTCCCTGGAGGGGGGAACGCGCCTCCCTGAAGAGAGAGGCTGGTGGTTGGGGAGCGGATCCCAAGCCCTGCGCTGGGAGCACGCCCTCGGGCGTCGTTGCTCAGCTCATGCTTCTTCAACAGCTGGATTGGGGGGTGTCTCACACCCCCTGGCGACAACCAGAGCCTGGCACCTCCTGCCGCCATCGGCCCCAGGGGTCCCGGGCTTTGAGTGGGCTGGGGGGCTGCCCACGACATCCTGAAACTCCTGTGGCTGTGAAACAGGCGCTAAACCGCTGCTTTGCTGCCTGCGCCTGTTGTCATTCCCGATAAATTGGTTTTGGAGCAGAAGGGTTTCTTCTATCTCGGCTGTGCTGCAACGGGGCGCAGCAAGGCTGAACCTTCCAGCACCGCAGTGCGCTGCCGCAGCTCGTCGCGCTGGGCAGCTCTGGACTGATGCTTGCCAACGCTGGGCTGACCTGTTGCTGCTCAGGGGAAGATGCTTGTCCAGCAGCGATTTGCGGTGACGTTTTAAGCCCGGTTTGCAAAGCCAAATGTCAGCGCAAGCGCCTGCAAGGGCGCCCATCTGGGAAGGAGGCAGGGAGAGGGTCTCAGCCTGTTTCCGCAGGGACTGGAGGTAGAAGCTGTTTCTGGCCGGGAAGGTGTTTATAATGTGCTCCGAGCACATCTGGGTTTTCCAGGGGACCAGACCTTGCTTGGCAAGCCAGGCACCGGGGTTTGGATGTGCTGCTGAATATTGCGTTACGGCATCGCAGGCGTGTGTTCTCCTGTGGGGCTGAAGGGCTTTCCACCCCCTCTGTTTTTCAGGATACACAAGAGAAGGAAGCAGTCACCCCTGAGAGAGCAGAAGAGGCAAAACTGAAGGCCAAATACCCCAACCTGGGCCACAAGCCCGGAGGCTCCGACTTCCTCATGAAGAGACTGCAGAAAGGGGTATTTATTTCTCAGCCATGGCTTGTCCGTGTCCTCTCCTCCCTCAGTGGCACAGGCAGCCAAGCTCCAACCAGCCCAGAGGAATCACACCAAAATTCCCCAGGTCAAAAAGTCTGTTGAACCCCGTGGGCCAGGCTCCTCTCAGTGCCTGCGCTGGACGTGGCACCCAGCGGGCACAAGCCCGAAGCAGTGAGGGCTGCTGTGGTCAAGCAAAAAGGGCTTGTGCCTGCTCAGAACCCAAAAGCTGCCGCCTCTCAGGTGGTTTTGCTCTGCGTATCTCCCCCAGCGGTGGATCCCACCCTGTCCTCCACACCCTGGCCCGAAACCGAGAGGCAAAATAAGTACATAAATCCCCCCCCCGCCTGCTGCTGCGCTGCCTGGAGTTCAGTGGGGCACTGGGATGCCGCGGGCCTGAGTTTTTCCCTCTGGTCTGCACTTTGCCTGGGTTCTGGGCTGGTGCAAAGGACACTGAGAACGCCCGTGAGTCAGCTGGCTGCACCTTCACTGCAGTGTAAAAAGCCAACCCTCTGACTCTGCTCCCTGGAAATGTAATTAAATCCTTCTCCACGAGCCATCTGTAGCCTGCTTGGGTTGCCACTGCTGGCTCTCCTCCTTGCGGAGGCTGGTGCAGAAAACATAAATCCCTCCTGAGCTGCTGGCAGCCCGTGGCCGCGTGCCTTCCCCAGCTCTGAACACACGGTGTCTCCGTGTCACGCTGCGCGGGGTTTGGCTCCATCCTGCCACTTCCCTTTCAGCGTGCGTTGACAGCTCTCCCCTCTGCCTGAGCAATCACTGCATGCTTGCTCTCACTGTTGACGTGATCACCGGGAGTGTTTTAGGTCCCGGTTCCTAAAGCAAGCACAGAAAGGAGGGTGGTTTAATGGCGGGGAAGGGCTTGTGGTCGGGACCGGGCTCACTGGGGCCTGACAGTGCCTCGGGGCAGAACTGGGCTCTTCACAGCTCCTTGTGCCCAGCAAAGCCCTGGCTGTAGCACCAGCGCAAGCTCTGCTTTGGTGTTCAGCCTCTCCTACGGCGCTGCGGGGGGTGAAGCAGCGCCGTGGAGGAGCACAGAGTCCCGTGGTGGTTGGCGTATGTGATAAGGGAGTGACGTGCCCTTTGAACCCCGGGTCGGTGGTGCTGTACAGCATGGAGGTGTCCTCCGGCCACGTCTTCGCAGGCATTTCCCTGCATCATTTCGGTTTTTGGGAGCCTGGATATTCCGGTGAAGGCCTTGGCACTGGCCAGGCTGTGCTCCCTGGGGAGAAATTCCTGCCTCTGTCACACGGGCTCATTTCTTCACCAAACCAGAATAAACCGTATCGGCAAAAGTCCCCCTGGCTTTGCCACTGCGGCTGAGCCTCCGCCTGGAGGCGTCTGCTGACGTGGCTGTGCCTGCGTTCGGCTCTCTGGGGGTCTCTGGACCGGGACTGAATCCCTGTCACGCTGAGTGTGGTGCCAGGGCAGAGCAGGACAAAGCTGGTCTTTACCCAGCGAGTGCCACGCCAGGTTCACAGGTTACAAACACCCAAAGGCGCGTCAAAGGGAGAAAATGCAGCCTGGCGTCTGTGGGGCAAAGCTGCTTCCAGCTGGGGCAGGTGGGAGTCACTCTGGGGCTTGTGGATGGGTGCTAAGGGCCTTTTACATCAGGCCAGGCTTGGATTTTCCCCTTGTGTGATGTTTTGGTGACCTGGTTTTGAGCAACCCTAGCGGCTCCTTAAAGGATCGTATTTGTGGCCAGGCGTCTGTATCTGCTGTGTCCCCACCTGCAGGTCAAAGTAACCCAAACTCCTCTCCCTCTTCCAGCAAAAATACTTCGATTCTGGTGACTACAACATGGCCAAGGCAAAGATGAAGAACAAGCAGTTGCCAAGCGCGGGGCCAGACAAGAACCTGGTGACAGGAGACCACATCCCCACGCCGCAGGACCTCCCGCAGAGAAAATCCTCACTTGTAACCAGCAAGCTGGCAGGGTAGCCTGCACGCACAGCCTGGGTTTTTTCCTGTTTTCTTTTTTTCTTTTGGCTAAATGGATTGAACTTCACTGTACCATAGGGACGGGAGCACCAGAATCCACATAGTTATTTGAGTATTTACAGCGAACACACACCAAAACCGAGAAGGCGAGTGAGAGGTGTCAGTAGCCCGGGGTGCACAGGCAGATTTGACTGGGCCATTCCTTTTTAGCGAGTCGGTTTGCTGCCTTAATTTTCATGGTATTTGAAACCATCTGTGCTTGCCGAGCCACTGAAGCGCTGCCTCCTTGCTGGGAGAGCTGAGCGGCCCCGTGAGAAGCAGGAAAGCGCTCAGAGGGGTCGCTTGCTGTTTGCTTGGCACCGGGTGGGAGGGGAGAGCTCAGAGCTGTGGTGTGTGAATGCTTTTCAGGTGTCAGGTGTCCGCAGAGGAAGAACCGGCTGGGCAAAAGGTGTGATACGTGATCTGGAAGTTAGTTAGGTGTGTGCATTAGAGCTTCGAAGTGAAGAAATTAGCTGATACGCAAAAAATTACGAGACGGTGTTGCTGGGCTGAGCTGCCTGGGATCTGTCCCCTGCTTGCCCAAAGCAGCCGAGCCCGCAGGAGGGAGCGACGTGTCCGACGGCTGCGGGAGCGGGGCCGGGCGGTGTTTGAAACGGTCCTCGTGGCTTGGAGCTGCGATGAGGCGTTTGCTGTTTCAGGGTAGAGCCCCGCCACAGCTGCATCCGAGCGTGGCTGTGACGGAGGGGCTTGGTGCGAGGCTCGCGGCTGCCCCAGAGGGTTTGGGGACAGTTTCTCTCTCCCCAGTCAGTTCTGGCCAGCGAGGCTGGCTGCCTTGGCAGGGGCGAGAGACGGCTCCTCTCCCGGCTGCCGGGTGGGGAGCGGAACGCCACCAGCAGCAGGGCGCTTGGGACACGGGAGAGCGTGGCCAGGCAGAGCCCTGTCTGGTCGCACGCAGCCCCTGCCTGATGCGCAGCCGTTGGCGCTTGCAGAGCGGGGGCCGGCAGCAGCCGGGGACACAGATGTGAGCTGCTGGAGCTGATCGCTGGAGGGAGAGGGGCAGGACTGGGAATAACCACCCCAGAAGGGAAAAAAGCACTGGAGAGAGAGAGCGTGGAGACTGGGAAGAGAGGAGCGTAGAAGCAAACCTGTGTTGGCAGTGTCAGGCACCCTAAGCTTGAATTTCTTTCTTTTTTTCTCCCCTCTTTTTTTCTTCTTGCCTTTTCTTTGTTGCAGGCCTGAAAAAAAAAAAAAACAAAAAACAAAACAAAAGGTTGGTGTGCAGCCTGCCGAACGATGTGTGTGCTTGGTGCATCTACTGTCCGCTCCTCGTGCAGTGGAGACGAAGCGGCCTCCCGTCCTGTGCAGCGCAGGGTCTCGGCATGCCTGCGCCAGGGCAGTGCTAAACCTGCCCGGTTTAGGCCTGGTTTTGAAGGCATGGGGGCAAAAGCTGAGTGGACTTTTTTTTTTTTTTAAGGGATCCCCATCAGGTCAGGAGAAACCAAGGCAGGGCACAGCTTTCCTTACGTGTGTTCTTGGCTGGCTGACTCGGGCATTCCCGAGAACCTGTTTCGCTTATCGCGCTTTCCTGCCGCTGGCTGGAGCGAGGAATGCGGTGTTGCTTCCCAGAGAGTGTTTGCCAAGGGTGTGCGCAGATGCTTGTGTCTGCCTTCAGGTGGTTTGGAGTAAGCCAGTCGCCGCTCTGCTCGTCAGGGCACTCTGAGCAGGGGGCTCCGTTGCTGGCCCCGTGGCCACGGAGGACAGTTTTCCCTCTGCAGAGTGGGCAGGGAGCGTAGCGGGATTGGGAGCTGCCCGCTGGTAACACAGGTCCGTGCTTCGGTCTCCGTCACCTTTGCAGCCCCTGCGTGACCTGGCCAGGGCGGTGCTGGCAGTGGCTGTGCAACCTCCTTGGATGTTCTGCTGTCCCAGCCATCTTGTAAATAGATATGAATCATATATATAAAAAATATATAATTTTTTACATGTTCATCGCTCCTCTCTTCTAGAGTGCTATGGTTGCTTTTTTTTAAAAAAAAAAAAAAAAAGAGGAAATACAGTGAAGACTGCAAAGGGGCGTTGCAGCTTGGGGGCTGCCCCTGTGCTGAGGGGGGCCAGGGGGAGGGGACGGCTCTCAAACCACCGCTTTCCCCGGTTTTCCGGAAATGCCAGGCGTGCTTGTGCAGGAGGGGGAAGCAATTGTGACAACACAGGATGAGAACCAGCAAAAGCAATTCCATACAAGGGCAGTAGCTGTGGAGCCTGGTTGTTTCCATTCCGCCCCGCGAGCCGGGCAGGCTGTGAGGGGGTGATGATGCCCCACTTCCCTTACGGGCAGGGGTGCAGTGGGAACCGCCCTGGATCTCGATCTCGGAGGCGTTTGCATTCTCATCCTCTGCTCCTCATAAAATATTACCACAAGGATGAGGCTGGTAGTGGTGGGAGGCCTGATTCCCCCAGGGCTGTTGGGGTGAGCCGGCAGGAGGAAGGACACGTTTAGCACCAGCTATTGGGATGTCTGAGGGACTTGTGCAGCTCGAGCAAGGCCATCAAAGTGCAGCCGTGGGGTGGGATGGGCGCAGAGGGAGGGCTTGGGCTCGCTCAGCCCACGCGGGGTTTTGTTGAGGCGGGGAAGGCCACGCTCCTGCACCCCAGGGATGGGCACCGGGTGGGAGAGGGCATGTGGGGAGACCCTCATGGGCCTCAGCAAAGTGCTCAAAGTCCCTGCCCTTTCTTCCTCCTCCTCCTTCAGGGTTCGTTTCAGCGAACACTGTGCAACACCTCCACCACCCCCAGATACGTGAGCAGCGTGGTTCCCTTCTCTGTGGGCTGTGCGGGGGCTGTGGAGCGTGTGTGGGGCTGTCCCCCGGCAGTGGAGCCATGGGGTGTACGTGGGGTTCGTCCCCAGCTGTAGGGCGTAAGGAGCGCTGACCCCAGCAGCAGGGTGGTTGGCTTTGCGTGGGGCCGTCCCCAGCGACGGGGCTATGGGCTGTGCGGGGGCCAACCCCCGGAGCTGCGGCTGTTCGTAGGGCTGTCCCCCGGTGATGGGGCCTGTGGGCTGTGTGTGGGGCTGAACCCCAGCTATGGGGCCATGGGCTCTCCATGGGGCTGTCCCCAGCGATACACAGGGCTCTGGGGCGCGTGGGGCAAGGAGGTGGGTGTGGGGTGGGCGTGGGGTGTCTGGGCGCCATCGCCCAGCAAAGGGGTGCGCTGGATGTGCGTGGGCTGGGGGATGGCGTGGGGTCCCTCCCATTGTGCAGCCACAGGGGCCACGGGCCAAGCGGGGCCAGCAGCCACCTTGGCTCGCAGCTGAGAGACAGGGAGGGGAGCACAGGGGGAGGTGGTTTTTATCCTCCTGCCTTCAAAACAAATCCCTGTCCCCCCTGTGCCGTGGGGCAGGGGCTCCTGGTGCCCTCCCCAGGGGGCAGGGCTGCCCCACAGTGACACCCTCCCACCCCACCCTGCCTCCCTCTGTCCCCACCAGCAGCCGTCCCCAAGGCTTTACCTCCGGGGTTGTCAGCCTTGACGTCACACCTTTCATTTCTAGAGTTGAACAGCCCAGCCGATGGCGTCACCGGGGTGGGCCGCTGTTCAAACGCACCCACTGCCCCTCCCTGGGGCCGCTGGAGCCTCTGCGCTGCCTCTTCCATCCCCCGTTGGCCATTTCGCAGCCCTTCAAGCCCACCCCGCAGCGGGGGCCAGGGCTGGGTGTTTGCACAGGGACGCAATGTTCCAGCCCGGTGCCAAGTATGTGCCGGTGTTTGTTTGTGCTTTAAAGCTTGGAACTGCGGGGGAAATATGTGCTGGGCGCTGCCCCAAGCTGCCAGAGCAAGCCGAGCTCGCCTCTGTTATTGCTCCCGGTGCCAAGAATTCACTTCCTGACAAGGACGCGTTCCTTGGGGCCACGGGAAGGATTTTGAGGGGGCTGGGTTTCGTCTTGCTGGACCCCAGTGCGACCCAGTCACGCTCTCGCCCTGGTTTGTGGGGGTGGCAGGTGGGAAGGGAGCTGGCGAGGGGGTGGAGGGGCACCCGGGGTGGGTGCACATCCCTGGTTTTTGCAAGATCTGGGGCAAGAGGAGTTTGGGGCGCTCAGAACGGGGCCGTGCCTTGTGCTCACCACAGCTTCTTCCTTTGCCGTTCCCGCCGGTGCAGGGTGATGCTCAGGACGGTGACAGAGGCTTGGCTTTGCTGCAGTTTCTGTCCCCAAAAATGCTGACCAGAGAGGGGCTTCTTCACGGTGGCACCTCCCCGTGTCCTCGCTGCCTCCCCGGAGCGGAAAGACCCATTTGAGGAGCCGTGCTGGCGTTCTCTCCCCACATCTGGCATTTTATCCCCACATCTGGGGTTCCTCACACCCCCCCAAATCCCAAGGATCACCTGCCCCCCAGGCCCTGCTGCCGGGTGGGCGGGAGTTTCCCGGGTCCCTTTCGTGGGGCTCAGCCATGAGCCCGCCTGGGAGGGGAACCCAGACCCCCCCCTGCGCTGTGGTCCCTGGCCCAGCGTCATGCTGTCGTCACACCTCGGTTTGGTGACGCTGCAGCGCCTCGGCTGGGTGACTTGGGGCTGATGTCACCTTCCCAGGTGGGGCCAAGGGCTTGGCTGCGGCGGGGTTTTTGGGTGGCCTTTGGACATGCCATGGTCCTGGCATGGGGTCTGGCAAAAGGGCGCTTGGGAGACCTTTCCTTCCTCACCGCCCTGGAGCAAAGCCATGGCGTTCACCTCTCTGGGGAGCATCTGATGCACCTGCACTGGCACAGAGCCTCCTGGCTTCTTCCCCAGCCGAGTTTTGCCCAAACTGGGGCAGATTTTGAGGGCATCGGGCTCAGTCCCAGGGGGTACAGGAGGGGCCTGTGGCCAGGGAAGACCAGAATTGAGAGCCGGTGCCCCAACAATGCCGAGAGTGGCCAAAGTTCCCCTGGGGTGTCCCAGGCAACGGTGACGGCGGAGCAGGTCTGGCCTCCCGGGGCACCCACCAGCCCTTTCACAACTCACCCCCGGCCGGATCCTGCCCGCAGCCGCGAGGGCACGGGGCGCTGCCCTGCTTTGTGACGCCACAGCCCTCACGTAGCCGGTGGATGCAAGGTTGCGAGTAACGGGCGAGATGTGAGGCAACCAATGACTGGAAGAAATGGGGCTGAGAACGTCCGGCTAAGCGAGCCAAAGTCAGAGGGCTTTAACCAGACAGATCCAGGTAAAATGCTGAGCGGGTGGGGAGCGACATAGAACCATAGAATGGTTTGGGTTGGAAGGGACCTTTAAAGGCCATGCAGTCCATCCCCCTGCCATCAGCAGGGACAGCTTCACCCAGATCAGGTTGCTCACAGCCCCGTCCAGCCTGGCCTTGGACATCTCCAGGGATGGGGCATTGACCACCTCTCTGGGCAACCCCTGCCAGTGTCTCACCACCCTCAGCACAAAAAATTCTTCCTTATATCCAGTCTGAATCTCCCCTCTTTCAGTTTAAAACCATCACCCCTTGTCCTATCGCTGCTAAAAAGCCCGTCCCCAGCTTTAAAGCCCCCTTTAAGCCCTGCAAGGCCGCACTGAGGGCTCCCCGCAGCCTCCTCTTCCCCAGGCTGAGCACCCCCAGCTCTCAGCCTGCCCTCCCAGCAGAGCTGTTCCACCCTCGGACCATTGCTGGGGCCTCCTCTGGCCCCGCTCCAACAGCTCCCTGTCCTTCCCGTGCTGAGGACCCCCGAGCTGGACGCAGGGCTCCGGGGGGGTCTCAGGAGGGCACATGACACTCCCCACTTCCAAGCAGCCCTTTCAGCGTACGCAGCAAGGGCATCCTGGCTCCCCGTGTGTGCACCAGGGCTTCGGCCCTGCTGGCGCGCGCTCACAGCCTTGCTGGAAGATGCTTTGTATTGCAAAAACCAGAAAGAAAACAGGGCCTGAGGCACGGGAGGGACACGCAGCCCCTCGGAAAATGGGGCAGGCTGCGAGGACTACGTGCCCCGTGCTAGGGGGGCCGCGGTGGGGCCCAGCTTTGCCGGGGGACTTGGGGCACTGCAGCACCCGGTGGTGCTGGGGGGGGCACGGCAGGGCCTGGTTGGGCTGGGGGAGGCTGTGGCAGGGCCTGGGGGTGCTGGGGGGGTACCAGCACGGAGGTACCTGCGCTGCTGAGGGGCTGTTGCACGGGACCAAGGAGGGCGAGGGGCCCACAGCAGGGCCCGGCAGCACCGGGGGCGGGGGGGTGCCCGGTGCCGTGGGGCCGCAGCGAGGCCCAGACAAGGCCCGGCGGAGGGGGCGGCGACTGTTTCGCCCTTTTTCACCCCAAAAAGCCGCGGCCAGGCGAGACGCGGCCCCCGCCCCCACGGCGCCGGTCCCTCGGCGGGGCCGGGCCGGAAGCGGGGCCGGAAGCGGGGCCGGAAGCGGAACCGGCGCGCCTCGCCCCGCCCCCGCCCCGCCCCGCGTCACCGCTGCCATATAACTTGCAGCGACGCTCACGCCCGCGCAGCTCGCCGCCGGGGGAGGCCAGGCGCCATGTTTGCCGTGAAGCGGAACGCTGTCATCGGCTTCAACCTCTACTGCGGCGGCGGCCCGGCCCTGGCGCCCGCCTCGCCGGGGGGGGGGCCCGGCCCCGCCGCCGCCGCCCGCCGCGGCCCCCGCCGCTGAGGTACCCCGGGCCCTGATTGGCTCCGCCGAGCACTGGGCCGCCGCCGGTCGGCCCGGGGCCCCCCGCGCCCTGATTGGCCCGGCCGGGGCCCCCCGCGCTCTGATTGGCTGCGGCGCGACCCCCTGCGCGGCGTTGCCCCCCGCGGCGCGGCCGGCCGCGCTGTGGAGCCCCGAGGAGGAGCTGGACGGCTGCGAGCCCGAGGCCGACCGCGGCCCGGCGGGGGACTCGCTGCCCGGCACACCGCCCGAGCCGCCGGAGCTGCCCGATGGGCTGCGGCAGGACTCGCTGGAGCTCATCAGTCGCTACCTGCGAGAGGCGGCGGGAGAGGCCGAGCCCGCCGCGAAGAAACTCTTCCCGGGGCTGTTGGGCGGGCCCGGCCGGCCCGGCGGATCGGGTGATGCCGTGATGGAGAAGGCGCTGGAGACGCTGCGGAGGGTCGGCGACGGCGTCCTGCAGAAACACGAGCTCGCCTTCCAGGGTGCGTTGGCGGCCGGCTCCTCCCCGGGGGGCGCCGCGGGCCCTGCCGTGGGCCCGCCTGGGCAGGAGGGCCTGAGGCCACGGGGGGGGCTGGGGCCCAGCTCCCCTCCTTTGGGGGCGAGTTATAGGCCCGGTCCTGTCCCTTCCCAGTCGTGGGGTCCGGGGGGGGGTTTGGGGGCTTGCCCCTCGAAGAGAGGGGCAGAGGGATGTGGGTCCCCGGGAGATCCTACCCCGTGTGTGTGGGGGGCCCTTGAGGTGGGTGGGCTGCAGGCTGCTGCATAGCAGGGGCTGGGAGAGGCCGAGGCCAGAGCTGGCCCTGGGGGCTGGAGCAAGGCCTCTGTGCTGCCCCCTCCCAGCAAGGGGAGCGGGGCGGGGGGAGGGACGCCTGAGCTCTCGGATGGGTCATTTACCGGATGGGATGTGGTCCTGGTTTCGAGGGAGTTAAAACAGCTGAGAAGTGATTAAAAATGAAACTGAACTTTGGTCAATTGGGAGGTGGAAAAACCGCTGGTAACGTGTGCAGAGGAGATAATCTAGTTACAGATTAGCCCCAGTTCCTCCTTGCGTCCTGCTTTGCTCAGCATGACTATATGCAAATAATCCCAAGCGTCCAAAGATTAGTTTAAACTCCTCACACCCCTGGCTTGGGTGGAATGGGACTTCTGGGGAAGAAATTTTCCTAGTCAATGTGCTTGGGTTATAACTATTTTAACGTATTTTACCCGCTTCCGATGAGTCCTAGAATAGCCATAGAAACTTGAACCCCAGTGCCTGGGCTTGGATGAGCGAGTGTCCTCACTGCAGTGTCCTGGGAATGGGCTGGAAGTGAGAACCGACCATTTTGACCTGGTTTCGTGTAACTCAGAAATGAGCTGTTTTGGGGCCAGGCTGAGCCGTCGGGGTGGTGGGGCTGAGCTCCTGGCCTCAGGGCTCGTGCTGGGACTGCTTTTGACACATTGCACTGCATCTGATCCCAGATCAGGATGGTGCCTGGCACAGGAGGGCAGTGTCTGCATTTCCTCCTGAGACGGTGTGGTGAAATGCCTTCCTTCTTGCAGGAGGATGTTCTTTTTTTTAAATGCAAAGGGCTTCAGTTTCTTCCTTGTGTCCTTAGCTGGGTTGATGTGAAAGACTGTGGGTTCAGTTATCCTGGCCAAATTCACGGACGTGCTCGTTGAACGAGCCACGCTTGGGAGGAATGTTCAGACCAATGTTTGCTGGCATTGGTGTCTGAGGTTTCTGTAGGGACGGTTACCTTCGTGCGTGCAGAAAAGGAACTGGCTTCAGGAAGGCTTCCTGTTAGTTTGAGCAACAACAAGCAATGCCTTTCGGTTTCGTAAAGGCTTGTCTTGTTTGCTTTTTCATGAGGGGGCACTGCAGGCCAAACTGGGGAATTCTGTTGTTCCAGTCACTAAAGCCACGTTAATAAAACGGTGATGCATCTGCCTGGCTGTAGTGACTGTCCTTCGTTTCGGCTCAAGGGGCAGGGCTCACGCCAGGCTGCAAATAGACTTCTGTGCTGTGGTTCTGCTGTGGTGGGGCTTTGAAGCCCTTGTGAGATAGGGGAGTGTGACAGAGACAGCAGCTGTGCCTGAGGTGGGGAGGAAGG
The DNA here is from genome assembly GCA_020745775.1 of Theristicus caerulescens. Classification (NCBI taxonomy): domain Eukaryota; kingdom Metazoa; phylum Chordata; class Aves; order Pelecaniformes; family Threskiornithidae; genus Theristicus; species Theristicus caerulescens. Next base: position 614,783 of record CM036581.1, read on the forward strand.
AACTAGAAATGGGTTATGGCCTGGTTTTTGTCTGGCCCAGGCGAGTGTGAGCAGCAGAGCCCTCTGCAGAAGCAGGCGGGTACTTGCTCTCCACCACTGACACTCGGCAGCTTTTGGACCTACAGTGTGGGGGCTGCATCTTCTCACTGGTGGCCTTGCGGGGTATTCAGTGTCGTGTGTGTGCCTGCCTCTAAACCCACATCTCTTGCAGGAATGCTTCGGAAGCTGGAAATCCAGAAGGAGGAAGATCTGCAGTCGGTGTGTGAAGTGGCTGCCCAAGTGTTCAGTGATGGAGTAACAAACTGGGGCCGAGTGGTGACGCTCATCTCGTTTGGTGCCTTTGTTGCAAAACACCTGAAAAGCATAAACCAGGAGAAATGCATCAGCTCGCTGGCAGGGATCATCACGGATGCGCTCGTCTCATCCAAGCGCGAGTGGCTAGAGAGCCAGGGAGGCTGGGTGAGTCACTGCCTGTCCCAAACACTGCGAGCTTCTCAGAACAATCCAGTATTTTCCTATTTCTGTGACCTGCTCACTTGACAACCACGTGTGTCAGCAAAGCACAGAGATGACTCACTGTTCCAGTTAAAACCAGAGTCTGAGACATCTAGCCAGAGTTCTGGTGTTTCAGGAGCTCCTTACAATAAGCAGTATTGACCTAAAAATGTGCCCCCGCCCAGCACGGAGAGGGCAGCATTCCCAAAGCCGAGTCAGTCCCCGGGGCGCTGAGCTTGCCTGAAGCTGGTCCACAGCTGCTTTGGTGCTGTCTCCTGATTGCCACCTCTGCGGGGTGGGCGGTGGCTGTCTGGGGGAGCGCGCTCGGTGGATGTGCTGGGCAGGCCGTACCCCAGCCCGCTCTGTCAGGGGGAAAAGGCTTTCCGTGCCCTCCTGCCAAAGAAGGGTGTCTGGCGGGGAAATGACTTTCCCTTCTTTCTCCTAGGAGGGCTTTGTTGACTTCTTTCGAGTCGAGGACCTAGAAGGCAGCATCAGAAACGTACTGATGGCGTTTGCAGGCATGGCTGGACTGGGAGCGAGCTTGGCCTACATGATCCGGTGAGCCAGGGCATGCTGCACAGGGACAAAACTGGGTGGACCGGCTCTGTTTGGGGCTGGCGAGCTGGTCACTTCCTCCTGTGAGTACTTATGAAGCTGGACGTGAGTGACCCAAGGAGACTCTCTAGGCATCCCCTGAGCAATCCTTTCCTAAGAAGGAAGGCGTGACCCGGTCAGATTGTGGGTACCGATGAGGATTTATTGCTTTGGGAACAGAAAGTGGAAGAATTGATATTCTGCTTCCTTCAAGAGGATGATGACAGAAAGCTCAAATGGACTGCTTCAGTTTTATCCCAGAGGGAACTGATCTGCTTAGCAGCAAGGCAGTGAGCACCAGCAGCTCTTGTCTGGACTGAAGCCTCCGGGGCTTGGCACGGCAGCTGTGCGTGGAGCAGATGTTTCAGGGTTGTGGTTGTGGGTTTCTGGAAATAGCATCTTCTGCTGCTGGTGTCCTGCCTAAACTTGCGGCTTTTCTGATGGAGCAGAAGCATTGAATGCCAGGCAGTGTGCGAGCCTGCGCCTGCCCCCAGGTGTGCTGGCGAGCGGGCCTTCGGCCACCGCCGGCTCTGCACGCATCTGCCTTCCAGAAGCAGTAGAGCTGCGCCAGCAGCCAAGACGTGCAACCTGCTGCCAGAACGTGGGGCGCTGGAGCCCCGCATGGCCCCTTCCCTCCCAGCGGGGCTTCAGCCAGGTCACTGAGCAGGCAGAGGAGTGGTGGGGGGGCGAGGCGGGGCTCAGGGCGGTAACCACAGCCAGCTGCGGCGCGGCTGCATTGGCCTGTCTGGCTGATCTCGGCTACACGGATGCGACTCACCACACACAGACAGTTTAAAAATAGGGAGTGCATTTGTAAGTATGTAAAACCCCACATGGGGTGGGGAGGCTGTAGAGAACCTGTAAATATCTATAAATCTGTAGAATATGTACATTTTTACAGAGCTAATGATACAAAACGAGGGAATTTGGAATGTGGTAGAACTGCTTATGGGTGCACTGTACTTCATTCCTCATGTGAAGTAGCATTTTTGTGGTGAAGCCTTCTCCTGCCTTGACTCCAAGTGAGCCTTTCTCTGATGTACTTGAGCAACATTGCCAGGGAGCGTAGCAAGGATAAGTGGCCTGGTGGACTCTCATTGTGCCCATGGCTTGCTGGCAACAGTTGATGTTTCTGTTTATTTTAATCTTTTTGGTTATTCTAGCCCTTCTAGCGGGTGGGGAGCTGTGGAAGTCGGTATCAGTCGCTTCCTTATCTTCCTTTCATTTTGATGCTCTAAGCCATGACTCGAATGGAGCTGATGTTTGAATGTAAACGTTCTGGAGCAGAATAAAACTTGACAGCTTGTCCGCAGGTTGTGCGAGTCCGTCGGTGCCGGCCCTGGGCTTGGTCCCTGGTCCCCAGCTGGTAGCGTTGCTGCTCGGTGGGCTTGCAGCCCTCACCTGCCTTGTGCCCTCCAACCGTGGATCAGTTGGTTCTTGGGGAGCTCTATGGGACCGGGTCCTGCACAGCGAGGAACATCCTCGTCCACAGTGCTTGACCTGCAGCCTGAGTGATGCCCAGTGGAAACCCAGGTGGAGAGCTGAAAGATGGTGCTATTGTCAGGCCTGCTCGTTTGCTGAGCAAGCACTTAGTTTTGTCAATAAATGTCTCTTCTCAATCCTCTAGTATAAAACTTGCCATTTCCTGTAACAAGATGCTGACGTGCTAAATGCTCCTGCTCTGCTGATGTGGGCCTGTTAGCACAGATGCTGCTTGTGGGTCACCCTGCAGCCTCTTGGTTATTAGAAAGCCTCTGTGGGCTGTGGAAAACTGCTCTGGGTGTCTTGTGTCACGGATTGGGGCTCCCCGGAGCTGCTCCGTGCCGAGACGCTCTTTTCCTTCACCGCGTATGTGGGTGGGGAAAGTCCATGAGGCGCCTTGTGCTCAGCGCCTGCATGCTCCAAAACGGCTTTTCTTGCGGCACCCCGAAGCGCGCTGTGGCTCTCAGGGTGCCAGCGCTTGGCAGCTGGGGCTTGTCACCCGCAGCGAGGCCGGGGCCCACAGCCCCGAGGAGAGGGGATTCTGCTGGAGCCCGGGGGTGAGCCGTGCTCCTCGCCCCTTCCAAGCAGGGGGGGGAGATGCTCAGTGTGGCTTCGGTTGTCTAGCATTAGTCTTGTCCCTCCTCCGCCTGGGCAGAGCAAGCTGGCACTGCAGTTGCCGAGGAGGAGGCCTCTTTAGCGGGTGTTCTGCTCCCCGAGATCGCTCCCTGCCCTGCGGCCCCCGAGTTTCGATTCCTGCAGGTCGGGGGTGGAGGAAGCGCGCAGCCTGCCTGGGGCTGGAGGGCGCAGCCTGGTTACGGGCAGACCTCGCTCGGGCAGTGGTTTGATGAACAGCTTCCTCCTGCCGGGACCAGCTCCTCTGTGGGAGCCTTGGCTGGAAAAGTCCCCTTCTGAGGGGCAAAGCGCTTCCCTACCCCAAAAACTCTGCTGGTGGCTCCAGCCCCGTGGGCTGTCAAGCCTTGCCGCAGATGGGGCGAGGCAGGGGAGAGGCGACAGCTTCCTGCAGTGCTGGCGAGGCCCTCGCTACCGAAAACAAGCTGGTGGCTCAGCCCTGCTATGCAGATATTGCAAAATGTTTTTTTTGGTGTGGGTTTTTCTGTTGTGGGGTTTGGTGTGGTGTGTTTTTTTTTTTTTTTTTTTCTTTTAATGCTGTGTCTTTGCTGGCTATTTTGGGCCTGTTTGGTCCCCCGGGGTGCGGCGGGGCCCTCATGCAAAGCTGGGCCTTTGCCATGGAAATATGCAAAGGTGCTGGTGGGCGCGGAGGGTGTCGGGGCTGCTGGCGCTTTCTGGAAGCCGCAGCGCTCCGATAGCGCCTGGCTCGGTGCCGATAAACCGGGGCTTCCTCTTCCGCTCCGGCGAGGGCTTTTCACAGAAACCGGCTTCGACTTCTCTGAACCTTTTGTGTAAATAAGAGGGTGGGGGTGGGGGGGAATTAAATCGTCCGCTGTGTCTGATGGTGTGTGGGGGGGTTGCAGATTAGGGGCATCTTCAGCACCCGGCCTGGCTGATTTGGGGTTCCCCTTTGCCTGGGACTCCTAAAGAGGGCACGTGGGCATTTCCCACCACCGGCTGGGCTTTTGGGTGCTGCCCGGTGGCGGGAGGGGGAGTATTGGCAAAGCAGCGCCCTCCCCTCCTGCTGCCTCCTCTGCACCAAACGGGGCCGAATCAGGATCCGGCCCTGCTGGGTTTGAAAGCTCGCACTGACGTGGCTCGTGGGTGGGGGGGGCGGGCACATGCAAATGCAGAAAATCCCCTGGCTGAGCAAAAAAAACCCAATTCCTGCCCATTTTTGGCTCGGTGGCCCCAATCTTATCTTGGGGGCTCAGATAATATTTCATGTTATTTCTTGCACCAGGAGCCTGGGCTTTTTTTGTCCCCAAGCTGTCCTTTTCCTCTCCGGGGGGTCCCAGGAGGTTGGGGGGCCAGTGTGGAGCCGAGTCCATGAGGAGCCCTGGGGAGCTGAGTCAGGGGGACTGGGCAGAGACAGGGACCCTCCTCACCGGGGACAGGTCCTTGAAACGGGGAGGCTTTGGGGAGAAAGGGGCTTTCTGGAGCAGCACTGACGCCCCGGGGTTATCAGGGTGGCTATGGGTGGGTGCTGGGGACCCCCCCGGCCAAGTTCCCTAGAATTGTCCCTGCGGGGGGGGGGGGGGGAAGGCTGCGGGACGTGGGGGTGGGTGACTCATTTGGGCTGAGATGACAAATATTTGGTGTCAGTTTCGGTGGGCGGATGGGGTGGTGTTGCTGCACTCCTGTAATGAGCCTGTCAGGCCTCAGCCCCCCCCCCCCAGCTCCCAGTGGAAGGGTGAGCGGCCAGGCCGGCTGCGCGGTCGCCTGGGGTCCCATCCCGTCCCCCCAGGCAAGGGGCGCTGGCCTCCGGTGGCTCCCGTCCCCTCCCCGGGCTGAGCCCGGGGGTCGGGCCCCGCTGCCCCCACCCACTCTGGCCCCTCTCGGGGTGCCGGTGTCGGGGTGCACCCTTGGGTTCTGGCCCACCCGGCAAAGCTCTGCCCAGCAACAAGGGCCGCTAATAGCATATGGGGAAGTCACGTGGGCCTCTTCCAGGAACCCAGGCGTCCGGCGCGGCCCATCCCCCTCCCAGGCCCTGGGGTGACACTGGGGTGGTAGCGGACACCCCCCGCCTCCCCCAGCTCACGAGCCTGGCCCTGGGCAGGAGGCTGCCCCGATGAAGGCCTCCCTCCTCCTCTTCCTCCTCGCCTGGACGCCTCAGTCCTCCCCGTCATGGGAGTTATGAGGGGTGCAGGGTGTGCGTATTGAGGTGTGGGGGCGTACACAGTGCGAGTGTGGGGTACAGGGGTGTTTGTGTGGCTTTAGAGAGCGCAGGAGAGGGGGTTATAAGGCGTCTGGGGGGTGCACAGGTTGTGGGTGGGGCTCTGCAGTTGTAGGGTTTATACGGTGGGGAGGCAGCGGGGGGAGTGGGGGCACGGGCACTGAGGCGTGTGCGTGCGCTGATCGGGGCGGGGAGGCAGGGTGTGAGTGCCCCTGTGCGGGGCCAGCCCAGCCGCAGGGCGTGGGGCGCAGTGGGGCTGGTGTGGGCCCTGCGTGGCGCCAGCGTGGGGCTGCTGTGGGGCTGTGGCCACGGACCTGCCCAGGCAGGAGCCAGCAGTGACTCAGGCAGGAATGTGCTGGCAGGACACCCTGTTCCAGCAGCACCCAGCCCCACGGTCAGCACCCAGTCCCCAGCCCCGGATCTGGCGTGCTGCTAACAGCCCCGTGGCCAGCGCCTCTGAATAGCCCTGTTCCCACTTGGCTCAGCCCCAGTCCCGCACCCCGCCGTGCCCCCTGCACCCCAGCACTGATGCACGCGTCCCGCGGGGTGCCCGGCGGTGCAGGGTTCCCTGCAGGACAGCGGGGTGCCCCCGAGCAGGACAGCGCCTGCAGGGACACTGGGGACAGGCTGCGGAGCAGCACAGCCCCTGATGGGGGCATGCGTGACGCATGGCCCATCCCCCCACATCCCCGTGGGAAGCAGATGGGACACCAAATTAATTTGCCCCACGTGGCTGCTGTCCCTCCAGAGGCGTCCTGAGGGCCAGGGGTGGCCACAGGTTCCCGGGGAGCTATGGGCCGGGGGTGGCAGGGGTTGGTTGTGGGTGCAGGCGGCGCAGCGGACGCAGAGCTGGGCCTGGACCACCCCTGCACAGTTGGGGTGTGCGTCCCTGCAACCCTCGTCTGCTGGTGGGGGGAAACAGAGGGACAGGGCACAGGGGACCCCGGCCCCCCTCCCGCCCCAGCCCCTTACCGAGCTCCGGGGTGCAGGGGTGGGTGTTGCAGGAGTGCTGGGTGCTGGGCTTGAGGTGGGGGGCACAGAGGGTGCTGAGGGTCTTCTTGGGGGTCAGGCACTGTGTGTCCCATGCCTGGGTGCCCTCCGGCACGCTTGGGAGCACTGTGGGGACACAGGGACTGCGCTCAGGATGGGGCAGAGTGAGAAGGGATGGGGCACCCCATGGCTAGGGAGAATCACAGAATCGTTAAGGTTGGAAAAGACCCTTAAGATCATCGAGTCCAACCGCTAACCCAGCGCTGCCAAGGCCACCACTAACCCATGGCCCTCAGCACCACATCTCCCCGGCTTTTAAATCCCCCCAGGGATGGGGACTCAGCCCCTGCCCTGGGCAGCCTGTGCCAGGCCCTGACAGCCCTTTGGGGAAGGAGTTTTTCCCAATCCCCAACCTAACCCTGCCCTGGCGCAGCTTGAGGCCGTTCCCTCTCGTCCCATCGCTTGTTCCTGGGGAGAAGAGACCGACCCCCCCGGCTCCAGCCTCCTTTCAGGCAGTTGCCGAGAGCGATGAGGGCTCCCCTCAGCCTCCTCTTCTCCAGGCTGAGCACCCCCAGCTCCCCCAGCTGCCCCTCCCCACCCTTGTGCTCCAGCCCCTTCCCCAGCCTCGCTGCCCTGCTCTGCCCACGCTCCAGCCCCTCCATCTCCTTCTTGGGGTGAGGGGCCCAGCGCTGAGCACAGGATTCGAGGGGCGGCCTCAGCAGTGCCCAGCACAGGGGGACGATCCCTGCCCTGCTCCTGCTGGCCACACCGTTCCTGATACAAGCCAGGATGCCATTGGCCCTCTTGGCCACCTGGGCACACTGCTGGCTCATGTTCAGCCGCTGTCGCCCACCACCCCAGGTCCTTTCCCGCCGGGCAGCTCCCAGCCGCTCCTCCCCACGCCTGCAGCGGTGCCTGGGGTTGTTGTGACCGACGTGCAGGACCCGGCCCTGAGCCTTGTTGCCCCTCACACAGTTGGCCCCGGCCCATCGACCCGGCCTGGCCCAGGTCCCTCTGCGGAGCCTCCCTGCCCTCCAGCAGATCGACACTTCCACCCAACTGGGTGTCATCTGCAAACTGACTGAGGGTGCCCTCGATCCCCTCATCCAGATCATCGATAAAGATATTAAACAGGACCGGTCCCAGCACTGAGCCCTGGGGACACCACTCGTGATGAGCCGCCAACTGGATTTGGCTCCATTCACCACCACATGGGGAGGACCCGATGGCTTGGGATGTGTGGGGATGGGGGACACGGGGAGGACCCCATGGCCGGGGCTCCATGGTGAGGGGGGACACAGGGCACCTCACAGCCAGGCACCTGTGGGACAGGGGACACAGGGCGCTCCACGGCCAGGCGTGGGGACTCAGGGGCTCCAGGCAGTGATGAACCGGCGGGAGAGGTGGGGGGGTGGCCGCTCCAGGGGGCTGCATTCACCCGCTCTGGTGTCCCCGCCAGCACCTCCTTGGCATCCCCGGCCGGGCACACCACCGCCCCGTGCTGCACCCCTGGCCCACCCTTGGCCGAGCGCTGCAGGGCATGGCGACAGCTGAGCCCCTGTTCCCACCTGCAATCCCCACACCCACCCGGCGCCGCCCTCGGCACCCCTCCTGCATCCCCCCTGCACCCCTCCGCCCTCCCCTTGCACCCACCTACACCCAGCACCATACTCAGCAGCAACTCACACCCAGCCCCAAATCCAGCCTCCAGCCCCCTGCACCCAGCCCAGCGCCAAGCCCCACACCCCGCACCCAGCCACACACCCCCCCGAGCACCCCACACCCAGCCCCGGGTGTCGGCAAAGCCTGGCAAAAGCCCTGGGGCGCTCTGGAAGACAGCAGGGCCCTTTGAGGGCCACGGCAAAGCCCAGTAAGAGCCCTGTGGACCTCTCGAGGGCAGCAGGGACCCTTGCAGACCCTGGCAAAGACCAGTGAAAGCCCTGGGGCACTCTGGACAGGAGCAGGGTCCCTCGTGGGCTTCGGCAAAGCTCAGGAAAAGATGTCAGACACCGGAGAGGAGTAGGGCCCTACACAGGCCTTGGCAAAGCCAGGAAAAGCTGTCAGACACCCTGGAAGGCAGAAGAGCCCCACACGGGCGTCAGGAAAGCCTGGCAGGAGCTGTCGGAGGCTCTGGAAGGCAGCAGGGCCTCTTGCAGGATTCAGCAATGCTTGTCAAAAGCCATAGGGAACATCTTCCAGGATGCCTCCTGAGACCTCCCTTGGGCACCACAGCCCTCTTTCATCTCTGTAGTTGCACTTTGGGCCCCTCCTGCTCTCTCAGAACCATTGCTAAGGCCTTCTTTGAGGCCCGAACATGCATTTTGTCCTCTATGCTCTCTAGGATTCCTCTGTTGAGTCCCCTCTTTGCCATTTAGGGTACCTCCATTCAGCCCCTGCCCCCTGACGACATCCGTACTTTGTTGAAATCCCCTTCGGATTTCCTCATTGTCGTCTCCAAGGCTTCTTTGGTCTCTCCCCCCCCGCCCCGACCCCTCTGCTCCCTTTGCTGAGCTCTCCCGAGACATCCCCAGCGCCTCAGAGCCCTGTTTTAGCTCGGGAGGGCGCTTTCACCCCTTTTTTCCTCAGAACCCCTCCTGAGTCCCTCTCTGTTAACCAGGTCGGTCTTTTTGTCCCCTCAGCCGTTCGGCGTGCTTCATTCCGTCCCCAGCCCCCTGAGGGCATCTGTACTTTTTAAAATTCCCTTTTGAGTTCCTCATTGTGTCCCCAGGACTACTTTGGTCTCTCCGGCCTCCTCAGGGTGTCTCTAATCCCTGAGATGATGTCTCCAGTTTCGTCAAAACCTTTTCCAAAGCCATCCTTGTGCTCCAGAGCAGTCTTTTCGTTTCTATGGCTTATGGTTTCTGTTCAGTCCCTGCTACCCCAAAGGTATCTCATCAGCTCAGGTCTCCTCTTGGGTTTTTCAGAGATGGCGAGAGCCTTCTCCTGCCTTCGTAGTCCTCCTACAAGATGCATTTATTGTATTTCCATGCTTTCTGAGGTGTTTTCTATCCTTTTGGGCCTCGCCTGTTTCTGTTAAGGGAGTTAGACCATCGAGGAGTCTCGGTGACTGAGTCATTGGTGATTTAGAGTAAATAATTCACTGTGCAAGCAGAGATATGTTTGAGAAGGGATTCGTGTGGGATCTAGTTCTGATTTGTCGTTCCGTCCTATCCAGAACGTAGCCCTGGTAGAAGTTAGGAAATACGTCTGGTCTTGCTAGAAGTGAATTGAAACCGCATAATGTTTGGTTTCTTCAATAGGAAACTAAAGTGCATAATTTCTGCTAATAATGCTGCTATTGCATTTAATGAACTGCTTTCCCCCGTGGGTTAGTATGATGTTGTAGCAAAGGAGCGGGTATCATAGTTTCCAGAGATGCTCCATGTCTTTGGTGCGTTGCACGGAGCACAACGCCCGCCGCCGCTCCTCCGGCCGCCCCGCAGGGCGCTGGGTCTGCTCCTGGGCGGCTCTGGGGTGGGTGCTCTGCTCCTTCAGGCTGCTGCGGTGCGGAGCTGGCCCGGCTGTTGGGGCAGCTGCGTTCTGATGTGCAGAGAGGCCGAGGTGTCCGAGGTAGGAGCTCCAGGGTGGGTGAAGTGTCTATAGCAGAAAGTACATTTGTTGTGCACAGCTTGTTCTTGGAGCGGTGATTGTACATGGGGTGTTCAGGAGTTGCAAGGTGGTTTAATATTCTGCGTTCTTGTTTTTTTAATTTTAGGTGCATTGAATTTTTTTTGGCATTTCTGAGTTTACTGTAGAAGGAACCTTGGTTTATTTTTCATTGGTTCTGTTGGATGTTGTGAAAGTTGTTGACGTCATCTTTTTCTATAGGACTGATGGTGAGATTATCTGTCAGGGGTTAGGGTGAGCATCTCGTGTCTGGAGTTTCAGCATTTCTCAAGAAAGCAGCAGGCATATTGGGCACAGTGTTTTTCAGGGCATGGGACAGCCCGTTGCCTTTCCCAATCGCCCATAAAGTACCATGTTGTCCCTAGAGCCTTTGCAGCCTGCTGCAGGCCCCTTCCAGGCTAGAAGTGTCGGAGATTCACTTACTGTGTGGGCTGCAGCAGAGCCCCGAGCCTGAGGGATGCTGGAGGACAGGAGGTACCTGCGGGAGGCAGGGCAGGGCTTGGAAGAGCCGCTCCTGAGCAGCAGCCGACGCAGGGGGTTCAGGGGTGCAAAGACAGGGCGGGAGCTGTTGGGAAGGAGTGGGGTTCCTGCCCTGACAGTTCAGAAGAAGAGAGGGGGTTTCTAAAGTTTTGGGAGTGAGGGATGGTTGGGAAAGGGAGGAGGCGGGTTCATCAGTTGTCCTCAGTTGGTTTTGCAGTCGGATTCAGCTGTCGATGAGGTCTGTTCTGTTTGAGTCGCTCTGCAGCCAAGACGAGGTACGACGAAGTTATGAGAAACGCAGCCTCTATGTCACCGTGCACGGGGCTGGCTGTCGGATGGGTCTCATCCCCGCAGGAGGCCCCAAGGTACGAGCTCTGGCGACGACAGAGCCGAAGTGGATGACGAGCTGTTTGCACTTAAGTGGCAATGGAGGGGATAAGCGGCTTAAGGCTATTTTAATAGGGACATATCATGGCTTAGGCGTGAACGTAGGAAACTGTCAGAACTGTGGCTCAGAGTCACCAAGGGCCAGAGAGGTAGGAGGATCAGCCGTACATGGCAGGCCACAGAGGAAACAGTACCCATTGCTCATTTCGTATGTGAGATGTACATTAGAATATACTGCCCAGAGCTCTGAGCTCTCTGCTCCCTTGTGCCTTTTAGTCACTACGTTCCCTGACTTAATTTTGATGTCCATCCCTTCACTGTCCATCCAGATGTCATGGTCACTGCTACTTAGGGGCATCGACGAGGCGCTTATGTCCATCACAGACTTCCGGCACAGGCTTCCCTGGAATTTCTCGGAGAAGAGTATGTACATTATCCCTGCTCGTAACGGTCTCTGTCCAGGGGTGTTTTCTTTATCGCAGTCCCTGGGCACGCAAGCCTTCTCTATTATCCCGGTTTTGTTTTTTTTCCTTAACTGTTCAATGAGACTTGCTTTAGTATCAGTCATGGCAGTTACGCTCTCTTGTCCTTGTTTATCTGTTGTGTTTTTAGCACCGGTTTCCATAGCCGTAGGGTGTCCATTTTAGATCTTTTAGTCGCCACGTCACGCCATCGTGGCTTTTCCCATCGGCTGACCGCCTCTGTAATTGCATAAGGGGCTTCACAGGTAATTGGGCTTGGGTGTCTTCAGCTGCTTTCGTGGCAGGCCTCTCGTCCTCAGGGCTTCATCCGTTGGGCGGTCTTCGTTGCCACATTCAGAGCTCTTGCAACAGAAGGTAAGAATTGAACCTCGGGCTGAAAGCAGAATAAGAATCCAAAAAGCAGAAGGAATATCAGTGTTCCAAGACTCAAATTCAGAAAAGGACAGAGAAAATGGTAATAAAACTTCCCCTCAGTACAGTACCTGAACACGTACAGGATCTTTTCCTTCCTTCCAAGCTTACAAATTCCTCATAGGAAGTCAGCCTGTGTCAAAAATTAGAATAAGCTTTTCTTCTTGTTTTTTTTTTGTCCTTCTGTGATGGCACTGTGTGTCCTCCTGCAAGGCTCTTGGAGGTGTGGAGGAGCTCCTTGCAGCACACCTTCATTCTTGGAAAGTTGATAAATTCAAGGACTTGGCTTCTTTAGTGAAGACGAGCTTCAAGTTCAGGGATTACATTGGTGCTTTTGGTTGTGTTTCGAGTCTGTCTGTCCCAAAGCCAATGGGACATGCTCAAATGATAAATCAGATGCAGGCAAAGACCGTGGGGCAGACTTGGTCTGTGCTTCACTCACATGTTTCAGGGCAGCTCTGCTGAAATGTGGTTTCTACAAGAAGCTGCATGGTGCACAGGGTCCCATAACTCGTCCTGTGCCTGTGGCAACCCATCCAACCTGATCCGTGTCTGGGGCAAGCAGCAGAAACAAGCCTGTTTCTTTCCCATTGCTGCCTGATATCCAGCATAGGGAAAGTTTTTCTGGGAAGGCAGGGAGAAAGCTCCAAAGAAATCACAAATATAACCCCAGAAGAGCCCGAGACTCCTGCTGCTTGAGGGCTAGGCAGGTGCTGGCTTGCGGATGGACTCCAAGATGCTGGGGAAGGAGGGAAACAACATGTAGCAAAAAGTCTTATGAGAGGAGGATCTGTCAAAACCCCTTTTCTTTGGATGGAAAAAACCCCAGCAAATGCTGACAGCCACCCAGGAGGAGCAGAGTCTCCCAAAGGAGTGGAGGAGAGGTGTCAGAGGGGTCGCATGAAGCAGCAGCTTTATGGGGCTGTGGTTTCCAGGGACAGAGCAAGCCCTGAATCCTCTATGAAGTGAGGAAAAAAGAAAAACGTGCATTCAGGCACCATCACTATGGCAACACAGAGGCTTCTGGTTAGCTGGGCTTGTTTCTTTGCATCATCATCATCACAACAACAATAACGAAAGCCATTTCCTTCCTCTTTTTCTCTGCGTGCAACGAACGTCACCGTCGCTCTCTGCAGGAAGGTCACCAAGTGCTGGACCCCCAACCTGGGGTGGCAGGACACAGAGCTCTGCTCCTCCTGGGTGAGTGTGGCAACAGGGGCTGGTGGGGAGCATGGCGGGGTCTGCTGCCTGCTGTCCCCCCAGGGGATGGACAGCCCGTGTGGATGCCAGGAGGTAACTTGTGTCCCCAAAGAGCCCCAGTGACCCAGTGAGCTTTGGAGGCTGGAGGACAGAGGCTCCATCTCCAGCACAAGCTGCTGGGCACTTGCCCCTTGTACCTCTTTGGGGCATGTCTGGACGGGGTTTTGCTCTGCCCGGAGAAGGGGAGATTTTCATTTATCCTGCCAGGCTGAGGAGATTTGGATGGAGCAGTGGTCGCCCTGCCACAACATAGGCTCAGGGCTCCCTCCTTGGGGTGGTCCCATTTGTTGGGGAGGAAGGAAACTGGGGTCCAGCAAGGCTGGTGGGTATGAGTGTGGTGAGGATGGGGATGCCATGCTCTGGGGAGTTGCTGGTGGGTGTCTCAGGGACCTGGCAGGCCTTGCCAAACCCTCACCCCCACAGGATGGCTCACGTCCAAGGCCAGCATCACTCCTCTCTATGCCAGGGATACTGCAGGAGACCTGGCAGGCACATCCCAGGGGTGCTCATCCTTTCTTCCTTTCCTCCTTTCAGCTCAAGCCCTTGTCCTTGCTGGTGAATCTCTTTGCTTGCAGATTTATGATGACAGCCCTTGGGGCGCTGGACAGTTCTTGCTGAACAAGACAACAGGCCCTGGCGTCCCCTCAAGCGGCAGCAGGGCACGGTGTGACTCTGCTGTCCCTCCACATGCCTCCTGGCTCAAAAGATGCCAGGCAGCACTGGGCACCGGGCACCAGCCCTGCTGCCCCTCTGAAAGATTAGACAGTCTCCCAAAATCCCACCAGTGCCCTAGAAACCCCAGCGAGCACTGGGGTTCTGCCCTCTTCCCCCATCCCAGCCCATGTGCCCAGGGTTGAGGGCTCTCCACCATGCATGCTGTTGCACTGATCTCTGCTCTGTCCTGCTCTTCCCTCCTGCCTGGACCTTCACAGCTGCAGAGACGGCCCTGCTGACCCTGGACGCACCCTGGAGCATGATACTTCCAGGAGAGAGCACGACCCTTGGGTGCCGGGGCTCCCACTCGCTGCGGCAGCACCCCACGGCTTGGTACAAGGGCAAGCTCTTGGCACCCACAGACATGGACACCTACAGGATCAGAAATGCCAGGCAAAAACAAGTGGGCAGAGTGAGTGCCAGAGCCCTGGCTCCACACACAGCAACCACGTCACCCTGACTGTCTCCTCTGGTGAGTGACATGACCCAGGGATGAGCCCTGCTCTCCCCCTGCCCCAGGACCCCTGGGCTTTGCTGTGGATCTGCTTGTCTGCCCTGGGACAAACGCAGCTCCTGTGGGGTTAAGGAAGGCAATGCCATTGGGTTCGGGGTGCTGCAAGCTGGGCTATGGGGGCTTTTTGCCTCCCCTCCTCTGCAAAATGCATCCCTCTTTCCAGGGCCCCTTTCAGCTGCTGCTCTCGGGGTCTCTTTCAGACTGGCTGATCCTCCGGGTCCTGTCGTACATGGTGTTCAAGCGGGAGCTGCTGCCCACGCAGTGCTGGGGAGGGGATGGGATGGGGGGGCACATCTTCCGTGCGGTATTACAGAGATGGAGCTGGCATCATCGCGCGATACGCCTCGGCAGAGCAGCGTTCCATCTCCTGGCCTGAGACCCACCACAGTTTTCATTGCTAACTAAAAGGCAGTCTTGGCTTTCATACGTTTCCACTGAAGGTAAGAAATTCCTGTGTCTTTGGGCCCTGTGTCTTTGGGCCCTCCATCTTCCCAGGGTCTCGTCTGGTGGGAGCTGCAGGACAGAGAGGGTGAGGGGTCTGTATGATGTCTGAGCTGGGTCTGTGCCACCAGTGCCCGTGCAGGAAACCCGGCACCACCAGGAAAAGACCTGCCCGGTCACCACCCCCAGCCTGGCTCTAGGACACTCCCCGCACCCATCTCAGGGTCTTGGCCCTGCGTGGCCTTGGCGGGGTGGGATGATTGTCCCTTCCCTCCTGCATCTTGAGAGGCGATGCAGCCCCAGAAGGGCCATCCGACAACATGTGCCCCATCTCCCCCCTGCCCCATTTTTGCTGCCCCTGTCCCCCCCCATTCCTCCCCATATCTCTTCCCCCATGTGTCTGTGTGTCCCCCTGTGTCCGTCTCCCCGTCCCATCCCCCTCCTCATGTCTCTCCATCCCCCTTTCTACCAAAATGTACCCCACACGAGTCTTTTGCCCAGGCAAGTCTTCCCCATGTGAGTTTTTTTCCTGTGTGACACCCCTGCCATCCCCTGCCCTCCCGTCTGGTGCCCCCACTCCTCCCTCCCTCCTCCCTCCCCTCCATCCCACAGGGGGTGCACAGAAATTTGGGGGGGGGGACACCGCCGGGACAGCCGAGCCCAGCTGACCAAAGGGATATCCCACACCATATGACATCGTGCTCAGCAATAAAACTGGGGGCGGTTGGTGGGGGCCACTGCTCAGGTACCGGCTGACCATCGGGCGGTTGGTGGTGAGCAATTGTTTTTATTTGTATTACTTGTCTTTCTTGGGTTTTATTTTTCTTTCTTTGTCCCCCCCCCCCCCCCGCCCCATGTTGTTGTTGTTGTTTCTTTTTAATTATTAAACTGTTCTTATCTCAACCCACGAGTTTCCTCACTTTTGCCCTTCCGATTCTCTCCCCATCCCAGCCAGGGGGTGGAGTGAGTGAGCGGTTGTGTGGTGCTTCGTTGCCGGCTGGGGTTAAACCACGACAC
The DNA here is from genome assembly GCA_020745775.1 of Theristicus caerulescens. Taxonomy (NCBI): domain Eukaryota; kingdom Metazoa; phylum Chordata; class Aves; order Pelecaniformes; family Threskiornithidae; genus Theristicus; species Theristicus caerulescens. The sequence continues at coordinate 630,483 of CM036581.1, forward strand.
AAGGCCAGCTGCAAGCCCTGCCTGGCCAATGCTTTAGGCTCTCCGTGTTATTCCTGCCATCTTGATAGGCCATCCTTGTTCTTCATTGCTGCTTTATTGTACCCTTTGCTCCGTCAGCAGCAGTACTCATGCCGTGCAAGCATACCTGTCTCCCAACCTCTGGGAGGTAACTCTGCCAAAGACAGAGAGTGAAACAGCCATGGCACAATCTACAGCGATTCTGCCTCTCGAGGGACCCAGCAGGCCCCTTTCTCTTGCCTCCGACTCTGTCCAGCCTAGCTGGACGGTTGTTGCAGAAATTGCTGTGCCCTGTGACTCCCTCTCGGGTTGTTAGCTTGGCCCTGTGTATGGGCCGCCGAGGTCATGGACTCTGCACGGGAGACAGGCAGCCTGGGGGGCTTTCCCCAAGCCATTCCTTTCCCCTCTGGGCAGCAGCGGTTCTGCCACTGCTACGGGCAGCCGCTTTCTCAAGGGGCAAGGGGCTGGGACGACCGGCGGCTGCTGCACGCTGCCGTCCGACTGAGGCGCTGTTCCCGGGGGACCTGGCGCAGGGAAAGCCGAGGTGCTCTCTGCACTGCCGGCGGCTCTTCAGAAGGGAACCGTGCTCTGGTTTTAGCAGAAAAAGGTGCTGGTCACAGGCAGCCACGTAGCGCTGTGCACAGCTATTTGGCAGGTGTCTTGCTTGTTCGAGTACAGGCGTATTTCTTGCCTTGCAGTCTCGATGCCAAAACAATCAGGGCTTCAGGTTCCAAAAGCCTTTTGCCATCAAAGCAAGAGGACAGCTAGATTTCTAGCAGCACAGTATTTCAGCTGTGTTGCTAGCTGAAAATGGCTTGCAGGCCAGGAGATGTTCAGAGGGGTCTGAAATAAAGAAACTGAGTGTTGAAGTGGTTGTTTTAAGGTGTTGCATTAGGTGGCCAAAGGAACCGAGCCGCTCACCTGACACATTTGCAGAACAGCCTCCAGCTCCAACGTCTTGCGCGTTGCAGGTGGCAAAGTGCAGCCGCCGCGCTTGCTGGCAGGAGCGGCAGGGAGGGCAGAGCTCCTGCACGCAGCAAAGATGGAACCTCCAGCGCTCTACAGCCATCTGCCGAGGACAGCTAACGCACCAACATGCCTCTCTGCTCTCCCTGCTTCACGTCTAACGACTTTGCACGCTGGAGGGCAGGGTGGTAAGTAACAACCGCGCAGCGTCTCTTATTTAAGTGACAAGCCCTGCACGGGAAGCCTTGTGTGTGTGCAGGATGGGGAGAGCAGAGTGCTGATAGCAGAGAGGTGGGGAAAGGTGCGAACACCACACCAGAGCCCGGGGACCGCCAGCGTATCGCTCATTTGCAGATCGGCCACTTGCAGCTGCTCTGCTCGCATGCACCGTTCCCCGCCAAACCCAGCTGCCCCTCTCACACAAAGCAGCTTTCGGTTTCTTCTCGCCTGCCTTCAAGATGCCATCTGTCTTGCCTTATTTTTTTTAAATCTCTCTCCAGCATCCCTTGCCTGGCTGCTGTCACTCCCACCGCGCTGATGCCACATGCAGACCGATACAGCAATCCCTGGGCGGGAAAAAACCTGTCCCACAGGTTCCCTGTGCTGCTTCTCCTCCCTAGGAAATGGGGTGGGGGGCATGGGCAGGACAACCCCCAGACTTTTGAAGCAGATAAATCATAGAATCATAGAATCATAGAATTGTTAAGGTTGGAAAAGACCCTTAAGATCATCGAGTCCAACCGCTAACCCAGCACTGCCAAGCCCACCACTAAACCATGTCCTCAAGCACCGCATCTCCCCGGCTTTTAAATCCCCCCAGGGATGGGGACTCAGCCCCTGCCCTGGGCAGCCTGTGCCAGGCCCTGACCACTCTTTCAGTGAAGAAGTTTTTCCTAATATCCAACCTTAGGCCGCAAGACTGACCAAGCATAAACTTTTGATAAAACTAATGACAGAGATCTCTCTGAATTCAGCAGATACGAGCGGAATGAAGATAAGGACCAAGGAGACAATTCTAAGAGAAGTAACTTCAGAAGAAGGCTAGCCCAGCGACAGAGAAAACCAATAAGAAATCAAGAGACCAGAATTAAGTGATTGGACTTGGGGTTGGACTTGAGGATCGGGTGATGGGTGGTACGGGTATGACTGAGAGGCATGAACTGGGGTAGGGGTCCCTCTCCGGAGGCACCCAGCTCGAGCTGTAACCTGACAATTAATAAAAAAGTAATTGGAAACCTTCACTCGGACTTTGCATTCTCAGTGGGATCCTAGGGTCGGACCCTGTTACGGTGGCCGGCGTGCGTAAATCTGTAACAGTTTGGCGACCCAGGTGGGACCCTAGGCGACAACTGTCGGAACCTCTCATCTCCAAAAGTCTGAGCAGCGCCAACAGGTGAGTTCGCCTGGAATCTTTGGCAGCGGCAGACACTGAACCTGGTGAGTCTTAAATTCCTGCTTCAAAATCCTAAATTCTGGTAGAATAGTGCACTAAAGGAGAATCGCACGGCCTGATCAGCGTAAGATGCAAAACTGGGAAAACTGTGCGGCTTGATCAGCATGAGATGGAGAACTGGAGAATGGTGCGGCCTGATCAGCATAACGTGCAGGATTTTAGAATGGGAAATACTTTTGGCATAGAAAAGGGGATGGTGAAGTATTGGAAAACTGGCATGAAATCAATGGTACCAAAGGAATAGGGAAAAAGAGATTAGTAACATTATGCCAAGAGGATTGGCCACTCCTTACACAAGAGGGCAATCTGGCAGAAAGGTGGCCACCACAGGGAACCTTTGACCAACAGGAATTAGCCTTCCTGCATCAACATTTGGAGGACAGGTTCCCTGCACAAATGTGTTATTGGTATGTATGGGATAACTGGGCATTTGCTAGGTGAAAAGAAAAGCCTAGAAAAAGTGGAAAAAGCTCCTTTAGAAATACCGTGAGTGCATCACCTGCTAAAACGCTTGTGGAATCTGCTCCACCCTATGCTCCTTGGCTTCTGTATCCCCCCCACTCTCATGTACTCCTGTTTTCCAGGCCCCTTACAGGTGGTGCCAGTAGTGGGAACAGCCACGCCTGGTCCTGGTGCAGTGCCCCAGGTAGCCAACACGAGGGTCTACTGACCTTGGTGTCCCCAGGATTTGATTGCTTGGAGTCAACAGACTCACAGACTTAGAAAGGACCCAGAGAAAGTGTGACAAGTCATGAAGGCAATACTATGGTCGCATGACCCTACCTGGGGAGATGTGCAGATGCTTCTTGAAGTCCTGTTCACCCCGGACAACAAGCACGCAATTCTCAATGCGAACCGTCGCTGGGCAGAACAAGGGGGAGATGCAGCTGCCTGGCCGACTGTGGGTCCTGGGTGGAATTATAATGTAGATGCAGACTACAGACAATTACAATTAGCCAGACAAGGCTTAGAAGAGGCTATACATTTGGCAGGACAAAAACCTCCAAACTGGTCTAAAATAAGGGAGTGTTAACAGAAGCCTGAGGATCGCCCCTCAGCTTTTCTCTCTAGATTGCTTGTAAACAAGTCAGAATGTTTGGAGGAGGAATAGACCCAGGAGCGGATGCTAATAGACCTCTAATGGTCTCTACTTTTGTGGATCAAACAGCTCTGGATATTACAAAATATTTTTCTAAATGTGTCCCCGACTGGCCAGGGAAGTCAATGGATGAGGTAGTGCGTTTGGGTACATTTGTATACAATGGTCGAGATGAGGAAAGGGTTAAGGAAAAGAGATGTCAGAGGAAGGAGGAAGTAAGTGTGTCTGGGGCTGTGCTGGGAAGGGTTGGGAGAAAGCAGAGGGAGAGGCCGGGGAAGGGCCAGAGGAGGTTGATGGAGTCAAAGCGAACGTGATTTCCCTGTGGGAGCTAATGATTGTTGAGCTTATTGTAGGGAATGGGGGCACTGGAAACGGGAATGTCCCATGAGGCCGAGAGGACCCTGGGGACCTGGATTTGGGAGGAATCAGATGAATAAATGATGAGGGAAATTTTTCCCAATGAGAACAGTCAATATTGGAATAATCTCCCCAGGGAAGGGGTTGGCTCCGCTGCGCTGAACACGTTTAAGACTCAGCTGGACGTGGTGCTGGGCCATCTCATCTAGATTGTGCTGGAAAGGTTGGACCAGATGATCCTCGAGGTCCCTTCCAACCTGGGATTCTATGATTCTATGATTGAATATTGTCAAACAGCAACGACAGGAGGAGGGAGACTTGGACAAATCTCAGGGTATTGGAGTACTAAACTGAATCATAAGGGTCAAATTGAGAATTTTGAGGAGGAGAAATTGTATTCCTATAGCAGAAGACAGCCAGCATCTGTTTGCATTGACGTGGAAAGGCCAACAGCTAACGTGGACTGTCTCGCCCCAAGGGTTCACTGGGTCTCCTGTGATATTCTCCTGTTTGCTTAAAGACGACTTTAAAGATATGATATTAGCTGGAGGTTCTATACTTGTGCACTATGTAGATGATTTGTTGCTTGCTAGTAAGACATATGAAGATTGCTTGAAAGATACTATATGTCTATGTAGTACTTTAGCAGAAAAAGGTCACCGTGCATCTCTTTCTAAGCTTCAGCTGTGTCAGTGGGAAGTGAAATATTTAGGATTCATATATTATTAAGTAGGGTACTGCAGACCCTGGATACCGGGGCTCGGGGAGTTAAGTAAGCCATTGCCAGAAGCGACGAAGGCAGAGGAAGTGGAGCTTATATGGTGGGCTCCAGAGAGAGAAAAGGCTTTCCAAGCTGTAAAAGGAGCTTTAGCTTCCGCTCCAGCATTGGGATTGCCAGATTGCTCCAAGTCCTTTGAACTATTTGTGCATGCGAACAAAGGAGTAGCCAGGGAGTCCTTACTCAAAAGCTAGGTCCGCACCGCCGCCCTGTGGCGTATTCCTCAACTCAGCTGGATCCTGTAGCAGCAGGGAATAATTCCCGTTTTAAAGCGATAGCAGAAACAGCGACTATGACAGAAAAAGGCAGACCGTTAGTCCTGGGTCACCCAACAACCGTATGTCCCACATGGAGTAGAACTGACTCTTAAGCAACATGCTACACAAGCATTGTCCCCACAAAGAGCACAGCGCTATGAATTAACAATTTTGAATGCAGATGATATTACTTTAAAAATATGTAATGTTTTGAATCCAGCAACTTTACTGCCTGTTCCCTCCGCTGGTGAGTCGCACTGTGATTGGGCTAAAGTAGTGTTGCACTCCAGCCATCTATGGAAAGACCTGCGAGATCAGCCTCTGGAGAACTCGGATCTAACCCTTTTCACCAATGGACCCTCATACTATGTGAATGAAAAATGACACACAGACTATGCGGTGGGGAGAAACTTAGAGGTACTTAAAGCAGAACCTCTACAACCCTTGGTGAGTACCCAGGGGGCTGAGTCAACTGCATGAGCAAGAGCAGCCTGGTGGGGACATAATCAGCAGGTAACTATTTATACTGATTCTAAATAAGCTTTTGGAATGTGTCGTGCAACAGCTATGCTGTGGAAAGAATGAGAGTTCCTTACCCTGGTGGAAAATAATATTTTTAATTGAACTGAAATTCGAATGCAGTTGGAAGCTATTAAGATTCCAAGGTGTCGTGGTTTAACCCCAGCCAGCAGCTAAGCACCACGCAGCCGCTCGCTCACTCCCCCCACGCCAGTGGGATGGGGAAGAGAATTGGGAGGGTTACAGTCAGAAAACTCATGGATTGAGATAAGAACAGTTTAATAATTGAAGTAAAATGAAATAGAATAGTAGTAGTAGTAGTAGTAATAATAATAATAATAATAAAAAAATACAATAATAATATACAGAGCAAGTGACACACTATACAATTGGCTCACCACCCGCTGACCGATGCCCAGCACGTCCCCGAGCAGCGATCGCTGACCCCCCCGGCCAACTCCCCCAGTTTCTATACTGGGCATGACGTCATATGGTATGGAATAGCCCTTTGGCCAGCCTGGGTCAGCCCCCCTGGCTGTGCCCCCTCCCAGCTTCTTGTGCCCCTGGCAGAGCATGGGAAGCTGAAAAAGTCCTTGACTGGTGTAAACTCTACTCAGCAAGAACCAAAACATCAGCGTGTTATCAACATTATTCTCATCCTAAATCCAAAACACAGCACTCTACTAGCTACTAAGAAGAAAATTAACTCTATCCCAGCTGAAACCAGGACACAAGGGAAATTGCTCTACTACACTTTCCAGCTCATACCAAAAGCTCCAATGAAATGAAAAGAAATAATAAAATTACTCGAACTTGTAGTCAGGTAGGTTTGAAATGGCCTGAAGTTTTAGAAATAGTACTATAGGATATTGGGATATTGCAAATATCCCTCATCAACCTCTAAGGTTGTCATCAACAGGAATAGTGTTTGGCAGACACTTAGCTATACCTGGGACCTTTGTCTCCGCTAGGACCAGCCTCAGGTGGAGATGAACGAGTTACCAAATTTGTGTTGGAGATACAAAAACAGCTACGAGAACGTTTCAAAATGAAAAGGGATCATGCTCAGTGGTACCAGCCCAGTTTTAGAAACTGAAACCATTTGAATTTCTTTTCCAGAGCTACCTGGATGCGATACTTGCAAGCGTTTGATCTTTACAACATCCCTATAAGGAAATCATGGAAGTTACTAAATCATGGGTGAAGTTACTAACCTTCGTTATGCTTATTACACAGGTAAAAAGAATATCTAAGTCTGTACAACTGGACAATACTTCAGCAGGATTCCAAGAAGTACGGTCTTGGCTCGCCTCCTGGCTACCAGATCTAGGAGCCTGGGCAAACCAAATTTTTCTGGGGTTATTGATTCTCATAATGATCTTTGTAATACTGTTTGTTTGCATTCGGTGGTGTAACATTTGCTGTACTCAACTGCGCCCACACCTTAGAGGCTATAAATATTCTGCTCCCATATGATAACAGAAATGTTAATAAAAACAAAGGGAGGACTGTTGTAGAAAAAGTTAGTCAAAACTTAGCACTAGCAGCTTAAACATTAAGAGCGAGAGTAGACAAAGCCTATAGGCTGTGGTACATGAACTATAACAACCGTATTACAACGTTGCCGAAAAGCTAACTGCAGAACCGGCCGAAACAGACCTAAGGGAACATGAAATAGGATATAGACCCACTGTATATTGTATAAGAAGATGACCACTTAGCTTAGTAATGAAACAGCAAACAAATCCAACCAATAAAAAGCAAGAAGACCCCAGACCTTAATATTACTATTGGTCTGAACTGTTGTGTGAGGGGCGGGGAACTTTTAGATTGTAAGGGTATAATTGCCCAGGGATTTCTTTGTTCAAGGTCCCTCTGCAGAGGCACCCATCTCGAGCTGCAGCGCCATTAATAAAAAGCACTTTTATAGAAGAATCTATCTTTTGGCTTATTGATTCAGTGGAAACCTAGAGTTGAACCCTGTTATGGTGGCTGGCATGCGTAATTCCCATAACATTGCACAAACCAGGGACTTTCTCCTCCCCTGACAACTACTTGGGAACATGACATCATAAGCACCTGCACAAGCTGGGGGCCTGCTCCTGCCCTATCACCTGCTTGTGATCATGTGACATCACAAGCGCCTACACAAGTGTCGTGGTTTAACCCCAGCCAGCAACTAAGCCCCACGCAGCCGCTCGCTCACTCCCCACTCCCCGGTGGGATGGGGGAGAGAATCAGAAGGGTAAAAGTGAGAAAACTCGTGGGTTAAGATACGAACAGTTAATTAATTGAAATTATTTTATTTGATAAAATAAAAGTAAAGTAAAATAGTAGTAGTAGTAATGATAATATACAAAGCGAGTGATGCACGATGCCATTGTGTGATACCCACCAACCGATGCCCAGACTGTCCTCGAGCAGCGGTTCCCGCTGCCTTGGCCAGCTCCCCCAGTTTATACACTGGGCATGACATCATACGGTACGGAACAGCCCCTGGGCCAGTCTGGGCCAGCTGTCCCGGCTGTGCCCCCTCCCAGCCTCTTGTGCACCGGGCAGAGCATGGGAAGCTGAACAGTCCTTGACTGGTGTAAGCGCTGCTCAGCAACTACTAAAACCTCAGCGTGGTATCAACATTATTCTCATACTAAATCCAAAATGCAGCACTATGCCAGCTACTAGGAAGAAAATTAACTCTATCCCAGCCGAAACCAGGACAACAAGCCAGGTGTCCTTTCGTACCCAATCAACTACTCAGCCACCAGTAACACCACAAGCACCTGAACAAGCCAGGTGCATGTTCCTGCCCAATCACATAGCCACCTATGACATCACCAGCAGCTGCACAAGCCAGGGGCCTGCTCCTGCCCTATCACCTACTCATGTACATGTGACATCACAAACATGTACATGCTTCTGCCCTAACAGCTACATAGCTACCAGTGACATCACAAGCAGCTGCACAAGCCAGAGGCCTCTTGTCGCCCTGTCTCCTACTTTGAATCATGTGACATCACAAGCACTAGCACAACCAGGGCCCAGCCTCTGCCCTATCACCCATTTAGGCACACGTGACATCATAAGCACCTGCACAAGCCAGATGTATGCTCCTGTCCTATCTGCTACTCATCCATCAGGGACAGCATAAGTAGCTGCACAAACCAGGGACTTTCTCCTGCCCTGTCGACTACTTGGGAACAAGACATCACAAGTACCTGCAGAAGCCAGGGGTCTGCTCCTGGCCTATCAGCTCCTCAGCCAACAGTGACCTCACAAGCACCTGCACAGCAGGAGCGACCTCACTTCCAACACCCCAGCCTTGGAGGACTCACAGCAAGGTATAGAGAATGAACCTGCCTCCAACATCAACAAAACACTTTGGTTAGCAACCTTGGAAGAGGCTGGGGCTGCTACCTGGGAATTCAGCCATCTCCTGAAAGGGCCAAAACACCCCTGGAAATGCCTGTGAGGAGTCCCGTGGAGCTACTGGACATGTACCTGAGTCCTACATGAAGAAAACTTTTCAGGTAACTACTGAGGAGGAGTCTGCTGCTGCTACCAAGGAAATTCAGCTATCTTCAGGAAAGGTCAAAATGCTGCCAAGACCTGCCTCCAAAACTGGTAAAAATCCTTGGGTGGATTCCTTGGAGGAGTCTGCGGTTGCTGCCTGTGAAATTCCATGGTCTGGAAGGACCTGAAGGAGCCACGGGACATGGACCTTCCCACAACATACACACTGTTCTTTGGGTAGTAACATGCAGAAGAGTCTGGGGCTGCTACCAGGGACTTCAGCTTCCTCCAGCACAGGATGACACAATCCTGGAGATACCTGGGAGGACTCATGGGAGCTACCAGACATGGACCGCCGATCAACATGAAGAAAACTAGTCAACAAATTACCTGGGAGGATTCTTGGGCAACTACCCAACACTTGAGCTATCTCCACGGGGAAGTGAATGCACTCTTGGTGAAGCCTCAGATGACTCCTGGGAGCTGACAGGCATGGACCAGCTTCTAATATGGAAGGCAAAAAAGGAAGGCAAAAAAACTCCACAGATGCCTGGGACAAGTCCCAGAAAGCTACAGGTCATAGACTGTCCCCTGTGAATGGGATTGCAGGCATAGCTGAGGACCAACAACAGATTTCGAGCTGGCACCTTATGCATGGGAGAACTTGCAGACATTTGCAGTGTCGGTAGAAGGGTCAGCTGTAATGGGAGGAAAGAGCCAGATTGTTGGGAAATTTAAGAGGTAAGGTAAGTGCAGAGCCATAATGATTGTGGGGCTCTGAATGGGGTTCCAAGGATAACTGAGGACGAGCAACGGCTTTCAGAGCGGGAAATTTTGGTATACGAGAAATTGCTGAATGAATGAAATCCTGGGGAATTTCCTAAGCAAAACTTGGAACATCATTTAGAGTACAAAAAAAGATATAATGGTTTGCCTAGCATAGTAAAGATGCCAAAACTGTCTCTGTCCCCGGCATTTAGAGCTACAGCACACCTCGGAAATTGGAAATGTCCAGGGATTCCTACCACACCAAAGGTGCCAGCACCAAAACCTCTTGCTGCTTTTCAAGTAGCCATGCAACCCCATTCACAGCCCCACAAACGCTGGTGCTCTCTCTTTCGGGGGCCTCCCCAAGTCCAATACCATCTCTCTGCCTCGGCCACCGAGGAGAGCCGCAGCCCAGCTCAGCAACTGCGAACGTCCAGGGATTCCTGCCACACCAAAGGTGCCAGCACCAAAAGCTTTTGCTGCTCTTCAAGTAGCCACGCAACCCCATTCACAGCCCCACAAACGCTGGTGCTCTCTCTTTCGGGGGCCTCCCAAAGTGCAATACCATCTCTCTGCCTTGGCCACCGAGGAGAGCCGCAGCCCAGCTCAGCAACTGCGAACGTCCAGGGATTCCTGCCACACCAAAGGTGCCAGCACCAAAAGCTCTTGCTGCTCTTCAAGTAGCCAGGCAAGCCCATTCACAGCCCCACAAACGCTGGTGCTCTCTCTTTCGGGGGCCTCCCCAAGTCCAATACCATCTCTCTGCCTCGGCCACCGAGGAGAGCCGCAGCCCAGCTCAGCAACTGCGAACGTCCAGGGATTCCTGCCACACCAAAGGTGCCAGCACCAAAAGCTCTTGCTGCTCTTCAAGTATCCACGCAACCCCATTCACAGCCCCACAAACGCTGGTGCTCTCTCTTTCGGGGGCCTCCCCAAGTCCAATACCATCTCTCTGCCTCGGCCACTGAGGAGAGCCGCAGCCCAGCTCAGCAACTGCGAACGTCCAGGGATTCCTGCCACACCAAAGGTGCCAGCACCAAAAGCTCTTGCTGCTCTTCAAGTAGCCACGCAAGCCCATTCACAGCCCCACAAACGCTGCTGCTCTCTCTTTCGGGGGCCTCCCCAAGTCCAATACCATCTCTCTGCCTCGGCCACCGAGGAGAGCCGCAGCCCAGCTCAGCAACTGCGAATGTCCAGGGATTCCTGCCACACCAAAGGTGCCAGCACCAAAAGCTCTTGCTGCTCTTCAAGTATCCAGGCAACCCCATTCACAGCCCCACAAACGCTGGTGCTCTCTCTTTCGGGGGCCTCCCCAAGTCCAATACCATCTCTCTGCCTCGGCCACCGAGGAGAGCCGCAGCCCAGCTCAGCAACTGCGAACGTCCAGGGATTCCTGCCACACCAAAGGTGCCAGCACCAAAAGCTCTTGCTGCTCTTCAAGTAGCCACGCAAGCCCATTCACAGCCCCACAAACGCTGGTGCTCTCTCTTTCGGGGGCCTCCCAAAGTCCAATACCATCTCTCTGCCTCGGCCACCGAGGAGAGCCGCAGCCCAGCTCAGCAACTGCGAACGTCCAGGGATTCCTGCCACACCAAAGGTGCCAGCACCAAAAGCTCTTGCTGCTCTTCAAGTAGCCACGCAACCCCATTCACAGCCCCACAAACGCTGGTGCTCTCTCTTTCGGGGGCCTCCCCAAGTCCAATACCATCTCTCTGCCTCGGCCACCGAGGAGAGCCGCAGCCCAGCTCAGCAACTGCGAACGTCCAGGGATTCCTGCCACACCAAAGGTGCCAGCACCAAAAGCTCTTGCTGCTCTTCAAGTAGCCACGCAACCCATTCACAGCCCCACAAACGCTGGTGCTCTCTCTTTCGGGGGCCTCCCCAAGTCCAATACCATCTCTCTGCCTCGGCCACCGAGGAGAGCCGCAGCCCAGCTCAGCAACTGCGAACGTCCAGGGATTCCTGCCACACCAAAGGTGCCAGCACCAAAAGCTCTTGCTGCTCTTCAAGTATCCACGCAAGCCCATTCACAGCCCCACAAACGCTGGTGCTCTCTCTTTCGGGGGCCTCCCCAAGTCCAATACCATCTCTCTGCCTCGGCCACCGAGGAGAGCCGCAGCCCAGCTCAGCAACTGCGAACGTCCAGGGATTCCTGCCACACCAAAGGTGCCAGCACCAAAAGCTCTTGCTGCTCTTCAAGTAGCCACGCAACCCCATTCACAGCCCCACAAACGCTGGTGCTCTCTCTTTCGGGGGCCTCCCAAAGTCCAAGACAATCTCTCTGCCTCGGCCACCGAGGAGAGCCGCAGCCCAGCTCAGCAACTGCGAACGTCCAGGGATTCCTGCCACACCAAAGGTGCCAGCACCAAAAGCTCTTGCTGCTCTTCAAGTATCCAGGCAAGCCCATTCACAGCCCCACAAACGCTGGTGCTCTCTCTTTCGGGGGCCTCCCAAAGTCCAATACCATCTCTCTGCCTCGGCCACCGAGGAGAGCCGCAGCCCAGCTCAGCAACTGCGAACGTCCAGGGATTCCTGCCACACCAAAGGTGCCAGCACCAAAAGCTCTTGCTGCTCTTCAAGTAGCCACGCAACCCCATTCACAGCCCCACAAACGCTGGTGCTCTGACTTTCGGGGGCCTCCCAAAGTCCAATACCATCTCTCTGCCTCGGCCACCGAGGAGAGCCGCAGCCCAGCTCAGCAACTGCGAACGTCCAGGGATTCCTGCCACACCAAAGGTGCCAGCACCAAAAGCTCTTGCTGCTCTTCAAGTACCCACGCAACCCCATTCACAGCCCCACAAACGCTGGTGCTCTGACTTTCGGGGGCCTCCCCAAGTCCAATACCATCTCTCTGCCTCGGCCACCGAGGAGAGCCGCAGCCCAGCTCAGCAACTGCGAACGTCCAGGGATTCCTGCCACACCAAAGGTGCCAGCACCAAAAGCTCTTGCTGCTCTTCAAGTAGCCAGGCAACCCCATTCACAGCCCCACAAACGCTGGTGCTCTCTCTTTCGGGGGCCTCCCAAAGTCCAATACCATCTCTCTGCCTCGGCCACCGAGGAGAGCCGCAGCCCAGCTCAGCAACTGCGAACGTCCAGGGATTCCTGCCACACCAAAGGTGCCAGCACCAAAAGCTCTTGCTGCTCTTCAAGTAGCCACGCAACCCCATTCACAGCCCCACAAACGCTGGTGCTCTCTCTTTCGGGGGCCTCCCCAAGTCCAATACCATCTCTCTGCCTCGGCCACCGAGGAGAGCCGCAGCCCAGCTCAGCAACTGCGAACGTCCAGGGATTCCTGCCACACCAAAGGTGCCAGCACCAAAAGCTCTTGCTGCTCTTCAAGTATCCAGGCAAGCCCATTCACAGCCCCACAAACGCTGGTGCTCTCTCTTTCGGGGGCCTCCCCAAGTCCAATACCATCTCTCTGCCTCGGCCACCGAGGAGAGCCGCAGCCCAGCTCAGCAACTGCGAACGTCCAGGGATTCCTGCCACACCAAAGGTGCCAGCACCAAAAGCTCTTGCTGCTCTTCAAGTAGCCACGCAACCCCATTCACAGCCCCACAAACGCTGGTGCTCTCTCTTTCGGGGGCCTCCCCAAGTCCAATACAATCTCTCTGCCTCGGCCACCGAGGAGAGCCGCAGCCCAGCTCAGCAACTGCGAACGTCCAGGGATTCCTGCCACACCAAAGGTGCCAGCACCAAAAGCTCTTGCTGCTCTTCAAGTAGCCACGCAACCCCATTCACAGCCCCACAAACGCTGGTGCTCTCTCTTTCGGGGGCCTCCCCAAGTCCAATACCATCTCTCTGCCTCGGCCACCGAGGAGAGCCGCAGCCCAGCTCAGCAATTGCGAACGTCCAGGGATTCCTGCCACACCAAAGGTGCCAGCACCAAAAGCTCTTGCTGCTCTTCAAGTAGCCACGCAACCCCATTCACAGCCCCACAAACGCTGGTGCTCTCTCTTTCGGGGGCCTCCCCAAGTCCAATACCATCTCTCTGCCTCGGCCACCGAGGAGAGCCGCAGCCCAGCTCAGCAACTGCGAACGTCCAGGGATTCCTGCCACACCAAAGGTGCCAGCACAAAAAGCTCTTGCTGCTCTTCAAGTAGCCACGCAACCCCATTCACAGCCCCACAAACGCTGGTGCTCTCTCTTTCGGGGGCCTCCCCAAGTCCAATACCATCTCTCTGCCTCGGCCACCGAGGAGAGCCGCAGCCCAGCTCAGCAACTGCGAACGTCCAGGGATTCCTGCCACACCAAAGGTGCCAGCACCAAAAGCTCTTGCTGCTCTTCAAGTAGCCACGCAAGCCCATTCACAGCCCCACAAACGCTGGTGCTCTCTCTTTCGGGGGCCTCCCCAAGTCCAATACCATCTCTCTGCCTCGGCCACCGAGGAGAGCCGCAGCCCAGCTCAGCAACTGCGAACGTCCAGGGATTCCTGCCACACCAAAGGTGCCAGCACCAAAAGCTCTTGCTGCTCTTCAAGTAGCCACGCAACCCCATTCACAGCCCCACAAACGCTGGTGCTCTCTCTTTCGGGGGCCTCCCAAAGTCCAATACCATCTCTCTGCCTCGGCCACCGAGGAGAGCCGCAGCCCAGCTCAGCAACTGCGAACGTCCAGGGATTCCTGCCACACCAAAGGTGCCAGCACCAAAAGCTCTTGCTGCTCTTCAAGTAGCCACGCAACCCCATTCACAGCCCCACAAACGCTGGTGCTCTCTCTTTCGGGGGCCTCCCCAAGTCCAATACCATCTCTCTGCCTCGGCCACCGAGGAGAGCCGCAGCCCAGCTCAGCAACTGCGAACGTCCAGGGATTCCTGCCACACCAAAGGTGCCAGCACCAAAAGCTCTTGCTGCTCTTCAAGTAGCCACGCAACCCCATTCACAGCCCCACAAACGCTGGTGCTCTCTCTTTCGGGGGCCTCCCCAAGTCCAATACCATCTCTCTGCCTCGGCCACCGAGGAGAGCCGCAGCCCAGCTCAGCAACTGCGAACGTCCAGGGATTCCTGCCACACCAAAGGTGCCAGCACCAAAAGCTCTTGCTGCTCTTCAAGTAGCCACGCAACCCCATTCACAGCCCCACAAACGCTGGTGCTCTCTCTTTCGGGGGCCTCCCCAAGTCCAATACCATCTCTCTGCCTCGGCCACCGAGGAGAGCCGCAGCCCAGCTCAGCAACTGCGAACGTCCAGGGATTCCTGCCACACCAAAGGTGCCAGCACCAAAAGCTCTTGCTGCTCTTCAAGTATCCACGCAACCCCATTCACAGCCCCACAAACGCTGGTGCTCTCTCTTTCGGGGGCCTCCCCAAGTCCAATACCATCTCTCTGCCTCGGCCACCGAGGAGAGCCGCAGCCCAGCTCAGCAACTGCGAACGTCCATGGATTCCTGCCACACCAAAGGTGCCAGCACCAAAAGCTCTTGCTGCTCTTCAAGTAGCCACGCAACCCCATTCACAGCCCCACAAACGCTGGTGCTCTCTCTTTCGGGGGCCTCCCCAAGTCCAATACCATCTCTCTGCCTCGGCCACCGAGGAGAGCCGCAGCCCAGCTCAGCAACTGCGAACGTCCAGGGATTCCTGCCACACCAAAGGTGCCAGCACCAAAAGCTCTTGCTGCTCTTCAAGTAGCCACGCAAGCCCATTCACAGCCCCACAAACGCTGGTGCTCTCTCTTTCGGGGGCCTCCCCAAGTCCAATACAATCTCTCTGCCTCGGCCACCGAGGAGAGCCGCAGCCCAGCTCAGCAACTGCGAACGTCCAGGGATTCCTGCCACACCAAAGGTGCCAGCACCAAAAGCTCTTGCTGCTCTTCAAGTAGCCACGCAACCCCATTCACAGCCCCACAAACGCTGGTGCTCTCTCTTTCGGGGGCCTCCCCAAGTCCAATACCACCTCTCTGCCTCGGCCACCGAGGAGAGCCGCAGCCCAGCTCAGCAACTGCGAACGTCCAGGGATTCCTGCCACACCAAAGGTGCCAGCACCAAAAGCTCTTGCTGCTCTTCAAGTAGCCACGCAACCCCATTCACAGCCCCACAAACGCTGGTGCTCTCTCTTTCGGGGGCCTCCCCAAGTCCAATACCATCTCTCTGCCTCGGCCACCGAGGAGAGCCGCAGCCCAGCTCAGCAACTGCGAACGTCCAGGGATTCCTGCCACACCAAAGGTGCCAGCACCAAAAGCTCTTGCTGCTCTTCAAGTAGCCACGCAAGCCCATTCACAGCCCCACAAACGCTGGTGCTCTCTCTTTCGGGGGCCTCCCCAAGTCCAATACCATCTCTCTGCCTCGGCCACCGAGGAGAGCCGCAGCCCAGCTCAGCAACTGCGAACGTCCAGGGATTCCTGCCACACCAAAGGTGCCAGCACCAAAAGCTCTTGCTGCTCTTCAAGTATCCACGCAACCCCATTCACAGCCCCACAAACGCTGGTGCTCTCTCTTTCGGGGGCCTCCCCAAGTCCAATACCATCTCTCTGCCTCGGCCACCGAGGAGAGCCGCAGCCCAGCTCAGCAACTGCGAACGTCCAGGGATTCCTGCCACACCAAAGGTGCCAGCACCAAAAGCTCTTGCTGCTCTTCAAGTAGCCACGCAACCCCATTCACAGCCCCACAAACGCTGGTGCTCTCTCTTTCGGGGGCCTCCCCAAGTCCAATACCATCTCTCTGCCTCGGCCACTGAGGAGAGCCGCAGCCCAGCTCAGCAACTGCGAACGTCCAGGGATTCCTGCCACACCAAAGGTGCCAGCACCAAAAGCTCTTGCTGCTCTTCAAGTAGCCACGCAACCCCATTCACAGCCCCACAAACGCTGGTGCTCTCTCTTTCGGGGGCCTCCCCAAGTCCAATACCATCTCTCTGCCTCGGCCACCGAGGAGAGCCGCAGCCCAGCTCAGCAACTGCGAACGTCCATGGATTCCTGCCACACCAAAGGTGCCAGCACCAAAAGCTCTTGCTGCTCTTCAAGTAGCCACGCAACCCCATTCACAGCCCCACAAACGCTGGTGCTCTCTCTTTCGGGGGCCTCCCAAAGTCCAATACCATCTCTCTGCCTCGGCCACCGAGGAGAGCCGCAGCCCAGCTCAGCAACTGCGAACGTCCAGGGATTCCTGCCACACCAAAGGTGCCAGCACCAAAAGCTCTTGCTGCTCTTCAAGTACCCACGCAACCCCATTCACAGCCCCACAAACGCTGGTGCTCTCTCTTTCGGGGGCCTCCCCAAGTCCAATACCACCTCTCTGCCTCGGCCACCGAGGAGAGCCGCAGCCCAGCTCAGCAACTGCGAACGTCCAGGGATTCCTGCCACACCAAAGGTGCCAGCACCAAAAGCTCTTGCTGCTCTTCAAGTAGCCACGCAAGCCCATTCACAGCCCCACAAACGCTGGTGCTCTCTCTTTCGGGGGCCTCCCCAAGTCCAATACCATCTCTCTGCCTCGGCCACCGAGGAGAGCCGCAGCCCAGCTCAG